>CAWUFW010001100.1:1200000-2400000 GCA_963921515.1 Calotriton arnoldi
AGACGAGGGAAATATACAAATATCATAAATTACACACATTTCGAGCTGTGAGAACCAGAGCTGCTGCAAAGCGGCAGAAATGGAAGGGCACTAATCGACATGACACACCATCAATAGCTGCCAAGTTTTTAGATTGCTTATGTGTGCCATTTTTAGGTCTCGGCTCTAGACGGTGCGCATGCGATGTCTCGAACCTACACTGCTGTAGATATATCTGGGCTTGCAGTCCACCCATAGGCTTGCCATTTGCTGGCACCACCTTTGCTCCATTTTTTGTCCTCAATTTGTGAAGGGCATGCATACGTCATGCCTTTTCCGGTGTTTAGCCCACCCCAAGCGCTCCGCCCAACTACCTTTCTGCTTGGGCAGCGGGCATCGTAGGGCACTGTTCCGGACTCCTTTTTTACTTATAGGTGCATTTTAAAAATGTTAAAGAGAGAGCATGTGTTTGCAGCATTAATGTTCTTGGGTTTTTGACACCCTCTTTTGTAGTGAAAAAGGAGGTCAGTGGCTAGTCTACTTAGGGGTGGCACAAAAAGGCTTTTGGGAATAAAACAGGAACTCGTTTGTCCCCGTGGGGCTCTCGCACAGACTACTCCTGCTCACACTCCCAGGTTGCGTGGAACATGAACACTTTCAGTGCAGTGTACTGATGAAAGTTCCTGTTTCCTGGCCTTCTCCGAGGACAGGCGCTGTGTTGCGACTCCTGCCGGGCGCACATTCCCCTGCTTTGTGCACTTTGAATGGCCACTGGTTGCTTTCTGAGTTAACAATAATAAAATTAAATGGTTCGCAGTGGGTGTTTTGTTTGTACCTCTGTGTCAGCCCCTCCCCTTTTTGATCCCACCATCTCGTTTTACCCTCAGCTCTATTTTTCAACGTTCGCAACTCGGTCATTCCAAATCATTGTTCTTTTGCCCACCATGCCACTTCAGATTGGACCCAGCCAAATACAAAACAGTCTTGACCTTGCTCCAACAGGAACAGTCTAACTGGAACTGCCAAGCCAGATCCTCTCTGAACCGGAACTCAAGCTACCAAAGACTGGTTTCGCCCTTCTGCCGGGTGTAGCTTGTTCAAGAAAGTTTGCATATGACTGCGTCTAAACTGAGGTAGCATGGTGGTCAAAAGAGCAATGGGGTGGTATGCTTCCCTAAGTGATTGCCAGTGATTAGACAGATTGCGCACACATTTCCCTTCACCTTTTGTGTGTTTGAATAATAAATACACTTGTTTTTTTTCTGTTGAGTTATGTTAGTTGGTGACACCTTAGTTTACAGTGGTTGTTCTTAGTCAGCGATTTGCTAATCCACTTTGCCCGACTGGTCCCCTTACTTCACAACTCAGAACATCTATCCTTTCCTGGTCCGTGTTGACTCGGGGCAGCATGGCAGACTCTTATTTTCTGAGTAGTTGGTGCATCGTCTTACACCATTCAAGCTGAACTGCGAGTCGCGCAAGTCAACAAACGTCTATTTTGATCCAAGTAAACCGTGTATATTCCAATTTTATTCCATAACTTTCAAGAAGTTTTCCAAGTTCACTACAGAGGAAATGTGTTTCCAAGCTTCAGATGCTAAAAGACATGCCCATCCAAGCTTTATCCAGTAGCACAATGGAAATTCACAGTACGTCCTGGGCAACTATATGGAAATCCACTGAATGCATTTCGGGCTTAAAGCCCTTCAGGAGTGACTGGAATGTAAAGATAAGCCCATCAACATTGTAGGGAATCTTAAACAACGTCCATGAAATCATATGTAAATCATGTATGAAAATGCAAGCCTTAACGTGCGTGTGCAACACTTCCAAAACCACAATGTGTTGCATGCCAAAAATAACCAAAACATTTGTGTTGTTGCACCAAATTGTGCATGCAGTTGTCCTAAAAAAGTATTATGGGACAAATAAACAACGCTGTCTACTGTGTCAAATACGAGCTAAAACCGTTGTGCCAAACGCCCATCGTGAACCTAACAATTTACTCACGTTGCCACAGATGTAAAATCTAAACTTTCATGTCTCGACGCCAAGTCTGGCTCTTCAATTGGCATCCGTGAAACCAACCAAGAATGTGCTTGAGAGAAACTGCTTGTTTTAAATCTAGTGAAATCCCCACAGGTGCAATCCTTCTAAACTGGAACACACCACATGACTGTGTGCAGAGCCAAATAGTAAACATGAAAGAAATATGTTAACATCCTATTGACAAGAGCTTTTCTCGTGTTTTCTGCAAAAGAACATAATATGAAAAAGCACACTCCAAAATAATGCATGATGTGTCAACAACAGAAATACGTTTGGAAATTAACTTGTACATAAAAAAGTGATCCTCTACATTTGGTGTTGTGCTGTTTCTTTGTTTTAAACAACTCTTTCTATGGTTAGCTGTAACTTTGTATTCTCAGGGGGCCTCCGTGAATAGTTGGTATTATTCTGAATTTTTACCTCCGAGCCTAGAATCTAGAAAACGCTGTGCACTAGCGTACTCATTGGATTAGGAAGTAAAATAACGCAGCAGGCCTTAAAGCTAATTTACATCTAATAGAAAGTTTAACCACATGTTCCAGTCTTATAGTCACTGAAATTATGCAGCAAGGGAGCACCAAATTATGCAGTAGGGTTGATTAAATTGTGCAGCCCGAAAAGGAAAATTATACAGCATAATCAGCACTTTCTTAATACTATTACGTCATTATTTTGAAATTTTTACTCATGGTCATATTTTCTGGGCAAAGACTTCCCCTAATTTGTACCAGTTTAACGATCAACTATAGAAAAAAAGCAACCAAAAGATGACCATTTAACCTTTGCAAAGGACCTTCCATTGCACGCAAACCCATGTCACCATGTTTTTAGTAACTATACAAAGATACTGAAGCACTCATTAGAGAAGTCCAACAAATCAAGTCCACAAAGTAGGGTGTGTAGAGAATCCAATCCAAAGGAATTTATTCACATAAATGAGGAGCAAATTCAATGATCCTTGTGTGTATATCATCAAGACAACAGCCGACACATGTTTTGTCACGAGCAGTGACTTTTTCAAGTCACGCAATATATTGTATGAGGTAAATCCTGTTAAAAATCTTCAGGTCATCAATTTGTCTGGTATGTTAGAGAATCTTGTATATAAGAGTGTAAGTATACTTGTGATTCAAACACTCTACTTTGTGGACTTGATTTGTTGGAGTTCTTTAATAAGTGTTTCGATATCTTTGTATAATTCCATTTTGTATGGTTGAACCGTTGAGTTTATTGTTGGCTATACCTGTGGGTAGTTGGGTATATGATGCCAAGTGAGCCCCAACTCACACTTGTGTGCTTCCAGTATTACCCCTACAAATTGTAGGTACGTAGATGGTGCGATTAATATGCCACTAATACCTACCTTTTCCCAATAAATGTTTTTAGTAACTTTTGATCTATTTGAGCTAGAAACTTTTTAAAGCAGATGATAGATTATATGACAAATGCGGCAAATCCATATTGATTCGAAAAATGCTGCAGAATCACATAATTCCAGTGACCCTTATCATAACATCTGGTGAGCTGCAGAGGGCATGGCTCGCATAGAACAGTATAAAAAAAATGGCACAGTGCAAATATACTAGAGCCCATTATGGAAAGGCAGACTTTGGTTCAAGCCCCTGAACTGAGTTCCTTGTGTACCCCAGCCTCATTAAGTTGGTTTGGATCAATAATTTTTGATCTCTTTTTAGGTCTTGGCTCTAGACAGCACGCATGTATTTTCTCAAACCGAGACTGCTGTAGGTACATCTGGGCTTGCAGTCCACCCATAGGCTTGCCATTTGCTGGCACCACCTTCTTTCCATTTTTTGGCCTTCCCATTCGTGAAGGGCATGCATACGTCATGCCTTTTCCAGTGTTTAGCCCTCCCCGAGCGCTTCGCCCAGCTCCCTTTCAGCTTGGGCAGTGGGCATTGTAGGGCACTGTTCCGTACTCCTTTTTTACTTGAAGGTGCTTTTCACAAGCGCTACCCCGCAAGGCTCAGCTCTCTACCCCATCTGTTGCTTTTTGCTCCCTGACCGAAATACCACCCCCTCACATTGCCTTGATGCTTGTAGCGAAGCTCGTTACTTAATGGTGCTTTTCACAAGCGCTACCCCGCGAGGTCAGTAAGGCTTGGCTCTGTCCTCGTCACGTTTATTGGAGCTTCTTAAGTCGTTGCTCAGCAACAGCAGCTCTAAAAAGCAGGTGCTGAAACTGGTCCCTATCGGGCTCTCCATTGTTGCCCTCCCCTCAGGGTGAAGAAAAAAATTCTAACTCTGCAGCAATGCCACCCTTCACAGAGACTCGTTATAGTTCCTTAACAGTCTCATCATTCCAGAACTTTATTTTTTCAGTTTCATATAGTGCAAAGTTGACCCGAAGGTATCGGAGTTCTTTCTGTGAGCACCAGTTATATTACACAAGAACATGTTCCTTTTCGGAATCACAGAATGTTAAGCCGACCCGAGGCTCGAACTTCCTTTCCTTGCTCCAATGTCAGCAGCTCTATCCCTTACGCAAACAATTTCACCCACAACAGCGGAGCCATTTTCAATATTATATACAACAAAGCCATAGTTGTTTCTTATTGTTCTTATGCAACTAACAACCATTGATAAAGCCAATTGTCCTGGCTTGTTGTAGGTAAAATGTTACTTGTTGCATTGTATATCTGGGTGCAATGACAGAAGCAGCAAAATACCAGAGGGGAACCATACTATGGTAATTGTTAAAGCCAATAGTCCTGGCTTGTTGTAGGTGAAATGTTTCATTGTATATCTGGGTGCAATCCAAAAATTTGGGAGAGATGCTCTGCTTATCGAAAAGGGACAGGGTCACAGTGAAGTTCATTATTTCCTCTAGAGACCGGAGGCGAGCGGAGGGTGATACACACCACGTCGGGCTGGATAGCCACCACAAAGTATAACATGTGCTGTCTTTAATATATCGGCACAGTACTTACATCGACGCGACTATCAAATCACGTCTTTGGACAGAAGATACTATTATTCGATTTTCTATTACACTTTGATGGATTGGTGAAACGATTTGTAATATGGATGAACACTCTTTAATATAAATGAGATTACTGTGAATATTTTGTGGAGTTGCTCTCACAAGGCTACTACCAACCTCCTTTCGCATATTGCGCATTTTTGAACGCCCTGAAGAAGTCCTGCGTGACAGGACGAAACGCGTTGGCTGTTGCTTTTTAAGAACAAAATAATAAAGAAGAAATTATTCTGACCGAAGGCCTATTTGATTATAACCATTTGTATTAATCTGTTCATTTGGTAGTGGTGCAGCCCTGATTTAGTTTGTTTGTATGATTTCCCTAGTTGTAAAATTGGGGGGTGTTCCTGGACAGGGGGCACTTTCAGGAGCATGCACACAGGATAGTCCATAAATCTCGGATTTCATTGGCATAATTGTATGTGATTGGTGCCTTATTCTTTTGCTGTAGGTCCCCTGTCCAAGTTGTTTCTTTCCATTTCCTCTAGAGTGGTTTGAGATGGATAAATTAAATCTGTATAAGAAAAAAATACTCAAAACTACATGAGAAGACCTGCCCTCTATTTACAGTGGGTGCAGAAGACAGGGGTGATAAATAACCTTTCCTCATCTTATAAGTGGGTAAAATATCTCGATGGAGAAGTAAATTCCCAAAATGTCCAGCAGGGGCACCCAAAGATTAAAGGAAATTGAAAGAATGTATTGTGTAAGTAAAAATAAGGGTACTTGGAAGTGTGGTCCTCACACAATGATTTAATGGGGTCCATTTCTTTTGTTGTTACTAAATATAGTAATGAAGAATGAATGGGAGTAATTTTAATATAAATCAAAATTGCTAGAACGTAGAAGAGACATAAACACTGAACCTGAATATGTATATCTGTCAAATTTAAAATAGTGAATTGACTACGTACAAATACTGTTTTTATTCCTTTTTTAGATAAATCAATGCTTTTAATATAATTGTTTGTCCTTCAGAAGGTGAAGAAATACCAATAAACCACCAAAGCACCGCGTCAACAACTTTTAAAAATGTTTTTTTTAATGGATGTGATCTAATAGTATGTTATTGTTTGGAGTTTTTCCAATGTTGATTTTTAATTTTTCTTGAACACAGATTATTGTTATTAACATACTTAAAAGAAATGAGTTGGATTATAATTAAATTGATGTACTTGTGGTAAAATAATAACTGTTTTTATTCTAGTCAAATTCATGAGTGTAAAGACCACAAGAGAAATTGTGTAATAAATGTGACCATTTTACATAAGGGAGTGTTCAGGTGTCCAGTGAAAATACATATATGTTAATTGGTTATAAGGATTTACTTACCCAGCAGAGGCCATACAGTTTGTACGATATAAGTGTGTGAGTATCTGGGTGCAATGACTGAAGCAGCAAAATTCCTGATGGGCACCATACTATGCTAAGGTCAGGTTTTTTGTTTTAAGCCATGCCCTTAATTACATTGACCACGCTCCTTTGAGAGAACCCACCTCCACCCCCAGTTTTTTCATCTCACTTAAAGCCCTGGCCTCTCCTTAAACTTACATCAATAGCTCCCCACCACAGCACCCCCTAGTGTTGCTGTTTATACATCTGTTTTTAAACCCTTCACACCACATTTATTGTTCGTTTAGTTTACATTTTAGAATCAATCGTTTTTATTGAACAGGAATCGTGAGCATTGAACACAGCTTTCTGCCTACATCACAAGGCCGGCAGAGCGGTATGGAGAAGCTTACACAGTGTGTTAGCCACAACCCGGAGGCTGGCCGCGAGTAAACACTGAAGTAGGGCAGTTCATCAACATTTCCCATTTTCAAGTAAAAGAAAGCAATATGCGAGAAAACATCCAACAGGGAAAGAAAAAGAAAACCACAAACTAGTGCCCACCCCCACCCGCACCCTCCCTCACCCACCCACCCATCTCCGCATCAGCTTCCACCCCGTTTTGCCCCTCAGTCCCCATGGCCCCACGACCAGGAAGATCTAGTTGTCGCCGTCAGTTATGTGGCAGAGCCCGGCGGGTCTATGGGTACCAACCGTAGAATCTGTAGAAACCTAGTGGAAGTCACCTCCCTCATGTCTTTTGTAAGCAAGTGTAAGAAGGGCTTCCATAGTGTCGAGAACTCTTCCCCTTTCCCTTCCACCGTCATAGACATGCGCTCCATTGCCAGCAGCTCCCATAGCCTATAAATCCACGCTCTAACCTCTGGCTCGGTAGCTGTGCCCCACAATGCCAATATAGTTTGTCTAGCTGCTAAAAGCGCCAGCGCTATCTGCGTGCCTTGCAGAGATCGCAGCGGAAATACCTTCGTACGCGGCAAACCAAGGAGTGTGTATTCTGGGGCGCGGGGTAGCACAATCTGAAATGCATCATCTATGTCGTCGAGCACCGCTGTCCAATATCGGTGCAGCTTCGGGCAGTGCCAGAGGAGGTGAACCAATGTCCCAGACATCCCGCAGCCCCTCCAGCACAAGTCCGTCTTGCTTCGATCCCAGACATGCACTCGGACCGGCGTATAGTACCAATATGATACCACTTTGAACGCGGACTCTGCTCCCGCCGTGCTGCGTGCAGTGTGGTGTGCCCTAAATAGGACTTGCTCCCATTCCTTGGGGGTGAGAGGCCTACCCAATTCTGTCTCCCAGCACACTTGTGCTTTCGTTCTTTGCTCCGTGGGACGAGACAGAAGCCTCGTGTACAACGCCGAGATCAGGCGCCGATCGTCTGCCTTGCACACTACCCAACGTTCAAACGACAAGAGGGGTCTGGACATGCAGGCATAATTGACCGTCCTAGTGACCCAGTGACGAACCTGCGCGTAGGCGAAGGCATCCTTAGCCGGGAGACCATAATCGGCCCGCAGCTGTGGAAAGGGAATTATCCCCTCCGTATCAAAAAGGGACCCCACCCATTTACAGCCGGCCTCGCGCCATCCATGGAAGACCGGGGAAGACCTCCCCGGCGGAAAATCCGGGTTGTCTACAATGGGAGACATAGGCGAAGGAAAGGTCGTCCAGCCCTTTTGCACAGCCACCCTATCCCAGACTTTGAGTGTGGGCGAGGTCACCGGCGATGAGTACAGCCCCCAAGCTTTGTGTTTTCGAGGCAGCCAAAGCTCTCTCCAAATGTTCACCCCCGCTACCGACTGGTCCATAAAGTTTCAGTGCTTACTCGAGAGCGGCCTATTCCACTCTATGAGATAACTAAGACAGGACGCTTGGTAATAGCTCTCAATGAGAGGGAGTCCCAGGCCCCCATGCGATTTTGGACTAGTCATTTGCGCCAGGGAGAACCGAGGCTTCCGCCCCTCCCAGACGAACTTATTGATGAGGGATTGTAAGCGTTTGAGCGCCCCAGGCGGCGGGGTCAGCGGGAGCATCTGGAATAAGTAGAGAATACGCGGGAGTACAGTCATTTTAATCGCTGCTATCCTCCCAAACCACGCCAGTCGGAGACGCGACCAGGCGTCCAGCGCCTTGGTCGTATGCTCCAAAAGGAGAGTATAGTTTAGAGAGACAGTACGCGCAATAGTTGGGGTCAGACGGAATCCCAGGTATGTAATGTCAGACCGCGTCCACTTAAAGGGAAAGCTCCGTTGTAGGACGTCCACTTCTGGTGAGGGGAGTGACAGGTTAAGGATCTCCGATTTACCAAAGTTCACCTTAAACCCGGAGGTCACGCCAAAAGCCGCAAGTTCCTCCGTCAACGCAGTGAGCGAACTCTGCGCCTGTGTAAGCGAGAGAATCACATCATCTGCATACATACTTATTTTATGGACCTCTGCCCCGAATTTTAAGCCCACAATCCGCGGGTTAGAGCGGATGCGCTGCGCAAACGGCTCCATATAGAGCGCAAACAAGAGTGGGGACAGGGGGCAGCCCTGTCACGTCCTCCGGGCTATTGGAAAGAATGCCGATCTATCACCATTGACCCGCACGAATGCCCTGGGGGCACGGTAAATGCTCCTGACCCATTTCAGGAACCTATCCACAAACCCAAAGGCACGTAGCACCTCAAACATATAATTCCACCCTACCCGGTCGAAGGCCTTTTCCGCATCGATTGACAACAGAAAGGCCGGCCTATGTGACCGCTGCGTAGCGTCAATGAGGTGTAGTAGCCGCTTGGCGTTGTCTCCCCCTTGCCTAGTGGGTATGAACCCCGACTGATCAGGGTCAACAATGTCTGCCATAAGAGGATTGAGCCGTGCCGCCAGGATTCCCGCAAAAAAGTTTCGCATCGACGTTGAGAAGTGAGATTGGCCTATACGAGCTACAGTCTTTTGCATCTTTGCCAAGTTTTAAAATCACGGAGATCGCTGCTTCCGACATCGAAGGCGTCACTGTCCCCGCCGCTGTCAGGAAAGAATTAAACAGTTTCGTTAAAAAGGGAGCCAGCTCCCGGCAGAAGGTTTTATAAAAAAAATGCTGAAAAGCCGTCTGGGCCCGGCGCCTTGGCTACCTTCAATCTGGCTATGGCTCCAATAACCTCCTCCACCCCAATATCAGCGTCTAGCCGTTCCGCAAGTGCACTAGAAATCGGAGCTATCTCACACGTGCGTAAATACCCTCCCGGGTCCGGCGGCGGGGGATCTTGTTCCGTGTACAAGCGCTGATAAAAACTCCGGAAGGCTTCCACTATGTGCGCATCCAATCCCTGTTCCATCCCCAAGGCGTCTCGTATGGTCTGGATGAGGGATGTGTGTGTTTGAGCTCTTAATCTATGCGCCAGCATATTCTCGCACTTGTCCCTGCCAAGGTAAAATTTATGCCGCAACCGCAGGAGGGCATGTTCTGCTCTATCCACATCCAGGTGTTTTAACATACGCCTACGCTTCTCTAGCTCCCGCCATACTCTCTGCGCCCCCGTGCGTTTGTGGATCGATTCTAGTTCCCCCACTTCCTTTTCTAGCTCAGCGCGCTTTTCTTTACGCAATGTATTGTAAGTGGCCGCAACAGCAATGAACTCCCCGCGCACTACCAGCTTCATGGCCTCCCACACTGAGGCCAGGGGAGTGGATCCAGTGTCGTTATCTTGAAAGTAGTGCACTATTGTATCCCTCACTCGCCCCAGCACATCCTCTGAATGTAGCAGGTTGTCTCTAAGACGCCAACCGGGGGGGAATGTCCGCCTATGCTGCGCCGGAAGCATAACCGTAAGGGGAGCATGGTCTGACATGGCTCGGGGCTCAATGGTGGCCGAATGGAGGCTAGGCATAAGCTCAGTGGAGGCCAGGAAGTGGTCTAAGCGGGCATATGTTTTGTGCGCAGCCGAATAATAAGTATAATCGCGCTCAGCGGGGTGTTGCGCGCGCCATACATCGTGCAGACCGTGTTCCTCCAACCAACCCCTATCCGGTGCTGACAGAGCACCCGTTTGATGTACCCTCAAGCCCGATCTGTCCAATCCCGTATCCATCACCAGGTTTAAGTCTCCCCCAACCAGTACCGCTGTATTCTGTGACAACAAAACTTCTGCTAATGCCGACAGCAAAAAAGCCTCCTGTTTCTCGTTCGGGCCGTAAAGCGACCCGATCGTGAGGTGTGTGTCCCCCCATTGCACTCTAAGGACCAACATTCGCCCCTTGATCTCAACAACTGTGGAGGTTACTTTACACGGGCATCGAGACCCAAATAAGATTGCCACCCCGTTCTTCTTTGCCGGCCCTGCAGACCAGACCTGCTGGGGAAAGCGTCTGTCGCGCATGCGAGCGGTGTCTTTGGCAAGTAGATGCGTCTCCTGAAGGAGGCAAATGTCCCCTCCCACATTCTCAAGGAGGGAGAGCACCGCGGCTCTCTTAACCGGGTTATTAAGCCCTCGGACATTAAGGCTCACAATTTTGAGATCCCTACTCATCTCTCAAAGAATCAACAGGCTGCATTCAACCCAACTAACATCAGGCCCCGGGACCCAGGGTATGTAGCGCAGCATAATGTCTGTGTACCAGCTGATGCGGAGAACCCCCACTAAAATCCCAAAACTCCCAACCCCCAGGATCAAACCCTTAAGCAAAACAGAAACCCCGAAGAAAGTAGGAATGAACATGACCAAAGTCCGTCACCAGGAACAGAGTTCAGGGGGGCGTTGCCACTCACTTGTCCCCACACGGGGAATGGGTGCAAAGGCTGCACGCCGAAACCAGCAAACAGACAGGGGAATGAACCAAGGAGACACACCCGTCCCCCCGGCACCCCATCTCGAAGTCCGACCTCGGGACCCCATATATCCTGATCAAGGGGTGGCAGGTCTTGCCGAAGACTGAGACAATGTGGTCAATACTTCCTCTCTTTCCTTCTCCATTGTCGCCTGGTCAGGTTTTGCGACCGGTGATCGCCTGCCCACACGCTGCCAGTCCCCAGCTCTTAGCGGGAGCCGAGAGCTAGGGAGATCCGCCTCTTCCATCGCCATGGTGTGCTCAAGCCCCAATACCTTCATGGCCTCCTCAAGCGACCTCAACTGCAGCAACCTTCCGTTGTGTTTGAAAATAAGGCGGAAAGGGTGGCCCCAGGAGTACGGGATCTTTGCCTCTCGCAAGTGGTTGGTTACTGCCCGAAAAGAGCGTCTCTTGCTCAGCGTTGAGGCTGCTAAGTCTTGAAAGATCGTGGGCTGATGTCCCTTAACCTGAATAGGGTGGGCCGCCCTGGCTTGGTGAATAATGCGCTCCTTCAGCTGAAAGTCGTGTATGCACACCAGGATGTCCGGCGGCGGCGCTTTCGCTCCTCGAGGAAGACCCACGCGGTTGACCCGGTCCATTTGAATGTCCATGTCCTCACTCTCCCCTAGGATCTGAAGGAGCAGAGCCTTGACATAGGCGCGCAAGTCGTCCCCTTCCTCCTTCCATGGGACATCGCGGATGCGCACGTTGTTCCTCCGAGAGCGATTCTCCAGATCCTCCGCGTGGGCCTGAAGATCGAGGTTCTGCTCCCGGAGGCGCAGCACGTCTTGCTGTAGATGGTGGATCTCTTCGGCCCTGCTCACATCGTGTTCCTCCAGGGTAGCTACTCTCTCCCCGATCTCGTCCACCTCATGCCTCACATCCTTTAAGTCTGCCACCCACTGCGACCGAAATTCCTGCATGTCCGCCTTCATGGCAGCAAGGAGCTCGACCATAAAAGCTTTCGTCGCCGGAGTCTCATCTCCCTCCATCAAGCCCGCTGCCTGTTCACCAGAGGGACCCAGTTGTTTTAAAGGGGGCTCTTTCAGGGACTTGTCTTTGCGGCCTCTAGCTGCTGCCATAGTAAGCGCCTCCTGCGCTTCTGGCCCTGTTGACCCACTCAGAGGATGGACAAGGGGTCTCCACCAAACGACCCTCGAAGCTCCCGTGTCTCAGAGCCCCTCTTAGTCCCCACAGAGCGCACCGCCGTGGAGGAGTCCAATACAGAGCTGCCGTCTCAGTGCTGGTACTGTTCAAGACGCAGGGCCCCTGGGAACACACAGACCACTCCTGCCCCGCTTGTCCCGACCTACGGACCGCCCGGGGCCCCTCAGGCACCCTCACACCGGTGCTCGATAATCGAGAGTCTCAACGGGGGGCCACACTCACAGGGAGACACCCTCCAGGCCGCACCTTCTTGCCCCCACTCTGGCCCAAGGGCGGCCGCCCGGCCGACGCGGCGGGACCTCCTTGCTCGCGGGTGGGTTGCCTCCCTCAGCCGCTCTCAGTCCGCACCACGATCGCCTTACCAGGCAGTGCGCTGACGTCGGGATCTCTACGCCGCTGTCTCCGCAAGGCCCACTGATCAGGAGCCTCCTCGCGGCCCACGCCCAGCAAACCTCGTCAGGGGGGCCAAAGCCACCAGGTCCTCTTCTCGCGGGGCACCCAGGCGGTTCGATGCCCGCTGTCTGCTATAAGGGAGACTGTTCCGCGCCGGGCGGACCCCACTACCCCAAGACACAGCGGGCTCCTCGTCGGAGGGGCCCACTAGTCGCTGCCGCCTCCAAGGCGAATCGCCGCCGTCCCGTCTGCTCTCGGGACGGCCCTTCGTCTCCTCGGGCGCCCAGGCTCCAAAATGGCGCTGACCCCCGCGGCCTCCCCGAACCGGTGTCCTTCCCGGCGGGGCCGATGCCCGTCACTCCCGGGCCAACACCAGCTGCTCAGCACCGCGCTCCCCACCGGGTCCTCAGGGCTCCTGCCGAGAAGCGGCGCAGCCGCTCCGTTGTGGGTCTCCAGACGCTTTGCTCCTCACCGTAGCTCCGCCACCGTCCCGACCAGGCCGCAGCCCAGGGCCCGCCCGGGGTGCCGCTCTCCCCGGCTGAAATCGGCACAAACTCGGCCCAAAGCTGCCCGCTCACTGCCCGCAGTCACCCCCGCTGTAAGACACGACACACAGGGTCCCGGGCCAGGCGCTACTGCAATGCTTCAATTGAGCGGTGCCGGAGGAACGCGATCCTGCGTCCTACCGCACCGCCATCTTGGCCACGCCCTAGTTTACATTTTAAATAACGAGATTGCCCGCTCTGCACTGCGCCTGTTCCTGAAAGTCGAGTTTTCCAGTTCTTTTACAGGTATACACCTACTTGTTTCCAAAGAATTGCTCATTACACATTTGGAGTCAACTTCCTCACTAAAAAGCAGACAATGTTGCTCTTTTATAGGCAGATTAACCAAGGCGAGTGTGTTCTTGATTTCGTTAATAGGGTACTTACTCTCACCAAATTTGGTAGTTATCTTGGGCTCTTGCAAGTAACAGTAAACCTGAGCATCAAACCAGGGGAATTTTAACATATGCTGTTAAGCTCTTGTTAATATCACCCCCAGCTTCTTTCCACGTTCCACATGTACAGCACTTGGGAGGTCTATGGTTATGTGTGCGTACCACCCTGTACTGCATGTCGTTTCAGTATTTGGGGAGTTTCTTCTGCTTCTTCATATCTGCATTATATGTCTCTGATTTATTGTCTTGACCCTTCTTTACTGTGTTGCTGCCCAATGTTTTACATTGTCTCTTCTTTCTAATCTGTACCATTTTAAGTGTGTTTGTCACCAACCCAGTGTATTTCTACCTGTCGCCTATATACCGCTTTGGCATTCGACCCCTTGGTAGCTGTTACTGGAGTGTCTTGTTTTTCTGCTGGGGCTTAACAAACTTCCTCTGCCTTTTCCATCTGTACCCATCACAATAATGCTTGTTTTCAACTGCTTACACAATTGCCATTGTGCCTTGCTTTGTCTTTGCTCAGCTTCAAAGAACGTCAGAATATGCACTCTAGATTACATAATTAAATTCATCTGGTAAATGTCATATCACATACCTCTGCATGTAAGGATGACATCTCTAGGTATCTGGCTTTGGGTGTCTGAGTCTATTCTACAGAAAACAATGTTTGCACACATTTATAAATTATAAATATGTATGCATTTTTTTTCGGTGCACTAGATTAATAGAATCACAGTGCACTCTGCCTGAATTATATGCTGTGAAGTGTAAGATAAAGCCTCGCCAAGCAGACAGAATCTCATAACCCTGTCTTTTGATCGTCGCATACATTTTTATTGCTCTGTAAAATTTATTTTAAATAGCAAATATTCATTAAGTTATCCGGCATGCCTTTGATAAAGTAACCTGCAGATGCAAACATGCAGTTTGAGGGCTGCTTTGTGTAGAATAAAATTGTAGTTTTCAGATAATCCGAATCGGATGCTGGGCAATTTATAATTATTAATGTTAGTAACCTAGTAAAATAGTGTATTTTACGTCCAATTTGATTTATGCAATAATGTTAATTGTTTTACGCTCCCATAGTGGAAGCGCTGTTTATAACTGTTATCAACCTCTTTAAGATGAAACGCACAGCGGGATTCAGAACTTTAACTTTCAGGTTACCAATAAATGCGATGGAAGGCTTAACCCACTAAACTTTCCTACCGTCTCCCATCCACCTCGCCCTCAGATTACTATTCCTTTTTTTTTTTTTTTAAACAAACTTTATTGAGTTTTCCAAGAGTACAAAACCTCTGCGTTTTCCTGTCCAGTTATCATACAGAATCTCATGTATGCAGTCCCAATTTGCAGATTACAAAGTTTCCACATTTGCGGCGTGCTGGACTGAGGCCGTCGTATTACTTATGAGCACTCAGAGATGCTCCAAGGACTCAATAATAGACAACATGGTAAATACATCCCAACATCTCCCCCCACCCCCCTCCCGTGCCCTCCCTATCCCTCCCCGGGCTCTGGTTGTCGTCACCTCTTATCTATATTGCGTCTCTCCCCTCATCCCGAATGAGGTAGAGTATCTTTGCATGTGATACTGTCCATCAATTAACAATGTCTTCTCTTGCATGTATGTGGCGTGTACTTAGTTATTGTGAGTGTGGAACATCCGACGTGTCATTTGGGCTGCTTCCTTTGAATGACTCTAATACTATATCCCATTCCAACGAGATTGGATTTTTCCGGAGTCCTCTGGCTTCCTCCCTACGCAAGGATGCGCTTTCGGCCCTTGCCCACCGTACCACCTCTTCATGCCATGCCTACACGGAGGGCGCCCTAGCCGACTTCCAGCGCATAGTGATAGTCCTTTTGGCCATCAATAGTGCCAGATCTAGGAAACGCAGCTGTACCTTCTGCCCTGATCTACGCCTACAGAGACCCAGCAGGCATACCGTTGCGGAGGTTCCCACCGTGATATTAGTGGCTGCCTCGAGCATATGCACTACTCTGTCCCAGAAGGCTCTCAGTCTCGGACATGCTCAGATTACTATTCATAACAAGCATTGACAGAGCCACAAGGCCTGGCATTAATATGCTAGGACAGATGTAGATCCCTGGCCTCCGCATGAAGTCTATTCCCAGTCGCTTGTTTCACTGGGGGTGCGATGTTGCTATGTTCAGCTGAGAAGCCACATGGTGACTTTCAAATTTCCGAAACACTGCCTGTGAGACCAATAAGGCCAGGCTTTAAGGAAGAGTAGCCGTCACTGCCCCTTTGGGAAGCAGCCAGTGAGGAAGGTGCAAAGGAGTCGAGCACAGACAATACAGGCAAGCGTTACTTCAGGAGAAACCCCCCTCCCTCGATTTCTTCACAACGTCACATCCATTGCAAGCCGGTATGATGAGGCACCTTATTAATGGTGGACTGCCACATTCTTCAATTGCAGTCAGACAACCCATCCTTCAACGTCAAGGTGTTTGTTCCTACTCTGGTGGAGGCTGCTCCTAGCAGTAGTGTGTAATCTGTAACCTTTCTACGTTGATTGTTTTCCTCCTTAAGTTCTCCCTTGTTTTTTTAATAAATTTAATTTACTAATAATTCTTATTTTCTCCTTTTAATTATCTTCTCATCCATCTTGCCATTTTCAAAATGTTGCTTTCTTTTTCTGCAAGTCCTGTGTTGTTTACTTTAGTGCACTCGCCAATGTCAACGCACTAGTCAATGGCCAATAAACAATGACCAAGCCAATAGCTCTTGCATTGCCGAGACCTATTGGCTTTGCCAATGCATGTTCTGGTTTCAGTGCATTTACAAGTGACATTGGGAGAGAGGGTGCAGCCAAGATACTGACCACTTAATATGTGTGAAAAAGGCCGCTTTATTGAAACAGGTGCTCATTACAGCAAAATACCCTGGCAACTGCTTACAAAACTAAAATTTCGCTATACATCTGTTAGACTACCAACTGACCCTTCACCCCTACGACCCCCCCACCCTGCAATTAACACATTGCAAACATTACAGTGTATTGCATTTAAAATCACATAATTCTATTAACCCTACATCCTATGCCTTGCAAGTATGAAACTGTAAATAACCAAACGTCCTAAACTGAACCTTGAACTACCTGCCTACCCTTTCCCTGCACAAACGTCCTAACTTTCAATGCCAACCAGACTTCTGCTAACCCCTGGCAAACTTTGCATGCCCCTGCCACCCAGAAAAAGGGGGTGGCACGCAGCCTTTTTCTGCCTCCGATGCAAAAATTCACATCCTCAACGTCTACCGCTATACCTTCAGTGTTCTAGCCAGCACCTCCCTGATCTCCAACAAGTAAAGATCCATGTCCAGTCTAGATAAGTGAACCCCGTCGCCAAACCCGATTCCCCCTACAAAAGCGAGCCATTTCACTATTAACCTTTCTACATGCTCTTATCTACCGCACCTCTCCAAGCCCTCTTGGGCACAAATTCGGTCCACAAGACGAAACATCCTGCCCACTTTTCTTTAATGAGAGCTAAATCTTTCTTCATGCTACGCATCAGCACAACCTCTTTCACCTTAAAAAGATCATTCTCCCCCAAGTGCAGGACTAATATATCTGGGCATTGTCTGCCCACCAACATATTATTCAAACAGGGGACCAGCTTCTTCCAACACATGCCTCCTTTCCCTTTCCATGTGATCTTTAACAAATGCTCATTGAAACCTAAATTTTGAACAAAATTACTCTGACAAGCTTGCACTTGGGCCCTTTTAAGAAACAACTGTCCAACTACCCAAATTGCCATCTCCTCCGCCTCTAGACCGGACTCTGAACCTGCAAAAAAACAAAAATGCAGTAAATTTCACATAGTATTGTCTACTGCAAGCGTTTCATCACCCCAACCCCCTCACATAACGCCTGTAACACTGTGACGACCACCGTCTGACCCGCATAATTTCATCCTGAGCCCAACCCTGCCTCAGACGCCACACCGATGCCGAAGGAACGTGTCCCATATTTTGCCCCATCCACCCCTAGTCGCTGTAGAGCTTTCCTCAGAAGTTTTAACAGCTGATATGCTGTCACTCTATTCCCCGGCCTATGTCTGAAAACTGCTCCCCCAGATATCTTGCAAAAACCTGACTATTGTGATGCCCACCAAAGAGGGCAGGGGCCTTGAGCCTCCACAGCCTGTAAAACGACCCATCTACCCTGGCCCCGCTGGTCTGTCTGTGAACGACTCAGCCATATTTGCAACCAGCTGTCGATCGTGACCACCTTCTCCCAAAATACTCCCCCGACCCTTTTTTCCCCAGCAATTCCGACACCCGAAACGCTCTGAAAAACATCCACACCATCAGAGTGGAAAAAATGCACGCCTCCTCCTCGTTCCTGCACACCTCTGGCAATACCGTTAGCAAACGGTGCAATAGCTGCCACAAAATTGGCTTCCTGACCATAGCCGCCGTGCCCTGTCCCCGCGCTCAATCCTCCAGGATTCTATGTCTCAGTTCCCTTGCTGATGGGGTGTAGCCCCATAACAATTTACCCATAAAGGAAATCCCAGCTAACTCCCCAGCAATGGTAACCCTCGACAGACCTCTGTCAATAAGATCTAATATATATTTCATGACGTCCTCAGCTCACAACCACACTTTGTCCCGCTGCTGTGCCCCCAAACGCAAAAATTCTCTCCAGGCCAGTATGTACGTGACCCTTGTGGATTCCGCAAGTGATTCTACTACCAATTGTAACATTCGATGTTTTCAACGTACCACAGATGTGGAGGCATGGGCGTCAGGGTCCTGTCGGCGTCCTTGGCCAGCCCACGGAATATCGTCCACACCCGTTACATGAAAAGCTTTGAAAGTAATGTCGTAACGCAAACAACCCAGCACAGATACTCTCATCAGCTTCAGCATTTGCTCATTCCTGGCGGATTGGCGATTGAAAATTTCAACTACAGCCATGTTCTCCACCCGAAACAGCACTCTTGTGTGTCAATTCCTCGCCCCAGAGCGTCACTGCTACCACAAGCGGAAAAAGCTCGAAAAATGCAATGCTCCTGCCACCGTTAAGCCAGTGGGCCGGCCAGGGTTCGGCGCACAACCTCCCTTGCCAATTAAGTACAAAACCCAGGCTACCGGCCGCATCGGAAAAAAATCCGAACATCCCACTCAATGTCTCCATCCCTTGCCAATGGAACCCCATTGAAATACTGCAGAAATCACACCCCACATCCGCAAGTCTTCTTTGACCCCAGCTGAGAGCTGGATGTGATGATGAGGTAACTGTTTTCCGGACAAAGCGCGTCCCAACCTCCTGCAAAATGTCCTCCCTGCCCTGACTACTCTAAAAGCGAAGTTAAGGTGCCCCAACAGAATCTGGACCTCCTTGACTTACTCGCTTGGCAGCATGTCCCTCAACAATGCCGACATTTTGACCTTCTTATCCTGAGGCAAGCGTGCCTCCATTTTCACAGAATCAGTCTTGATTCCCAAGAATGGCAAGGCCCATTGTCTTCTCCGGTGCCAGCAGCACCCCAAGATCTCCCTTCAGCTCTTGGAAACTTTCCAGCGCTTCCTGGCAGCCTGCAGAGCTGTGTAGACCCACAAAGAAAAAATCATCCAAGTAATGCGTGACCGATTAGTGCCCTGTGCACCAAGAAAAGAGCCACTGCAGAAATGTGCTGTAACATTCGAACAGTGTGCACGAAATAGAACATGCCATTGGCAATGCTTTGTCCACATACCACTTTCCTTCAAAGTGGATACCCAAGAGCCACAAACTGTCTGGGTCGACTGGAATCAGCCGAAACACAGATTTTATGTCTCAATTTGCCATCGGTGCTCCTGCGCCCGCTGCCACAACTAGTGACATGGCCACGTCAACTGATGAATAAGACACCTTGGCCGCATCCTCAGCAATGAAGTCATTACCTGATACTCCTTCCGGGCATGACAAATGCTGGATCAGTCTAAATTGGCCCTCCTCTTTTTTGGGGACTACACTAATTGGAGATACAATCAAACTCTCCATGGGCCAATCGTAGAAAGGGCCCGCCATCCTACCTTCCCTCACCTCCTTGTCAAATTTGTTCTGTACTGCCTTTCTGTGTTCTTTGGCTGAGCGCAGAATATCCGCCCACCTCCTGACCCGCAGTCCCGTGTTACCCAACCGAAACTGTTCCCGCAAAACCCCTGCCTCTTCCTGACGCTCATAGCGCTCCAGCCAGAACTTCAACCTGTCCACCTTAACCGGAATATGAACCCTTTGGCCCAACCCCTTGTGTCCCTTACCTTCCCGGGTGCCCGAAAACTACTGCTGGTGCCCCCCTGAATTCCCTCTGGACTGCTGCCAATGGCTCCCTCCCTGATGGTAACCACCCTCTGCCCCAAAGTAATTGACCACGGGGTGCCGTCCCTGCACTTTGAACATTCATGGTGGAACGTACAATACTCGTGCGTGCACAGTCCCTTATTAAAGTCCCAGCAATTTCCCCCGGCTCCTGGCTGGTTCTTCCCTGTTTCCCCCCCCACCACTTCCCTGGTGGGTCTCCCTTGAAAGGGCCTGTAAACTATGGGCAAACCACTGGCTGTGAAAATTGTCTTGCCCCCTTTCGCTGCTCCATCGTGTGTTGTCACAGGTCGTTATCTAGTTCCCCCCCCCCCGGGGGTCCCATGCCAAGCGTGCTTTGAACTCTTCATCATATTGGGCCCACGCATATCCTCCCCCGTGATTTGTTCCATCCTGATAACATCCATATATTTGAACAGAGCCACGCAGCGCTCCGGGTATTTCTTGCAATACACGCTTGCGTAAATCAGGAATGATGCTGTCCAATTTTCAATTCAAGTGGCACCTTAGGCCTCCTGGCCAACTCATATTCTTCCTCCTTGGACCCTTCTTTAGACCTAACCTCCCGATGTAACAGTTTAAGCATCTCTACGTACTCCCCTTTCTAAATGCGCTGTTTGGTGGGCAGCATAAGGTGTGCCCCCAAAGGTTTTGTCACCCCCATGTAAGGTAGTTTCTTGAACTTCAATTCCTTACTCTCTGGGCCCTCTTTCTTATCTTATCCCCTTTATTGTTCCCGTCCCCTGTATCTTTTCCTTTGCTCACACTACCCTGCTCTTTAGCACCCGCAAGCCCCCTGCCTCACTGGAGCCCACTCCCACGTCTACCACATATTTTCCTTTCTGTAACCTTCCACCCCCTTCTCCCTGCAGCTCGCCCACACCAATGGAGACCAATGAAGGCTTCCGCTTTATGCCCCAGGCCTTACCTGGCTCAAAGGAGGGTGCCCGTAATGATGCAGTCCGCCTTGCCAGGGGCCCCGTCACTTACGGCGCTCTTGCTGGCCTCGCCGCAGGCCGTGATGCCCTTGCTAGCCTCTGTGCTCGCACCTATAACACACTAGGCAAAACATTAGCATTCCCCCGTCTCTTCTCTCATCATCCTCCCACAGCTCGCCTTCTTCGAGGCTCTCCTTGTCGAAATCCAAAACCTCATCCCTATGTGAAACCTCCTGCTGCATTCCAGGCCCCTGTACACCTCTATCGGTGGGGCCCCCTTGGCCGCACCACCTGTAACCCCTCACTAGTTAACCGGGGGGCAGACTGTACCCTTCCGTGCCTCTCCGGCACCCCTACACGCGGTCTGTCCTTCACCTTCTCTCCAGAGGTCATGCGAGACCCGCTGAACGTTGGAGCCAGCGAGGATGTTCTGGGTCTACTTGTGCTGGCCGCGACGGGCTCCCCCGCCGATATCAGGCTCCCCTGCCGATATCAGGCATGCCGGTCTGGGCCCAGCCCTCTCTTTGCCTCCGCGCAAGCGAGCCACTCCCAGCTCTGCAGAGTCGGCTGCACGTCGCCCTGCAAGACAAACGACTGACACAGGTGTGCTGGTTCCCCATCACAGACCTACCCACTCCGCTCTCCTCTTCCTACTCTGCCCCTTAATCCCCTGGTTACTGCCCTCCACCACCCCCATCACCTGCCCTTTCTACCTCCTGCTGCCTGCCCTAATGAGCTCCTCACTGGAGGCCGCTCGCTGGTCTTGGCCCCGCCCATATCCTGGGCCTTGGCGGCTCCGCGGTGGGGCCGAAGTCGCTCTGGGCGCGTCCCGCTGCCCCTGCGCGGCCCCCTCATGCGCCTACTGCATCCTGGGGCCGAGCCTCCTGCTCTACCAGCCCGCGGTTAGGCGCAGCCTCCTCTCGCTGGTAAGGTCCCGACCACGCCCCCCGCCTTCAAACAAAGCCGGAGCTGTAGAACGCGATCCGGCCTCCAATTGCTGCATGCCCGAGGGGCCGCTCTCTTCGGAAACGAATGGCCCCTCTCACTTACCTTGCCATCCTGGACCCCACTCAATGCCTTCATTTTTCGGGGCGGGGAGCACGGCACAGTCGCAGTGACCACCCCTGCCGACGCCCGTCGCACCGGGCACGCTGCCCCCGCGGCCTCGGAAACCACCACATCTAAACGTCCTGCTTCCTTCAGGACCCTCTCATCCTCCATGGCAAGGTAAGGCACAGCTTAGCTTCCTTATTATACTACACGCTGCCCTGCTATCTAAGCTACGCTAACGAAGCCTACAGCACGATGCTAATTTACACTGGCAACATATTTCTACCACTACTCCCAGCCACCAGGTCACCAAACCTAAAATGGTGGCATGGAGCCCAAAACCCCTATGCTATATAGCCTTTGGGCTATTTTGGGCTACGCCGATGTAGTTCATCTAAACTCAAAATGGCAGTCCTCTGGACTGCACCACCCTCCCAATCTGCCCGGGGGGGCAGACCTCCCTTCTGTCGGCTGCCCCCCAAACTCCTGTTGGGAGAAAGGGTGCAGCCAAGACACCGACCGACCACTTAATGTGTGTGAATAAGCCTGCTTAATTAAAACAGGTGAACATTACAACAAAATAACCTGGCTGCTGCCTTACAAAACAAAAACCTCACCATACATCTGTTAGACTACCACCTGACCCCACCCCTACAATCCCCCCAACCTGCCCCACCCTTCAATTAACACATTGCAAACATTACAGTGTATTCCTTTTAAAATTACAAAATTCTATTAACCCTACATCCTATGCCTGCAAGTATGAAACTGTAAATAACCAAACGTCCTAAACTGAACCTTGAACTACCTGCCTACCCTTTCCCTGCTCATGGTTCCTAACTTTCAATGCCAACCAAACTTCTGCCAACCAAACTTCTGCCAACCCCTGGCAAACTTTGCATGCCCCTCCACCCAGAAAAAGGGGGTGGCACACAGCCCTTTTCTACCCCTGATGCTAAAATTCACATCCTCAACGTCTACCGCTGTACATTTAGTGTTTTAGCCAACACCTCCCTGATCTCCAACAAGTAAAGTTCCATGCCCAATCTGGATAAGTGAACCCCGTGACCCCTAAAAAACTCTACCGTGTCAAACCGAATATCAGAGTGACAAATCCTGTAAAACCCGATCCCCCTACAAAAGCGAGCCTTTTCACTATCAACCTTTCTACGTGCTCTATTTACTGCCACCGGCTTAACTGCACCTCTCCAAGCCCTCCTGGGCACAAATTCCGTCCACAAGACGAATCATCCTGCCCATGTTTCTTTAATGAGAGCTAAATCTTTCTTCATGCTACGCATCAGCAAAACCCCTTTCTCCTTAGAAAGATCATTCTCCCCCAAATGCAGGACTAATATATTTAGGCACCGTCCGCCAACCAACATATTATTCAAACAGGACCAGCTCCTTCCAACACATGACTCCTTTCCTTTTCCATGTAAACTTGAACAAACGCTTATTGAAACCAACATTTTCACCAAAATAACTCTGACGAGCTTGCACTTGGGCCCATTTAACAAACGAGTGTCCAACTACCCAAATTGCCATCTCCTCCGCCTCTGGACACTGAACCTGCAAAACACAAAAAGGCAGTAAATTTCACATAGTACTGTCAACACACGTGTTTTATCACCCAACCCCCTCACATAACGCCTGTAACACTGATGGCCAGAGGCCAAGCCGCATAATTTCATCCTAAGCCCAACCCCTATGGCCTGCCTCCGACGCCGCACCAATGCGGAAGGAATGTGTCCCATATTTCACCCCATCCACTCCCAGTCGCTGTGGAGCTTTTCTTAGAAGTGTTAACAGCTGATATGCTGTCACTCTATTCCCCGACCTATGTCTGGAAACCGCTCTCCCAGATATCTTGCAAAAACCTGACTATTGCGATGCCCACCAAAGAGGGCAGGGGCCTGGTGCCTCCACAGCCTGTAAAACGACCCATCTACTCTGGCCCCGCTGGTCTGTCTTTGAACGACACAGCCACATTTGCAAACAACTGTCGTGTGTGACCACGTCCTCCCAAAATACTCCCCCAACCCTTTTTTCCCCAGCAATTTCGACACCCGAAACGTCCCGAAAAACATCAACACCATCAGAGTGTAAAAAAGGCACATCTCCTCGGCCCAGCACACCTCCGGCAATACCGTTAGCAAACAGTGCAATAGCTGCCACGAAGTTGGCTTCTGGCCTGCGCCGCCGTGCCCTGTTCCCGCGCCCAACCCTCCAAGATTTTAAGTCTCAGTTCCCCTGCTGATGGGGCGTAGCCCCATAACAATTTTCCCATAAAGGAAATCCCAGATAACTTCCCAGCAATGGTAACCCCCGACAGACCTCTGTCAATGAGATCGAATATATATTGTATGACGTCCTCAGCCCACAACCACCCTTCGTTCTGCCGATGTGCCCCCGAATGCAAAAATTCGCTCCATACCAGTATGTTCGTGACCCTGTGGATTCCGCAAGTGACCCTACCACCAATTGTACTATCCGACATTGCCTACGTACCACAGATGTTGAGGCATGGGTGTCTGGGTCCTGTCGGAGTCCTTGGCCAGCCCACTGAATTTCCCCCACTGTGAACGAAAGCTTTGAAAGCAATGTCGTAACGCAAGCAACCCAGCACAAGTACTCTCATGAGTTTCAGCACTTGCTCATTCTTTGCGGATTGGCGATTGACAATTTCAACTACAGCCATGTTGTCCACCCAAAACAGCACTCTTTTGTGTGCCAATTCCTCGCCCCAGAGCATCACAGCGACCACCAGGGTAAAAACCTCCAAAAACGCAATGCTCCTCCCACCGTTAAACCAGTGGCCCGGCCAGGCTTCGGCGCACCACCTCCCTTGCCAATAAAGTCCAAAACCCAGACTACCCACTGAATCAGAAAAAATCTGAACGTCCCTCTCCATGTCTCCATCCTTTGCGAACGGAACACCATTGAAAGACTGCAAAAAAACACCCCACATCTGCAAGTCTTCTTTGACCCCGGCTGAGAGCCGGACGTGATGATGAAGTAACTGTTTTCCCAACAAAGCGCGTCCCAACCTCCTGCAAAATGTCCTCCCCGCCCTGACTACTCTACAAGCGAAGTTAAGGTGCCCGAACAGAACCTGGACCTCCTTGACTTTGACTTTCTCGCTTGGCAGTATGTCCCTCAACAATGCCAGCATCTTTATCTTCTTATCCTGAGGCAAGCTTGCCTTCATTTCACAGAATCAATCTTGATTCCCAAAAATGACAGCTCTGGGCTAGGGCCCATTATCTTCTCCGGTACCAGCCGCACTCCAAGATCTCCCATCAGCTCTTGGAAACTTTCCAGTGCTTCCTGGCAGCCCACAGAGCTGGGTAGATCCACAAAGAAACAATCATCCAAGTAATGTGTGACCAACTGGTGCCCGGTGCACCAAGAAAAAAGCCACTGCAGAAATGTGCTGAAACATTCGAACAGTGCGCACGAAAAAGAACAACACATCGGCAATGCTTTGTCCACGTACCACTCTCCTTCAAAGAGGATACCCAAGAGCGGAAAATCATCTGGGTGGAGTGGAAGCACCCGAAACGCGGATTTTGTCGCAATTTGCCATCAGTGCTCCTGCGCCCGCCGCCACAACTAGTGACATGGCCATGTCAGCAGATGAATAAGATACCATGGCCACGTCCTCGGCAATGCAGTCATCAACTGATCCTCCTTCCGGCCATGACAAATTCTGGATTAGTCTAAATTGGGCCTCCTCTTTTTTGGGGACTACACCAATTGGAGATACAATCAAATTGTCCATGGGCCAGTTGTAGAAAGGGCCCGCCATCCTACCTTCCCTCACCTCTTCGTCAAGTTTGTCCTGTACTGCCTGTTTGTGTTCTTCACTCTGCGCAGATTATTTGCCCACCTTCTGACCCGCAGTCCCTTGTAAACCAACCGAAACCTCTCCCGCAAAACCCTTGCCTCTTCCTGACGCTCCAGCCAGAACTCCAACCTGTCCCCCTTAACCGGAGTATGAACCCTTTGTCCCAACACCTTGTGCCCCCTTACCTCCCCGGGTGCCCGAAAACTGCTGCTGGTGCCACCCTGAATTCCCTCTGGGCTGCTGCCAATGGCTTTCTCCCTGATGGTAACCACACCCCGCCCCAAAGCAATTGACCAGAGAGTGCCGCCCCCTGCACTTTAAAAAAAAAATCAAAATTGGGGTGGTGCCTCCCAGACCATGAATCAAATTCCACTTAAGTAGAAGAAACCAAACAATTGTTCCCTCTATTGTCTTTGATATGACCTACTATTATTTCAATCTTTTACCCAGGTTATACACTCCTATGTATCACGCCTGTATGTGTGACTTTTACGTCATTTGTTTGAAAATAAACACTGAAGCTTTTCGTGAATTATAGCATTTTTTAAAAGAAGACATTTTTAAAGAGAACATACTATACATTTACAGACTAATACCAAGAGACAAAACTTACATGAAAAACAAAACTGACATGACAACATTTCTTAAATACATGTAAAGAATTAATCAAAAAGACAATTCATATACAGCAAAAATATCACCACATCTTTGAACATTCATGCTGAAACTTAGAATACTCACGCATGCACAGCCCCTTATTAAAGTCCCAGCAATTGCCTCCGGCTCCTGGCTGACTGTTCCGTTCCCCCCCACCAAGGGTGGGTCGCCCTTGAAAGGGCCGGTAAACTATGGGCAAACCACTGGCCGTGAAAATTGTCTTGCCCCCTTTTGCTGCCCCCATCGTATGTTGCCACAGGTTCCCCCATTTGACTTCGGGGTTCCATGCCAAGCACGCTCTGAACTCTTCATCATATTGGGCCCACGCATGTCCCCCCCCCGTGATTTGCGCCATTCTGATAACATCCATATATTTGAACAGCGCCATGCAGTGCTCCAGGTATTTTTTGCAATACACGCTTGCGAAAATTAGGAATGCCGCCGTCCAATTTTCAATCGTCAGGGGCACCTTAGGCCTCTTGGCCAACTCATATTCTTCTTCCTTGGACCCTTCGTTAGACCTAACCTCCCGATATAACAGTTTAAGCATCTCTACGTACTCCCCTATCCAAAAGTGCTCTTTGGTGGCCAGCATAAGGTGTGCCCTTCAAGGTTTTGTCACCCCCATGTAAGGTAATTTCTTGAACTTCAATTCCTTACTCTCTGGGCCCTCTCTCTTATCCCCTTTATTGTTCCCGTCCCCTGTATCTTACCCTTTGCTCGCACTACCTTCCTCTTTAGCACCCTCCAAGCCCCCTGCCTCACTGGTGCCCACTCCCATGTCTACCACATATTTTTCTTTCTGTAACCTCCCCCCTTCTCCCTGCAGCTCCCCCCGCGCCCACACCAATGGAGACCATTATAGGCTTCCCCTTTATGCCCCTGGCCTTACCTGGCTCCAAGGAGGGTGCCCGTAATGATGCAGTCCGCCTTGCCAGGGGCCCGTCACTTCTGTCGCCCTTGTAACATACTAGGCAAAACATTGGAATTCCCCCCGTCCCTTCTCTCATCGTCCTACCGCAGCTCGCATTCTTTGAGGCTCTCCTTGTCGAAATCCAAAACCTCATCGGTATGTGAAACATCCTGTGGCCATTCCAGGCCCCTGTACACCTCTATCGGTGGGGCCCCTTTAGCCGCCCACCCGTAATCCCTTGCTGGTTATCCGGGGGGGCAGACTGTACCCTTCCGTGCCTTTCCGGCACCCCTACACGCTGTCTGTCCATCACCTTCTCTCCAGAGGTCGTGCGAGACCCACCGGATGTTGGGGCCAGCGAGGACGTTCTGGGCCTACTTGTGCTAGCAGCGACGGGCTCCCCCGCCGATATCGAGCATGCCGTTCTGGGCACAGCTCTCTCTTTGCCTCCGCTCAAGCGAGCAGCTCCCATCTCTGCCAAGTCGGCTGCACCACGCTACACGTCGCCCTGCAAGACAAACGACTGGACTGGCATGCTGGTTCCCTGCCATAGGCCTGCCCACTCTGCTCTCCTCTTCCTACTCAGACCCCTAACCCCCTGTTTACCACTTTCCACCCCCACTACCTCCATCACCTGCTCTTCCTCCCCACTCCATTCTAACATTGCTGCAATGAACGTAGACGCTGGCCCTTGAACTAGCCCCGCCTCCTCACCTACCTGCTCATTTGGACCTTCACTCCCTACCCCTTCAACCCCCCCTCCTGAACTGGGGCTCCTCTATCCCATTGTAGGGATCCTCCTACTGCTAAATAGGCGTCTAGTTGTGCCACCCTGTCTCCCCCTGAACCTCTTCTCCCAGGATTCAAATATGTCCAGTCCCTCCCATGCCTTGGGCTGCTGAAGGTGTCTCAGTCCTTGAAATCAAGTAACATGACGAGGCTTAAATATGTTTTTAAGCTACATACATGCTAAAACGTTTGCGCACATTTTAAGTAATTGCACTGCTCGTGTGTTTCTGTTAAATGAGTGTAAAATTCAACAAATGGAGAGAGCAAGGAGTTTGAGAGAGCTCATTCTTCTCCCCTGATTAATCTAAATCAACCATTAGAACGGGCTCAACAAGTGTCAACTGGATACAAAACAGCGCTGTGAAAGGAAAAAAAACCAATAGGTTTTTTAAAAGAACTCTCACCCACCAAATTGTTTGGTGCGTGAGGGTTCTTTTAAAAAACCTATTAAATAAGTGTTCTACTGCATTGTAGCAAATGAAGGACGATCAAACAGCATGTGCAGGAAACTGGTTTATTCCAGGAAAACAAGGTCCACAGGAAACACAGCAAAACGGCTTCGCTACACAGCCCCACTCCCGTCAACTGACCACCACCAACATTCCAGCCCTAGAATACCCTTACCGCATCACAAATGGAACTTTAAAGAGATTCCATTCCACTACTACATAATAACGTAATACAACATCTCTTTCCTTGACAAAAACAAAACATTTGGAATTATATACATTTGAATCAAAGCAAAGGCAATAAGTAGAAAACTCAAATATATAAACCTAACACAAAGGCTTTTTGAGCGTATAGATATAGAAGCCAGTAAAAAATATTAAAACAGTATATCGTCATTAAATTTTGCTGGTAAATTAATCCTTCTACCACTGCATTCTGAAAATACTATTCCAGAACCTGAACTAGCTTTAGCTGTTTTGTTGTTCATCGCAAATTACACATTGTTGTACTGTGTTTGAGCTATTACATTCCTCATCATAGTCACAATTCCTAGATGTAGTTTCTATTTCCTTATTATTATTATTATCAGCATTTATAAAGCGCGACTAACACCCTACGGGTACCCTGGCGCTTATCTCCCAAGAAATTGAATGTGTCTAATTCATTTTCTTTCAGGTCAGCACTTAGAATTTTTTCTTGTCCTGGTTTAAGTAACACAATACATCCTTTATTCCACCAACTTCCATTTTCCACTAAAACTGCACTTTAAGTAACGTTCATCACACAAACCGGTTTAGTGTATTTGGTCTCACCTTTATGTGTCCTCACAGGTTTTCTAACCATGACCCAATCTCCAACAATGATTTGTTTAGTTTTGCTTCTATGTACATGATCATGCTAAACCTTATCTCTTTTCTGTTTTACCTCAATTTTCTCCTTCACATGCAGATTCTCATCTCTTATGATATTAGTGGTAGTATTTTTTACCCTGTCAAATACTGAGTGTGGTACAGCCAGATCTACCTCTTAATAAATAAAAAGGTGTAAACCCTGTGACAGAATGTGGTGTGTTGTACTTAAAGACTGTTTTGAATAACATTTCTAACACATAGGTTCGATGCAAGCGCCATTTGAACGCCTTCCTAAATATACCTAATAACCCTTTCCACAAGTCCCTTGGATGATGGATGGTATAAAGGTGATTTCTGTTGTGTAATACCATGCCTGGCAAAATATGAAATGATTTTTTGCGAGATTAATTGTTTTCCATTATCTGATACCACAATATCAGGATGCCCTTCTTTTGAAAATACTTCTTCCACAAAGTCAATCACCCTTTCAGTAGTGATATTGTTCACAAACTCATAAGAAAGCCACTTAGTATAGTAATCTGCTAATACAATTATGTAACGCATTTCTTGCCCCAAACTCATGTACGGTCCTGCAAAATCAAAGGCCAACTTAGACCATGGTCTGTTTGGAACATCCACCTAATGCATTTCCAATGTTTGTCTGACTTCAGGCATTCTATACAACTATTAACATGAAGATCTACTTCAGAGTCCATACCTGGCCACCAATAATGTTCTCTCAACAATTTTTTGGTGGCGGTTGCACCTGGATGACTTCCATGAGCCAAAACAATAAGCCTTTTCCTAAGACTTGAAGGTGGTATAAACAAATCATTTCGTCAAAGAAAATCTCCTTGAATGGTCAATCCCTAACTTGACAAAACTGTTTGATGACTCTGTCTAAAGTTCCGACTGGTGGCCATCCCTTAATCACATGTTCTTTAACTCTTTGTAAATTAATATCTTTTGCCATGGCTTCTAACCAGTCCCGTTCACCTTTTTTACTCTCACTCATCTGGATTGCATCAATCATGGCCAAACACATTCCTCCTCTGATTGGTTGCCTACTCCCTCATCAGCTTATACTAAAGGCAATGTTAATAAACAATCAGCTCTACAATTAAGCCCTCCTGAAATATGCTTAAGTTTAAAATTGTACTCTTGAAGTTTAGAGGTTAACCTAACTAATCTCGACGACGCTGTTGAATTTCCATGTCCTTAGCCATCCATATAAATTAACGGTTTGTGATCTGTTAATAGTGTGAAACTTTTACCCCATAAAGAAGTTTTTAATTTCTCTACTGCCCAAACACAGGCTAATACTTCTCTTTCTATTGTGCTATAGTGTTTTTCAGCATTCTTTAATGTTTGTGAAAGAAATTTCACTGTTTGTTCTTTCCCTTTTGAAATCTGTGTGAAAACAGCTCCAAGTCCTAATGCACTTGCATCAACTGTCACCACATTCTCTGCTTCAGGATCATATGCTTTTAAAGATGGTGCTCTCATAATCATATCTTTTACTTTATTGAAAGCTTGCTGTTGTTCCTCACCCCAGAAAAGTTTTGCTTTTTACGCAACAAAGACCTAAGTGGTTCAACTGAAAATGCATAATCAATTACAAAGCGAGAATAGTACTCGCTTAATCCGAGAAATGACCTCAAGGCATCCCTGTTCTCTGGTACTGGTGCTTCTTGAATAGCCTTAACAAAATCTATTTTGGGTGAAATTCCTTATGAAGAAACTGCATGGCCTAAATAGTCAACCTTTGTTTGCAAACATTTACATTTTCCATTGCTGACAGTAATCCCTTTACTTTTCAAAATTCCCAATACATGTTCTAAGATCCTATTATGTTTTTCCGCATTTTTGGCATATATCATTATATCGTCTTGAAATGTTTGCCCTCCTACCTGACCAAACAAAATGTCCATTAATCTTAGAAAAAACAGCTGAAAGTTGTTGGGGTGCACCGGGAGCAAGCGGAAAGCTGACTTGATGTAGCTCTTGGCCATTTCTTCAACTATGGACATTGCTACGCCCATTAAAAAATATGTCACCAAAGCTTACTCTGGGATAAAGTCATAAACCGAGCTGCCCTCTGGCCAGGATAGGTGCTGAATGAGCCTGAACTGCCCTTTTTCTTTCTTGGGCCCACCCCAATCGGAGACACAATTAAGTCTGCCATGGGCCAGTCTTTAAAAGGGCCGGCCACCCTCCCCTCCTGTACCTCTTTTAGGTTTAAATCTGTTTATTGTTTTAAACACTATGCAATACAACAAGTCACCTACAACCACAGGCCGGTGGGGGGGGGAGGAGAAAATAAAACTGAAAAAGAACAGCCTAGAAAGGACAAAGAATTGAATACAATGGAAGGTAGAAAGGGGGAGATGAGAAAGAGACCTATACTCGACAGGGGCTGGCAGGTACCCTTAGAAGCGCTGCTGTGTATATAAAAGAGGACATGAAACTTAGAGCTTGTTATTTCAGCAGTGTGGTTTGGTTAAGTGATAGGGAGTAGGCGGAAGTAGACGGGGCAAGTCAGATCCTTAAATTCCCAAGCTAGAAATTTAACAGTAGAACCCCAAGTCTTATCAAACCGTGGTAGCGTATGGGTTACAGTCGCTGTCAGTTTTTTTATTCCCAAGAGGTCCCCTAGTTTGTGGAGCCAATTCAATTTCGTCGGGAGAGAATCCGTGCCCCAATGGACCAACAGTGCCTGTTTGGCTGCACCAAGTGTTAATGTGATGGCTCGCCCACGTAGCAATTTCAATGGATAAGTCAGAGCATTCAGGAGACCCAGTATTATATAACTAGGGAACCTAGGCAATTCTGTGTCGTGTATTTAATCAATATCAACTAGGACCTCTGACCAGAAGTGTTGTATTTTATGGCAATGCCAAAGTAAGTGTATGAGGGTGCCTACCTGGCCACATTGTCTCCAGCAATGGGGATCCCCACCCGGCCACCACGGGCTGTCCTAGCCAGTGTGTAGTACCAATAGTGGGATATTTTATGAAATATTTCTTTGCCTGACATGCTGCAAGCTGAAGCTTGTGCTCCATGCACGATTTCATGCCATTCCTTAGATGTAAAATTACGTTCACACTCCAGTTCTCATCTACGCTGTGCTGGCGATTTGGTATGAGTCATGGGGGTGAGCAGGAAGGCATAGATATTGGAAAGAATGTGTTTGCCTGGTGTTTAAGAAGCCGTTTTTCAAATGGAGTAAGTGGGCATCTAGCATGGGGGTGTATGTGAGGCTGCATGATCCAATGTCGGAGATGGAGATATTGCCAATATGGATTGAAAGGAAGGCCACAATTGGAGCGGGGTTGGGGAAAGTCCATTACCCCATCAGTATCAAAAAAATACCATACCCTCTTACAATTTGATTCCTGCCATTCCAGATAGGTAGTTCCCTGCGATGCTGGGAGAAATCTGGATTACCTATGAATGAGGTTAGGGGGTGATATATGCGAAGAAAAATGTTACGATTCCTGAATCCTGTCCCATACTCCTACCGTGACCCTGGTGACAGGTGAGATATAGACCCGTGGTGGACAATGTTTCTTGGGGAGCCATGGCACCTTCCAAATGTGAACTCCTGCAACTGCTTGGTCAATGAAGCACTGGTGATTCTCAGAGCTCACCCTGTTTCATTCTACTATGTAACGGAGCTGTGCAGCCTGATAATACCGCTCCAGATGTGGTATGCCCAGACCCCCATCAGCCTGAGTCAGATATGCCTGTTTTCGTGTCAAGCACGCTTTTTTCTCCTCTGCTCAAATAAAATCATTTAGCAGGTGTTGCAGTTTACCCAGAACGTGTGGAAGGCTGCAGTGGCAGCGTTTGCATAACATAAAGGATTCTGGGGAGCAGAGTCATCTTGACTGCCGCCAGTATCCCCAGCCATGATAATATATATTTCTTTCATGAGAAAAGTTCAGTTTTGACATTAGATAGAAGGGTAGTGTAATTCTAAGATGAGGTGCGCTCTTTTGTGGGGTGTGTCTGGAGTCCCAGGTATTTAACTTCCTAGGTAATCCACTCAAAAGGGAACAGACAGTTGAGGCAAGCCTGATCGTCCTTAGAGATAGTAAGGCTAAGACCTTGAGCTTTCTTGGGGTTAATTTTCAAGATGGAAGCCTGCCCGAATGACTCCATTTGGTGCATAAGAGGTGGCAGTGAAAGAAAGGGCTGTGTCACTGCAAGCATAAAGTCGGCTGAGCAAAGCACCAATTTATGTTCTCTTCCCCTCCATTGGTATGCCCCTTATGGAAGAATGTTGACGCACTCTTTCGGCGAAGGGTTCCATATAGAGGGCGAATAATACGTGAGACAGTGGACAGCCCTGATGCGTGCCCCGTGCCACCACGAATGATCGTGATAATAGCCCATTGACCCTGACTCTGGCCTCAGAGGCTGCGTAATTGCAGCCTATCCAGCGTCGAAAACGCTTGCCCAGACCAAATTTGATGAGTACCAAATCGAAGTATGGCCAGTGTACACAGTCAAAGGGCTTCTCTGGATCAACCGATAGAAGAAGTGCTGGTGTGCGGGAGTGTTGTGTCTTATCAAGGAGATGACATAGGGGTTTGGTGTTATCATTGCAGCATCAGTCTGGGATGAACCCGGTTTGATCAGGGTCAATAAAACCCTGCACGTACAGTGCTAATCGGGAGGCCAAAACGAGAGTGAAAAGTTTTACGTATACATTTAGTAGAGATATGGGTCGATATGAGGCGCAGAATGCCGGGTCCTTACTGGCCTTAGGAATGACCGTGATGGTGGACATCCTCATGGAGTCTGCAAGAACACCTGTGTCACTAAAGGGGTTATATGGGCGCGCCAAGAGAGGGGCTTGAGTGGCTGCAAATGCCTTAAAAAAAATTCCGATGTATAACCGTCTTCACCCTGTGCTTTACCCGAGGGCAACCTTTGTATATCCGTGAGGACTTCATCAGGATGGATATCTTTTCCACCTTGGAAGTGTCACCTTCAGGAAGATGGGTAATAGGAGCTTGGTCTAGGTATGCTACAGCGGCATCTGCATTTAGTGCCTCTTCTGTGTAAAGGGTGGAATAGAATTGCTCAAACTCCTCTGCTTTCTGTTTGTTTCAATAAAATTGAGTCCCCTGAGGCCCTAGAATCTCAGCTACACGCTGCTGGGTGGTTAGGCATGAAGCCATTGCGCTAGAAGACGGCCCGCCTTGTTGTTCCTTTGTAGTGTTTCTGTCGCATGCGTTAAATCGCATATTCTGCCTTGTCTGTTTCTAATGCCTTAAGTTGCTTGCTGACCATCGTGAGCTGGCGTCTCGTTTTAAGAGATCCGGTAACATGGACCTCTTCAAGTTCCTTTATTTCCTCCTCCAATTGCGTGCGCTTGTCCCTCCTATCCCTATTGAGTCTAGCTGATATAGCAATAAAGTGGCCTCCGGCAACTGCCTTTAAGGTGTCCCACACTAAAGCTACGGGTGTGTCTTGTGAGTCGTTGATGTCCAGGAAGGCACTTTATATCATTGATTTCAGAGATGTTAGCCTCATATGTAAACAGTTTGGGATTTAGGTACCAGGTACGTTTGCAGGGCGTTCCCTCTGGCAGCTGTAATGTGAGGGTGATAGGTGAATGGTCGGATAGGACTGCTATCCCAATATCCACTGATGTAGTGGCTATGGTGAAGCATGGAGAAGTGAAAAAGAGGTCTATCCGTGCATACGTCTAGTGTGCAGCGGAAAAGAATGTATATGCTTTTGTTTTTGGCTTATGTTGTTGCTAAACATCTACTAACCCCTAGTCTGACAGCAATCTTTGTGTCGTCGCTGAAAGGGCTCCCAACTGCCACACCCTCTGTATTGACCTGTCTAATAGGGCATCACCCACTATAATAAAATCACCCCCTATGAGTATGCCCGTTGTGGCCGCCACACGGTCAATTGCATGTTAAGGAAGGCCTCCTAATGGTCATTCAGTGCATAGATTGAGGCAACTTCAAAGGTGCGCCCCCTCACATCCAATTGAAGGGAGAGAATTCAGCTCCATCAAGTGTTGCAGCTAGGTGAGAGGAGGAGGTCCGCCACCAACTAAAGGAGTTATCCAGGGGGTGAGGCATCACCTTTGTGCCCCATAATGTCCTGAGATAACAGCGACAGCGGGTGTAGAGGGGCCTGTAGCATGGCTTATAGCCTTGAGAGAGCACATCACCATCAGCCGCTATCTGGTGCAGGCGCGCCATCATGTTGTAGTCGGCACAGAAGATTAGCCCTCTCCTTATGACTTTCAGGGTCGGTAGGTTTGTTGAAGTGTGGCTTGTTTTAACGGGTTGAGCGGGAAGGCCCTACCGTAGAATCCTTTGCAGACGTCGATGGTTTGTGGGTGCCACCTAGTTCTTGTGAGTTGTCCAATTCCAGGAGCGTTTGGGCCTCCTCCAGAGTGCAGACACTTTAGGTTTTGTTCTTCCATACAAAAATGAGTCTGAAGGGTTGTCCCCATTTATATTGTATCTTTTGCTCCCTTAGAAAGTCAGTTATAGGCCGAAGAGACCCACTGCGCTGCAAAGTCACTGGGGAGAAGTCCTGGTAGAGCCATTTTTTTGGCCCTTCAAATTCAATGGTGTTTTTGTCTTGCATTGGTGCCATGATAGATTCTTTCTGTCTATATGAGTGGAGGCACGTAAGTATGTCTTGGGGCATGCAAGGTGACTTGGCCGGGCGTCCCGCTCTGTGTGTGCGATCTAGTACTATTTCCTGTCCCGCTAGGTTAGGTACCATATAGCGAAAGAGGCGGGTGACGTAGTTTAATAATTTATGAGTTTGCTTGAAGTGGGGCACCTTTTATGCGAATACTAGATCAACGAGACCTGTTCTCAAGGTCTTCTAGTTGATATAGGAGTTCTGCATTCTTGTCCCTCAGTTCGCAGAGTTCTCATCTATTAGCCTCTAGCTCCTCTTCCTGGGAATCGCCTGTCTGTTCCAAGGTGTTGACTCTGCCCCAGCTCAGTGATGTCCCTTTTCACCTCTCTAACCTCAGAGGCTATGTCACACTTCAAGGCTGCCAAGTCTTCCCTAAGGGTGTCAGAGAGGCTTTCCAAGAAGGACCTAGTACCGGTACGTCAGCGTCAGTGGGCTCTGCAGTCTGTGACGATGTGGGCCGAGAGGTAGGAAGTGCCGCATCACCGCTCTGATCAGTCTTTTTTGAGGAAGTCTTGGTAAACATGTCTTTAAGATTTGTGTCTTTTTTTTTGCTTCGGTGGGTGGACATGGTGATGAGCCTTGGTGCTGTTCAACTGGGGAGAGCAAGCGTGAGGGCCAAGAAGTCCTCCCCCGTGAGTAATAAGACCTTTCGAGGTTCCCCCGAAGACAAAGGGGCCTGCTTCTACCAAGGACCAGGAGGTGTTAACGGTCTATTGTGAAGCTGCCCGCTTGATATAGCTTGTGGAGGAAATGTACTATTCCTTCAAGGTACAGCCTAGTCAGGATAGCCCTTTCATGGGGCCTTTATTTCGCTACCTAGTAGTTCAGAGCGCCTGGGCTAAGATGGAACCCCAGTTAAGGAGGTGAGGGTCTGTCCGTCCAGTGGGGTCGATAAGGCTGGGAAAGGGTCAGGAAGACACCAGGACTTCCGGAGTGAGCGAGATCAGCATGCAGGACTACATGTGGACTAGGCCAGGCCACCAGTTGCAATCACACAAGGCTTCAATGTCATTGGGGCTCCCCTCCGTGTAAGCAGTAGTGTGCTGTTTTCAAATCCTGCACTTAGCCCTCCACAGCTCCCGGGCAGCAGGGCCAATCATTAATAATGCTCACTTAGCTCTGCAGTGCTTCGACACCCGACCCCAGCGCTAGATCCTCAAGCCTGCCCAGGATCACAGAAGAGTCAGTCAGGTCCTATGGGGTGGTCTTATAGAGGCAGCAGGTGCCAAAAGCTGGGAATGAGAGCACTGAGAGTTGTAGAAGTGCACACTGCAACGCTGACTTATGGGGCTTGAGTCTGCGAAGTTCAGGCAGCGCCGTAGAGGGGGCCACCAAAAGTCTCAGGCCCCAAGGATGGGTGTGTGGTGTTTCACTCGGCTGCCGACACCGTCGCCATTTTGGGGCTGTGTCTGGTCCGCACCGTCCCCGGGAACCAATTGCAGGATGAGGCAATGACCAGGGGGGCCGGAATCAGTGCCTCAGCAGTTGCTAACAAGTCTCCATTATCTAGAGATCAATTTCAGGGCTCGTAGTATGCCCTAGCCGCCCTTTTCAGCGTTACAGCGGCAGGGCTCCGGAGAAACACCACTACTCCTTTATCTGTTTTGACAGCTTTTCACAAACCGCCTGCTTGGCAGCACTGACTTACTTAAGGTTGTTTGCCCACCTGCACACCCTCTGACCTTGGTACCCCAAACAGGAACCCTATGTGAACCCTACCTCAATAAATTGGAATTCTCCTTCTGATAATATAGTGACAGCCAAAAATTCAAATGGTCCAGCTTAATGGGCATACAAGCTTTTCCCCCAGGTCACTACACTCCCCACCTGTTCCCGAACCCGGAAGCCTGATTGAAACCCAACAAGTGCCTGTATGTCCTCCCTGTCTTTTTTTGGTTGTTCCAACCCCTTCCCGGGTGGGGCGGTCCTGAAAGTTGTGATATAAGATAGGTAGGCCACTGGCTGTAAATATGGTTTTACCAAGTTTTGATGGCCCATGGTATGATGCCAAAGATCCGCGTCCACCTCACCCCTCTGCACCTCAGGATCCATTGCCATACGTGCCCTCAACTCATTGTTGTATTGAGCCCAGGCATAACTACCATAAATAATTTGTGCCTTCCTTATAGTGTCTATATATGTAAAAAGTGCCACACACCTCTCTGTTTCTCACAATAAACGCTGGCGTAAATTAAGAATGCTGCCGTACAGTTCTCGATCGTCAGGGGAACCTTAGGATGTTTTGCTAGCTCATGGTTCTCTTCCTTCGAGCCCTCAGTTCCCTATGCAACAACTTCAACATCTCCATGTATTCCCCATTCCAGATTTTCTCTTTTGTGGTCAGCATGAGGTGAGCTCCCAACAGTTTCCAAACCCCCATGTAGGGAAACTTTCTAACCTTCAGCACGATGCTCTCTTTCCCTTCTGCTTTTTCCCCTGATTTCCCTTCCTTCTCACCCCCTGCCGCCACCTCTACCCCTTTCTCTATCCCTGTCACTTGAGTCTCCTGCATCTCCCCTTCCTTACCTTCTCTAGCCCCTGACTTTGTGTCACGGAACGCAGGCTTTGCAGTGTTTGTCCCAATCAAGCCCTGCTCGTTGGTGCCTAAACCCATGTTATCCACATAAAAGCCTTTGTGCAACTGCAGCATGCCCCAGCCTGTGACTCCATTGCATCCACACCAACCAATACCATTGCCGCAGCCATTTGCTCGCCTCTGCATTCCTTACCTGGTGCCAGGGTTGGTGCCCTTTCTGGAGCCCTCCACTTCACCGCCTGTCTCCTCCTATCCGGCACTCCACGGCTGCCATGCTGCTGTTGCCCATCTGATTGACTCTAAAAAATGTCATGCACAAATTGATGAGTATCCCCCTGCATTTCCCCTCCCCATGACTCCACCACCGTACAACTTCCTACCTCTGCATGTCATCCTCAACCAATTCCCCCTCCTCTAAGCTGTCCTCATCATAATCTAAGACCATGCCTCCAATGCAGTACCCTCCTCGTCACTCTTAGCAGCATTTGCTGCCTGGCACAGCGGTGTAACCATTTTTTCACAGTCCCTGTGTCGCTCCTTCCTGCGTTGAGGGGCCGTTCCATGCCTTCCGAACTCTTCCGCCGATGAGGAACGCAGTCTTGTGCTGACTTTCTCCAGGGGCAGTTCTGTACCCAATGGCCAGGTGCACCGCCAAAACCGTTCTGGGCCTCCATGGGGCAGTGATCTTGCTGTCCCTTGACGATTTTCAGCTGGCCGTACTGGGCCAAGCCTTCCCTATTTCTCTGGGTATTGAAGCCACACAGAGCTCCCCCGAGTCCACCCTGCCGCTAAAACAATCGCCTTGCAAAAAAGATAAAAGTTTGCTGGTGACTACCTCTTGCCTGACTGGACTTGTCCCCACGTCTAAGACACAACTGTTCACGTTCAGTTCCATGTCCTCCTCTGACCGCGCTAGCACCCACGCACCTTGTACGCCCACAACATCAAAACGCTGAGCTTCCCACCCATATACTCTCCTGGGTTTCTGATCTCTCCTCCATCCAGCGATCTACTCTGGCCCCAAAAGACAGCATCCTCCGTGTAGTGCCAGAGGCACTCCCATATATCGGGAATAGGTAATGACCTTTGACTGCCATTATTTTAATTGACTTTTGGTGTTTTACTTTATCCTAACTTGAATGTACGACATCATTTTTCCTGCATGTGCACGTTTCCTTGAAGATTTCTTTTGTGTAACCTTGTAGTTTTAGAGTGGGAGAGCTTTCATAGAGTAGAACAGCCTTGCCAGGAACAGAACGTGCATTTGAAAGCATGAGAGAGAGAGAGAGAGAGAGAGAGGTGTGAAGTTCTTACTATTGGCTTTGACATGCCCTCATGCCATCTTGAATTCTGAATCTGTCTAGCTTGAGCTTTTGCACACACAGGCAAGCTCCCAGATTATTCAAGTTGTTTAGGCTATTCACGTTCAAGGTTGTTTTTGGAGATTGTTTTCTGTACTGGTGGAGACTTTCGTAAGCTTCGTTAAGATAAAGGGCTGGAACATGTGAGAGCACAGAAGGCTACGTGAGAACTCTTTTGCCTTTGGAATGCTTGCATGAAGAGTGGCCAACTCCAGTAAGGTTCCTTGGCGCAGAGGAGGGCCTCTCGGAAACTTCTAGTGTGCTTTGAGATTATAAAACTGGGGTTTGTTGACTTGGAAACCGGGATTTTGGAATCTGAATTGAGACGGACGCGTCTACTACAGCTTGCTGAGGTTCTTCACCCCGGCTGTGAATCCCCCAGTTTGGAGTAGGCTAAGATGCAGTGTTTGCAGCCGGAAAGGCGTTTTCTTTGAGTATTGGCATTGTGATGTGTGAGTGTGTCTGGGTGCACATTCAAGTCTCCATGGTTATCATCTGAGGTGTTTTCATTGTGATGTGTGAGTGTGTCTGTGTGCCTATTCAAGTCTTCAGTGGTTATAATCATCTGATGTGTTTAGTGTATATATCTTTCCGATTTCTTGCAGTGGACGTCTATATTATTTGCTTGTATTTTGTTTCATGTATTTTATTCATGCATTTAACAGTTGCATTTGGCTACTTATAAGTGTGATATTATTGCTTACACACACACACACATATATATATATATTTGAATGTTGTTCATTTGACATCTGGGAAAGCCTTTTTGTTAGAGAGTGTTGCACAAATAAAACCCCATGCCTTATTCTGAGAACAGTCTTTTGATTTGTCTCATTTTATGAGTGAAATCCCTTTTGTGGTTTTTTTATATTGCTTCGCCGTGTTTGTGCCTCCGTGTGGGAGGGCGGTATTTTCTATTATTTGGGAGACGAAGCAATACACTCTGAAAAATCCTCCACAGTACCCTTCTCCTCTCTGTCGCTCCATTCCAAGCCTGCCACCATAACGGAGGCTGCGTGAGTCCAGGTTGCATCCTTAGGGCTGACAGACCGGATCCTCCCGTCCACCCCACCCAGCCCCATGGCCGCCTGCACACTAACCCCCAACATGCCCTGTGCTAAGCAGCTAATAAGCCCTCTTTCCAAAGATATTGGCGCCCATCGGCCCCCTTGTCCCCAAACCTCCTCATCCCAAAACCCCCTCTCCATACGCTCTACTGTGCCCTGAGCTTGCTCTGCCGCCTGACAAACCTGGAATGCCTACTGATTCTTCCACTGCTGCCCTAAAATAATCCCTTTCTGCTACACTCTTCCCCTCCCAGCGTGTGCCTGCACCTGACCTCGTGTCCAGTCCCCCAGCCTCCATCTCCACTGACAATGGCCAGATTAGCATTGAACTGCCAGCAGCCCAAGCCCCCCTTTCACTCCTCCTCCTCCTGGCAGCTGTGGCACGCACGTTTATCCCCCGCCCTTGGAATGCGGCTGCCCGAGGCCCCCGCAGGGGGCCACTAAAGAGGGCAGCCCTCTAGTGCCAGCTGGGCACCCCACACCCCCGTAGGGGCAGGGACTCAGGGAGGAGTCCCCCAAGCCTGGTCGCAGCGCGATAGGCGAGAATCACGTCCGGGGCGCGAGGACAGGGGGAGGGGTATATAGGCCTCCCCCACCATCTTGTCGTCCTCTTTCGCGCGCCCGGACACGCCGTCTAGAGGTTGAATCCTGGTTTCGCGTCGTTTCAGTTCTCGGGCAAGTTGTGGTGCTGGTCTCCCTGAACCATTGTCGCGGCAGCAGCTCGCTGTGAGGCTGGTGAGTGTAGCCTGCCCCCCCTGCTCTCCCCTTCAGCATGTGGTTGCTACCCGCGTGGGCCTGGTCCTTGCCTTGTGCAGCCCGGGCAGCCAGGGGAGGCCCGATATCGGGTCGGGGGGGGCAGAATTGAGGACAGATGTCCTCCGGTCTCAACGAGCAGGTAGTCCTTGCCGTAAGCTAAGGGGGCGATCAGCATTCAGGGTCAATCCTAGTGTGTCAGGTCGATTGCCGAAGTGCCGATGGGCTGTTCAGCCTGCCGCTATGTTTACCTGATACCGGCTGGTTTAGAGAGGGAGTAGCGACTGAGGCAAGTCGGTCATGGACCGGGGGTGCCGCGGGCATCGTGGTGAGCTGGGGCTCTTGGGCCCGGTTGTCCCTGGTTGGGAACATGGCAGACTGGGCGTGGGGTTTCGGTCTGCAGGGCAAGCAGTTGTTTCTTTTGTCCCGTGTTGGACACGTGTGCGGACCTGGGATGCCTGGTCATGTGGGTGCCCATGCTTTTTAGTGGCGTTGTCAAGTTTCCTCAGGTCTGGTGGGTCAGGGAACGCCTGCAGGGAGTAGAGAAACACGTGTCTAACCTCATAGCCACGGGCCAAAATCCTGGCAGGTCCACTGACCTTTTAATTTTATGGGCAGACACAGGGGTAGGCGTGGGGGCTTGGCCAGCAGCAGTCGAGCTCGCGGAGGTAGCGTCGGGTCCTGTCTTGTTTTAGTGGGCCAGACGGGGAGAGGTGCAGCGTGGTTATCATGCACGCAGGCTGATATGTTTCTCTGTTCGGTTTATGGGGAACATCTCGTTTCCAGCTCGTCACAGACCAGGAGCCTAGTGGAATCGCGACAGATATGTTTGTGAACTGCCTCATTCTCAACTGTGTTAGATCGTATCAGATGACCTAATGATTATTGGTGCTCCTGTTTAAAATATTAACAATCTGCATGTAAGACTGTACGAATGTTTTAAAGCTTGTGGACTACGGAAAAATCGTAAACAACAACGTATACATGTTAATACCAAGAAGTCTCGTATGCAGTGCGGACCGAAGGTACAGGCGATCTCGGGGGGCCAGCAGATGGCAGTACAGGAGGGGGTTTGTGCTCTTTGGGCCTAATATGACCCTGCCCTGCACCCCGGGATGTCCACACGGTGTCGGGAACGAGGGGAGGCGTGCTTTGTCCCTCAGGGAGGCCTCGGGCGTCCTCCGGCTCACCGGACATTGTTATTTAGCTGTTTGGTTCTCAGAGCGGGGAATTTATTTATGTAAGTGCATTTCCCGAAAGCAAATGGCGTCGCCTGCTCAGCTTCAGTGATACCAAGTGGTTTGGGTCACAGAGCTGAGAAATATTGTCTCGTGTCAATTTTCCTGTGAGGTAATCTTGGCCAAACCCGCTGGGGACAGATCGATCCATGAGGTCGGGCGTCGATGCCGGTAGACAGGGGGCAGTGGAGCGTCTCGCTCAGCGCATAGGGAAAGGGATTTATGCAGGCGGTTGCAAACTTTTATCTTGGCTACAGCCCGTAAGGCATGCATAGATGTGGCGAACGAGCTCTTCAGACAATGTGTCCCACGGCCGAGTGCAGTTTTCTCTTACTGGGAGCAAACATTTGTGCTCCCGCCTTGCGGGGGAATGCTTTGAAGTGTCCGGCACAGTGTAATCGTTAAGCAGCGTAGCGTCTCCACATATTAGGGCCTGGTGGGCTGTTAAGCCACCCATGTTGGCACAGTTTGATAACAACATTGAGGTAACTTCAAGGGTTAGGTTTGGAAGTGGTTTTTCCTCGTGGGAACACAGTTGGAAGGTCGGGATCGAAGCGATAATGTTACCCATTGATGAATGCACAGGGGCATATGTTCTCAACTTGTGAGGAATCAAGTGCTTTTATAGGGCACTGCAGTTCCCACCACATAGTACCCTGTCACGCTGCAAAATTTTGGTACACGAACGGGTACACTCTTTAGTGATGGCGCCTAGTGTGTCGTGGTGTCTTGCACTGGAGCGGGGTAGGTGTCCACCGTCATAGCGGACAACCTCTGGGGTCCGAGTCGGACAATCACACAGGGTGGGGGGCCCATTTGGGTTGTGTCCGTCAATGTCTCTTTGGCCGGGGTATGTATTGTAGCGTGTTTATAGTGCGTACTACTAGGGGAGGCGCGGTAGTGCTCCCCCACATGGATAGCATGCTGCATTGTGTCTGTAAGGTGTGTGCTTGGAAGGGAGATGTTTTATTTTAGCCTAGTGGGGATTTGCTTCCATGCCATATATGACGCCCACCGAGGGGCAGTTATCGTTTTGTGGGCTGCAGCTGCTGCCTTCTTGGACTTCCCGCGCTGCCACCTCATTTCCGACCGGGTACTGCGGTCGGGAGCTATGTGCGCGGTGTGAGGTGGGCAGTTAGTGATTCTATCCTTCCCGGGGACTGGGTTTGTCCGCCAGCCCAAGCCCCTGGTTGGGCAATGTGGCAACAATGGATTGCGTGGTCAGGTGCCGCCACGGGCCACGGTCCTGTCGTGACCAGCGGCGCGCAGGGGCACAAGTGCTGGGCTCGGCCCCATCTTTAACTATCCAGCCAGCAGCACCCAGTGTTACGCACGAGAAGTTGCACAGTTTTCCCAACGGTGGCAGTTGCCCGCCACCTACCGGGGCAGAAAATTAATGGTTGCTGGTTTGTCCCCTGATAGCTACGCGGACTCACGATTGCCATGTGTTCAGGGTGGGCGAGTGGTCTAAGGTGCTGCGTTTAGGCCGCAGCCTCTCCTGGAGGCGTGGGTTCAAATCCCTCTTCTGACAAACATTTGCAGAACAGATGGTACAGTGGTAGCTAACAGGAGCTATCATTGCTTCGGTCCTGTTGCTTGTGTTTTCCCGGAGACGGACATGCCCGCCACCTCCGGAGTACCACTTTGGGTGCACTGCCCGCCAGCGACCCAGCTCTGCTTAAGAGCACCCTGCCCTCGGGCAGGGTCGGATGCACACCCGGCATAGCGCAGAGGCTTCTCCTGCCTCGGTGCCCGGGCTCTGTGGGGGCAGCATATATAAGGTGCGGCCACTGGGGGGGTCACCTTCATTGCGCAGGACGAACCGGCAGGGCGTACAATGGCCGATTCCGCCCAAGTGTCCAGGGGCGTCAGATAAGATCGTACAGCCGCAGGGGGCATCATCTCCATGCACGAGTATGCGCCCCCCGCTCGGGCTCTGAGGGGCCGCAGTTGCCCCAGCGATCAGGCTTGCTGGGGCGGCATGTTCCATCGGGTTTGCTACCGCTGGGGGGGGGGGGACGGTCACCAGCACAATGTTGGGAAAGCACAATCTTACATTTACTCTGGGCTATGACAACGCAGAGAGGTGCTGCGAAATGTTGTTGAGACTGTTCATACCTTGGCGTAGCTTCATTGCCCAACAGTTTATAGGAGTGTGGTGCCAAACCTGCGCAAGGATCTTGCGCTGGTTGAGGGTCTACAGCCTCTTCTAAATTAGGGGCCCCTACCCCCACGGTTTGGTCAAATTTAAAGGATTTCTAGGGCACGCCCATGATCAGCATTAGCGTGCTTGCTCCTCAACCCGGGTTAGCAAGCTGTTTGTCCCTGTTGGAAGCATTGGTGACTGTGCCCACTGCACTATCCCTCTCCCAGTTTGAGAGCAGGGGCTTTATTTAAAAAGCAGTAAATTGCACAAGAGTAATTCTTACTCTGGTGTCTAGTCTGCTCTCCTATGTATGTACGGAGCAGGGAGTGCACTGCAGTTTGCTAGTTCCCCTGTGGTGAACCCCCTCGATGATTGATTGTCATTGCGGCCTTGTAGATTGTGTAATATTTGGCGGGGCCCACTGCCACGTAGAGCTATCTGTGCCTGTAATGGGGCATATGCATGGTTTTACGTGACAGGTGCTCATGCAAGGCGCCTCGATACCTTCAGCTTGAGTATGTGCCAGATAGAACTGCATGAGCTGTAGCACAGAGGCACATTGTAGACGTGCGTGCGGTGCACTTTGCCTTTTAAGTTGAGTATAGGAGCCATTCCTTTCGCGGGATGGTGCACATGTGGCAGGGTTAGTGAAGCATGAGCGGTAGCGCAGAGGCGCATTGAGCAAATACTTCGTCTGGGTGGCAAACAAGGTTGCAATCTACAAAGCATTTCATCCTTCTGAGGTCGATAAAACGAGTACCATGGAGCTGAGTAACAATAAACATGTTATGCAGCGCCAAGATACCATGGGGTGAACGTGTTACCAAGTACAGGCAGAAGCAGAAATTGTTGAATTTGGTTAATACAGCGGGCTCACCCAGCAGGGTAAGCGAGAGCCCAGCTCAATTTCCACGGGGATGATGGGTGGCACAGGCAGCAAAGTTGACGGCCAACCTGACAACGTTTCTTTAGTGCCGCAAGTGCAGTGGCACTTGGGCCCCAGGAGAGTAACTAGCCTACTAGATTCTTGTTTATGTAGGGTGGCACATTTGTTAATGGTGCAGGATAGTTGTTTTACTCTAAGAAACTGGGATCTCATGCCCAGGTACTGCCGTTTTGGCCGTCTATTACCAGCCCAATGGTGGGAAAGTACAATTTTATATTTACTCTGTGCTGTGTTATGCTAAGTGCAGCTCCTGCCGGCAGGTACGGGGTTGTGCTAACTGAGCGGTAGGACGGTGGCCCGGTTGACCTTGTGAGTTATGTCATCCCTGTGATGTCATGATGAGGTTTGGTAGCACAGGGTAATAGGGGCAGATGGAACTGAGTTTCTCTTTTATGGACGATACGAAGGGTAAGCAAAATAACCTTCCACAGTCCTGGTATTTTCGAGTACACATCATTGCAAACCGGGCACGTTCACCAAATTGCTGCAATTGTGCTAGGATCACTACTACCAGAATTTGGCGGGGGGGCGGATAAGGGTGGGATTTCATGGGCCCGCCCATGATCAGCATCAGCGTGCTTGCTCCTCAAACCTGGTTAGCAAGATGGTGTCCCTGATGGAAGCATTGTTAACTGTGCCCACTGCACTATCCCTCTCCCAGTTTGCGAGCAGGGGCTTAATTTAAAAAGCAGTAAGCTGCACAAGAGTAATTCATACTCGGGCGTCTAGTCTGCTCTTCTATGTATGTACACCAACAAGGTTGCAATCAACAAGCATTTCATCTTTCTGAGGTCGATAAAACAAGTACCATGGAGCTGAGTAACAAACATGTTATGCAGCGCCAAGATACCATGGGGTGTACGTGTTACCAAGTACAGTCAGAAGCGGAAATCGTTAATGAATCTGGTGAATACAGTGGTCCCACTCAGCAGGGTAGTAAGCGAGAGCCCAGAACAATTTTCCATGGGGCGGAAGGGTGGCACAGGCAGCAAAGTTGACAGCCAAATTGACAACGTTTCATTAGTCTTGTGGGCTGCTCTGAGCAGAGCATTTGCAGGCGTAAGTAACAGTTTCCGCTACTAGTTCAAAGGTGCATCTTTCACTAAGTTACCCAGATCACTGGGACAGGAGGTAAGGTGGGCTGGATATCTCTTGCTTCTACCTGCACTGGCACATCTTGTCAGGAATGATTGTCAAAGGGATTGCACTTCACCAAGGCATTGTTAGCACCCATCCACACCAAGCCGAGTGTTAAGGTCACACTGGGCCCCAGTTACACAGCCCAGTATCAGGCCCTTGTGGGTCAGTGCCATGAATTACTAAAGTGAACTGAACAGGAGGCGTGACCGTGGGTTACGCTAGCAGAAGTTTGGGGAAGAGCTAAACTCCACCCATGGTCATGGTGTAGTCTTCAGTAGGTTGGAGTTGTCACTCTTAGTTGACCAGGGGTTCGATGCTACACGAGGGCATCGCTGCGGCCAGAGCACTGTCTTTGTTTTTCCCAGAGGGGCAGCTAGGAAGGCAAGGATCTTCCCAAACCCGGCACCAGAACACATTGTAGTCAGGGCCAACTTGTCTGTTGGGTGACTTGGGTAGGCACCATGTAGTTGTCACTCCACGAAGGGGTGAATTGTCTCCAATAGTGGGCACAATACATATGCGTGTCTGTTTGTGGTATCTCCTAGCGGACCCACTGACGGTGTACTGCAGCTAAACAGGGGACTGGGAAGCTTGGTTTCCGTCACTGTGGCAGGTTTAAAGCATCCAGGGTAGGAGAGGCACAGTAGGTACTGTGCATCTGTGATCCGATGGCAGTTAGGCAAGCGGGGTGCGCTGCGTAAGTTGTAATTACATGAAAGGGTGAGGTGTCTCCAGTAGTGGGCGCAAGACATACATTGTTTCAAACCAGCTTCGATACCATTAAGGTGTTCACCAGGGTAGCAAGCAAAGGGGTTTGTGCATAAGTCTGGGCAAAGGGGCGAAATAAGTGCACCCCAGAACTAAGGGCAGTTGACTATGATCCTGCAGTTAGGCGCAAACGCTCGCCCGGTCAGCAATAGAGGCCACGCTGGGTGGTGACGCTGTCAGCCAACAGCGGGCTGCCGTCCCAAGTAATGGGGACACAAGGTGTCAAGCACAACAGGCTACCATGTAAAAGAACATTTGGCATGTCCAGTGATCAACAAAAAGCTATATTTAACTGAGCAGGTAATTTTCCACCGCTGGGGTTGCCCTGGGGTGGGCAGTGTGAACACCCCTGCCCCCTATCCGGGGGCCCTCGCAGGGAGGGTTCTAGCCTGCCGACTTTTCCTGCAGTTAAGGTCAAATGCCCTGCCCGGTTAGCTATACCAGCCTCACTGGGCGGGGGTGCGGTCAGCTAACACATTGTGCTGCGTCCCCAAGAAAGGGGGGAACAAGGTGCCAGGCACAAAAGGCAAGGCGAGCAGTGTGAACCCCCCCCCCTCCTATTCGGGAATATTCTGGGATGAAGGGCAAAGTAGGACTTAGCCAATCCTTAAAGTTAGGCACCATATGGCAGCCAGTGCGCACTGCATTAATCACACGGATTCTCTAGCTGGTATCCCTAGGGGGTTCACCACGAAGGGAGCTGAGCTGGCGAAATTCCTATAAGAATTAAGGGATGCACGGCAAGGGCAGGAGGGCACCCTGGCTCATCGTCACACACGCCTAGTTATGGACATTCCTGTGCGTCATGAGTTAGAAAGCAAATGGACGGTGCAAAGGTTAAAGTATAAGCCTTCTCGCCCGAATAGCCAGAAGTAGGCAGGTGGGTGTGGGAGCGGTCTCCCAACAAGCGGGCAGCTGTCCCTTAAGTGGGGACACAGGTGCGCTAGACACACCGTCCTAGTAGGACGGCAGCTAGGTGAGCTCAGCAAATTCATGGGGCAATGTGAGCAAGGGAATCTGATCTGCCCCGCCCAGAGTTGGCACGGGGCTGGTTATGTATGTGAAGTAGTGGAACTTTCCCACAGGAGGGTGGATAGTTTTGGCACAAATTCACAGGGCAGAAGGGCCTTTGTGTTGCATTAGACACTAGCTGATCCAGGCTATCGGCTAGGGCTATTGTGATACAGATGGGGTTCATCTATCACCAGTGGGAGGGATCTCTTCCCTAGCTTTGCAGGAGGCCTGGAAATGAGAGGTTGCAGGTAAGAAAGGAGTTTTGGTGGGGGGCTCTGGCGGCGACGGTGGCCACCTCCAGAGCTGTGGCGGAGTTACAGGGCGATCTGGAAGCAGAGGGGTACAGAAGGGTACCTCTGCGCGGCACCATGGTGGGTGCCAGAGCCAAATCCTAGGAGCCTCATGGGAGGTTCCTAGAAAACCGTGTCGGCGCCCCGTTAGTCCTTCGGGCGGTTGTGGGCCTGAACAACCGGGGGTTTGCTATGCTACGCTCCGCCCTGAAAGGGGCGTGAGTAATAAGGAACCATGTGTCACGTGATCCGGGAAGAGGATCACCAGAAGTGGCAGCACAGATGGGGTTCGCCCCAGTGCTGCTTGGCTCATCAGGCGGGCAGGCGGCCTAGAAGGTTGCCTGCCCTTGGATCGCCCGTAAGATAACCCACCATATTACATAACGGTGTATGTAATAAACCTGCAGCAATCTTTACCCAAACAAGAAATGTGTTGTGTGATTATTTATGAGCATGCATGTTACGTTGGAGGGGTGGGGTAGGTTGCCAATGCTGGTACTATGCGGCTGCCCGAGGCCCCCGCAGGGGGCCACTAAAGAGGGCAGCCCTCTAGTGCCAGCTGGGCACCCCACACCCCGTAGGGGCAGGGACTCAGGGAGGAGTCCCCCAAGCCTGGTCGCAGCGCGATAGGCGAGAATCACGTCCGGGGCGCGAGGACAGGGGGAGGGGTATATAGGCCTCCCCCACCATCTTGTCGTCCTCTTTCGCGCGCCCGGACACGCCGTCTCCCACCCTACCGCTTACCCGGCGTGGTTCGTGGCAGGCAGGAGGCAGAGAATGTTGTAATGTTGTCTTTTTCGTTGCAGGCGGAGTTACAGGGCGATCTGGAAGCAGAGGGGTACAGAAGGGTACCTCTGCGCGGCACCATGGTGGGTGCCAGAGCCAAATCCTAGGAGCCTCATGGGAGGTTCCTAGAAAACCGTGTCGGCGCCCCGTTAGTCCTTCGGGTGGTTGTGGGCCTGAACAACCGGGGGTTTGCTATGCTACGCTCCGCCCTGAAAGGGGCGTGAGTAATAAGGAACCATGTGTCACGTGATCCGGGAAGAGGATCACCAGAAGTGGCAGCACAGATGGGGTTCGCCCCAGTGCTGCTTGGCTCATCAGGCGGGCAGGCGGCCTAGAAGGTTGCCTGCCCTTGGATCGCCCGTAAGATAACCCACCATATTACATAACGGTGTATGTAATAAACCTGCAGCAATCTTTACCCAAACAAGAAATGTGTTGTGTGATTATTTATGAGCATGCATGTTACGTTGGAGGGGTGGGGTAGGTTGCCAATGCTGGTACTATGCTGGTCTCCATAAGGTATCCATCATCCTGAATGAATCAGGACTCCTCCTTGTTCTCCTCCCCGCCCCCCTGCACCGTCTCTGCAATTTCACACACATTATGGAGACATGTCCCTGCAGCTGTTCCTGTACTCATGCTCCTCAAACAGGGAATCTCCCGATGTGTACAGTCTCCTCGGGGCCTCCCGCCCACAAGTACTAACCAAATACGCTATGAGATCAGGCCACTTGGGCTCAAGTTCCACCCCAAAGCCTGCTGTGCGTGCTCTCAGGACCACTCTCCGAAGTCGAGAGCAGCCCCTTTCTCTCACCTCACTTGACTTGGCATCGGATGTCCGGCATGGCAGGGAGCAGGCAAATACCACCTCTGCGACCCCTGCCGACGCCCTCCTCATCTGGCGACCTCCACTTGGCTTGATGGTGCTCACGAGATCAAAGCGCCCATCTTCTAACAGCCGCCGTGCCTGGGCCACCTTTTTATCCGCCGATATTCTCAAAACCAGTATAAAGCACAACTGACCAAAAATCAAGGCACAACAAAGCTACCTCACTAAGGACGATAACAATGCCACAAAAACGCTCTAAGTCCTGCTACCAGCTACTGTGTTACCGCTACAAAATGGTGACTGGTAGCGTAAGATGGGCACCTACATATATAAAAATGCCTGGGCTACAAAACAGCCCGAAATTCGGAGCAGTCACATGGACTGCTCCATTTCCCAAATACTCCTGGGGGGTGCAGACCTCACTGTGGTCGGATGCCACCCAAGACCCCATTAGATCCACCTACCACAGGAGTCATGTTCACATGAGACGTGAACCTCTTAAAGTAACTGACAAACTTTAGAGAATTGAGGGTGACATGAAAATAAGTTTATTACTTTGCAGGCTATGATCCTAAGATGATTTGAAAATGAGCATTTACTTATTTCACCAGGTGAAATTGTTCCTAATGATACAAGGATGCTTTGCTGTTTACCTCAAGAATATGTCAATCGTTTTGGTTTACTTTATTTTTTTTATTTTTTTAAGTTGAACTAGATTAATTATGTAACTTATCTGCAGCATGGACTCTAGGTATATTTGTTTTCTTTTCAGTGCCAACGAGCATAGCATGTGCTACAGTGATCTCTGTAAGCAATTTTCCCAGTTAATATTCTTTTACATTTTTTTTTGTACTGAAATCTTTTGTTATTGACAATGTGTAGTCAAGCAGCCAGATTTAAAATGCTCATTAGGTGGTAATAGTGATATGCATTGGTATTATACAGAGGGCAATTGTATTTAAGTGGCTATGTAGTCCAGAATTATCCAACAATGAAAGGCATCTTACATTGAATATTATGCAATCATACTGTACATTCTGTGGCAGTGTTATCAAGCTCTTCGCAGGTAAGTGAATTGGTAGTGCAAATTTCTGTTAACCACATCAGAAAGGTTAAAACACAGACAAGATCTATGCATGTTTCCTTTGTCACACATAGGAGGTACATCATGTATATCAGTTGCAAGCTTCCTTCACGTACTCAAGGCCATTGCAACACAGGGAGCTGGAGCACTAGCTTTCTCTTACACAAAATGGCTCCAGGCTATGGGGCAGATATTTAAGTTTCACTTGTGTGTAATGGTAGAGGAGAGTTTACTCCTGTTTTTCAAACTTCCCTTATTGCTCTCTTTGTAAACACAAACTCTCCATCCAGCCCCCATGCTCTCTCCATCTCTTTTTTGCATCCCCATTCCCTCTCTGCAGCCCCCATGGCCTTTCTGCAACACAGGCATGCTTTATTAATAGGCACAGGGCATTTGGCAGCAGAGCAAGCTGACAGAACAGTTACAAAAACGGGTTGCAGCTGTGCATGTGTCCACATACAGAATTGATACCATGTGTGCAGGCTTTTATTACATACACAGGAGCATCCATGCACCAGCAGTGTAAGCTTCCACAAACACGTGCACGCCTTTTTGTGGAGCCCTTAGAAACTGTTTACTGGCTACATACTATGTGGGTATTGTCATTTACGATTGATGCCTCAGTGCCACAATACTGGTACACCAATTTCAAAGTCAAGTTGTTCCTTCAAGCACTTGACTCTCTCCATGACATGATGAAACCAGCCTTATTTTAGAAGATGGAGGGTATTATAAACTCAAATTCAGATTGACACAGTAAATAACACTCAATATCAATGTCCAGCACGTTCTTGGGCTGAGATAGAACCCCCAAAATTGATATAGTTCCTATGCATCAGGTTTCAGCTAACATTGGCCTAAAGGTTTGAACTCACTCTAGGAACTTTAAATCTCTCCGGTATGTATTACTTAGGATACGTTAAACTCTCATTAAAGGATTTTAGAGATGGGCAAGGGATACCGATGTGGAGGACTCCGGACTCGACTGGTTCTTGGTTGCCATGCAGGTGTCACCCATAAAAGGAAACTACAGCCAGAATAAAATGCTTCCTCCTAAAACAGATGTAACCAAAAAAACACCACCCAATCAACAAGAACCCTATGCGGTAGAGAATATCTGCTCCTAAGTTTACTGGTGGTTATGGTCTGATGACCCTCTCCAAGTCACTGGTGCCAGGCCAAAAAAAATCAGAAGTCTCTTGAATCCCAGTACATCTTAATGACCCACCTGGCCTCCATCACTTTCTCTGGGACCAGAAGGACTAGTGAACCAAACCTTTGCCAGGCTTTTCCTAAGATGTCTCTTTCGTTTTAGGGGCCTTTATTTAGAAATGTAATGGTTGTCATCAACTCTTTCTAGTGATGGGGGGCATCTCAAAACCGAAACACCCAGGGGTGTCAATGGCCCAAGCAGAACCAGTTTTTTATGGTTACAAAGGGACTGCACATTCAGCCAGTGGTATCTCCAAAACTTGAAGGGCTAAGAAGGTGGTTCAAACAATTTTCGTATCAGGGTGTCCTTCAGCCAGCATAACCATAAAGCCACACTAGGTTTTGTAGATAGAATGGTTTCTTGACCCCGATGGCTTAAGAATGAGTATACAGGTACACTAAAGGCACAGAGTTAGGGATTGTGAAGGCTCACAACTTTTGATGTCAGAAGGTGCTGTAGCAGCTCCTCAAACCAAGCGATGATTATTCCTTTCTTCCTGAGCAGTTGGGTTTTGGGTGAACGTAATAAGCATGCTCAGTCAATTGAGCTGTACTGATGCAGGTCTTTTTGGTAATCAGGTCACTCATCCTAGTAGGTATGAGGCAACTGTTTGGCAGGCAGACAAGTCCCCCTCCCCTGGTCCCACCGCAGCAAGGTTATTCCACATGTTTTCCCAGACTTAGGCCCACTCTAGGGGATGAAAAGCAATCCAGCAGAGATAACTTTGGTCTGCAGTACTCGCCTACAGTAGTGTACAGGCCAGTTGAACCAGTTCTGAATATTCAAGTTATGTTTATTGGACTCAGATTGGAGTCCATATGTGTTCTCATTGCCAAAGGAGAGCGTAATCCATGGAATGGATAATGGGTGAGCTTACCTGAAGCATGGGCTTGTCAAAGATTTCTTCATTCACCAAATTCCGAGGCCGAAATGCAACAAGAAGGTTAGGAGTTTCTGAATGACAGATTCAGTCGGCCACGTGATCCCAAACAAAGTTCTGTGTAGAAAAGCTGAGTGAGAGGAGAAAATACCTAAATTTATACCCTAATAAACACTAATATTTAGTAGTAGACACATAATGAAATTCTAACAGTTAATGCAAAGGGGTACTTATCTGAGCTCAGAAGAACTGCAATGCAGTTTTCAGCTGAGCGATCTCATCTTGACTTTTCATGCCGTATGTACTAAAATGCAAAGTTTATTCATATCTACGAAAGGACTGCCTGTAGGCATTGCTAGCTTGCGCAAGAAACCATGGCTGTAGTAGGGTGTCGTTCCACTAATACGAACCAACGAGTTTGAAAAATGTTTAAAGCCTGGATATCTCCATCACCTCCAGGTACACAGTTTTTGTGGAGAAAGACTGGATGGGTGTACATGGAAATTAAGAAATTATAGATGGACAACACAAGTTTGACCCTTAGGACATCACTATTTTGTGCAGTGTGCATGCACTTCACATGGAGCTCACCATTCACCAGTAAAGCTGTACACCATACATCCACAGCATGCATCCTACAACTTGGCAACAGGTACGATGAAGGCAATTGACCCCAGCCAAGTGTACTGGATGGAGTATTATTGGGGAGAGCAGGTAGAAGTCTCAATAGGCATGTACAAGTAAAAAAATAACACTCCATAAACCAATCTGGCTGTGACCGCTGCCAATCACTACATAACCTGGACTGCGATGGCAGTAGACACTCTCACTCAGAAAGGGCATACACTGTGTGTGTGTCCCTGACATCAGAAAACATTGTCAAAACAAAAAAATGCCAGCACCTCCTGTGAGCTCTGATTTCAGCGATCATTGGAGCAAGCAAAGTATAATCCAGAATATGGACAAGGTGGTGCAGTTTTGCAAAGCCATGCATAGCACCTTTGGTCCAACACATGCACATTAGGTACCACACATGCAGTATTGGTGCTTCCTTCACTTGTGTTTGTGAATATATCAGTACGGTAGTATTACTTTTCAATGTGCGTGTTTTAAAAAAATATATTTTATTGAGTTTTCAATAATAAACAACAGCAGCACATAGCGTCTTACAGCATATTGCGGTAATGTGGAGTAAAAGAATTGGTACATTTAAGCATTAATGCACTAGAGAAAGCATCTGTGTAGTTTGCTCTTGAGTATGGAGATCTGCCCTGTTTCAGGTGCTTACTGCTCATGACCTGCCGTAGCTGGCACCGCCGTAATGTAACTTGGCATCAGCTGAGGGGACTGAGTGGGTAGGGGCAGGCAGGCTCAGTTGTAGTGGTGTTTTTGGGCTGGCTGGTTCTAGGCAGGGGGAGGCATGGGTAGGCGCCCCGGTGTGTTGATCGCGAGTGGGCTGGGCTGCGTGAATTGTGGGCATTCATACGGGTAACTCAGTCTTAGGGAATGGTCCTTACATGAGTGGAGAGAGTGGTGTGTTCATACGGGCCAGATCGTCATTTCCTACCACCTGGTGGAAGTGCGTGAGTAGATTGGCCCACTGTGGGGATATGGGTTGCCAGTGCACCTGACGGACTTCGTATCGGAAGGCGTTCTCCTCTGCTGCGCCCCATTTGCGCATCGCTCCTCTCCACTCCTCCACTGTTAGAGCTGTTGAGGAGCGCCAGTGGAGTGTGAGTGTGCGCTTAGCTTTGCAACGTGTGTTGATGTGAAGAGGAAAATGAAGCTTTGCCTGCAACACCTGTGCTTTTTCTGCAATCAATATGCTGTCCCTAGATTTCCCAACTTTTCCCAGCATGTCCCATGCTCTCTTTGCACCACCAAGCAGCACCAATGCTTTCCCCTGCAAATCCTATGCTGGCCTTGCATCTTCAAGCTCGCCATGCTTCCCTGTTATGTTATAGAAATGTATTGAGTGCAAACAAGGTGCTGTGCTCTTGTAGAGTCTGATGTCCTGGAAAACAAGGAAATTGGTTGAGCGCCTGAAACTGGATAAGTAGGGGGCCATCACACTGAGTTCATGTAAAAGTTGAGTATTTGAAGAGAATCATAGATTTTCTTTGTAGTAAACAGAAAAGCTTATGAGATGCTAAATACCACTAAAATGAATGCTCTTAAAAAATAAAGCTTTCATCACAGAGGCAACTAATACAAACCAATTTTGCCTAATGAAAGTCATCGCCTTAGCTAATATACACGTCTGGCATAAAACAAATGAAAACAAACTAAATATAGAATAATTTCAAAGTACAACCAGTATTATGTATTAGAGAATTTCACTCTAGGTTTTCAAACACTATAATAGTCCACAAACATTGAAAGCCAAAAGAGTCAAAAGTTTCCAATTTTTGGGGCTAGACAAATGTCTGAGGCCTAGCACTCAATTGACAGTGAAATCCGGACAGGAGATGCATTGATCATAATAGTGATCATAAATCAACTGACGCTCTAATTGTGTTTTAATGAGACCTATTAATTACACTCAATGTGAAGACTGTTCAGTGTCTTCAGACAACTTCCTGACAGATAGCAGTCTGAATGAAACAGGTGTTAGCTTTTCAACCACTACTATAATAGGATTGGTAATCTCTTAAATCTTCTGTATTGGTTTCTAAGACCATCTACACCAATCAATTGAGTGCTAAGCCTCAAACACCAATTGTTTATGCTAATTACTGGATGAGGTCGTCTCCACCAAAGACATAAAAGCACCTAACATAATATTGATGTCTCCAAGTATAAAAACCACAAGTTATTCAACAATATCGGTTGTCATAAGACCTTACGTTTGAAGACAGGATTTACCTTGATTAAAGTCATTTGAGCTTCACCATTTCTATGTTCTGGTATAATGAATATCCAATTGTGCCCCTCACATGTGCTCGGGAAACACAACACTTGTGGGGAAGGTATACATCATCATTGAGAGAAACCGTGGGTGGATGTAAAGTAGTATTCCAAGCGTAATCCAATATTGTTGAAATATTTTTATTTCAGTATCAATCCAGACAACACAGGAGTGCGTCTCTCCTCGACGAAGATCAGAGTGCATCTGTCGTTAAATGCATTCCGAACTCGCCGCCAAGAAACTGCCTCACGCGAATGTACATTTAAGAGAATACATCTTATTGTGGCACGGGCGGCACAGTACGTATTCAATCACAAGAATACTGCGTGTTGTACCGTTCCATTAACTAACAAGAATACATATATCATTACATCATCCTCCTCCTTTGCACAATAACTTTAGTACTATAAACATCCTTAAATTTTGAAGGCAATGGACAATTGCGAGAAGACTTTGAATTAACTAGACATGCTTGCTTTTCCAAGGTACCTAAACAAGGAGAAACATTCATGTGCACAGAAGAATCACCTAAATGTTCAGCCTGCATAGAGACAGGACTGGAACTCCTGAGCTGAGCAGGATCAGGAGACTGACTAGCATTTGCTTCATTGCTATCCAGGGTACCCAACATCAAGTAAGAGTCAAAGTCAGTATCTGGATCATTCGAATTTTTAGTGACCAAAATCTCAGCTGCCTGTTCTTGAGACACTTAGACCACAATTCTTTTACTCCACCACCCCTTTTTATCCAGAAAGAGAGAGAGCCTTTAGCTATTTTCAAGACTTGGACAGGGTCTGAAAATTTAGATGCACCTTTTATAACTCTGTTGGGTTTCTTAACTATTACCCAATCACCAATTTGAAAATCAGGACCTGCACTTGTATGTTTGGAATCAAAGTTACGTTTTTGTACCATTTGTTGACGTAAAACATTTTCTCTCAAAATGTGTTTATCATTACAAGCAATACATGGAACAGTCTGTTCTTTTAATTGTTTCATCCAATCAGGGCATTTGTTGCCTTTGGGATCCCTTTTTCTAAGCAACCTGAACGGAGAAATTCTTGTGGTGGAATGAGGAGTGGCCAGATATGACCAAACTTTCTTTTTAAGAAATCTTCAACAGGTAAGTTACAAGATAAAGCAGATTGGATTCCTTCTTTAATGAATCTTTTCATCCTCTCAACAAGTCCATTGGATAAAGGCGAGTATAAGTCTACTCTGAGATGTTTTATATCTCAGAGTAGCCTTATACTCGCCTAACTTGCCTGATGTAAAATGTGTGCCATTATCTGTTACTAATTCTTTGGGAAATCCTTCAGAATTGAATACCCTGGACAGAAATTTGATGACTGACCCAGTGTCAGGTGTGTTAGTGAATTCGAATCCTACCCACTTAGAAAAGTAGTCTATAAGCACCATAATGTATCTTTTATCATTTGGTAGTAGGTCAAAAGGACCAGCAAAATCAAGAGCCAGTTTCGACCAGGCTTCATTTGGAATGGGTACATTGTATAAGGGTGTTTTGACAGTTCTCCAATGTTTGTCTAAAACCAGACATGTCTGACAATCATTGACCCATTGAGAAACCTCTTTGTCTAAACCAGGCCACCAATAGTGTTCCTTTAATTTCCTACAAGTACATCCAATTCCTAAATGCCCTACATGAGCCATTTGGAAAAGTTTAAAGCGAAGCAAGACCGGAGGTATGCATAAGTCTCCCCGCATGAGAATATTATCTACTATCGATAGTTCATCTGAAATTTGAGCAAAGGATTTCAAAGGAGCAGGTAAAGAACGTTTTTTGGGCCAACCATTGACTACCATGTTCTTTGCAGACAGTAGAACATTGTCTTTGTCATAAGCATCAAGCCAGTCTTTGTAAGAAAAACATGCTCCTGAAGCAAACAAGTCCTCAATGTTGGCCACTACACATTCCACGTCATCATATTTACTCTTTGTGGTGTTGTCATTCAATGGTAGCCTGGATAAATAGTCCGCTATTATATTATGTCCACCTGTAATGTACTTAATAAAATTATATTCATGTAAGCGAGATACAATGCGAACCAATCTCGCTGAGGCTTTTCCTGTACCATTACCATTTAAAAGATGTAGTAGAGGCTTATGGTCTGTGTATATATAAAAAGATATGCCCCATATGAAGGTTTTAAATTTTTCTACAGCCCATGAGCAAGCTAAGGCCTCCCTTTCTATGGTGCTGTAATTGGTTTCAGCAACGCTTAAGAATCTAGAAGAAAACCCAATCGTATGTTCTTTTCCATTAACCCATTGACACAATACTGTACCCAGACGGTGTTGACTAGCATCAACAGAGATAAAACATCTCTGACCAGGTAAAAATTATAAAAGTGCAGGGGCATCAATAATCAACCTTTTGATTTTGATAAAGTCTAATTCAGCAGCGTCATTCCAACAAAAGATAGAGTTTTTTTTAAGCAACTCGCGTAGGGGTTGAACTATTTGAGCATAACCAGCAATGAATCTAGAATAATATTCAGTCATGCCTAAAAATGACCTTAAGGTGTCCTTGTCTGTAGGATTGGGAACTTGTGTGATGGCTTGTGTGAGTGTAAATTTAGGTTTGATTCCTGACTTCGAAATGGTATGACCAAAGTAGTCAAGTGATTGAACAAAAAATTAGCATTTTTCATTTCCTAAGGTTATACCTTTTTTAAGATGAGCATTTATTCAGATTTGGTTTTGGAATAAATCAATACATCGTCTTGGTATGCCTGTACACTCTCAATTCCCTGAAGTATGTGGTCCATGAATTTTTGAAATACACTGGCCGCAGAGGCCAAGCCAAATGGTAATCTTAAAAATTTGTACGCACCAAAAGGTGTTACAAAAGTTTTCAACTCAGTAGATTTTGAAGCCAGGGGAATTTGATGATATGCTGAGCGAAGATCTAACAGGGTAAAAAATTCTGAACCACTAATACCTGCCAGCAAATCTTGTATTTTTGGTAAAGAGTGTCAGTCTATTAGAATATTTTTATTTAAAGTGCGCAAGTCAGCACACAGACGGATGTCCCGCATTTTTTTTCGAACTACCACTATGGGACTGACCCACTCTGAAGAGTCAGTGGATTGAATGATACCCTCTGAAACCAATTTATCAATATCTTGAGATCATCCCTTACGCTCAATGGTATAGATCTAGGTTTATGACAGATGGGAATGGCATTTGGTTTTAGTTTAATCAAATGTTCAAATTTTGTAATCTTGCCAATACTATTGCTAAAAACTTTAGAAAATTCAGTTTAAATCTCTTGTACATCAGTGTCTTCGGATTCAGAAATCGAAGAAATAGAAACATCATTTAGTTGTACAGGATTATCTGATCCGGGTACTAACTGAAGCCCCATTTTAGCTAAGTCTTGCCATCCCACAATAATTTTCCCTTTAATGGCTACGTAAACTTTGGTGTAAACATTCCTGCCCAAGCAAGTTACATTTTCAAAGAAGAAACCGAGCATATCAATCTCCTTATCTCCATAAGCCTTTGGAATAATATCTGTACGTTCAAGCATGACTTTTGTGCCCCAATGATCTCTAAACAATCGATCAGAAATGATTGTCACCGGGGCCCCTGAGTCTGCCATCATCTCTCGTACAAGATCACCTAAAGTAACTTCACAAAAAGGACCTTTAACTTTGACAGCGTGAGAGTTTGGTACATCAACAGTCATGAGAAACTTTTGAAAGTCATCTTGCACACATACATCATGCTCACTGGAACTTGCACCATTACAATCATTAATCTGAATAGAGCTTACACGAACAACACCCTTGCTCTTACAGACCGATAGAAAGTGACCTGTCTTATTACATTTTGCACATCTTTTACCCAATGCAGGGCATAAAGGGCTGCTGCCAAGATGTGACCTAGAACCACATCTATAACATATTGTATTCGGTTTCTTTTGAAAAGATTTAAAACTTTTGTTTTTAAAAGAAACAGCATTAATTAAATCTTCTTGAGCTAAATTAACAGCAGAAAAATTGTCAACAGAAATGCATTTTGAGGAAATTATTGCTCTTTAACTGCTTTTAGCCATGTCAATCACCACGGCGATGGAAGGATCTCTGCAGCTTAAAATACGTTCCTGGATTTTTTTGTAGTGACAGCTATAGACAAATTGATCCCTCAAATAAGTATCAAGTGCAGCTCCAAAGTTGCAATTAGCAGCAAGATTTCTCAGAACAGGTATATACTCCTCAACAGATTCGTTAGGGTCTTGTTTTCTCTTCATGAAATTAAATCTCTCAAGAATGACACTTGGTTGATATAAGAACTTCTTGTTGAGTCTTTTTTTATTGCATCTGTAAAAACATTCCATCCATCGCCATTACCGGTAGGAGGAATAGCCACAGGTAAGTTATCATAAATCTGTTGCCCTTCAGTGCCTAAATAGCTAAAGAGAATTGCCAATTTTCTTCTGGGAGAGTATTCTTTGGCATCAATGGCAACAAGGTGGTTCTCAAATGAACTAAACCAAATTTTCCAGGGTGTTTTTGGTTTGCCAGGAACAGGCAAGAACTGAGTAAGTTGTACAATAATTTGGTTAGAAGACATGTCTAATTAAAAAATAGACTAAGTAAAAATAAGTAAATAGTCTCATACACAGTTGCAAACACTTGTAAAGAGCTTGATGAGTTGCGTCAGTCACAATAATAATAATTTTATGGATAGTCTTACCACAAGTTGCAAATGCACATGGAATCCTTCAAAACTTGCTGCCAAAATAAGCACAAAAGGCTTAACAGCAAAGATGATTCACTCGTTAGCTTATCGGCTGCAGAGGCAAACGAGAAAGTAAGAGATTATACCAGATTACCCAATCCAAGATGGCCACCAAACGTCTGTTGCGAGATGACGTCAGGGTTGAAGGAATGTTAACATCCTTCAAATGATGCGGGCAGAGGAATTGAAGCACAAGGGGTGAAACCAAATGAAAAACAAAGATCCGAGACAACGAGGCGAATTCCAACTTCTTGAATGATGTAGAAATCAACTCCAGAGGTACCGAAGGTTTTGAGACAATTCTTCTTTGTTGAGTTGCACAAAAATGGTGAAAATCCGGAAAATGCGTGAGAAAGTTCCTCAAATGTTGCCAAATGTAAAGTAGTATTCCAAGCGTTATCCAATATTGTTGAAATATGTTTATTTCAGTATCAATCCAGACAACAGGGAGTGCGTCTCTCCTCGACGAAGATCAGAGTGCATCTGTCGTTAAATGCATTCCGGACTCGCCGACAAGAAACTGCCTCACGTGAATGCACATTTATGAGAATACATGTTATTGCGGCACGGGCAGCACGGTACGTATTCAATCACAAGACTACTGTGTGTCGTACCGTTCCATTAACTAACAAGAATACATACATCATTACAGTGGAATAGCAGCATTGGGGAGCGACTGAGATTTGAGTTGGGTGAAAATTTACACTGTTTATACCCAGACCCCGCCTTTCCCCCCCTCGCACCCCTGATCTCCCCACTCCCCCCACTTCTTCCCCATTCTGCAATGGCACACATAGTCGCGAGAGCTAATAGTGCAGAGCATAGCAACCTTTCCCATCTCCCGCATATTACCTAGTACTAGAAGCTTATGTAGCGTCACTTTGGGAAACGCCAGAACCTGTGCATTGTGACACTGCTCGACCGGTTGGGAACTGGAGAATATATGTTCTGAAGCCTGTCTAAAAATGATGTATATGTATATGTGATGCCTCTGTCAAACCACAAAAATCAATAAAGAAATTTAAACAAAAAATATGAACATCCAATAATGCATAGAGGACAGCATGTTCCAATGTAGGATTAAATCTCATTTCTAAATTGCACCAGCTAGAGCAAATAAATCTTCGGGTTTGCCGTGCTATGGGAAAACACATATCAAATGAGATTAATGGTGCCTCAATGCAATGGCTTATTTCAAGTTTGGATAAAGATCCCTGAAGCAAGTGGGACTTTGCCATAATCGAGTAAAAATACCCATTCAGCCCAATAGAACCTTAATGATAGTGCTGAATAAACAACTTTTTAGGCCTATTAAAACTGACTATTTCCATGTCCTAACGTGGGATGAACAGAGGTTTTCAAGCCTACCTAGCTAGAAGCATCTTTTTATTTTTAGGGGTATTGAGGATGAGGGCTGCTGCTCTGGCAGTGCGTGAAGAAGGCTGCCAGTTGCTGGATAATGGAATTGTTCTAATGGGAAATCATAGTTTTGTGTACATATGATATAGTGCCTCACTGTTCTAAACTGGACATCCATTTCTAAACAGCATTTCGCTTCTTGCGATGAAAAGAGACATTGCACACGTAATTGTGGACAAAGGTCTGAGACTTATGACCTTGAATCCAAGTGTGAAGGAAAAATCTGGTGCAACAAACACTAGAGGGAATACCCCTATCAAAAGCGATTTGGTTGTTTTTTCCCCGCATGCAGTTAGTTTTAATGTGCAATAACTGTCTTTGTTAAATGTTTTACATAGAGCTCTCAAGTTTTGAGATTTCGTATGAGTGTGAACTAATTAGCATAATGAAATGTCATGGGAGGCTACATTACATAACCTTGGACATCAGTGATAACACAAGAAGTGACTAATGAAATTAAAAGAAAATATTAAAATAACTGTCACATAAAAAAAGACTAGAAAATTAAACTGAGGTAGATTCATAGCGTTCAAAAGTAGTGGGGCAGCACTCTGATGTGTCCAAAGCAGCTTCTTACATTAAGTCAAGGGGTTCCAAAGGAGGGTCATTGTTGAGTTAATGAATTTTCAGGTGAGGTAGGTGAAAATTAAGATTTATTTTCATATCAGCTTCTAAGAGCAGAGAGCCCACAACCGCTCTTCTGGTGCCCTCGATGTAACTGCCCTAACTGCAACAGTTCAAGCAGAACACCTAGGTACAGCAGAACACAGAGCAACTTTAAACAATAACACAGGTCCTGATCAGGAGCAGGGGACAATAACAAGTTGTCCTTAAAGGGACAAGGACAACTTTTTAACATAACATCACCCCCCTTTTTTTTTTTTACAAATAAAAGAAAGTTGAACAACTATTAATAATAAACAAAAGTCATGTAAACATGCACAATAACACCAAAATTACACTGTGTGGTAATCTTGGCAATTAAGAGGAAATGGGGCATTGCGGCATGCCCAACAACAATACACTACATTAAGTAATAATCTTCAAACTGCAGAGGAAATGAAGCATTGTGAGGTACGCTACAAGGAGACCTGGCAAGCGAGGACCTTCTGGTCAAATCCTCGCTGCTAGCACCAGAAAAAAACACCCTCGTTATGTGGCAACAACATATGTGAATCATCATGTCCATGAACATCCTCATTGAACGGAAAGCTGTCTAACTCAGCGGAAGGCACAACCGAGGTTAAATGAGAAGTAATCTTTCCTTGAGAAAGATCCCACTAGGAACTTCCCTGACCACACTCAGGGTAACATATACCTTTATTTTTAGCAGCTGTAATCTTTGAAGACTGTTCCTTGGTGACCTTCACTAGACTCTTCCTATTCCAACACCCTCTACCCTCCAAAAGAATGGCACCTTTAGCAATCCTAACAATCTTGAAAGGTAGGGTAAATTTAGATTCTCCTTTCCTGACCCTATTGGTTTTCTTAATGAGCACCCAGTCACCAACTGAATACTGAACTGCTTTGGTATTATGTTTATTGCCATAATATCTGGATATTGCTTCATGTTTTCTGGCCACTTCATTCCTCATACCATCAGAGTTATCCTTAGCATCAGTACCATAAGAGAACTCCCTGACCCAACCAGGACATAGTTTACATCTAGGCAATCTGTTGCATAACAATTTAAAGGGAGATACACCAGTGGTGCTATGTGGTGTAGTGTGATAATTCCAAATTTTCTCTGTTAAGAAATCTTCAAACTGCAAGCCAGCTGACAAGGCAGTTTGTATCCTTTCTTTTAAGAATTTGTTATCACGCTCTACCAAACCATTTGAAGTTGGAGAGTACCAGGCCACCTTGAGATGTTTGATGCCTAGACCATCAATAAATTCCAACATTTGATGGGACTTGAACTGGGTACCATTATCAGTCACGAGATCTTTTGGTGGTACTTCAACTTCAAATGCTTTGTCCAGAAAATGTATGACAGATGTGGTGTCAGGTGTTGAAACAAAGTTAAAATAAATCCATTTCGAAAGGTAATCCACCAGAACTAACATGTACCTCTTATTGCTAGGAAGAAGTTCAAAAGGACCAGCAAAATCAAGTGCAATTTTGTCCTATGGTGCATCTGGTAAAGGAACCATATGTAAGTCAGACTCAGTCATTTTCCAATGTATATCAGAAACCAAGCAAGTACTGCATCCTGATACCCATCTGTTAATCTGAGCATCAAGTCTAGGCCACCAATTATATTGTTTCAAGTTACGAATAGTGACTGTGATTCCCAAATGACCTTCATGAGCATTTTGAAACAATTGTTCTCTTAAATTGGTGGGAGGAACTAACAACTCATGGCGGAGTAAAAATCCTTCAACTACAGTTAATCTGAAACTTGAGCAAATACTTTAAGCCCAGATTCCAGATTTCCATCCTGGGGCCAACCTTGTTTAACATGTTTGATAACTTTTTGGAGAACCAAATCATCATTGAGAGAGTTCAACCAAGACTCTCTTGAGATGGAGGGTTGTTTCTCAGCAAAATCCCCAATAAGAGCCACCACACATTCAACCTCCTCCTCGGATTCACACAACATATCATTGGCAAAAGGCATTCTGGGTAAGCAATCTACTCTAGCATTCTTCCCACCAGGAAGATAATGAATAGTAAAGTTGTATTATTGCAATTTTGACAAAATGCGAACTATCCTCGCAGACGACCCGTACCATTGCCATTAAGTAAATATATGAGTGGTTTGTGATCAGTGAAGATTTGAAATTGTGTGCCCCACAAATATGTTTTAAATTTTTCAATTGCCCATGCACACGCTAACGCTTCTCTTTCAATAGTGCTGTAGTTGAATTCAGCAGAGCTTAAAGAACGTGACGCAAATGCAATTGTTTGCTCTTTCTTGTCTACCCACTGAGATAGAATGGCACCTAGCCCAAACTGACTGGCATCCACCGTCAAAAAACATGACTGTCCAGCTGTAAAAGCTGATAAAATGGTTGCTGATGTGATGAGGGATTTGATCTTAGAAAAAGACTCATTCACTGCATCAGACCAGTCAAACGCTTGACCTTTCCGTAATAGATCTCGCAAGGGTTGAACTATCAAAGTGTAGCCATGTATAAAACGTGAGTAATATTCACATAATCCTAGAAATGAGCGAAGTGCATTTTTGTTAGTCGGTGGAGATGAGTCTTGGATAGCACAGACAAGTGACATTTTAGGTCTAATGCCCTGACTAGAGATGCAGTGGCCAAGGTAATCCAACTTGTCAACCATAAATTAGCATTTTTCTTTCCTAAGTGTGATACCTATATTCTTAAAAACACTTAAAACCCTTTCCAAAATTAAATTGTGTTGCCTAGCACTCTCAACATAAATGAGCACATCATCCTGACATGCCTGTACCTCTTGGATGCCTCTTAAAACAGTGTCCATGAACTTTTGAAACCCACTTGCTGCAGAGGCCAGACCAAAAGGCATGCGTAAAAATTTCAAAGCTCCAACAGATGTAATAAATGTGGTGAGATCCTGACTCTCTACAGCACGTGGTATTTGATGATAAGGTGATCTTAGATCATGCAACGAGAAAACCTTAGCCCCCCTAAATTTGCTAAGAGATCTTGCACTTTGGGTAGAGGATGGCAATCAATGACCATGTTCTTGTTGAGAGTATGTAAGTCCACATAGAAACAAATCTCCTGTCTTTTTCTCCACGATAAAGACTAGACTGACCCATTCTGATGAGTCAGTTGATTGAATAACTCCTTCACTGCATAGTTTATCAAGAAGAATCTTGAGTTCTGAGCTAATGCTCAAGGGTACCGACCTTGCTTTATGTACTACAGGAGTAGCATCATCCTTGAGTTTGATAAAGTGTTCAAATTTCGATATGTTAGCAATCTTGTCACAAAAACTGCCTTGAAAATAGTTAATGACACAATCCACATTCAAATCACTGTCGGTTTCAATGAAGGAAATAGGATGATCAGCCAGCACAATGGGATTTTCCACACCAGGTATTAACATGACCTCAAGTCTGGCTAGTTCTTGCCATCCTATAATGTTTCTGCCTTTGATTGCTACATAGATTTTAGTGGTGATTTGCCTCCCTAAACAAGACAAAGAATCAATAAAATACCCCAGCATGTCAATGTCTTGTTCACCAAACGCTTTTGGAAGAATGTCAGTTTTAGACAATAACCTTGTGCCCCATTTTTCTGTGAACAGTACATCTGAAACGATGGTGGATGAATGGCACCTGAAGCCGCCATCATGTCAACAGCTTCGTGCACCACAATGGCTTTGCACCAGGGACCTTTCACTGCATCCTGAGACGTTTTGTCAGAAGAAATGGTTAAACCAACTCTAGATAAGTCATGTGCACATGAATCCGTGGTGATATCTACAGAACTAATCTTCAATGTATTTTTAGAACCTCTGCACACCGACATGAAATGTCCGAGTTTACCACATTTGTTACAGCGTTTATTGCTGGCAGGACAATTTGGATTGTTACCAATAGGCATTTTTGATCCACACCTAAAACATATACTGGATGTTTTCCTAGGTGAGCTTCTTGCAGATTTGTTTCTCGCATCAACCAGAGCAACAACTTCATTTTCTCCAGACACAGATGATATGGAGGTGCCAGTGATAAAAGGTTCTGCAGACATCAACTTTGTAGAGATCATTGACCTTTCCATACTTTTTGCAATTCAATTGTTTCAGCTAAAATCGTGTCTCTGCAACTTAGTAGTCTTTCTTGAATTTTCTTTAAAAAACAACTTTATACAAATTGGTCACGTATACATATGTCTAACGCACAACCAAAATTGCAAGTAGAGGCTAACAGTCTAAGTGCAGAAATGTACTCTTCTTCTGATTCATCAACATTCTGTTTTCTCCTCATGAAGTTGAAACGTTCAAGCAACATACTTGGCTCTTCAGAAAACTTTTTTGTGAGTCTAGCTACAGCTTCCGCATAAACATTCCAAGCCTCTTGTGCACCTTCTGGTAAATTATTAAAAACTTGTTGCCACTCGTAACCTAGATGTCCATATAAAAGTGCAAATTTTCTTTTAGCATCAAATTCTGTGGCTTTATTGGCAACCAAATAGTTTGCAAATGATTTAAACCAGTGTTTCCATTGCATAACTGATTTACCGGGAGCAGTAAGAAAATTTGAAATATGAACCAGTTGGTTGTTAGAAGCCATGCTGATTTAAATTGTGATCGCACAGTATAAAATAGCACAAAAATTAAATATATAACTATAAAATTGTTGAATGGCAAACAGTAAATGTAGATCTACCAATAACAAAACTTTGAAAATATGTGGAAAATACAATTGGCTCTCAAAGCTAACAAAGTAACTTGGTGTAGCAGTGGTAATTAAAGAGTTATGCCTGTTGTGCCTGTCACTGAGTGTGCAGGCAATCTAAATTATCATTTAATGCACGAGGTGTGCCTGTCACCAAATGTGCAGGCGATGTATTTAAAATATTAAAGAAAGGGTGTTCCTGTCACCGAAGTGCAGGCAAAGATTAAGGTACCTGCCGTGATGATCCCAAGTAAAGATGGCCGCCGGGAGCGTAGGGCGTCCTGCTGACGCTCAGGGTGCCTGGCAACAAGAATCCAGTCACTGCTGACGAGCGCATAGGGTGCGCTCACTTCCCAAATGACAGGAAGCCCCTCCTTCAAACAGGAACTCCGCTGATGTCTCCCAGCTTGGAGTGGATGTGAGGAAACTTCAGTTGATGAAGCGGGAGGGACCAGGTGCAGAGTCCATGACGGGCGAAATGGCAAGGAGCAGAGGAAAAATAAATAAATGGAAAGCAGCCGGTCGGTAGGCTCATCTGCAAAATCCGCCCATCCTTGTCGCCAAATGTTGAGTTAATGAATTTTCAGGCGAGGTAGGTGAAAATGAAGATTTATTTTCGTATCAGCTCAGAAGAGCAGAGAGCCCACAAATGCTCTTCTGGTGCCCTCAGGGTAACTGCCCTAACTGCAACAGTTCGAGCAGAACAGCCAGGAACAGCAGAACACGGAGCAACTTTAAACAATAACACAGGTCCCGAGCAGGAGCACAGGACAATAACAAGTTGTCCTTAAAGGGACAAAGGACAACTTGTTAACATACCAGTCATGTTAGCTCCCAGGAGATGCTCTGCACACAACAGAGTGTTTGAAGAGATTTGCATTTATTGTTTAAGCTCTAGCCCTTCTTACCAGGTGTGATACTTAGCCTGTTTTGAGTGAGAGATCAACCCGACTCGTAAGTCTCGCTATCAGTGGGTGAGATTTAATGTCTCAGCATGATGTTCCACTTTACAGTGTGTAATGGCAGCACAAATGCCATTATGTATTACTTGGAAATGTGCTACTTTTTAACATGCAAAGTCAGTCATTCCTCAGTTTCTAAAATAAGGAGATGTACTATTCAGTCACTTTCAACATTGGCTTTTTAAATGATTGATTCAGCAATAAAATGCTCCTCTGTGCTTCTCAAAACACTGCATTTGCATTGTGATGGCAAATCTTAGAACATGGATGGATTCCACATGTATACACATTAGAGTGCTCACTCTTCTCACGCATGAAAACATATGGGTAATATCCTCAAAACTAGCAATCCTGCAGTGTGTGGATTTACTGCAAGTGGTATTACCACACCATTATCCGTTTACACACCTTAAATGAAGAATAATCTTGGAATTTTATCACATTATTCCAACATTGCGTGCACTTTTCTCTAGATAAATGCCAACTGTTTACTGACGAAGTATGTCTGGGGAAATTCTAAAAGATGTGGATTTTTGTGTACAAGTCAGAATCCTGATTTCTACAAGTACTCCTGTTTCAGTTGAATGCAAAACTTGTAATAAAAGCTAGTAGCAGAGAATTCCAGTTTAACTACTAAGTGAGTGGCACTTTGAAGGTCTGAGTAGTGCAATTGAGAGAGAGTCACATGTACACATGTCTGCCTATAAACAGACTCTAATACATTTTCTTTTAGCGGTACTTGCCCACCAGTATACCGAAACACAGCTGTTCATTTTCAGCAGATATTCTTCAAAATGCTATTCAACAACAGTTAACAATCTTGTCTTGCATCTTTTCTACCTTTCTGCTTAAAATGAGTTGTCTAAAACACATGCAATGTTGGACTTGGCACTATATCACAAGTTCACACTTCAAGGAGGCCTATTGTATTCTGGGACATTCAATATATACTGAGTGCTATTGGTGGATACTGTCCTTTACCACTGGTTTGGCAGAAACCGAAAGTAACAACAGCGGTTATTAAACACAAGATTGGAAAGAAATGCAACAATAAAACGGTAATTTAGATTTTCCCTACATAGAAAAAATTGAACCACTCATTTGATTCAACCCCTCCCTTCCTGCCTGTAGCTAAATTATTTAGCACAAAAAGGAGCCTGTACAAGTTTCTTAGGAGACCGTGCTCTTTTCCCACATACCATAATGGAATAACTGAAATTGTTTCTATGAAGAAAGCAAGCCTTCTGGAAGCCCCAATTGCCTGCTAGTGGACTTTGAAAAAGTGTTTATAGCTTTTGTCTGCATGAGCCAATGCTCACAGACCTCAGCTCCCAGGAAGTGCGGAGATCACTCTCTCCCTAATACTTATTATGTTGAGCTTCAAGACTGTTTTCAGATGGTTTTGAAAAAACAGGCTGCTTATTTAATATTTTCAAAAACAACAATCAACATGCACCTTCACCTATTTTTGTTTCAATGAGAACTTACTAACTGTTTGAATGATAAGTATTAAGCAATTGCTGAACTAGCAAATCGGCTGAATGCATGCAAACAATATTAAACGTGCATTTATAATTGAAAAATGTGCACTAAAATCAATGAATATATTAAACGCAGCTGAGGATACATAAGCAGGAAAAATGAGAAGATTACGCCAGAAAGACCTACGCCATAAGAAGCTCTTAAATTTGCTCATCACCCAAACACATGCCAAAAGTTCCCTCTGTATTACAGAATACTTCGTTTTGGAGTCCCTCAGTTTGTGGCATGCAAAGGCTAAGAGCTATTTTTCATGTCATCCAGTCTGGATCAAGACACCACAAAGCCCTACTAGATTAGCATTAAAAGTTATAAAATAATTCAGAGATTTGCTGAATGATTTTAAGAAGGCGGGGGCATCTTGCAATTCTTTCTTCAATTCCTGCATGCTTTTTTCGCAATCCTCTCCCCACATAAAGTCTTCATCCTTAATCAAATTTCGCATTGGCTCCACTTTTTTGCATAATTTTTCCTGAACATCGAGTAGAAATCGCAGAGTCTAAAGAAGCATGCAAGTTCATCCTTGTTTCTAGGTGTGCTGACTTGGTTGAAGGGGCAACTCTGTGGATGCTGATGCCCTAAATACTCTACACTGGTTTGTAAGAATTTGTATTTGCCCTTTTTGAGGGTTAAACCGCAATCCTGGATTCTTCTCAGGACCATGTACAATGTTTTAGGATGTTCCTTTTACATGGAGTAAATTAACACATCATCCTGATTGGCTTGAATGTGTTCCATGTCTTTAAAAAGTATGTTCATGATCTTATGGAACACAGCAAGGACAGAGTTCTGGCTGAAGGGCATGCAACAAAATCAGAAAGCTCCCTGAGGTGTAATAAATGCAGTGAGGTCTTGTGACCCCTTTGTAAACTACTTAGTGGTATGTAGCAGTAAAACCAAGTGTGATGAAGATTATCACATCCTGAAGTGTGACTACTATTTGGTAGATAAATAGCAATGGTTGGCTCTCCACAAGCACTTGAGGGTCCAACTGGCGTAGGTCAATGCACAGTCTTATTTCTGCACTTTTCTGACTAGCTGTATCTACGGGAGATAGCTATTGGGATGCACAGAATGGTTTGATTATGCCATCAGCTTGCCATTTGTCTCCTCCTTGAAAGCAGAGAGTGGAACGTTGCTTTACTGGTAGGGGTCCTTCTTTTAGTTTAATGCAGTGTTGGAACCCTTTAAGCCAACCCAATTCATAAGTTAAAAAGCTATTGTAATCCTGTAGGAATGCCATCATGATCATTCTTTGCAAGAAGGAATACATAAGGTGCTTTGCAAGGATTGATCAACAAGCAGATTTTGCTGCTCTGTCCGTCCCAGAATATTTGAACCTTGGTTGCCAACATAAACTCTTGCCGAAGTTGTCCTACCTTCAAAGCATAGGCTTGCTAAACATAAATGCCTCTGTTGGGTGGGAGCACCATTTTGGAGCAAACAAGATCTGTGTTTGTGACAAAATACATGAGAGGATGCACTGGAACTCCCATGCTCCACCCATGCAACGCTTACCTTATGCAATGTACTGCAAGGCAGCACAATGTGCTATGTTGCATTAATTTGGATTTACTAAACCATGCAAAGGCACGCAAACTGACTTTGCATGGCTTAGCAAATGCCAAAAGGTATTTTGCATCAAGGCTGCGCCACAAAAGTGACACAACCTGTATGCAAAATCATAGATCTGGGCCATTGTCTTATTGAGGTTGATATACTGAGTGCTTTTGAGGTGTTTAAAACAGCACTTTTTAAACTGTGATAGGTCATTTTGTAGCCTGACCTTCACAAATGTTCAAACTTAATGTTCTCAGAGCTCATGTATCTTTTATGATCAAACATATGTCTTTATGTTCACGTTGATTGTCAAGATTATTTTCAATCGCAACACAAAGTAGAGAGGGGGGACGGGGAGCTAATTGGAAAGAAATAGGTCCAGTACCAGTGCTCCCAAGGATTCACGTTGTACTCACTAGTGGGTAACTGTTCTGTAAGAAGAGGGTAGGCAACCTATTGACCCCCACCTTCATCTAGACCCAACCTGTTGAACTTCTGGAGACCACACCGACACTACTATCCAACCATAATAGGTTGCCTATCCTCTTCTTACAGGAACAGTTACCCACTAGTGAGTACAAGATTATTTTCAAGCAATGTCCATGATGGTGTCCCCAGGCAGAAATTGCCATGTGTTAGTTACCAGCAAATCATAAATGTTGGAGTAGCTCCATCTATCCAGTAGATTGATTTGGCAATTTCATCTTGGAATTATAACATCACTGTCAACAGATATCTACAAACCTGACATCTACATAAAAGAAACTGGTCAGGTGAACTCAGGACATGCCTTTCACTGCTGTGCAATCAACAGAGTGCAAGAAACCCGTCATCTCATTGCTCTACTGTCAGAACAAAGTGCAAGGCTCCTTTTTCTTACTGCTCTGCCATGAGCAGGGAATGTTTACATGCAACCACCTCTTTATGGCTGTGTCATCTTGACCAGGCAGAGAGCAGATAAACATAAGGCAAGTTTTGCTCCAGGCTCCAGAGACAATCTGTATCTAGTGCTTTCACCTGATGAGGACCAGGCTCTGAAAAAGATCCACCCAAGAGTGTCTTTGTCCCACCATGTTACTGAGTACACAATGATCTGCCTTTCCCCTCCAACAATGTTAAGCTAACTTCATTAGATAACACTAAAAGATTATTTAAAAGATTTCACTCCAGCAAATTAAGGTATACGAGAGCCCTCTTCGTTAGCAGTCATGGACCTCCTAGTACTACTGCACATACTCCCAGGGGTGTGATTTTTTTCTGAAAAACTGGTAATTCTAAAACTTCCCCCAGAGTACCCACCAACAGCAACCAGAATGAAAGGCGCAGATGCAGAAGTCTAACTTTGTCTGTCAAGAAAGGACCAAGTCCAAATGCCAAACTTAGAAGGTGTGGATGGGTAGGGTTCTTGGCAAGTTAGATATTCAGTGCCTGTACTGTTACAATCCAAGAATTTGAACGTGATCTTTTTTAATAGCTTCACCAGGTGTCAAACTCTTTACCTTTCAAGCATTCTCAGTGTCCACAGGTTCCCTCAGATCCTCAGTCCCTCCCCATATTCATAACCCAAGCAGCCATTAGAGTAAGCAAGTGGGACAGAGAAGACTCGGAAGGTTCTTTCTCTCATCGTGTAGTGATCAGGTAGGGCTTTTGACGGATGACACAGGTTACTGGCACTGAAATCAGTAATTAAATAGCAGTAATGATGTCAAATGTGAATGTCAAAATGGCATTGGTACTCATAATGAGTCATGGGGTCGCATTGAGTTTGAGGCCTTAGAAACCCTTCTGCTGGGTCTAGTAACAGCAGATAAAACAAGACAAGGATAGTGCATCTGGCCATCCTCCAATAATGCGGTGTGTGCATTTGGAATGATCAGTCAATCTCATCTCTGAGATTCCATGTATGTGATGATACACATCAGACTGTGAATGATTTATATTTGCATTAATCTAGTGTTTTTATAGAGGGCGGGGGACGTATTTCTCTGGAAGTGTGAGTGAAGAGGGACCACAATCAGCTAGTTATTATTCTGTGCTGACCTGAATGTCTAAAGTGGGCAAATTTTGATTGACATTCCCACTGCCCAGTTACTACCAATAATAATTATGTGGTGCATTGGTCTAGGGTGATGTTGAAGACGTTCGCTGATGGAGTGCCGGAAACAGCTGCTAATGTTGTTAATGTGCGGTCTATGTGACCTGACATCGGTGATTTCTGGGATTTATCTATCTCCAATGTTTCGGTTGAGAACTTATTTGAGCCTTGCTGTTATGATTGTGATGACCAGAGATTGGGTGGAGTACTCGACTTGAAGGAGGACGAGAGGGGCACCAAATTTGGTTTCGCCCCGGGTGATATCTGGAAAAGGCCAATCCTGCCTTGGGTCGCCTGACTTCCTCCCCTCCATGTTTCCCGCACACGGGAGTCTTGGCGGCAGGATACATTTCCTGCCGCTATTTCCCCGAGCCAATGGTATCTGCTCCTCACATTGGGCTGCAGCGCTGGAGCAGGAGTGGGTCAAAAGGAGAGGATTAGAACTTCAGAGAGCACAGCAAGAGGCTCAGGCCTCTAATTCACCACCAGACACTCTTTGCCCCTTTATCTCACTCTTGCCTGCTCTTTTTCATCCCTGCTTTCTCTCTCTGTCACATTTTTTTCTATCTTTCTCTTCCTGCTTCTACCCCCCACTCCCCACCCCCTTGTGTGAATTTCACTTTTTCGTTCTGGGTCAAAAACTAATGAAGAAAAATAAGTGCTGGTCCACAAAAATGAGTGGCGGTGGGCCCCACCTGCAACCACTGGCTCCAATTAAGCACTGGCAGGTACCCTATGCCAGAGTGCCTGCTTGTTTCTCAGAAATGTATTATATTAAAAATATTGCACCTCTGCTGAGAAGTGCAGGTACTCTGCCTCCCAAAATAACCTGACAGCACCGGCCTATTTAAAGCACCAGTCATGCTCCCTAGTGCAAGGCAGGAAATGGCTCCCCCGGCTGCTGTTTGAATTAAAAAAATGGAGCAATAATCAGGGTTTAGTGGGCCTAACTTCCATTGATGCAGCAGGTGCAGTGGCACCAGGGCAAAGAGGCCTGAGGGGCCCACTGAACTCTGATTATTGCTCTATTTTTTCAACACTAGCATTGGATTTACGGGTGTCTATTGGTGAGCAATAAACATACAGACTCAGGGATGGGTAGATAGTTCATAGGCTCAGGGGTGGGCAAGTAGTCCTCAGGCTTGGAGGGGAGGCAGGTAGTACACAGGCTCCAGGCAAATAGGCAACAGGCTCGAGTGTGGGCAAGGAGCACACAGAATTAAGGGTGGTTTGACGGTTTACAAGTTCAGGGGCAGGCAAGCAACACACTGGTTCCACAATGGTTTGAGAGGGAACAAGTAGCACACAGGCTTGAGGATGAGAAAGTAACACAAAGGCATACAGGTGGGTTAGTAGCACACATGCTCGAGGCAAGTAGTGTACAGGCTCAAAGGTGGGCAAGGAGCATATATGTTTGAGGATGGGCAAGCAGTGCACAGACTGAAGGGTGGACAGGTAGTTTACTGCACATAGCACACAGGCTTAAGCTGGGCGATAAGAGTGGGATGGTAGCATACAGGCTTAAAGGTGGACAGGAAGTACACAGGCACAAAACAAAAATGATTTTAACACAGTGGTAGTGGGTTGGCAACAGCACACAGGAAATAGAATAAAGCATTTAATAATACTTAATGCAAAACACTAAGAAATACCACATAAACGTGGCTAGCGTGCAGCAGCAGTTCAAATTCATGTGATGTGAGTTTTATTAGGGATACCTTTTAACTGGCACTTATTAGACTTTGGAGAACTGTAGGGGCGCTCATCTCGCCTGATGGTGCAGCAGTCCGGCTCACGGTGCGTTGTACAGGCAGAGTAGCAACAACTGGAGAGTCAGACCTAGAAACCGGCTTCACAGGATGACAGCCCCAAGAAACAACTGAACATGCAGACTGTAAACAGACATAATCACATCAATCCTTTGTTCATTAACCTGAAAGCAGCAGTCCTTCCGAACTAGGCTAGGCAGGGCTTGCTCTTTGCAGCCTCCAGGCCCACGGTCACTGCTGCAGCCAGGGGCAGGGAAGAGAAAGGTATTGCAGAAATGCAAATAAGTCCCTCCTGTTCTCTCCAATGGTGAGGGAACACGCAGAGCCCAAAGGTAGCCCCGCATTTTGTCCCAGAGGAGTGGAATTAAGGTGGGAATGGCAGAGCTGGGGCCTGGGGAGGGAAAGTAGACCAGGCTGGCCATTTTACTCCAAACGAGGTGGGGCGGGATCATGGATGTCGTTGTGTAATGCCTTTCGCCCTATGTGTTACCACCAAGTGGGTATATTTACCACCCACCCTCAACATCTTTATAGTTGGAAAATATTGCACAATGAGGCCCAATTGTTCTGCAAGATGCATGCTGAGACACCATCCGGACATTGACCTTTGATGACCTCTTTACAGACCAGAGACGTCAGCAGATGCTCTGATAGTGATAGGAAAGAAGGCAGACCATATCCCTGGCAGCTTTAAACCTGCTCCACGAACCTGGTCCCAAGATGCTCAGCATGAAACCCAGGAGGCTTGTGCAGAGCCGTCAGTGGGAGCCGTGGGTGCAGAGTGGGCATTAATTAATCACTTCCTATGTAGTGAGTAGATTGGAAGGCCCGATTGTAACAAAGAACGTAAATCAACACCTGCCATTTTATTCCCATGGTACAGATTTACACATTTTTGAAATTCAGAGGTTTCTATGAGTACTACAGAAAAGCTTCAAAAGTTTCAGAAAAACCTTGTCCATTTTTCTTTTTTTCCTGTACAACCACGTGAAAACATTTGCACATGTGAATTGTGCAGTGTGTACACGTGCACGTCAAAACGTTTTCTCGTGAGTGCAGTAGCAGTGTCTGAGAAAGGGTGTGGAAAATGTTTATACATTTACTTGTAGGGCACTCTCCCCATGCCTCACGAAAATGGATGCATGAGCAAAACAATGGGTTGTGAATGACTAAGCTTTTTTGTGTGTGCCAGTTGCACTTACAGAGATAACTTTGCAATCTGACTTATGCTATAAATGTATCATGAGGACATCCTGAAATCCAGGCATAAAGTCAGCCCTACTGGACCTACATTGGACACCCGTGGTTCAGCATATGGTCGCTCCTGGCGAAGCAGGCGACAGCGCCCATTACACAAAACCCCATTCCACGAACAGGAAACTCGGCACTGAAGGAAGTTTATATCTGTGTCATGGACCCATAGGGCAGATTGAAATACCCAATTGCCAAGCCATGGAAATCATTTAATATGAGAGCAGCAAGCCCTTTCCAATTCTATGCCACCACAAAGACGTGCCTGCAGTTTTTATTTATGAACTGAATGCAGATAAAAAATAGTTTATCAAGCAGCAGGTGAACAATAAAGCCAAATATCGCTTTGGGAGAGAGGGGTGCAGCCAAGACCACTTACTTTGTGTGAAAAAGGCTGCTTTATTGAAACAGGTGCACATCATAACAAAATAACCTGGCAGCTGCCTTACAGAACTAAAAATTTGCTGTACATCCATCAAACTACCACTTGACACCACTTCTACGATCCCCCCAACATGCCCACCCTGCACTTAACACATTACAAACATTACAATGTATTGCATTTCGTCATTTCCAACTTCTATTAACCCTACATCTTATGCCTGCAAGTATGAAACTGTAAATAACCAAACTTCCTAAACTGAACCTTGAACTACCTGCCTACCATTTCCTTGCACATGGTTCACTAACTGTCGATGCAAACCAAACTTCTGCCAACTCCTGGCAAACTTTGCATTTCTCCGCCATCTAGAAAAAAGGGGTGGCAGCACAACCTTTTTCTGCCCCCTCATCCCACTAATCTGGTTTCTGTTCCACCAATGACCTACCGCTGTACATTTAACGTCCTGGCCAACGCCTCTCTAATCTTCTGCAAATAAAGGTCCATACCCATCCTTGACAAGTTTACCCCATCGCACCGAAAAAATTCAACCGTATCAAACCGTATGTCCGAATGATCAATCCTGCCAAATCCAATCCCCCTGCAAAAACAAGCCATCTCTCTGTTTACTTTCCTCCAAGCTTTATTGCCCCCGGCTTCAACGCTCCTCTCCAGGCCCTCCTAGGCACAAACTCTGTCCACAGGACGAAATACCCTGACCACTTCTTTTTTATGAGCGCTATGTCCTTCTTCATACTGCACATCAAAACCACCCCGTGGGAAATGAGGACCTGACATAGGAACAAGTCACAAGTAAAACCAATTTATTTGCAGGAGATCACAAAGAACGCCTCCGCCACAGCTCGAACCGCTCTCTAACCCCTCACAGAGCCAAGGACGCTTAACATAGAATCCTGCGACCCCAACATTCCAGGGGAATCATTGGCCCCCAGACAATGGGAGGGACGGGACCAAACAGAAAAGGGAAGGGAAGAGGGGAAGGGACAATGGTGAGATAAACTCCCCCACACTGGAAGATACCACACATCCCCCTCCTTTACAATAAGATCACTTGAAAGGAGAAGAGGGAGAAACAAGGAATAAGGGAAGGACATATATGTACAATAAGCAATATACTTCAACAAGAAAAGAAAAACATGGAGTATTGCTGTGTGACAAACATTAGATGAAATTCAAATTGTGTTTACTTCATAGCCTTTAAGAAAATGTGTGCGGCATATTTTCCTCTTGCTAGACCTAATGGGTTCCCTGACCTTCTCAGTGTCATGTGCAGTGAGGGTCTTATTCTTGACCATTTCATTCTCCTCTTGTACGAGACCCTTCTCCTTGGGATCAAAATATCTCGCAACTCTCCCACCATTCCAAATCCTGCCGTCATGAGGCTTTACTGCATTCCTGAATAGTTTCACAATTCTCATAGGCTCTGTGAAACCTGACCACATCGCTCTGCCTGTGGGTGCCCTAACCTTAACCAGGTCTCCCACTTCAAATTGAGTGTCCTTGACTCTATGTATTCTGTTATAGCATATTTTCCTCTCCGCTTGGAGTCTCTGTTCCCTTTGTTTATGTTGTTTGACCATAGTAAAGTCCAACCAACCCTTGTGCCACTTCATCCAACCCGGCACTAGTCTCAAGTTAGGTTTCCTAGCCTTCATGAGCTCGAACGGTGTGACATTAGTGGTTTGGTGTGGAGTCAAGCGATATGCTTCTAGTCGTTTCATAACTTCCTCTCTCCAACACAAACCGCTGGCTCTGGCCAACTGAATTCCTTCCTTGATGGTCCTATTCAACCTTTCCACCATTCCATTGGTTTCGGGGTGGTACAATGCGCTTAACCTGTATCTGATACTGTTGCAATGTAAAAACTTTCATTTCTTGGGAGCTGAACTGTACCCCATTGTCTGTCTGTATAGAGCTGGGCAAGCCCTCTCTAAGAAACACCTCCAGCATGAAATTGATTACAGTCTTGGTTCTGATATCCGAGACAAACTTTAGCTTAGGCCAACGTGAGAAAAGATCCACTAACACTATTATGTAGGAGAACTGTTTCTCTCCTGTTAGGGGACCTATAATATCTAAGGCGCTATCCACCCATGTGCCCTATGGTGGTGATCTACAGTGCATGTGCTGTGTGTGCAGTTTAAGTATTTTAACACTAGTGGAGCAGGGTATGCACTCCCGTATCTTTATCTCAATGTCCAAGTCTATTCTGGGCTACCGAAAGTCCAAACGTAGTCTCTGCTTGGTCTTTGTGATCCCGAGATGTCCCTCATGCGCCAAGTCGATTAGCCTGTCTCTTATGACCTTAGGTGAGATAAGTTTCGTGCCCTGGAAAAGACACCCATTCGCTATGGACAATTCCTCTCACACCATCCAATATGGCTTAAGTATTTTCTCATGCTTGTCCTGGCTTGCCCACCCCCCTGTGTTTTACTACAAACCTTCTGTAAGAGAGAATCATTTCTTAACTCTTCCTTCCACTGTGTTTCCTCAACTGCTCTTTGTGTTATGGCACAGACACATTCATCTTGCAATTCTGCCTCCTCTTCCACCTGTGAGTTGTCAATACTTTCCTCCTACCTTGGCCCCCCTACAAGGTGTGAAAGACAATCAGCAGCGTAGTTTCTTACTCCCGGGACATACTCTCCCCCAAATGTATACTCCTACAGGCTCACCACCCACTTCCTGATCCTACTGGAGATGGAATCCAGCCACTTTTTAGTGAAAACTTAAACAAGTGACTTGTGGTCTGTCTTCAGCCCAAATTTTGTTCCCCACACAAAATTTCTAAACGTGTTGATTGCCCAGTGCGCCGCTAGCGCCTCCTCCTCTATCACGGAGTAATTGTTTTCTGCCGGACGTAATGAGCGAGAGGCGAATGCTATAGTCTCAACACCTGTTTCTCCCTCTTGTGTTAAGACTGCTCCTAAGCCTTTTGAGCTTGCATCAGTGGTTATCACAGTATTTCTGCCTGGAATGAATGCCTTCAGATTGGGTGCCCTTGCTAATGCTGACTTGGCACCATCAAATTCCCTTTGACAGTCTTCCGACTATACAAATTGTACCCCATTCTTTAGCAAGGAGCGAATGTGAAATGTTCGCCTGGCAAGATTGTCAACAAATTTGCTATAGAATTCAAGCATTCCCATAAAGGACTTTATCTCTTCCTTGTTTGTAGGTGGTGTCATGTTCACTGTGGTGTTCTGTAGTTCAGTTTTGGGCAAAATACCATCCGCTGTAATCCTGTGTCCTAGAAACTCTATCTCTGAACAACCTAACTTACACTTTTCGCGTCTCACCGTAAGGCCTTGCTCCTGAAATCTTTGCAAAACCTGTCTAAGTCTTCGGTCGTGTTGGACATGATCTTCCCCAAATATTAAGACATCATCTTGGTAGCAGAATACTCCTGCTATGCCTTGCAGCATGTTTGTCATGTCCCTCTGGAATACTGCAGCCACCGAGACAAGCCCAAATGGCATGCATTTAAACTTGTATGCCTCCATGGGTGTGATAAACGCCGTAAGTTCCTGAGAGTCTGGATGGAGCTTGACTTGATAATACGCGGATGCCAGATCTAAGGTCGAAAAAAGCCTGGCACCAGCCACCCTACTCATCATGTATTTGATGTTTGGCAAGGGATACTTGTCTACTACCACCTCATTGTTGAGTGCCCTCAGATCTATGCACAAACGAATTGAACCAGCTCCTTTTTTACCTACCGATACAAAAGGGGATGATGGACGGAACGTTTGAGCCAATCAAACACTCACCCCCAGTCAACTGATCTGGGTTTAATCCATCATCATTCTTTAGCTCACTCCACCACCCCAGTTCAGTTTTTTACCTACAACAATAGGGGCTAACCACTCTGTGGCCTCGACCGGTTCAATGACACTTAGACTGCACAACTTTCCCAGTTCCTCCCTTACTGCCTCCTGCATGGATAAAGGCAGATTCCTTTCTTTGGCTGCTGCTGTCGAGTTTCTTTTAGTTTTATTCTTTGCTCATTGTGCTTTAAACATCCCAATTCTTCAGTGAATACTTGTGGGACCTTTTTCAATAGTAGTTAGTGTTTGATCCACATTTTGAACTAGAATCTGAGGATCTGTATTGGTGTTGAGGTATATACCTAGGTCCTTTTGTGCCTGCCATCCCAAGATGTTGTCCCCCTTGTGACAAACATATATTTTCGTGACCGTATATCTGCCCTTGTAGGCTACTGTTCCCCAAAAATAACCCAACATGTGTATAGGTTGTTCCCCATAACCTTCAGGTTTAATATCCTATTTGTGCAATGTTTTCCTTTTTTCTTGTCAAACACATTCTTAGAAATTATTGTCAATTTTGAGCACAAGTAAAACATAGCTTCAACACTCTGCTCCTCAATATCAATGACATCCTTTGGGTTGCCCAATACCCCTCCATCTACTTGCAAAAACAATTTCGTCACATGTAGTTTGAGCATCACTCTTGCTATTCCTGTTGTAGTTCATATTACTACGGTAATTAGTTTCACTCTTACAAGATAACCTGAAGTGGCCTTTCTTCCTGCATCTATTGCACAATGCTGGACAGTCTTTGTTGTTGACTAGATGTCCCGCCTTACCACAGCTATAACAATTGCTTTTAAAACACCCCACTCTTATTTTCTTTCACTTCTTTTTTTGCTCTTTTGACCACCATGACTTCACTTAGCTCTTCCGTGATCTCGCTTACTCCAGTTTTCCCTTCACCATCTTGTTTTATCTCTTGCACGCAATGTATCATATGTTCAACCTGTTTCGCCATAATCAACACTTCCCCTAGAGGCAGATCGTCCTTCAACCACAACTCTTTCCGTATTCTCTCTATTTTACACGTCAACAATAATTGATCCCTTACGCGCTCTTCACGCGCACCTCCAAATTTGCAACTAGCCGCTAGTTTCCTTAAATCTGAGACAAACTCTTCCACCGTTTCCCCCTCCTTCTGGCCTCTTTTCCCAAAATGATAGCGTTCCATTATGGTGCTAATCTTGGGTGAAAAGTGATTATCCAGTTTCTTTAAAATAATTTCGTAATCATTCAGCCCTCTAGCTTCATTAGCTTCTAACTCTGGTAAGTGTTCCAGTATTACCTATCCTTCTGCATAGTGCTGTAGTAACTCTACTTTTCTTTCTAAACTCGGGTTGGGTCCACATACAATGGCATAATTCTGAAACACCTTTTTTCCACTTATTCAACTTTAAAGGTGGATCACCTGGAGTTGACATAAAAAACGGTGGCGGCATCACGTTCTGCATAACTAAAAAATCTAGTGTAGTCTTGGAATCCTAACAAGTTCGCCACCTGAAATCTCTCCTCCTGTACAAATAAGTGTGATATTCTTAGAGCTATAGGCCCTTCCTACTAGAGAATTGAACTCTAAACACTAAACTATACTTAAGACAACTTTGACGTACAGGGAGAAGAAAAACAAAAGTAACAAAAATAGAAATCGTAGACAGTCTTTTATGTCTAATTGAAATTGTTCACCAGGTGGCGTAATACAGCTTCTACAAATCCTCTCTCTCAATGGTTTCTCTCCTCACCCTCCTTCCTGTTCCTCTTATAACTGAATTGAGAGAGAAAGAAGAGAAAAAAAAATTACTGAACCGGTTAGAGGAGCTGTAACAGGAGAGAGAAGCTCACTCGCCCATCTCTGGTAACACGGTATGCCAAATTGTAAAATTACTCTTTCCACTCGTAAACGCTACAGCACCTCGTCTATAAGTTCTTTATCCTCTTTATTATCTGAAAGAAAGTCAGACTTTGACAAATGACGTTGATCTGGACTGTGCCTATTGAGTCTTTGCCGAACACAAAATAGAAAGTGTTTAGAAATGCCCGATACTCTGTTAGCTTCTTTGAAGCAAAGTGATCTCCAGCTGTGCCTATGAGCGTGACAGGCTTTTCAAAACACTGACTCCTGAGATGTAGAAATTCTTTTCTCCCAGACCGGCGCTAAGCTGTGTCCTGCTGTGCCCGTCAGCGCGACAGGCTCAAGCTGAACATGCACAGGGCAGAAGCAGAGTCTGCCATAGATCTAATTAAGATTTCAATTCAAGGCGTCATGGAGCGCCCGTTGAAGCACATCAACTAAGCTTCTGATGCTGACTAACAATCCCCTAAGGAGCGGCTTGAGTGGAGGATGAGAGTCGAAGAAAGAAAAAATGACAAGCGCTTCCTTTAGCACCAGAGTTGTCACGAACAGCTGAAAATGAGCCTCAGGGAGAAGCCAAAACCCTCACACTCGGCAGCAATTTACATAAGCTTTTCCTGGGTGATTCCCACACTTAAGCACTCCTGACAGACAAAGGTAAGAGCGATAGTCTTTTGAAAGTCATAAGCCCGAGACCGAACTGAGGAACTTAAACAGTCACACTGGAGCACGTCTGCTGCCTAAATTCCCGCAGCTCCACAAAAGCAATAAAACGAAGAAACTGAGTTAAGTTACACTCCAAAACCAATTGCCTTTCCTTTTCAAGCTGAAGTACACACAGTACGTTCTTCGTAATGATGAGCGGAGGTGAAAAGCTCTCTTTATGTGCGTGTTGAGGCTGTTCTTCAGGAAGAATCTGTAGCACTGCTGGGTCACATCCCGACCTCTGTCGCCAGTGTGGAAAATGAGGACCTGACACAGAAACAAGTCATGAGTAAAGCCAGTTTATTCGCAGGAGCTCACAAAGAACTCCTCAGCCACAGCTCGAACCTCTCTCCAACCCCTCACAAAGCTAAGGGCGCTTAACATAGAATCCTGTGACCCCAACATTACAGGGGAATCATTGGCCCCCAGACAATGGGAGGGACGGGACCAAACAGAACAGCGAAGGGGAGAGGGGAAAGGACAATGGTGAGATGAACTCTCCCACACTGGAAGATACCACACACCCCTTTCTCCTTAACCAAATTGTTCTCCCCCAAATGCAAAACCAGTACGTCTGTGCACCTGCCGCCCATCATCATACCATTCAAACAATGAAGCAGTTCTCTCCAACACATGCCCACTTTTCTCTTCCATGTGATTTTAAAAAGGTGTTCATTAAAACCCAGATTCTGGCCAAAATAACATTGCCGTGCCTGAAACTGTGCCATTTAACAAATGAGTGGCCCACCCCCCTTATGGCCATTTCCTCCGTCTCTGGGCCGGCCACCGAACTTTAAATAAACAAACAAGCAGTAAAGTTTTACATAGGAACCTCCACCGCACGCATATCCTCCCCCAGGCACCGCACATAGTGCCTATAACACTGCGTAAACCAACGGCCAAGCCGCATGATTTCGTCTTGTACCCAGCCCCTGCGGCCTGCCTCCGATGCCGCACCAGTACGAAAAGAGTGTGTACCATAATCCGCCACCGCTACCCTCAAGCGCTGTAGAGCCTTCTGCAAGAGCGCTAATAGCTGATACGCTGTAACCGGTTTGCCCTATCTATGACAAAAAAACGCCCCATCTGCCGCTCCACAACGGCATGACCACTGCGAGGCCCACCAAACCGGGCAGGGGCCTGGCGCCTCCATTGCCTGCAATATGACCCGTCTGCCCTGGCCCCACTGATCTGTTTTTGATTGACTAAGCCATATATCCAGCCTACCCTCCCACCTGACCACATCCTCCCAGCATACCTTCGATCCTTTCCTTCCTAGCAATTCTGACACCCGAAATGCCCCAAAAAACATCCACAACATCAACGTGGAAAAGGCATTCTCCTTCATCCCTGCACACTTCAGGCAGCGTTGCTAGACCTTTGCACAATAGATGCCACGATATTGGCTTCCGTGCCTGCCAAGATGGACCCTGTTCTCGTGCCCAACCTTCCAGGATCCTGTGCCCAGTTCACCTGCTGAGTGTGTTTAGCCCCATAATAATTTGCCCATGAAAGCAATCCCAGCCAATTTCCCAGCAATGGTCAACCTCGAAAGACCTCTTTCAATAAGGTCTAGAATATACTGGATGATATCCTCCTCCCGCAACCACATTTCGTCCCGACACTGAGCCCCAGGCAAGAACATACGTGACCCGCGTGGCATCCGGCGTTGCCTGCGCACAATAAATGCTGAGGCATGGGCATCCTTGGCCAACCCATGGAATCTCCCCCACTGTGAATGAGAGAAAGCATCTGCAATGTCATTGTACACGCCCGGGACATGTAATGCTCTGAAAGAAATGTCATAGCGCAAGCATCCCAGCACAAATACTGTCATCAGCTTTCAGACCTGCACATCCCTGGCTGACTGTCGATTCACTATCTCCACCACACCCATATTATCAACCCAAAACTGCACTCTCCTGTATGCCAGCTCCTCTCCCCCAAAGCGTCACTTCCACCACCAGGGGAAACAGCTCCAAAAATGCTATGCTCCTGCCGTGGTTGAGCCATTGTTCAGGCCATGGCTCCGCACACCACCTCCCTTGCCAATAAAGTACAAAACACAGGCTAACCGCCGCATCAGAAAAAATGTGGACATCCCACTCCATGTCACCTTGACGCGCCAGATGGATCCCATTGAAGGACTCTATGAATACACCCCACATCCGCAAATCTTCTTTGACCCCGACTGATAGTTGGACGTGATGGTGGGGCAGGTGTTTACCCGTCAAGGCCCGGCCCAACCTCCTGCAGAACGTCCTGCCTGCCTTGACTACTCTGCAGGCAAAATTGAGATGCCCTAACAGGACCTGCACATCCCTTGACTTTCACTTTCTCTCGTGGCAACATGTCCCCCAATAAAGCCAACATATTGTCTTTTTGTCCTATGGTAGCCGCGCCTCCATTTTTACTGAGTCATTTTCAATTCCCAGAAGCGACAGATCTTTGCTAGGGCCCACAGTTTTTTCTGGCGCTAATGGTACCCCCATATCCCCCATTAGCTCTTGGAAACTTGCCAGCGCACCTGGCAGCCCGCGGAGCCGGGTAGACCTACAAAAAAGAAGTCATCTATGTAGTGTATGACCAACCGATGCCCTGTGCACGATGTGAAGAGCCACTGCAAAAAGGAGCTGAAACATTCAAACAACGTGCAAGGTATAGAGCAACCCATCGGCAGGGATTTGTCCACGTACCACTGTCCTTCAAGGTGGATGCCCAAGAGTTGAAAATCCTCTGGTTGGACTGGGAGCAGCCGAAAAGCTGATTTCACATCGCATTTTGCCATCGGTGCCCTTAGGCTCACCTTCACTACGAGTGACACGGCCACATCATCCAAAGAGTATGGCATAGTGGCCACTTCCTCTGCAATAAAATCGTTCATTGACCCTCCTTCAGGCCAGGACATATGCTGGATCAGTCTAAATTGCGCCTCCTCTTTTTTGGGAACTACTCCAATTGGAGACACAATTAAATTCTTCATGGGCCAATCTGAAAAGGGGCCCACCATACTATCCTCCCGCACCTCCTTGTCCAATTTGTTCTGCAATGCCTGCCTGTGTTCTTTGGCTGAGCGCAGATTATTTGCCCAACTCCTGACCCGAGGCCCCGTGTACCCCAACCGAAACCCCTCCCAAACCCTTCGAACAAGACCCCTGCTTGCTCCTAATTTTCGTAGTACCCCAGGCAGTCCTCCCACCTGTCCAACTTAACCCTGAGTACGAGCCCTTTGGCCCAGCCCCTTGTGCTCCCCTGCCTCCCCGTGAGCCTGCAAACTGCTGCTGTTGCCCCCCTGAATTGCTGCCATGCTGCTGCCAGTGATTTCCTCTCTGGTTGTGATAGCCACCCCGCCCCAAAACAGTTGACCAGGGGGTGCCGCCCCCGTGTTTGGAACACTTGTGGCAAAACTTGCATAATTCGTGTGTGCAAAGCCTTTTATTGAAATCCCAGCAAGTTACCCCACCCCCCTATTGGCCCTTAACTGTGTTACCCACCCCTCCCTGGGTGGGGCACCTCTGGCAGTGAATATAGTCTTACCCCCTTTTGCTGCCCCATTGTGTGCTGCCACAGGTCACTGTCCATTCCCCCCCATGTTGAGTCAGGGCCCATGCCAGGCGCGCCCTTAATTCCTTGTCATACTGGGCCCACGTGTATCCTCTCCCAGTTATTTGTGCCTTCCGGATGACGTCCATGTATTTAAACATGGCGACGCAACACTCTGGGTACTTTTCGCAATATACACTTGCGTAAATTAGGAAGGTTGCCTTCCAATTCTCAATAATAATGGGAACCTTTTGCCTCCTTGGACAGCTCATACTCTTCCTCTTTGGACCCTTCTTTTGACCTCACCTCCCTATGCAACAATTAGAGCATCTCTACATATTCCCCTTTTCATATGCGCTCTTTTGTGGCCAGCATAAGATGTGCCCCCAACGGCTTGGTCACCCCCATATAGGGCAACCTCTTAATCTTTAGCTCTTTGCTCTCTGGGCCCTCCTTCCCATCCCCTTTATTAACTTCCTCCCTTTTCTTTTTCCCCGTAACTGAACTACTCTCCTCCTTACTTACCCCCAGGCCCTCCAACTCAGTGGTGCCTACCCCCACATCCGTCACATATTTCCCCTTCTGCAAGCGTTCCCCCACTCTCTCTCTAGCTCCCCTGCATCCACACCAATGGAAACCATTGCAGGCTTTCCCGTTGTTTACCTGGCCTTACCTGGCTCCAAGGACGGTGCCTGTAGAGATGGGTTCCCTTCTTCGCTCCTAGATGTCCTGCCAGGGTTTTTGAAGAACACATTTCTATATCAATCTACCAATCCCTCTACCTGTCCTTTCTGGAGGTGATTAAGGTCTGGACCCAAATGCACTCTTACTTCATTCGGGCCAGTTCTTTGGGCAGAATCGAGATCTCTAAGGGATGGGAGTCCTTCACAATCAGATAGGGTACTTCCTCTCCCTTCGTTCCTTTCTCTGTTTCCCACTTTTTCAGATGGTTTATGTGGTAGATCTATCCCTTTGTACCACAATGGGGAACCGCCAGCCGGTAGGTCACTGGAGTAACCTGGGCCGTGATTGTATATGGACCTTGCCATCTTGCCAACAACTTGTTGTGAGAAGATAGCAAAAGGATCAGGGCCTTCTCACCCACATGTAACTCCCTGAGTTTCATGTTTTGGTTGTACCCCACCTTTTACCTTTCCTGTGCTTTTTAGGTTTTGTCTGCATAGAGTTTGTGATGTGCTTGTAAAATCTATTGTATTAAGTATATCTTAAAAGGGGCTTACATCCCGCCTTTCCTTCTCATTGGTCCGTGTGCTTGTCATTTTTTCTTTTCCTCCTTTCTATTGGTTGTAGGCGTTCTTTTCTTGTGTTGCTTGTGTGTTTTTCTCTTATAAAGCTCCTGTGGCCCAAGTACTCATTCACATCTGCCCCATGTGGCTTTGATGGATGGAACTTCTTTAATTTGATTGCTGCACAGCGTAGCGCACCCTTTCCTGCCAGCCTTCTCTCTCCCAACTCGGCACCGTTCTCTGCACTCTATCCTTATACTTTTAACAAACACTCGTCAGTTTGCATCCACTGCTCCCCACTTTCTTTGTTTGTTTCCTGTTCATCAACGTTGCTCTCCAGCCTTCTCTTCCACCATAGTTCTTTAATTGTGTATGCTCCTGGCCCCCCACATCCCTTTCCTCATTGGCCATGTTTACCACTCTGGCGTTCCTTCCTGCTTCTTTGTCTCTTTCTACTATTCCAGTGCCACTTGTCCCTCGCTGCCTGTCACTCACGCTTTGCACCATCAACACTTCTACTCTTCCCTCCTTTCATATCCCAGCTTACTCCTTTCCCTCGCTCCCTACCTCCTCCTCCCATAGCTCCGTTGTTTCCCACACTCTTGTATTTGTTTCACAACTCCCTCCCGCTGTTCGTTGTTTTATCACCACGGACGTCCAAATTGCGTCACGGTTAAGCAGCATTACAAATTAAATCAGAAATGGGGGAAATGACAGCCCAGATCACACGATTTGTTATGCATGCACCACATCAGTTTGGAACTCTCCCACTTTCCCCTCCAAGGCTGCAGAGTGTAGATTTTCCACGCACCGGTGACTGGCTGCTCTTTTTCCCAGTAGACTGAACAGAAGGTAATCTCTCAAGTCACAAGCACAACACACCTCCACTGTCACCACGTGACCCCCAAGGCATGCCCAAGTTAATATGGTGACCAGTCAGCTGTATGGGGGGGGGGGCAAGGAATCAGCAATCCTTATTTACCAAGCAGGGAGGCACGGATGCGGCACCCGCCTAGGATTACAGCATGTATCGCACCACTTGTTTTATAACGTAACAACTGGCGCTCATGTAAAGTCCTCCAATTTGGCCTTTGGGTCGAGTTCATGCTATGTTAAAAACATCAAAAAAAATGCACAAAGAGGTAAAAACTAATTCTTAACATGAGGAAAGACAAAAAAAGATAATCATTTCCTGGCCGATTTGTACACCGTGAAACTAAAACACCTATTTAAATCGCAGCTTCACTGCTTACATTCTGTGATCTTGGGCAAATATTTCATGTCACCAAAACTTCTTATTCATTATGTATGAAAGCACTTTCAAATATGTGAGTTCAGAATGGCAGGTGTACAAAAATATTTAGTGCTTGATTTAATAGAATACAATGTTGCTCACTATATTAATCTGGGGCACTACAGGGTTAACATGACAACTTCCTTGACTCTTAGTGCACTAATCGTTTGTTTAAAAAGAATTATTTTTAGTAAGTACTTCTCAGCGCAGTGCTATAATGTGACGAATTAATGTCAAAGCATCACATGTCATAGAAATACATATTTCCTAATTTTGAAGCAATTTTATCCTATTTTGCCTGATGTTTGTTGCATGATTCACATAGCAAACATTTTCAGGGTTCGGCTTGTGCACATGCTCTAAGATTCGCGCCAGACCCTTGACTCGGTTCTCCCTGCAAATTTATCGGCTGTTCGCCTCTACTGACAGGTTGTCAAAGTAGCTTAGAAGAGTGCTTCTGCCTCGAAGAACTGGGTGCAGCCCAGAGTAATTATTAATTACCAGTGGCTAAGACTAATTCAGACGTCCCAGCCATTATTTGTTTTCTTTTTAGTGTTACTGTCATTGGCAGCCATGGGTCCTATAGCTCACTACCGTAGGACTCAAGCTGTTCCTCATGGAGTCCCAGCAAGGCTAAAAATGGTTTGGGATTGTTGGTGTTAATGGTCGGCAGGGATGTGTCCTGGTAGTTCAGCAGAACTGTTTCTATGTAGACCAGTGCTGATTTCCATCTGGGAGGTACTGTGTTTATTATTTTTTTAAGAAAAACAATGCACTAGAATGAGGCCTAAGGTAATTACCGGAGGCTGAGATTCATTCAGATATTTACCTATCACTTTTTAGGTTGAGCTTGCCTGGTTACAAAAAGCATTGTGGCCTGACCAAGAATATAGTGGTTTGTGGTTAAAAATGGCATTCGATCTTACCTAGAACATAGTGGCTTAAAGCCTGCCGATTGCAAACTTTGCGACATGCTGTGGACATCCTTGGCCCATTTATGGCTATTTATGGCTGGAATTGCGAAGTACACCTCTGGCGTAATGATAGCATAAATGTGTTCACACATAGCATAAATATGTCCACACATAGCATAATGGTAGCTGCCTCTGCCAAAATGTTGGCCATTCCAGACACCTTGGGCCTGATTCACAGAACTAACTTACGTCAAAAACGTAAAGTTAGTACTTTTTGGTATTCACAGAATACACTTACTCATTTTGGTATTCACAGAATGAACTTACTCATTTCGGTATTCACAGAAGTTAGTAGTCCTAACTTTAGGACTCCTAAATGCCTTCTGTGAATACCGAAAGTCTTAAGTTAGGATTTTTCTCAGTTTAGGAGTAGTAAAGTTAGGACTCCTAACTTTACTACTCCTAAACTGAGAAAAATCCTAACTTTAAGACTTTCGGTATTCACAGAAGGCATTTAGGAGTCCTAAAGTTAGGAGTCCTAACTTTACTACTCCTAAACTGAGAAAATCCTAACTTTAAGACTTTCGGTATTCACAGAAGGCATTTAGGAGTCCTAAAGTTAGGACTACTAACTTCGGTGAATACCGAAATGAGTAAGTTCATTCTGTGAATACCAAAATGAGTAAGTGTATTCTGTGAATACCAAAAAGTACTAACTTTACGTTTTTGACGTAAGTTAGTTCTGTGAATCAGGCCCATTGTGTCCAGCACAATATATTGCCTTTCGCAATAAACAAGTCATAACACTTTAACGGAGTTTCAGTAACTTATATTGCACAACTACTCACCAAACCACAACTTACAACAAAAAACAGCTTATTATTAATCACTTAGGTGAAATCTAATGCATTTACCAATGCTTGTTCTATATGTATCCGTACCTTTTCTCCAAGGTTGCCTGCGTATTATAACAAGCCCAAGCTTTCTCATTCCTCCTTCCATCGTTCTGCTGCCATATCCAACAGACTCCTGGGTTGTCTGCCGAAGACTAGCTCAAAAGGGCTGTGGCCGGTGGAGGACTGGGTGCGGACAGCCAAGAGGACCAGCGGTGGGGGCGTGGTCTCGCGGCAAACCAACATGGCCGCAACTTAGGGCTGCTCCGGAGCCCCTCTATCCTACCACATTAATCCGCTACAACAATCCGACGGAAAGGTGCAGAATCGGACACAGGGGCGCAAGCGAAGCCCGGCAAAGCTTTCCCGGGCACAATCAGAGGTGGTGGGCAGTAGCTGTGCCGATCGGCGAATTGGGGCCTGTGGCTGAGGAAACCGGGACCTCGAGTGCTGGAGACGACCGGCGGAAGACGCGAGGACGTGGGCATGACCCCCTCCCCCATCCTCGGGGGATCGGGGAAATTCAGGCGAGCGACTTCGGCGCCCCCCCTCCCGCGACAGTGACGCTGCTGCCTGTGGCACTGGAGTGCAGCCCCCGAGAGGGTTGAAGTGTACGGAGGCCAGAAACGAGAAAAAGGAGCCAGCTGCCCAACACTGGGGAGACTGAGGACGACCGGAGCTGCGTGTGTCTTGTGGTGCCATACAGCGTCGATGCCTGATCGGCCCCCACGGGCGCCGGAGCGGGAGGAGCAGCGCTGGTGAGTGACGGCCCCCGGCGTCTCCCTGCCTGTGGCGGGATCTGGAGCTGGCTGGAGGCCGGGATCGCTTTATGCAGTGCGCGCTTCCAGGACGCGACTGCGCCTACTGTAGTGGAGGCGGCGAGGGGCCCACGAGACTGGTACGCTGCATCCAGGCAGGACCCGTTGTGGGAGCAGCCGACCCCGCCCTACCTGTTCGGGCCTCACTAACCGAAACGAACCCCGGGACCGGAGGGGGCTCAGCTGCTGTGTGCCTTTGCTGTGGTTGGTGAGGACGGGAGGGAGTGAGCGTGGAGCGGCCTCCCTACTGTAACTGCGCTGTGGGGGACGGCTGCCTGGGGCCGCATGAGGTGATCCGCCCTGCTCCCCTGCCTTTCCTTGGTGCGCCGGTGGCCCTTGAGCTGGCATCGTCGTGGATGCTCACTGCTGCCTGAGGGGTGCTTGGGGGCTGGCGGTGTCCGGGGAACGGGGGGCGACTGGTCCGAGTGGCGCACAGGTGGCCCTTCACGACCGGCGACGCCCTGGGTCCCCACCTCCGTGGCTCGACTCCGGGTCCCGGGTCCCAGCAGGCAGCCAGAAACGGCGGAGCAAAAGAGTGTCATCCACATCGGCGCGCGGCTGACCCGGGGCTCTGTGGACATCATCGGGGGGCCTGGCCGGGGACTATTCCATCTGGCGTCTCCTCGAGTCTACGGCCTAAGGAGCGGTGTTGGCCTCGACATGTCCGGTAACAAGGGCTCCCGAGCGTCTCAACAAAGCAGGCTAGACCGCTTTACCTGCCCGAAAGCGGACATTCCTGACAAGAAAGGGGCCAGTGATAAATCGCAAAGTGGAGCCGAGCACGACCCCACAGAGCCCACAATGAAGGACATAATGGCAGCCATTATGGGTGTCCGCACATCTATTGACACCCTCTCCTCGGAGGTGACGCTGATCAGAGCGGATCTCACGAAATATAGAGAGAAGGTCAAGCAATTAGAGACAACCACCGCCGGCCTCGTAGAGGACACCTCGCAACTCCAAACGGACATCGGGGAGCTTCAATCATTTCGCAAGTACACGGAAGACAAGCTGGATGATTACGAGGGGCGCCTGCGACGCAACAACATCCGCGTCCTTGGAGTGCCAGAGAAATCGGAAGGTCCGTCTGCAGACCTATTCATGGAGGAACTGATCTCGACGAAATTACAACCAAAGGGCCTTTCTAAACTGTTTGTAATTGAGCGAGCCCACAGAGTGCCTGGGGGTCGCCCAAAGCCTGGGGCCCCCCCTCGTCCAGTACTGGCCAGACTGCTCAATTATAGAGACAGAGACACAATCCTTCAGGCGGCAAGGGTCGCTCCTCCGATCCACTTAGACAACTCGGAAATCACCTTCTTCCCCGATTTCACCCGAGCGGTGCAGATGAGGAGACGCTCCTTCCTCGAAGTGAAGCGCAGGATGAGAGAAAAAGGTCTCAAGTACGCCATGCTCTTCCCGGCCCGCTTGCGAGTTGAACTTGACGGAAAAACACGTTTCTTTGACCTCCCAGAGGTGGCATCCGACTGGCTGGACCGTCTTAAATCCTCACCGGAACAAGACTCCACCGCTCATTGAACCCCGCGGTGATCTCTCATGGGATGGCCTCTGTTTTCTTCAAAATGATTCGCTTCAGCTGCGGTTGTACCCTGAACCGCCAGTATGCGGCTCAGGCTAGTATAAACCTTGTATCGATGCCTTGGGACCTCTCACATGTGGTGAACTGAACATTGGACATGTCCTGCATCGATTCTGTAATGGTAGGCGGGGGGGCCGACGGACCTCTGAGGCCTTCCCCAGTGTGTTATTTTTCTATTAGTAGAATAGTTGGGCGACAGGCACTCTGCATTTAAATAATATGGGCAGTTTTAAGCCCGGAGTGCAGGGGAGCAGGGTGGGGGGATGTTGGGAGGGACTGATGTTTTTTTTGTATGTTGTTTTTTTGTATTATCTCGACAGTACGATATCTATATACGACCCCACTATTGGGGAACCGGCCCGCTTTCAATGGGAGTACAGTACAACAGGGCTATTAAAATCTTAAGTTGGAATGTTAACGGACTGGGGGACAAGATAAAAAGAGGTGTTGTGTTGCAGTATATTAGGAGACAATCGCCAGATATCGTCTTACTCCAAGAAACACACCTCGTTGGCAACACATGCAGGGCAATGCACAGATGGGGGTACTCGATGGTGGTGCATGCGGGTTTTACCTCTAGCTCCAGGGGAGTAGGCATTATGCAAAAAAAATCATTCCCCTTCTCACTCACCAATACGTACATAGATGACCGAGGCAGATATGTAGGAATCACAGGCACTTGGGAGGGCAAATCTACCACTTTCATGTCAATATACGCACCCCCGGGATGCAGAGCACAACATTCACTGACTTAAGTGCTATACTCTTGACGTTGCCTGACGGACTCCTGGTGCTTGGCGGCGACTTCAATTCAATTGTCTCGGGCGCTTTAGACAGGCACCCCCCGCGCAACCCCTCCGGCCGCTCATGCGTTCACCAGCTTCTTGGAGGCGATGGGGCTGATGGATGGCTGGAGGACACACAACCCCGATAAGATTCAGCACACTTTCTACTCAGGGGTGCATAACAGCCTGTCCCGACTGGACTATATACTTGTACCGGCCTCGCACATTACCAATATCCATGAGATCCGTCACCTGGCACGAGGTATCTCCGACCACTCCCCTCTCTGGGTCCATATAATTTTAGATTACACACAGACAGGGCGAGTTGCCCCAATAAACCCTTGGTACCTCAAGAACCCCAAAATACGGAAAGGCCTAATTAAAACTCTTGATGACTATTTCCTGGAGAACGAAAACACAGTTGAGTCACCTCAAACACTATGGGAAGCTTTCAAAACGGTGGTCAGAGGACAGGCCCTCTCCTTGGTGGCGGGCTCCAAAAAAGACAGGGTGAAAGAAATCTCTGACATAGAGCAGGAAATATACCGCCTAGAACAGGATGTCACCGCGGATGCTAAGCCTGAAACCCTCCACTTCCTACGCTTGCGGCAGGAAGAATACCGGGCGTTGTTCACCGACCGTGCCAAAATACAGGGACAGGAACGGCAGGAACGGATATATGACTGGGGCGACAAGGCCGGCAAATTGCTTGCATGGTTAGACAAGAGAGAGCAGGCCAGCAGGATCGTGCCCGAGATTAAGGACTCTGATGGGTCCTCGGTGACAGATCCCCAAGACATAGCTAACCATTTCGCAGCTCACTTCCAAACCGTATATAGCTCGGTGGCACCTTACCCTGAAACAGACTTTACTGATCTAGTCAAAGACATATCGCTCCCGACACTATCGGACTCGGACCTTACATTCATGGACAGTGAACTGACGGCTGATGAAATAGCTACGGCAATAAGAGCGCTGCACTCCGGGAAAGCTCTGGGCCCAAATGGCATCCCAATAGAGCTCTACAAGCTTCGACCAGATAGACTGGCCCCCTATTTGAAGTCAATGTTTGAGGAGAGCCTCACCCAGGGGATGTTGCCATATGACCAGAGAATTGCCACCATAGTCACAATCCATAAAGAAGGGAAGCCCAAAACGCAGTGTACCTCCTACCGGCCTATATCGCTGCTGAATGCGGAACCCAAAATTCTAGCTAAAGTGCTTGCCACCAGGCTTACCAAGGTGTTGGGCGACCTAGTCCACCCGGACCAGTCAGGGTTCATGCCCAAAAGAAACACGGCTCTCAACCTGCGTAGACTACATGGGGTCCTGGGCAGGGTGCCAATGATACGAGAGGACGCTGTGGTGGTCTCTCTGGATGCCGCCATGGCTTTCGATTCACTGGAATGGCCATATCTCTTTGCGGTGCTTGGTAAACTGGGATTTGGGCCGGGCTTCTGCAACTGGATACGGCTGTTGTACAGCGCGCCGTTGGCCCAGGTAGTGGTGAATAACAGAAAGTCTGAACCCTTCGTACTCAGCCGGGGGACTCGTCAGGGGTGCCCCCTATCTCCTTTGCTGTTCGCTTTGGCCCTTGAACCACTCGCAGCATGGATCCGTAAGGATCCGCGGACTGCGCTGGTCAGCGGAGTGGGAGGATCGGATCTCACTGTACGCCGACGATATTCTCCTCTATCTTGCATCCCCTAAGAGATCCCTAACAGTAGCCTTTGATATACTAGAAGTTTTCGGCAGGTACTCTGGGTTTCAGGTCAATTGGCAAAAATCACTCCTATATGTCCTATGGGGAACCCCTCCACAATTGCCCCGCAATTGCCCGATCCCAGTGGTCTCAGACGGCTTCAAGTACTTGGGCATTTTTATATCTTTAGACCCATCAGTTCGGTACGCCCGCAATCTGCTTCCCCCACTGCAGCGGCTCAAGAGCGACATAACACACTGGAAGTCCCTCCCGCTCTCGCTATTGGGCAAGGCTGCATTATTTAAAATGATGTCACTGCCCCGATTCCTGTATGCGCTACAGAACTCAGCCGATCTTGTCCCGAACTCGTATTTTAAAGATCTGGAAGGGCTCCTGAGAGACCTCCTATGGGGAGGGAGACCACGTATCGCCATGAAAAAACTGACACTTGGCTGGTATGATGGGGGAATCGGGTTGCCTGATATTAAAAAATATTACTGGGCTGCGCATCTAGCAGCGATTAACCATTGTACGTATGGACACCCTGACAACCCGGGGTTTCTGATGGATCGTTGGCTTTTACCTAAAGGGACCTTTTTGAGAGCTCTATATTCAAAACCGGAGAAATACCCGCTCACAGGACCCACTGCCCATACAGTTGCAATCTGGCACTCCGCTGCTAAATCAATCGGTTGGCAAAATAAGTTAACGATGGCCACACCCTTGTGGGACTCACAAAAACTAGGCTATATGGGAAACTCAAAGGGATTTGCGAAATGGGACTTAATAGGGATTTCCCATGTCAAAGACCTTTGGCATGCTGGGGTGTGGCATCCTTTGCTACCCTACAAACGCAATATGCCCTGGCAGACTCCGAAGGTTACCGCTACCTACAAATCAGACACTCGCTGCGAACAGCTATCCCCGACGACTCGACGCCACCGGACGCTTCCCCACTAGAGGACAGACTATTGGATGGACATCTGCCTGACAGGGCCATCTCCCTCACATATCGGAAACTCATCAATAACACTGACAACCCCCTATTACAATTGCGTGACAAATGGACTGAGGACGGAATAGAGTTGGACGATGAAACCTGGCAGGAAGCGGTCTCTTCTCCTAAGACGGTCGCTATCCCAGCGAGACTCAGACTGGTGCAACTAAAGATCCTCCATAGAATTTACATAACTGGTCCCCAGCTGGTACACATGGGTGGACTGACAGACGGCTCTTGTAGGAGGGGATGCACACAACTGGGCACATTCATACACATAATATGGCACTGTGCGCCGATCCAGGAATACTGGCGTAACATCCATGCGATCATGAGTGCAGTGTTGGAGGTAGTAATCGAACCGACGGCACCTAGATGCCTCCTTAATATCTGGGAACCTACCGACCTCAACACCTATACTAAGACATGGGTCACGCTCGGCTGCATGATCGCTAAGAGAAATATCGCGCAGCTCTGGGGAGCCCCACAGCCGCCCACGGTAGTAGCCTGGGAACAGGATCTAGACTGGTGTATGCTGAGAGAGAAAACAGTCTATGTGGCTAGGGGGTGTCCCCGAAAATGGTCCAAGATATGGGCCTCCTGGAATGCATACCGAGGAGATATATGTGCACCTCCCTTAGAAGACGATGGTGAAGACCCCCCATCCCCGTGAACTCCAATGAATTATATTGCTGTACTGTATGTAACCTGATTTTACTGTAACCCTAATTGATTCTGTGAATATGTACTTTATGTCGAGACTGTTTAAAAAAAAGATGTTTAAAAAAAAAAAAAGAGGACCAGCGGTAACTTGCGGTCCCAATCCCTTCCTGTGTCAGAAACCAACTTCTTTAAAAGGGTTTTGATAGTATGGTTGTACCGCTCTACCAGGCTGCCAGACTGGGGGTGATATACAGAAGTCCTTATCTGTTTAATCCCTAGGATCTTGCAGACCTGGGCCATTAGTCGAGACATAAACGGAGTCCTTTGATCGGTGAGTATCTCATTCGGAAACCCTACTCGTGAAAAGAACTCGATCATGGCTTGAGCTACCGAGGCTGTGGTCATACTCGACAGAGATACAGCCTCAGGGTATCTTGTTGTGCAGTCGACTGAGACTAATATGTACTGGTAACCCCGAACTGAGGCGACCAATGGACCCACAAGACCCATTCCGACTCTTTAGAAAGGGATGTCAATAATGGGTAAATGTCTCGGGTGCTTACGGTCTGCGTGGAGGGGTGGTCACCTGACATCTGTCACAGCTTGTACAAAAGTGACGGATATCTGAGAAAACTCTGGGCCAGTAGAACATCCATAGGAGGTATTCTTTTATTTTCTTGCGACTATAATGGCCTCCTCCCACCTTACAGTGGACCAAGTGTAATACAAGCTTCCTAAAAGGGAGAGGTACCACCAACTGTACCACCACCTCTTCCCCTATTCTCATCTTTCTGTATAATAAACCCTGTTCTACACAGAAATGGGGTCCTACCTGGTCTTGCCCATCTGTTGCTGCATGAGTCCAAGCCGGGGTTAGACTGGGGTCTTCCCGCTGATGCCGCAATGAAACTATGCTGCCCTTCCTGTATCTCGCATGTAGATGAAGAAGAAGCAACGTTAGTGTCACCTGCCAGCACGAAAGTTCTTTTCCAACCACGTTGTTTCCCTTAGGGTCACTCTCGGTTGGCACTTACCTGCACCCATAGGTTCGTCTCGGAAAGGGGCTTCACTCAGTCAGGGGAAGGTATCTTTGTCCCAGTGTTGACTAACAGGTAGGAAAAGTCCTTATAGTCCATCCCTATGATCATCTCTTCTACCCGGGGAGGGATGGCGCCCACCCTCACGTCTTATGGAAATCCCCTCCAATCTATGGTAACCTTGGCTACAGGATATGCTTTGCTGTCCCCGTGTACACAGGTTATCACCTTCCTGCCATTCGTGTATTCGGGTGCACCCTGGTGTTAGCTATGGTATCTGTTAGTTTTATTATGGCTGTGTCTTGGACCCATTGATTTTCAGCCATAGCCATACTCTGGTTTGCTATCGCCGTCTGGAGGATTACTCTTTCTCTTTGGGCGGGCTCTGTCAACCACTGCTGCTGTGGTAATGGGCTGATGACTCTCTTCTTATTTTGTTTCACTTAATTTCTTACTGTGTTTTTATTCCGACCTGTTGTATTTTAGCCATGCCTTGTTGCTGTCATTCTTCTGTTCTCTTTTTTCCCTTTTCCATGTCAATCCTGTTTTCACAAATTTTAGATTTGTATCCATGAATTTTCCAGTTTAGGTCCATCTAATCTGAGCGGGTAGTTTTCCCCTGAGTAAAATGAACCCAGCATAGAGAAGCTGCAAAATGTCTTTGGTTTGTGCCTCTACCACAACATGCAGGACAAAGTTTTGCACCGCTTCGCTTTTGTAAACATATTTTTCTGTGGTGAGGGGCATAATGGTGCAATATAGCGATGGTATTTCTTGTTGCCCCAAACAAAGCCAACAATTTGGCCTAGTGTGCCAAATGAGATGGAGCAGCAGGTCAGGGTAGAAGCTCACTCCTTCTGGCTATTAAAACTAGTGAGTACTAATTAGCCAGGTCTGGAAGGACGGTAGCAGAGGCCAGCTTGAGCTCAGCACTTGCAAATTAGAGTAGTATTTGGCATATAAAAAATAATGACAAGGCGGGGCAGAACAAGTGGTGCATTAAACAACCCTCAGAGAAATTGTCTGAAATTGTCCCTCATTTTCTTTTCATTATTTTTGTCCCACTAGCCATTCTATCCTTGTCTGCTACTCTGCTGTTATGCTTCCGGCCCTTATCACTTTCCCCCCCCTCTCTCTTGTTCCTTTTTTCCCCTAAATCATCTTAAACATTTTTCTACCACTGGCCTTTCTACCTTGCTTTCCTAAACTCAGCTGTTCAACCTCCTTTAATTCCTTCTAACTCTCAATCTTATATTCTTGTTTACCACAGCCTTCATGCCGAAAGTACCTGTACCTCTCAGTAGAGCGCTGTAGCTCGTTTTTCCCTTGACAACAGCCTGGCCATGCTTCTACAGTTAAGCAGATATTGCCGGCACAAGTAGTAGAAGGCCTTTGAAGTAAAAGACAGTTTAGGAAAGGTTACATTAGTTGCCAGGCATCCTTCAGGGAATCGCATGCCATCATCTGGAGAGGAAACTGCCTTAGATGAGAGAGGCCCAGCACAGACCACTGACACATCGTTGTGTGAAAAAGGCAGCTTTTATTGAAACAGGTGCACATCACAATAATTCTTAGACATTTCTCCTTACAAAACTAAAACCTCACTATACAAAATGGCTTTGTCAATGGCTGCTGGCTAAATGGCTCCCGCCAAACACTCCGAGGTATAAACTCTGTCCAAATCACAAAACACCCTGACCGCTGCTGCTTAATCTCCTTCAAGTCTTTTTTCATCGCCCTCAGCAGGGCCAAGCCTTTTTCCACAACCAGATCGTTCTCTCCAAGATGAAGTGCTAAAATATCAGGGCACGTATTTCCTTTCAAGTACCTGTTCAAACTGGTTAACAACTCCCTCCAGCACATGCCCCATTTACTATGCCGCATGACCTTAAATAAACTTGAAACAAAGCCCAAATTCTCCTTGCCACTTGCCTCTCTGCCCATGATTCATTTAGACAAGTCAGCAGCCTCCGGGCCTGGGACCAAACCTGTAAAACAGTAACAGCAAATAAGAGTGGCGCATTACCTGATCTTCAACAATCCCCTCCTTCCATTTTCACATATCGCCTGAAACAGTCAGAGGTCTACCATCCCAACTTCATTATGTGTTTCCGGCTACAACCACTCTTGCCTGCTACCGTTGACCCCCCAATCCTAAAAGAATGTGTGCAGTAATCGCCCGCCTCCACCCCCAATTGGGACATTGTCTCGTGCAGTACCGCTAATAGCTGAAAAGCCATCACTGATGCCCAGTCCATAACCTTGAAAAAACCCCAGCCTGTGCTCCTGGCATATGTATGCAATCTAGCAAAACCAAAGGGGATGATGGACGGAGTGTTGAACATTGCAAGCACTCACCCCCAGTCAACTGATCTGGGTTTAATCCATCATCATTCTTTAGCTCACTCCGCCACCCCAGTTCAGACATGGCCATATGCAAATCAGTCTGACTCTGTGCCTCATGGGAACAGTCCAGCCCGAACTGCCAAGCCTTGTCTTCCCTGGACCGGAAACAAGCATCCTGGGACCGGTTTCTGGCTTACAGCCGTCATCAGCCAGGCTATCTTGAATCCAGTGGCAAAGTGAGCAAGGGACCCACGTCTGGGCATACCCTGCCAACTTAGGCGAACATAGCAAAACCAAAGGGGATGATGGACGGAGTGTTGAACATTGCAAGCACTCACCCCCAGTCAACTGATCTGGGTTTAATCCATCATCATTCTTTAGCTCACTCCGCCACCCCAGTTCAGACACGGCCATATGCAAATCAGTCTGACCCTGTGCCTCATGGGAACAGTCCAGCCCGAACTGCCAAGCCTTGTCTTCCCTGGACCGGAAACAAGCATCCTGGGACCGGTTTCTGGCTTACAGCCGTCATCAGCCAGGCTATCTTGAATCCAGTGGCAAAGTGAGCAAGGGACCCACGTCTGGGCATACCCTGCCAACTTAGGGCGAACATAGCAAAACCAAAGGGGATGATGGACGGAGTGTTGAACATTGCAAGCACTCACCCCCAGTCAACTGATCTGGGTTTAATCCATCATCATTCTTTAGCTCACTCCGCCATCCCAGTTCAGACACGGCCATATGCAAATCAGTCTGACCCTGTGCCTCATGGGAACAGTCCAGCCCGAACTGCCAAGCCTTGTCTTCCCTGGACCGGAAACAAGCATCTTGGGACCGGTTTCTGGCTTACAGCCGTCATCAGCCAGGCTATCTTGAATCCAGTGGCAAAGTGAGCAAGGGACCCACGTCTGGGCATACCCTGCCAACTTAGGGCGAACATAGCAAAACCAAAGGGGATGATGGACGGAGTGTTGAACATTGCAAGCACTCACCCCCAGTCAACTGATCTGGGTTTAATCCATCATCATTCTTTAGCTCACTCCGCCACCCCAGTTCAGACATGGCCATATGCAAATCAGTCTGACCCTGTGCCTCATGGGAACAGTCCAGCCCGAACTGCCAAGCCTTGTCTTCCCTGGACCGGAAACAAGCATCCCCTTTGGTTTTGCTTTGTTCGCCCTAAGTTGGCAGGGTATGCCCAGACGTGGGTCGCTTGCTCACTTTGCCACTGGATTCAAGCTAGCCTGGCTGATGACGGCTGATTAGCCAGAAACCGGTCCCAGGATGCTTGTTTCCGGTCAAGGGAAGACATGGCTTGGCGGTTCGGGCTGGACTGTTCCCATGAGGCACAGGGTCAGACTGATTTGCATATGGCCATGTCTGAACTGGGGTGGCGGAGTGAGCTAAAGAATGATGATGGATTAAACCCAGATCAGTTGACTGGGGGTGAGTGCTTGCAATGTTCAACACTCCGTCCATCATCCCCTTTGGTTTTGCTTTGTTCGCCCTAAGTTGGCAGGGTATGCCCAGATGTGGGTCCCTTGCTCACTTTGCCACTGGATTCAAGCTAGCCTGGCTGATGACGGCTGATTAGCCAGAAACCGGTCCCAGGATGCTTGTTTCCGGTCCAGGGAAGACATGGCTTGGCGGTTCGGGCTGGACTGTTCCCATGAGGCACAGGGTCAGACTGATTTGCATATGGCCATGTCTGAACTGGGGTGGCGGAGTGAGCTAAAGAATGATGATGGATTAAACCCAGATCAGTTGACTGGGGGTGAGTGCTTGCAATGTTCAACACTCCGTCCATCATCCCCTTTGGTTTTGCTTTGTTCGCCCTAAGTTGGCAGGGTATGCCCAGACGTGGGTCCCTTGCTCACTTTGCCACTGGATTCAAGCTAGCCTGGCTGATGACGGCTGATTAGCCAGAAACCGGTCCCAGGATGCTTGTTTCCGGTCCAGGGAAGACATGGCTTGGCGGTTCGGGCTGGACTGTTCCCATGAGGCACAGGGTCAGACTGATTTGCATATGGCCATGTCTGAACTGGGGTGGCGAGTGAGCTAAAGAATGATGATGGATTAAACCCAGATCAGTTGACTGGGGGTGAGTGCTTGCAATGTTCAACACTCCGTCCATCATCCCCTTTGGTTTTGCTTTGTTCGCCTCTAAGTTGGCAGGGTATGCCCAGACGTGGGTCCCTTGCTCATTTTGCCACTGGATTCAAGCTAGCCTGGCTGATGACGGCTGATTAGCCAGAAACCGGTCCCAGGATGCTTGTTTCCGGTCCAGGGAAGACATGGCTTGGCGGTTCGGGCTGGACTGTTCCCATGAGGCACAGGGTCAGACTGATTTGCATATGGCCATGTCTGAACTGGGGTGGCGGAGTGAGCTAAAGAATGATGATGGATTAAACCCAGATCAGTTGACTGGGGGTGAGTGCTTGCAATGTTCAACACTCCGTCCATCATCCCCTTTGGTTTTGCTTTGTTCGCCCTAAGTTGGCAGGGTATGCCCAGACGTGGGTCCCTTGCTCACTTTGCCACTGGATTCAAGCTAGCCTGGCTGATGATGGCTGATTAGCCAGAAACCGGTCCCAGGATGCTTGTTTCCGGTCCAGGGAAGACATGGCTTGGCGGTTCGGGCTGGACTGTTCCCATGAGGCACAGGGTCAGACTGATTTGCATATGGCCATGTCTGAACTGGGGTGGCGGAGTGAGCTAAAGAATGATGATGGATTAAACCCAGATCAGTTGACTGGGGGTGAGTGCTTGCAATGTTCAACACTCCGTCCATCATCCCCTTTGGTTTTGCTTTGTTCGCCCTAAGTTGGCAGGGTATGCCCAGACGTGGGTCCCTTGCTCACTTTGCCACTGGATTCAAGCTAGCCTGGCTGATGACGGCTGATTAGCCAGAAACCGGTCCCAGGATGCTTGTTTCCGGTCCAGGGAAGACATGGCTTGGCGGTTCGGGCTGGACTGTTCCCATGAGGCACAGTGTCAGACTGATTTGCATATGGCCATGTCTGAACTGGGGTGGCGGAGTGAGCTAAAGAATGATGATGGATTAAACCCAGATCAGTTGACTGGGGGTGAGTGCTTGCAATGTTCAACACTCCGTCCATCATCCCCTTTGGTTTTGCTTTGTTCGCCCTAAGTTGGCAGGGTATGCCCAGACATGGGTCCCTTGCTCACTTTGCCACTGAATTCAAGCTAGCCTGGCTGATGACGGCTGATTAGCCAGAAACCGGTCCCAGGATGCTTGTTTCCGGTCCAGGGAAGACATGGCTTGGCGGTTCGGGCTGGACTGTTCCCATGAGGCACAGGGTCAGACTGATTTGCAAATGGCCATGTCTGAACTGGGGTGGCGGAGTGAGCTAAAGAATGATGATGGATTAAACCCAGATCAGTTGACTGGGGGTGAGTGCTTGCAATGTTCAACACTCCGTCCATCATCCCCTTTGGTTTTGATATGTATGCAATCTGTCTTCTGTGGAGAAGTGTGGCTCAATGGTTAGAGCGGCAGACCCTGATGCAGTGATCTGGCCCGGGACCAGGGTTCAATTCCCGCCTCGGCTGGTCTTGGGCTCAATTTCCTCGGACCTGATAATTCTCGCCTCGGTGCCTATTCTAATCATGGGTCCCACTCTGCAACTCTGGGCAATAGCTTGCTTAATCTCCACAACGGCCCCAACAGCGCTGGGATGCCTGGCTTCACCTTGGGGGTGCCCAGGAGTGGACATTTCACAGGGAAAAGCCAGGAAGGGTTCCACAGCGGTATGCGTACAGCGCCAGGAAACCCCAGTTGGGGTATCAGTGCGCTTTACAAGTACAAATTCATTTCATTACAAGTACAAATTCACCCTACCTTAACAGGCAGTACATATCCACGGGGTAGGACTGTAGCAACACCTTCTTCTCCTTTGCCCTCTGGTCTGTCTTAGACTTGTATAACCATATCTTCATGCCAGTCCCTTGTCTTACTACATCCTTCCAGAGTAGACGTCGACTTCCCCGTCCCCTCAACAGCTCTGACACACAAAAAGGTGCAAAATACATCCAAGTCACCAGTGTAGCGAATAAAACCACTTCCCCATCCCCATTGCAGATTACCTGCAAAATTCAAATATACTTACAGGGGCAAAGTCAGCAGTTTCCTTTTTGGCCCTACAAGACCCTTTTCTCTGGCCCAACCTTCCAGCATCATCTTTCTCAATTCCCCTACTGACGAAGCATAACCCCAAAACAACTTCCCCATAAACGCAACTCCTGCTAGCTTTCCAGCAATCATGACCAGTGACAAACACTTTTTTGTCAATGCCAGAATGAATTGTACCACATCTTCCACTCTACCCAACCCAGCCGGCCTCTTCTTTTGTCCAAAACTTCAGCCCAACCCTGAGCATATGACCTCCTAGTAGACTCAGTTAACAACCCAACCACCAACTGGAGCATCCTCATTGGTGTCCTGCCTGCCTCCCTGGCCAGCCCATGGAACCTCTCCCACTGCGAATGAGAAAAGGTATCCGCAATGTCATTGTCCACCCCAGCAACATGCTTTGCCTTAAACAAAATGTCACGTTTCAAACATCTCAACACAAAGACCCATAACAGCTTCAGCACTTGGGCATCTCTTCCTGACTGCCTGTTCACAATTTGCACCACTCCCATGTTATCAATCCTGAAAAGTGCTTTCTTATGGGCCATCTCTGCACCCCGCATCGTCACTGCCACCACCAGTGGAAAAAACTCCAGAAATACGATACTCGGCCACCCATGTTTCCAAGCTGTTGGCCATTCCTCTTGCCACCACTGCCCCTGCCAGTACAACCCAAAACCCATACCACCTGCCACGTCGGGGTAGATCTGCACATTCCACTCATACCCCCGTGGGCCGAGCATCGAAATGCCATTGAAAGAGTCAAGAAAACAACGCCACATGCATAGGTCCTCCTGCAGCCCCTCTGACAGTCTTAGATGATGATGAGAGAAAGACAAACCCAGTGTTAGAAGCGGGGTCACCGATTCCGACACGGTAGCTTGGCGCGAGGCAGGAAGGCACCCGAAGGCAATGTGTTAAGCACTTGTGCAGCACACACTGACACTGACTCAATAATGCACAACAATAAAGGGGGACACCACACCAGGCTTTGATGTAAAAACAAGTTCCTTTATCTCATTTAAATTAGCAGTTGATAAGGCAGATAATCTTAGGCAACATCTCAATTCATTTAGCTTAGTAAAACCAGTGCGTAAATTTCATTCAAGCACATTAAAACAGTAGAACGTTACGCCATTAAAAAGGCAGTAGTAATAACCTCCTAGAAAAGCAGGTAACACTGTAGGTCATAGACTGTAGGTCACAAACATAGACTTCAATGCATTTAGCGACATCCCATTAGCAAGGACCTAGATGCACCTTACACTGTAGATGAGGAGGAACCTGTATCAACCTAGGCGCAACCACATTCAGTACAGTGGGTGTCGCAAAGCAGGTAGGCCTACAACATAGGAACACTTTAACTCTTGGCAGGTGAACACAGGCTCAATTCATATAGATACATTCCTTTCATTGGAGGTCGTAAGGTAGATGAATTACACAACATTGGAAACATGTCCCTCACTAAGGGTCTTAATGCAGGTACTTCAGCATATAAGCACGGCTAAGTATGCATGACATCAAGGTACATTTCAATTCAAAGGTGGCCTTACAGCCGGTAGGTATGCATCACTGGGGACATCCCCCTCCGTACTATCCCCTTAGCAGGTGGGCAGGCCTAAGCTTTCTCACAGGGCCCAGCCTCGTGCACAGTGGAGGCAGTCAATATGTCAACATGAGGGCGACTGCTCCTCCCCAGGCACTCAGGACGATATGCGGGGGAAACTCTCCCGAGTTGGGGCCTTCGCGATGCGTGGACTCCCCCTCCCAGGCCTCCCGGGCTCACCTTACTGTCCCGGTGTTGGTGTAGGCCGGACACGACGCCCGCCGCCTTCTCCACGGTCAGCCCGCTCTTGACTGCGCTTGGGGCTTCGACCGGGAGAGGCGGAGGAGTGTCCTGAGGTGGCGGAAGGGGTGATAGGCCTCAATGCAGAGGGGTGCGGCCAGAACATGCGGAGTGGTACAGGGGGGCTCCCGTGTGCAGCGGAGCCCCTCCGGCAGCGATCGTTCGAATCTCGGGCCTCGGGGAAAGGCAGACGGCAGGGGCCAATACCAGCGCGGCTCCCAAGGGCGCGGCCGATGACGCGGTCAGCGCCCTCGTTGCTGGGCAACGCTCTTCTCGCGCTCTCAGGGCCCAGCGCGGCCTTCGCTGGAATCGCGGCGGCGATCTTGGGCGGAAGGCCCTCGCTATCCTTCCTCACAGCGCGGGGCCACCGCGGGGACCTCGGACACCGCAGCGCTTCTTCGCTCCTCTACGCCTGGGCCGCAGCGGTGAGTTCCTGGGCAGTGCGCTTCGATTGCACTCAGCGCGGGGGCCGCAGCGGTGATTTGGGCACCCAGCGCTCCTCTTTACGGGGCACAGAGAGTTTACAGTTCACAGCGCTTCTTGGCACACAGCGCGCAGGGGGTGCACAGCGCTTTTCAGCCTCAGCGCTCCAAGTACAAAGCACTTGCAGGGGAGGCAGGCAGGTTGGCACACAGCGCTGCTTCCGGGCACAGCATACATCGCTTTACCTGGGGATCTCCAGCTGCATGTACAGGTTGCAGTTACTTGACAGTTTCTTGCCAGTTTCGGTAGTTTCTGGGTTGTTGGAGCAAGTTGGTTGTGGTTGCAGTTACTTGGAGGAAAGGGGGGTTGAGTTGGTGGGCACAAGAGGTAGGCCGGTGTCCTTCAGGCACACTGGAGGTGGTTCCCTGGGTCCCCTCACGCTGGGCAAGGTCAGTAGGTGGAAGGTGTTCCTCAGCTATCTTAGCACAGCAGCGCCTCAGCCCAGTCAGTACCAGTAGTGTAGGTCTCCCCCCTAGGCCCAACAGCCTATACTCCGACGGAGGTTCCCCCAGGTCCAGTGGTGCCCCAACTGACTAAAAGGTTTCCCTCCAAACCTCTTATACCCCTAGGTCAGGTGACCCTCCTAAAGGCGGCAAAACATAACTCCTCCCCAAGCTGGAAGGTTCTAGAAGCTTCCCTCATGTCTGGCCATGAGGCCCAGAGGCGGGGACGGCATGGATACTGTATCATTATGTCCCAGCCTGATCCTGACTACTAGTATGTGTATGCAAAGGCCACTACGCAGTAGCAGGGGCCTGTGGCAGCCATCTTAATAGGAGAGAGCACCTGCACCTCAGCACTGCTTGGCAGTGGCAAGGCGCCCAGAGACCTAGGTCCAACAAAAGTGTAGTGGCAAAAATGAGGCGCAAAGAGAAAAAAACGGGGTAAGACCACCTTAGGGCTGACAGGTCTAACACCCAGGCACTGACAAAAAGTCCTGCCTGCCCTCACCAGTCTGCAAGCAAAATTCAAATGTCTCAGTAGCACCTGAACGTCCTTCACCGTAACTTTGCCCTTTGCCAATATTATAATCCAACAGTAATTGCATCATAACTTTCTTGTCTGGCGGTAAACGTGGTTCCATTGCTATCAAATCAAGTTCAATTCCCAAAAAGGATAGCACTGTACTAGGCCCCACAGTCTTTTCTGATGCCAAAGCAACCCCTCCCTCCCCCCCACCCCCCAAGTCCCAAATGAGCTCCTGAAAACTTACCAGCAGACGCTGTCAATCCGTGGACGAAAAAGAAGTCATCCAGATAATGTGTCACATATACATGTCCCGTGCACCACGAGAATATCCATTGTAGGAAAGAACTGAAACACTCGAATAGAGCTCAAGAAATAGAGCTCCCCATTGGCAAAGCCTTGTCCACAGACCACTGACCATCAAACTGAATCCCATGCAATTGATACTCGTCTGGGTGCACTGGCAACAACCTGAAGGCCAACGTGATGTCACCCTTGGCCATTTCTGCAACTTGTCCCACTTGGTCCACCAGGGACATTTCCACATCAACTGAGGAGTATGACACGGATACCAGGTCTTCTGCAATGAAATCGTTAACTGAGCTCCCTTCAGGCCATGACAAATGTTGGATTGATCTAAACTGCCTCTTCTCCTTAGTGACAACACCTATGGGGGACACACTCAAATCAGTTATTAGCCAATCGTTAAATGGGCCTGCCATCCTGGTCTCTTGTATCTCCTTTTTCAGTTTTTCCCGTACCACCTGTTTATGCTCTCGCACTGTTAAATTTTCCGCCCACCTTCGCTTCCTCGGGCCTTCATAACCCAATCTGAATCCCCAACGATACCCCTCCCTCAGCAAACTAGCATCCTATTTCTAATTATAGTATTGCAGCCAAAATTTGAACCTCTCCAGTTCAACTGGCATATGATCCCTTCCCCACTGTTCCCTGTGCTCCCCGGCCCCCTTATAACCTGCCGCTCCTCTGATCTTCCACTGGACCCCTCCCCTGCCCACACTCCTCCGAAATGCGCTTACACGCACCTTTCACAATGCGGCCCACCTGCCCCTCGGGTCTACCTCCTGTAGGCCGCCTCCCCCTGCAACCCACCAAAACTGGTTGAGCCTCCTCCCCCCACCCAAAATCCGACACAATGTGCATAAGCGCTTTCCTGCGAGCCTTCCTCTCTTGCGACAGGGGCTCTGGTTGCCCAATTAGGCCTGACTGCTTCTCACCCAAAATGTGCATGGGGTGCCGATCCACCCAGCGAACACTGTGGACTGTTTTTGGGGCTGCTCGCCGAACTTTGGAGCAGCTACGGACACTTACCTTCGATTCGCTCTGCATTCCAGATGGCCTATGCGGTGGCAAACATGCCAATACCACGGCGGGAAGCCCCGCCGGCGCATGACGTGTCTGCCGACTGAAGCTCACATCTGCGCCTTCCACTAACAAATCCATGCACTCATTTCTTTCAGCAAGTGCAGCGCCTGGCCATTTGACATCCTGCCGTCACCTCAGAATTCTTCCCTGACCTAAAGAAATCCAGCCACCGGTTCGCCTATCCCAAAATGATGGCATGCAGCTCAAAGTGGCTGGATATATAACCCCTGGGCTACCTCCAGAACAGAGAGTAGCCCAAATATGCTTGCAGTCTCCTGGACTGCACCACCTCTGGTCATCTGCCCCCTAAATCCCTATTGTAAACGAGGTGAAAACACTGTAGAATGTACACTTTCAGGCTGGCAGTAGACTGCTGAAGATGTTGGCAGTTTAACTGTCCAAATTGGTTCAGTTTAGGAAACTGGAGTAGCTCATCCAGGTCAGGTATCCACTTTGCATTATGATAGTTGTAGTCATGAGTTTATAATGGGATACTCAGGACAATATCAACTGAAGAGAAAGTATATTTGGCTGCAGAAGCTACTTATGCATATAATTGGGGAAACATTAGCTCTCTCCTCTAACGGTTTCTGAAAAAGTCTATAAGTCATGCCCAGCTCATTTTTTCTTTACATTTGCTATCATTCCATTGCTCTTTCATGTAGTTGCATCCCCCAAAGTTGTGAACTCTTAAACTTGGTTCAAAAGAGACCTCTTGCTGCATTCACAAGGATACCCGTTCACATTGGTTTATACCAAAACCAGCACCGTATGTGGAGATTTACTGCAGCACAGCATCTTTCTCCCTCCGCTGTCATTGAACAGGCTCAACACTAAAGCAAGCTCCCATCTTTTACTATGATGACCACTAAGTTCTATTAAAGTTCCTGAGTATTCTGCCCACTGAATGTGCCAGTACTGGGCAAAATGATGGCAAATATTTTCTTCTGAAATCTTTAGCTTTCCTCAATAGCAGACTGAAGTTGTTAGGTGAAATTGTTACTGTCAGACATTTTGAATACTCTACAATAATTCTGTACTGATAATGGTTAGTCATAATTATTTAAGGTGTCTTTCATTCATGTAACACAGTAAACTCTTGAGTTTATTAGACCACTACACTGATGTTCCATTGGAATGTTTCTTTAAGAAAAAGCAAGCACAGATCAAGTTGTAGTTTTAGAAACTGAGTTATCCCTTTTAGTGTACATAATTTCCTTCTGATGGTGTTTTGCATGTTTGGAAAATGGCAGTTGATTAAACATTGGCATACTGTGAGGCAGGACTTTACATTTGATCAAACCTGAAATAATCTTGTAATCAACAATAAAGAGCATGTTTAATTATTTGCTCTTCGTATCTGTGCAGTTGCGCACGTACAGAGCTGTCAAAAGTGTAATGTAGAACAATGTAAAATTTCCTAGCTAACGTGAACGAAAGTTTTAATTCTATTAAGGACACGGAAGTGAGGATTATGCTTTACTCTTTCCATTTTATTACTCAGCTAACAAAAACATTTGAAAAAACCTTGAAACCAATAAAGACTACAAATCAGTCTTTAGACTTAAATTTATAAAATCCATAACCATAGAGTCCATTGTATATTATAAAAGCTTTATAGCAATGAGGGAGGGTCCTCTGAATGAGAATGAATGGGAGGGATAATCCTCGCCTCCTTGTCCTTAATAGGATTGAAACTTTCCTTCACGTTAGCTAGGAAATTTTACATTCTGTGTCAGGACCGGAGGCTTAATTTATGCTAGTTCAAAGCTGGCTGACCACCAGTAATGCAATTCCTTGGACTGGTTTAAAGTAAAAAGTCTTAAATGTGGAGTCGGAGGACCAGTCTGCAGCTCTGAGAATGTCCACCAATCGTCCACCCAAAGAGAAGGCTTTTGATGCCATTGCGCCTCTAGCGGAATGTGCTCCAAAGGAGGATGTGTCAGTGCCCGTTTCTTGCAGGACTCACCTCACCCAACGTGCGATAGCAGCTGATAAAACCTGCTTAAAAGGTTTCTTGAGAGCTTTGAGAAGTTGCGCCATCTCCGGAGGACTGTGTTCCTTGGTCATGGCCTCATATGCTCTGAGACATCGAACCACACACAATTTGGGATGTGAAGGAAAAGCCGGGTAGTGTACTACTCTGGAATTGGATTTAATTATCCTGGAAATGGTGAAGGAGAATCTATCCAGGGTAAACATATGCGCCATGATGTCCAGCGCTTTCACCTCTGACACTCTTCTCCAAGAGATCAGGCATAGTAACATTGCTAACTTACCTGACAGTTCCCTACGTGAAAGATATTCATTGTCTTGACAAGACTGCAACAGACGCAGAACCACATTAACGTCCCGCAGAGAAGCATAAGAGGGTTCTGGCAGAGTTGACAAATGAATACCCCTCAATAATCTGCAAACGAGGGGACGTTCCCCAGCTGGTACAACATGAAATGGTACATGTCCTGCCAAAATAGCCGATCTACAGGCATTGATCGTACGGTATGCCAAGCCAGCACCAGCTAACTCCACCACAGAATTTACCATGTGAACTACATCCGTCCCCATGGGGTCCAGATCCCGTCGCAGACACTAGCGTGACCATCTACGCCAAAGTGAGCCATATTGCTTGATCGTAGAGTCAGTCTTTGCTCTCTTGATGAGGAACGCAGGTACATCTCAGCGTCCCCTGTAATCTTCTATGCCATCAACTGGAGATTGCACTCTTGAACCAACTGGTGGAAGTTGCAGCGACTGTCTGTCAGAAGATGCTTAGTCTGGGGAAGTGTGATTGGAAAAATCCATAGAAAGTTCAAGAAAACCTGGATACCAGACTTGCGATTTCCACAATAGTGTCACCAGGATCACCTCCGCTTTCTCACGCCTGACCAGTGCTGTGAGTTTGGCAATCATCGAGAATGAGGAAACGCATACCCCCGTATATGACTCCAGTCCTGTGTGAAGGCATCCGTTGCTTCCACTTGGGGACTAGGAAGTTGATGATTGAGGCGAGAAGGGGAGCGGTCCACCAAACATGGACCCCATATGTTCATTATTGTCTGAAACAGAGACGGATCCTGCTTCCAAGCACTGGAGTCCCTCAGGTGTGTGGAGTGCCAGTCCACCATCTGATTCAGTTTACTTGGTAGGTACTCTGCTGTGACAGATATCTTGTTTAGCAAGCGATGGTTCCCAAAATCCCTGGCCAGATCCGTTAGTGCATTGGAGCGAGTGCCTCTGAGATGATTTATGTAACGAACTGCGGATACATTGTCCATCTTCAGAAGGACGGGGCAGGAGACCTTGTTTCCTGCTAGGCTTTTCACCTCAAAGGAACCCGCAAGGAGCTCCAAACAATTGATGTGCAGGGTCTCTTCGTTTTCTGACCACGGTCCTCCTGGGATAACATCCCCACAACGAGTCCCCATCCCTGATGAGTTGTGTCGAATTCTATAATTGGGTCCGGCGTTGTGCCAAAGATGGCTCTGCCGTTCCATGCTTGCGTTTGATCAAGCCACCAGCGGATCTCCATCCGTGCTTCGGGAGAATGGCTAATCTCCCGAGTGTACGTGAAACCCCTTCTGAGGTGTAGTGCCTTCAGGCATGGGATCTCTCTCTAATGCAGCGGCCCTGGAAATGTAGTTTGGATAGATGATGAAAGGAGTCCTGCAATTCTGGCTGGGTGTTGGACAGAAGTGTGATTGTAGTACAGTATCGATTTCAAAGCTTAAGAATACCAGATTCTGAGTGGGAATAAATTCCGATTTCTGACTGTTAATGATGAAACCTAGGTCTTGGAGCGGAGATACTGTGAATTGGAGTTGCTCCACTAGGGCGTGCTAGTCTTGCTGCATCAGGAGAATGCCGTCTAAGTAAATGATAATATGTATTCTGCTCACGCGGAGCCATTCCATGACCAGTCGAAGCACCTTGGTAAAGCATCTTGGCGTGGAGGAAAGACTGAAATGAGAAGTGTGAACTTATTTATATATATATCCCTCCATACGTACAGAAGTCTGGGGGGGAGGCAATTGGGATGGTGAGATAAGCTTTCTTGAGATCTAGTCTGACCAACAAATCATTTATAAGCAGTATATCTTGAAGGAGATGGATACCCTCCATTTTGAAGTGCCGATACACCACCCATTTTTTAAACTCTCTCAGATTGATTACCGGACTAAATCCTTTGTCTTTTATCTCTACCAGGAAGATGTTGCTAACAAATCCCCTGGGGTGGAAGGTCGTGGGAACAATCACTCTTTTTTAGTAACAACTTTGTTGACTTCCAGATCTACCACCTGCATCCCCTCCTGAGAAAAGACCAGGGACCTGAGACATGAGCCTTGACGGGGAGTACCGTAGAACTCTATGTGAAAACCTACCACCATTTGGTGCACCCACGCGTCCCCTGTTATTGCTATCCAATTGTGCAGGAACCTGTGCAACCTGTCCCTCACCTCTTGTATGGAAAAAAGGGTATTGCTTACCAGTGGGCTCACCGGGAGCGTTTTTGGCTCCTTGAAGGTCTCCCTTGCCGCCCGGCCTCTGCCGTTGCCACGGGAGGGCAAGAGACCCATGAACTTCTTCTGGTCCTGCCATTGAGTTGAGAGACTGACTGGAGCTTGTGGAGATTTGAATAATAGCCACGGCTTGAAGTGACCTCTACCGCTTCCAGCCCCTCCAAAACCTTTTGACTGAAGACCTTACATATAGATTGTTGCGCCTTGTCTATAGAAGAAAAGTTGTGACGAACTTGGTCAGTTAATTAATGAAGGGGTCTCCGAAGAGACCTCCCTCTGCCTCTGATCCTGCTTCTGTGGTAGCCGGTTCCCCCAATTTTGGATCGATCTTTATTAGCAATGATTGTCTGTGATCGGTTGACAATGCGCAGTTAGTGTTTTCCAGAAAACAGAGAGCCCATTGGACCCAACAAGAAAGGATTGTGGGGTCTAGTAGACAGCCCGACTCGCGGGCTTCTTCTGCCATATCAAGTATCTTAGTGAGGGGACCTAAAACATCAAGCACATAGTTCTGACAGGCTTTCCAGAAGCGATCCAGACCGTTTTTTGGTTCCTTAATAAATTTGATAATGAACGTTGTCATCTTGCTATCGATCTTGGGGGTGCAAGCAACCTTGCCGACCATGCAGGGCCTAGGACATTCTGCCCTCAGACGACCCCAGACTTCTTTGTTCATGGGCCTGCGAATGCAACTGGCCACATATGGCACCACCTGATTGGCCAGAACCCAGTTTGCAGAGCGGGGATGGTAGATATCCTCCGGCTTAACATGTTCGATGCCCCTTCAGAATTCTGTGGCATAGGCTCACCCTGATCGTCCAACCTGGGTCGTTTGGCGCCACCTTCCGGTCACCAGGGCCCACTGGGGCCTGGCTTATCACCTGAGTCACCGTCTGGTATCTGAATCCTCCCCGGTAGTCTTGTCTATTCCTTGAGGGGAATAGGAATCATCATTGGGGTAAACCCAGGTTGGGAATCGTTTTTCTGTTTCTCAAGGACATTGAGGCGCCTTTTCAAGAAAGCCTTATCCAGTCTTTCGAAAATGTCGGATTTTGATTGTGGGAGTGGATTGAGCCATGCCTTTACCCTTACAGGCGCCAGAGTGTCATTAGGGGCCGGAAGCCCCTTCCCTTCCCCTTTGGGGGGTATAATATTGCATCGGGCCGTAAGCTGAACAATCTGCTCACTCGGGGGCTCCAAGGCTGAGGATATCGCCCTCTGTAAGGAATTGTCAATCACGTCTACCAGTTCCTCGTGGATGGGAAGGAGAGTCTTCTCTGCCACAGACTCCCAATACTCGTTATCTGCACCTGCCATGGATGTTCAGGTACAATCTATGTCAGTGGCCCCAAAGAAGAGGGAGAAAATCCTTGTTATTTGTGTGTGTATATATATATATGTATATACACACCCTACCGTATTGACCAGTGCTTGATGACTACTGTCAGCACCGGATGTGTACATTTTGCCAATGCTTGTTGGCTGTGAAAAGATGGGAAGGTGCACATGCCCTCTAACTCACACGGGCTGCACTGGAAAGCTCTGCAGGGTAAATCGCTAGGCTGGAGCAAGAGATAATGAAACATTTCCTAGCTCACGTAAGGGAAAGTTTCAATTATTTTTAGGACACGGAGGCAAGGATTATGCATTTCTTTCTTCACTTTTTATTATTCAGCAGATTCAAAGTTAAACATAAAATACTGCAAACACTAAAAATCCCATGAATCAAGGGGAGAGTGCCCATGACAACCATTAACCAATCAATACACCGTCTGTATATGCATATAAATCCCTGCCCCACAGAGTCCTTCCTCTTCTTCATTGTAGGAAATAAAGTTCAAGCAGCTTCAATCCGCCTTGAAGTCAGAGTCTATGGATAAAACATAATCATTAAGTACAGTCCTCTATGGGATTAAAACATAAAATACAGAACAATAGTAAAACAGTAAACACGTATATTACACAACCCAAGACTAAATTGCCATCATCCTATTCCTTGACCAAGAAACACAACAAGAAATCTCTACATTTTATTAAGCTCTTCGCAAACCAATTAAAAAATACATTGTGAGAAAAATCACTGTTATAATAACACACAGTAAACACATTTCCACATCAACTTACGATATGTTATGTTATACCATTTTATAAAGCGCACAGCTGCCCAGGCAAAGGGGCGTCCCAGCGCTGATAGCAGAAAAAGAGAGGCTACTGACAAAAGCAGGGCCTATAGTGGAGGGAAGAGATGGGTTTTAATAGCCGTACGGAATGCCAGGTAATTATTAATGCTGCGGATGTGTATAGGAAGTGAATTCCAGAGCTTGGTTGCCAGTGTGCGGAAGGAGCGCCCACCAGCACGCACCCTCCTTACCCGGGGAACAACCGCCAGATGATGACCCATCGAGCGGAGTTGGCGGGTGGGTGTATATGATGAAAGCAGGTTGGCCAAGATGCCCAGAGAGGAAAAATTCAAGATTTTAAACGCAATGCAGAGGGACTTAAACTCCACACGTCTGGCCACCGGCAACCAGTGTAACCAACGAATAACACTGGTAGTGGAGCAGGTTCTAGGGAGGCCAAGGAGAGTTCTAGCAGCTGCGTTTTGGACCCTGTGCAGTCTCAGAATCTCAGTCTTGTTCATCCCCAGGTAGAGCGAGCTAGCATAATCCAGTCTCGACAAAACGGAGGCCTGAACAATAGCCTGCCTGATGGACGGATCGAAAAAACCCAACAGCGGTTTGAGCCCCCGCAATATACCAAAACAAGTCCCTGCCACTTTCTTAGTTTGGACCTGGAAGCTGAGGGCCGAGTCCACCCAATCAGCTAGATTTTTCACCACCTGTTTGTGGGCGGGTGCACAGCCCGGGGTAGCAGGCCACCAGCGTTCACTCCACAGCTCAGAATCTTTCCCTACCAGCAAAACCTCAGACTTGCTGGCATTGAGCTGGAGGCAGTTGGCAGTCATCCACTCAGCGATAGCAGCGAGATTGCTCCGAAACTTATGAGCATCCCGCACGGAATCGTCAGAGAGTGAAACTACCGACTGTGTATCGTCTGCATATGATACTACTGTAAGCCCTCTACTCCTGGCCACAGCTGCTAATGGTTGGACGTACAAGTTGAAAAGCGTTGGGCTCAGAGCTGAGCCCTGTGGCACACCTTGTTTAATAGTATGGACCATGGAGGCGAAAGGGGGGGCCGTTACCTGGAAGGTCCTCTCAGAAAGAAAAGAGACGAACCAGTCCAGGGCAGAGCCCACAATGCCTGCCTCCTCCAACCTTTGCAGCAGGATCTGGTGAGAAACCGTGTCAAACGCGGCACTGAGATCTAATAAGATCAGTGCCGAAGTACGTCCCGCATCTAGAGCGACCCTCAGATGTTCGGTCACAGCTAGGAGAGCAGACTCCGTGCTGTGGCCCGGGCGAATGCCATTCTGAGAGGGGTCTAGTATGTTATTCTCTTCCAAAAAACCTGTCAAGATGGAATTTATGTAGGCCTCAGAGATCTTGGATGCCCACGGCAGGAGAGAAATAGGACAAAACTTCTCAGGTTTAGCTGTATCGAGGGTAGGTTTTTTTAGCAGGGGGACAACCCTTGCTTGCTTTCAAGTCCTAGGGACAGCTGCCATAGACAGGGACATGTTAATCACCTGACCCAGAGGTGTAAGAAGCACAGGTAGCGATTTCATAAATTGATCAGGCTTCATGGGGTCATCAGGAGAGCCGGATTTAACCTTGCTACATAGTGAGAGCAGCTCATCCTGGGAGATCGCCGGGAAAGCGGCAAGCGTGTGAGTAGGAAGGGGTCTACACACAGGGTCAGAACACATAGCAGCTTGAGGAAAGGTCTTATAAATGTTTCCCACCTTGTTAACAAAAAAGGTGGCGAGAGCCTCACATTGCTCATCCGACGTAATCGAGGGCGCTGCAGATACCCCTGCCGATTTAAGATCTTCAAGTATAGAGAAGATACTTTTGGTGGGGTTACTGCTGCTCCTGATCTCGTCTGCAAAGTAAGCTGCCCGTTCTGTCTGAATAGCCCTGTGATACTTCTTGATGGCTGCCTGATAACACCCCTTCAGGATCGGGTCATAATCCCGTCTCCAAGCCCGCTCCAACCTTTTACATGCTTTACGCATAGGAGCGAGCTTGTCATTATACCAAGGACTAGATTTAGTGTTACAGCACTTAGACCATTTAGCAGGAATAAGTGTGTCCAGAGGGAGGAGGATCCAGTCCGATAGTGCTTTATCGGCAGCATCCGGATCATCCGGCATGCTGAGAGTGTTCATAGAGAGGAGGGCATGGAATTGGTCAATATTTAATTTGTGCCAGGGGCGTTTGAGAGAACATTTCTGGAGCACCCTCCGGGGGGGCTCTACTCCCGAGAGTGTCATGGGGATCAGATAGTGGTCGGACCAGCACACCGGGATGGGGGTATTGACTGAGGGAGGGAAGGTTAGACTGGGTCTAACAAATGGCCAGCGGAATGGGTAGGGCCTTGGACCAGTTGGAGCAGCTGACACGCCGCCAGGTCAGCAGAGAAGTTACCCACTTCTGAGTCATGGGGGCTGTCAAGATGCAAGTTCAAATCACCAATAACGCTAAAAATGGCAGATCTCATAGCCAAGTAACTAATTGTATCGATGAGTGCAGCCCTAAACTCTTTAGAAGGTCCTGGCGGGCGGTAAACCAGTAGCCCAGACGTGGTGTAACTAGCGTTAAAGGAAATCCCAAAACGCGCACACTCACAGCCAACCAGAGTTTCTTTAACAAAAGTGCATGTGTAGCAGGATTTAAAAACAACTGCGATCCCTCCCCCTCTAGACTCTCTATTGAGAGTCACAATGCTAAAGCCCTAGGGGACTTGAACATGATAATAGAGCAAGGGTACTTGATACTACCTGTTATGTTTTAACTAATTGTTCACAAGATACAATATACTCCCTGTAATTCAGACAAATGGGAGGGTAGGCAAATTGCAACATGACCTGGGTGGGATAATCCTCGCATCTGCGTCCTTAATAGAATTCAAACTTTACTTTACGTGAGCTAAGAACTTTTTTTCATTCTATGTCAAGACCAGAGGCGAGGTTTATGCATTTTTAAAGCTTACTTGCCACCAGAGATGCTGCATCGTATATTGGTTTAAAGTAAAGCCTTTTGAAGGTGGACTCTGAGGACCAATCCCCCACACTCAGAATGTCCTTCAATCAGCCGCCAACCTGAACAGCCTTGGAAGCCATAGACCTCTGGCCGAGTGAGCCTCAAAAAGTTGAGTATCGATCCTGGCCTCTGCCATAATCCATCATACCCACCTGGCAATGGAAGGAGAAGAAATGGCCTTGAACAGCTTCTTAATGGCAATCAACTGTTGTTTCTCACGTGGAGGTCTTACCTCCGCCGTCATCTCCTCGTAAGCCTTGAGGCATTGTACCACACAGAGTTTAGGGAACCCTCAAAAGACGGGTAAGTTACTGACCTAGTATTAGTTTTGGTCCATCGCGAAATAGTGAAGGTAACCCCTTCCGGGGTGAGCACCCTTGCCGTGATGTCCAATACTTGATATTGGAAACTCTTGGAAAAGATGAGACACAATAACATGACCACTTTCGAGGAAATCTCTTTCCTAGACAGGTACTGAATATCCTGCCAGCCTGTTACAAGACGCAGTACCAGCTTAACATCCCACAAGCCAGAATATCTAGGTTCCGGGGGCCTTGCCATTCTGATACCCTTAAGCAGTTCACCCATCTACCGTTGTTCACCCACCGGGATATTGTTGATGGGAAGATGCCCCACTGAAATCTTTAATCTGAAAGAGTTCACCGTGCAATAAGTGAGGCCTGAGATAGATAGCTCAGCAAGGAAATTCAAGACGTCTGTAGCTTGCGTCCCCACGGGATTCAGGTGTCTCTTCATTCACCAACGAAGCCATCTTCTTCAGGCCGACCTGTATCTCTTGGCTGTCCTTAGGGCCCATGCTTGCTGGATGAGTTTCTCAGCTTCAACCGAACGTCTGCCGTCCTGCCAACGTCACTTAAAATCCTCCACGTCATGAGATTGAGTTGACCTAGCAACACCATTGGGGTCCCGAAGGATCCCGGTGAACGATGAAAGTTGTACTGGCTCCATTCACGAAAGCTCCAGAAGGGAGGGGAACCAAACCTGGGATTTCCAGATTGGAGTCACCTGTACCAATGAAGCTCCCTGATGCTAGACCTGAGCCGCCACTCTAGGAATCAGAATAAACGGTGGAAGAGCATAGGCTTGACCTGTTGTCTAGTCCTGCAGGAAAGCGTCCACCGCCTAGGCACACGGGTCTGGTCTCCAACTGACATACCGAGGAATCTGGGCATTCGGTCTGGTCCACACAGCAGGGACCCCACTGGTTCATCAGTGCCTGGAAGGTTGCCGGGTCTAGTTGCCAGTCGCTGGAGTCTGTGAAATGTCTGGAATTCCAGTCCGCCACTGAGTTCAGAGAGCCCGGAAGATACTCTGCCGTCACTGAAATTTAACGTTGGAGGCAGAAGTGCCAATATTCCTTGGCCAGTTCCGCTAAAGCTCTCGATCCCGTACTCCCCAACCGATGGATGTATTGGACCGCTGTGGTATTGTCCATCCGCAGGAGGACACAGCAGGAGACCTTGTGCCTTGTCAGTGATTGACTTGCAAAGGATCCCGCAAGCAGCTCCGGGCAGTTGATATGTAAGTTCAACTCTTTCTCTGTCCATTTTCCTCCCATGGTGATTGAACCACATCTGGCACCCCAGCCCTGATGGCTGGCGTCCGACTCTATTATCAGCTCCGGGAGGGATCCGAAGATCGCTCGTCGGTTCCACACCTCCATATGGTCTATCCACGATTGTAATTCCGCCCTGGCCTTGCCTGTCAAGGTCAGAAGTTCCGAGTAGGTGAGGCCCCTCCGGAGGTGAGACGCTTTCAAATGCTATAAAGCCCTGTAATGAAGTGGGCCCGGAAAGATGGCATAAATCGATAAAGACAATAAGCCAGCTATCCTGGCCAACTGCCTGAGGGAGATCCTGTCCCATCTCAGAACCTTGGCCAACTCCTTCTTGATCTTGATGATCGTCAATTACGGGACGGTCAGCGTGGCTGAGGTGGAGTCTATGAGGAACCCCAGAAAATTCATGGTTTGCACCGGAGTCAACTCTGAATTCTGAGAATTGATGACGACTCCCAGATCCTGAAGGAGGGCAATAGTCGTGTTCAAGTGTGACAACAGTTGGGTGCGTGACTGATCCATCAGGAGGATGTCGTTGAATTATATAATCAGGCTGATGCCCTTCGTACTTAGTACCTCCACCACTGGTCTGAGGAGTTTTGTGAAGCACCAAGGTGCTGAGGACAGTCCGAAAGGAAAAGATTTGAATTCAAAGATTAGGCCCCTCCAATCGAATTGTAGAAAACAGTGATGAGGGGTAAAAATAGGGACTGTGAGGTACGTGTCCTTGAGGTCTAGAAGCACCAGCCAGTGGTTCTGCAGTAAGAGATCTCTCAGGATGTGGATATCCTCCATCTTGATGTGGCGGCAAACCAGCCACTCGTTGAAGCCTTTCCGGTTTATCACTGGGTGAAAGACCATATCCTTTTTCTTTACTAAAAAGAGATTGCTGACAAAGCCCCAAGGGTGCAATACTGACCTCTGGACTGCTCCTTTGGTGAGCAGATCCTGTACATCCGAATTGATCAGTCCCATATCCTGTGCTGAAAAAAACAGTGGATGTGGTCTGGCCAACTGGACTCTGTGCTATCCATGTACCATTTGTAGGACCCCTGGGTCAAGAGTGATTTCTGCTCACCTGTGTGAAAACAATCTCAGCCTCCCGCCTAAGCTTTGAGGGAAAGATAGGATTCTGCTTATCGTTTAAACCTCCCGGAACGTTAGCCCCATACTGGCACGGGTGGCTCTGCCCTCTCCACCTCCCCGATTCGGGTAAGGGGTCCCCTGCCGGCCGTCATTCAACCCGTTGTTCCAGTGGGCTTGACCTCTGTAGAAGCCTGGCTGGAAAGAGAGGCTGGAAACGCAACCCTTGTCGCTTTCCGGCCCCGGTGAAAACCTTCCCCAGAAAAATCTTCTTGATAGATGTCTTGCTTTGTCCAGCACCGAGAAGTTCCAACAAACTTCCCCAGTTCTTTTACAAAGGGTTCGCCAAATAAATTGCCTTTAGCCACTGCTCCTGCTTCTGATGAGGACAGTTCCCCCAGTTTAGGATCTACTTTAATCAGTAGGGTACGTCATCTCTCCGCCGACAGGGCACAGTTGGGGTTGCCCAACAGGCACAATGTCCTCTATGTCCGTGGGAAGGGGAGTCCCTGATTGTCTCGACTGTTCTGCCAGTTCAATAATTTTGGTCAACGGGCCTACAACGTCAAGCAATTTGTCTTGACACGCTCTCCAAGAGCAGTCGATACCCTTCTTGGGGTCTTTCATATATTTTGAAAAGAACGTGCACAGTTTTGGTTCTATGCCTGGGGTGGCCTCACTTTTCCTCCCAAGACACTCTGCCCGAAGGCAGCCTTGAACCTCCTTGTCTAGGGGCTGGTGAATTATACTTGCCACATAATTCGCAACCTTCTGATCTGGGAGCTATTCCGAGGACCTTGGGTGGTAAACATTATCTGGCTCAAACAAGTCTGTTGAGGTGGAATCCCCTTCCAAGGATCCGGAGACATTCAAAGTGGGGCATCAAGGCCTCATGGAATCCTGTCCATAGTCAGAGGACTCTGCATCGTCTGTGTGTCCCCCCACAGATCAGGGAACCCTTCTTTAGGGTCGAAGGTTGGTGCGACAGTGCCTCCAATTTCCCCGGGTAAGTCTTCCTCCCAGTAGAGTATGTTTTTAATGTGCGGGCACTCTTACGGAAGTCCTCTCTCAGACGATCAAAGCCTTCCAGGTGCCCCTCGTCACATTTCTGGGCCTTATGGGTAACAGTCGTGGTTAGTACGCTAGGCCGTGCCCCTGTGTCCCCAAAGATCCCATTGCCACCAGTGACCTGGGAAGTCAACTTCTCTACGCATTCCTGCAGGGGTGCCAGCACATTAGCTATCGCTTGAGAAAGGAGCCTGTCCACTTTTGCGGGAAAGAGACCCATTCCTCCTCAGAGGCAAGTTCAGGCAAATAGTCATTGTCCCAGTAGGACTCCATCTAAAAAAGGGGTGTGAGCCCAAATATATACACACTTCTCGCCCTGTAATGTATTCCAGGGGCAGACCCGTTGGAGATGCTCAATGTGCGAGCAATTTATGAACACCAGAGAATTCCGATGCCAGACAGCCAGGGAGGGATGTAAATTCTTACCGCCCTAGCGGTGTTGTGCGAGGGTTGGTAGAGAGGGGGGTAAGGCCCCAGCTAGAAGTCCTTGGACTATGGCACACGCCGCAGACCCCTAACGTGTGATGAGTGCCATGAGGAGCGCTTAAACACAGCACACTGCTCACCAGGCCGCGATGCACCTGACGGTAACCGCCGACGGTGCAAAACAGTGTCCTTAGAGGACCCGCGCGGTATAAAGACGCGTGCTGCATGTTGATGAATTCCTTGAGAATGAACAGTGCACTACAAATCACCAGTATACCACAGTCATAAACGTCGCTCTATATCCCCCAAGTCAATATACAACTACAAGAGTTGTTAAGTGAACTTAACTGACGCAGCAGAGAAGGAGGAGGAAGGACTTTATGGGGTAGGGATTTATATGCATATATAGGCGGTGTATTGATTGGTTAATGATTATCATGGACGCTCCACTTGACTCATGGGATTTGTAGTGTCTTCTGAATAATAAAAAGTGAAGAAAGAAATGCATTATCCTTGCCTCCGGTCCTGACATAGAATCGAAGGGAATCGAGGTAACTTCTCCGCGCGCTCATTTAAACCAGAAACTTCTCCCATCACTGCAGCGGAAGGAGAGAACAACAAGACGTGCGGAGGATAAGAAAGCTGTGCACCTCTGCCCGCTGAATCTTGCAGGCAGAGGAGGCACGCATCATGCGCCCCCTAGAGGTACACTGTACACTGCGATCACCATGTCGCCGAATGGGTGCGTCACGGCCCTCGGGCCCTCTAGTGGTGGTATGGGCTACCGCACGGGTAGTTTACCACAGAGCCTCGAACAGGCAGTAGTACCAATATTGCTAACACCAACTACGCAGTCAAGAAACACAATCAGCGCGCACAAAGCTAGCAAACAAAGAAGAAAAAATATACCACTAAGGAAAAACCCTTATCTGGCTGCTGAGCTGAAAAAGAAAGAGGAAGTGCTTTTCCTTTGATTATATTGGATGTACTCTATGGTTATGGATTTTAATACTTCAACCCTAAAGACTCAAAGACTCATGGGATTTGTATTCTTTATTGGTTGTGAGGTTTTTTCTAATGTTGTTATGGCTGCTGAGTAATAAAATAGAAAGAGTAAAGCATAATCTGATCTCAATTTAAACACCCTAGTAATGTTTGTTTATTTCTTTCTCACGCTTGCAGCTGAGGATAAAAAAATTCTAGCTGTTGTGTCAAGAATTTTCAAATCTATTAAGGACATGGAGGCAAGGATTATGCTACTCAATCTTTCCTGCAAAATTTCAGCAGGCAATCAAAACAGTTAAAACAGCAAACTACATTTCCCATAAAACCAACCACCAATTAGGGCCTATAACCCCTATATCAGTCCAAAGCAAAGGCAACTCCACCTCTTCTTTGCAAAGTTCAAGTACAGAGTACACAAATGAGAAGATACCAATCTCTTCAAATAATGTAACCAGATGAACGTCAAACTCTCCATAAACGATCCGCAAACTTGAGGAATATAGTTCAACAGTCTTATGGACAAGATTCGAAAGAAACAAGAAGTACGTTTGACCTTCCAGTTTACATCTTCATCCATCATCCTGAGCGACTCTAAATCCTGTTTCTGCTCAAAATGTGTAGAAGCAAAGAGGAACAGATAACCTGTAAGTCTATATTTAAAAGGGGCATTTCAAAATAGGCACGGTACAGTTGTCAATATAGGCATCATGCAAACTAATAAAGCAAATACAAGCAAACTTCGATTGTAACAATCTGGATGGGATAATCCTCATCTCTGTGACCTCAATAGAAGTAAAAATTCTTGAGGGACCAGCTAGAAATTCATTTTATCCTATGTCAGAACCGGAAGCTCAGATTATGCTTGTTTAAAGTTTATCCACCACTACAGATGCAACATTAACAATAGGTTAGGAATAAAACTTCTTAAACGTGGAATTGGAGGACTAATCAGCAGCACTCATAATGTCCTAAAAATGAAAGCCCAAGGAAAAGAACTTGGATGCCACAGCACCCTGATCAAGTGAGCCCCAAAATTATTTACCATACCAGCCTCTGCCATAATCCACTTGACCCACTTAGCCAAAGAAGCGGAGGTGACAGGACCAAAGGGCTTTTGCAGAGCAATCAACAGATGGCCCTTCAGGCTGCCTCTAAATTGTTTAGTCTCATCCTCATAAGTCGTAAGACAGTGCACCACACAATTTAGGGCTATTCAAAAAACTCTGATAAGAAATACACCTCTTAGAGTAATCAGAAAAAACAGCCCTTTGGGAGAAATTACACTACCTGTAAGGTTCAAGCCTCTCAAATCCGACTCCCATCTGTATGAAATAAGGCAAAGAAGCATGGTCAATTTTGCCGTCAATTGCTTCCTGGAAAGATCAGATTTATCTGGCCAATTTTGTAGGTATCTCAAAATCACATTTACATCCCATAAGCTAGTATATCGAGGGAGAGGAGGTTTGACAAATCTAATATCTCTCATTATCTTACGTAAGAAGGGATGCTCCCCCAGTGGCTTACCTTCAATAGGTTAATGGCCCTTAGAAATTGCAGATCTAAAGCTGTTTACTGATCTATAGGCGAGACCATCTGCTACTAAGGAAGAAAGAAAATTGATCACAGAGGGCAAGTCCACCCCCACGGGATCCACTCATTGTGAGTCACACCAACATACCCATTGGCGCCAGGCCGAAGAGTATTGCTTATGGTAGACGAACAAATCAACGTGTTGCAAAAGGCCATGAAATCGCCAACAACCCCTGAAAGCCTCCAAGACATGAGCTACAGGGTTCCTTCCAGAAATAGAGGATGATGCTCCCCTACCGGATTCAATAGCAGGTCCGGGAAGGATAGAAGGTGAAATGGGGGGGCGTGGCTTAGCCGAGCAGCAAGATGGCCGCTTGCTAAGTGGGCTCTGCCGGGCGAACACAAAATCCGTTATTAATCCTGGCGATTGGGGCTATCTACCAGGTCGGGTCAAGCATCATTGCTGGCGATTGTGACCAGACTCCATCCCTGGAAATATTAGCTCTGGCAGCGGAACGTGACCCCGGCTACAGAGGTTGGGCGGGATCGGGCCTGCCGGACGCCGGAGCTGCGGCTTGTCTGTGCGAGAAGAGCGAGACGGGGCCTACACGCGCTGGCCCGGTCGGCAGACCGGAGATCGCCCCACCGGGTTGGACGAAAGTGACTGGGGTGGGACAGGGATCGCCGTGGATGAGCATAAGTGAGAACAAATAGTTCCCCCTCAAAAAAGAGCAAATGTACCGCTGAGTGACGAGCACTGTCTGCATCGAGGGCTTCCGCGACTGGGGACCCAGGAAACGCTGCCGGCTGCAACTTGATATGAGGATCTCCGAGATGCAGTCAAAAAACTAAGAGGACAGATCCAGAGACTCTTGCCTGTGTGGATCTGAGGAGGTCTATGGTAACGTACATTCCCGGTGTCCGGGTCTGAAACCCATAACTGCACTATTCTGTTACTTGCGGAGTGGCGGGTAGGCGGCCGTCCGGACAGATCCGAGACGGTGCTACTCCAAACTAATCCTGCAATCCAGAGTCGATAGAGCGAGAAGTCTTTCGCTGTTGCTGAATTGATACGAACACGGCTACCGAACATCCCAGGTGGCAGGATTCGGGTCGCCCGGGGGTGCTGAGACCAGCCGCTGCACATCCAAGTCAGGGTGGGTGAGGCGAGTTTAAGCGACTGACGCCATATCAGAGTGGTAACTGCCGATTCACGAGGGACACTTAAGCCTGGACCGCGAGTGTCGGGGAACCCAGATAGAGATAAGTTTAATGCTGATATCACGGCATTGCGGCCTTCATAAGCTACATATGCGCAAGTTGGTGGGCAGACGGCTGGAGAGGATACAGTTCTTTATGAGGATTTCTGGAACTCGAGCAGATGAATCGCCCGTGCCGAAACCTAAGTGAGACTGAGTGATCCCGTGGCTGTGGGCTGGGTGAGATCAGCTGTCCACTCAGACATGTACACATCCTGGCTGCCGATAGCTGACAAGTGTGCTTTATGGTACGCCACTAACGCCCCACCCGAGGCCAACACAAGGGCGAAGAGATACAGCCCTGTCAGGAAGCGTGCTGAGCTCCCGGATATGAACCGCATGCACTAATTCGCTAGCACTTCAATGGAGTCAAAACATACTGAGATTTAGACCAGACCCTTTGGCAAGTCGAGAAAGATACGCAGTTGGTACGAGCTGTCACGTGTGTTGACTAGAGGCGCAAGTATCCCTAGTCTGATCAAGCCACCAACTCTAAGAACCTTTAAGAACTGCAAGTCACTAGCACACTGGGAGTGGAAACTAAGCTACTACAAGTTGCCGAAAACCAGACCCAAGCTATATAGCAGCCACAAACGCTCAGCACGGTGAGGAAAAATGGGGGAAAATGACGCAAAACAAACCAAACTGTCGTTCGACAACAAGAGGCTCACACGTAACACTGAAATAGGGTCTGACCATGATGCAGAATCGGCCTCTAGCGAAGTGCCAGATAGGCAGGACGACAACCTGCGGAACATACTGTTAGAGGTTAAATCCAGCCTCAAAGTGATTGACACTAAACTTGATAAGCTCACTGCCCAACTTGACCAAGTGCGGAAATGCGTGAACACCCACGAAACACGAATAGACCAACTAGAAAATAGAATGTCCGATGCACATGATTATCAAGTTGAATCAAAGGAACATTTACTACAAATGGAGAAGGTCTTAAGCACTATTAAAGCGAAAAATGAAGATTTAGAGGCCTGTTCCAGGAGGAACAACATACGTATTACTGGCATACCAGAGACCACCGCAATACCTAAAAAGGAGATGTATGTCGAGGGACTGCTTAGAGAACTATTTGGTCAAGACCTATCTACAATGTTCATTGTGGAAAGAGCACACCGGTCCCTGGCCCCCAAGCCCGTTGTGGGTGCCACCCCCAGACCTATCGTTGCCCGGCTGCTAAATTATAGGGACAGAGATGTGGTCCTACAGAAGGCCAGGGAAAAGGGCAATATCAACCACCAAGGAAATAATATATCCTTTTACCCGGACTTTACTCCCACAGTTCAAGCGGCCAGACGCGAATTCGGTCCAGCCAAGCGTCTACTACAACAATCCGGCACCTCCTATGCGCTTTTTTATCCAGCAAAGCTGAGGGTCACTCATGACGGAGCTGCGCACTACTTTACCAATGCAAAATCAGCCCTTAAATTTGCTAGGCACATCAGCAAACCGAAAAGCCACGCATCCCAAGCTGGACGGGAGACATCTGATGCTACCCTCAGCGATAATGACTAAATCCCGGTGGTTAATCCATATTAGCTAAGTCGCTTCCTCAATACCTGTGCTACAGCCAAAGTAAAGTAGTGGGAATTAAGGAGAGAATTCTAAAGACAAATGTTCCATTGACCTACTGGACATGGCCACCTATAACACAAAAATGTTTACCTCATAGCTATTGACTCATGGTTTGGTCACCCTGCCACATGGTAGGGCAGTTCGCCGGTGACCCCATGCCCCCGGGAGATCTCCCTTGGGATTGTACAAATGTTAGTTGTACTGTTTGTAGTATAAGTAGGTGGGTGGGATCAATTGCACGACCTGATTGGGGGGTTGGTGTGGGTGGCGGGGTGGGTTCGGGTTTGTTATTGTTCTTCTCGGAAGCAGACAGACACACTGTACAGCAATTACCACATGGTCACTCGCTACAACAGACACAAAACACACCAGACACGCTGCAATTTCTTTCCGCAAAGTCCTAGGTATGATATAAATGTGCAACAAGCAAATCTGACTGGAGCCTTGACAGGTTTGCGTTCGTTACATATATCTGCGCACGACCTTTGGAGATGACGGCCTACACATTCCTGACCTGGAATATCAGGGGCTTAAATAATCATAGGAAGGCACTCCTCATCCAAGCTTACTTCGCTAGACATAACGTGGACATATGTTTCCTCCAAGAAACACACTTAAACAATACTGAGTCGAGCAAACTGCGACATAAACGCTGGAGTGAGGTTTACTCCTCTATTTACTTGAATTATGCTAGGGGGGTTGCGATATTAATACGCCGAGGGGTGGACTGGGCGCTGATAAAATCCCAGACAGACCCAGGTCGTTATGTCATATTGAAAGATACACTGGGTGGTACAAAGGTCATCATGGTTGCGATTTACGGGCCAAACGTGGATAACCCTAAATTCTTTAATGATGTATGGGCTACAGTGGTCACACTAGGTTGTGATACCATCATATGGGGAGGCGACTTCAATGCCATCTTGAGCGATACCACGGATAGACTGGGCACTTCACGAAGCCTACACCCCCGGTCATGTAAAGCACTCAACACAATTATATACAATAATCAACTAGTGGACGTTTGGTGTCAGAGAAATCCTGGGAAAGGGAGGGCACCTGTGTCTCGGCACAACATAAGTCCTGGTCCAGACTAGACCGTTTGTTGGTGTCAGGTGATGTAGCGACGTGGACGGAAGATGCCACACACTTGCCAAGAACCCTATCTGATCATGCCCCCTGCACCCTCAAAGTGAGATTCCCTATGTCAGTCCGGTGTGAATTCACATGGAGACTGCCTCCTCATGCTCTGCTAGATGAGGCATTCCGGGAGGAAATACGGGGGGACATTGTAGAATACTTCGCATTAAATCAGGGATCGGTGACTTCCCCCTCAACGCTCTGGGAGGCCTTCAAGGCCGTCATTAGAGGGAAGTGCATTGCAAGACGAGGAGGGGTACTAAAAGCCATTAGACACAATACGCCACGGCAAGGCGATATGGCGAAGGGGACCGTCCAGGCAGAACGCTGGCCAATATTCTTAAACCCTCACATAGCGCTCCATATATAACAGAACTACTTGACTGTGATGATTCTCCAATCAGAGGCCCGCAGGAGATACATGATAATTTTACTAAATTTTATACCTCGCTATACACCTCTACTGCATCTCACATAGATAGCAAACTCACAACATATCTTGATTCAATTGAACTACTCTGGCTCACCAGAGCACACAGGGAATACCTAGACGAACCATTTACTATTGATGACATAGTACAAGTGATAAACAGTCTCCCAGCTGATAAAGCTCCGGGTTTAAATGGTCTGACGACTGCTTTCTATAAATGCTATGCTACGATTCTGGCACCTCACCTCATGGAAATGTACCAAGAGTCACTACAAAATGGTTCACTCTCCCCCACCACTCGAGAAGCAGTAATCTTAACGCTGCTCAAGCCTGGCAAGTCCACGAATCGTTGCGACTCGTATAGACCCCTCTCGCTTATCAATATTGATAATAAAATCTATGCAAAACTCATTGCAAACAGGCTGCAGCCTCTCCTCCCCCTCATCGCCAGACCTGATCTATCCGGTTTTATACCGGGGCGATTGACGTCACATAATATAAGGACCTTTTTTTCGGTACTGCATTATCTTGACCCCCACACTCCTGCCTTGGCGGCGTGGCTCGACGCCACCAAGGCCTTTGACTCACTGGAATGGTCGTACCTGTTCTCCATTTTGGCCAGGCTGGTACTAAGCCCCCTATTCATTAAGCAAATTAGGCTACTCTACTTGCAGCTGACTGCCAGACTGCGTGCAAACGGCTTGGTATCGGCCTCGTTTGACATCACACGTGGTACTAGACAGGGCTGTCCTTTATCACCCCTTCTATTTGCCATAGCTATGGAGCCACTTGCCGCCAAAATTAGGCAACACCACAAAACACAAGGCTTAGACTTCTCGGCTAGAGACTTAATCATCTCTCTATATGCTGATGATATTACATTATATTTGAGACCCGAAGGAGAACCTACACCCTGTACTCCGTGAACTTACCAAATTTGGCGGCCTATCAGGCGTACAAATAAATTGGGCTAAGTCTACCTTACTCCCTCTCGCTCATTCGACGGTCCCCTTTGACTCGGACTATCCTATCCAATGGGCGAAAGGCCCGGTTAAATATTTGGGGATTTGGCTGAGTGGCAACAAATAGGAACTATGACATGAACTACGGGTGGATAGTTACTTGGCTAGAGGGGAACATTGATATATGGTCTAATCTTCCAATTTCACTGGCCGGAAGAATTGCGATTGCCAAAATGATTGTCCTGCCTAAATTATTATATATATTCGCAAACTTTCCTTTACAATTAACTCAAACCTTCTTGAAAACATTGAGGTCTTTAATGGTCTCCTTGGTATGGGCGGGCAAGCAGCTGCGCATATCGTGGGAAATACTAACACTCCCATTAGCTCAGGGTGGACTGGGCGCACCAGACCTAGCCCTATACGCCTTTTGTGCGCAGGCACAGTATCTACACCACTGGATATTCCCGACTCCTTTCCAACCTCATGTGGCAGTTGAATCTGACAGTGAAGCCCCAACACCATTAAATATGGCCCTATACCGACCCTATAGGCGACAAACTACTATGTTAAGCTCAGCTGAAACACTACGCTGGGCCTGGGACAGGCTACGCAACGGGGCATGACATTTGATTCTATATGCACCATCTATTACACTAGCTCAAAATCCACAGCTGCCACCACTTGACGACAAAGGGAACATCGCGCGGGCACGCAGATTGGGCCTCGTCACATTTGCTGACCTTTACCCTAATGATACTTTTCTAACCCCTCCTTCAACTGAACAGGGGGCGTCTTCCCGATTCTCTGATCTACTGTTATATTATAGCATTAGGGGTACATGTCGCAAATTACATGACACATTTCCGACCCCTCCAGACACTCTCCTGGCCCTTGAACTAATACTCTCCAACTCATCCCCCAGTAAACTCATTACTCGATTATACAATACTATGCAACGTTCATCCCCGGTGGCGCAGCCGAAGGCCCTGGAGGGATGGAATTCTGAACTGGAGGAACCTGTATCAGACGATCAATGGCAGTTCTGCTGCAGCCAATTAGAAATGCTATAACCAAATTATAAACTGCGACTTATACATTTTAAGTTCCTACACCGCATTTACAGGACGCCCATCCAACTTAAACGCATGGGGCTCTGCCCTGATGCGTGCTGCTGGAGATGCAGGGCCCCTCAGGCTTCGTTCCTCCACATTGCCTGGAATTGTCCATTAGTGGCAAAATTCTGGGAGGAGGCATTTCAAAAGATCAGTGAAATGTTGGAGTGCAACATAATCTCATCACCCAAAGTCGGGGTCCTGTGATACGTCCAGGAAGCCCCATCAGGGAGCCGCAGGTTGTTGGCCATACTCTTACTACTGGCGAAACGAAGAGTCGCAATGCACTGGGGCAAACGAAACGCTCCCATCCCGTGTTTTAGGGCATCCATCATTGCTGATTATAGGACAGCTTACAATGAAATTTTAAATTTAGCAATGACAGATTTGATTTTTAGTGTAAGCTCTTTTGTAAAGGCGGCAGTTCGCTCACGCGCCTCTATGAGTGTCTGATTAACTTATTATTTATCACTTCTAAGAACCCTGACACTGATCCACTGTTAATATTATGTTTACATGTTGGACGGTGTTGTGATATCATGTGCTGTAACTGTCCAAATTTGAGAGTAATTTGATGCACCCTGTTTTATAGAAATGTTTAGCTGAATCATGAGTTTATAACATTGTTTACATTATTTGCACTGAAACAAATCATGCTGCTATATATGTCTGCACTTGAATGCACTTTGATACACTATGCTGCTGTATGTTTAGATCCGATTGTGTGTGTATTTATTCATCAGATGCTGATTGCTAACTTGTATTTTTATTGTGTCATTTTAAATGTTGGGATTTTAACTGCACTTTTATGGATATCTCATATCCGAATAAAGATTTGTTGAATTGAATTGAAATGCTCCCATCATTACGACGTGGATCTTACACATTACATTCTGTCAGGAACAGCTGAACATATTCTGGGAACTGCTGCTGCCGGCATCTAGACCCAGAGATATATGGGGGCCCTTTCTAACTTGGCTGACTGTTTATAATCTAACTCAAAAATACACTGCATCAGTAGCCACGAGCCAGACCAGGACACACGCCAAGCAGGAAATTAGCTACCCCTTAGACGTAAATGTCACGACTGCACTGACACTCAATCTGACGAGGCACATTACATCTTTCAGTGCTGGGAGATAGCGCGCTCAGAAAGGATAACACTATGATGCAGTCGAGTGTACCCTAATGTGTAATTTAGAAATATGAACAAGCTGTCTTGCTTCCCTCTGTACTGTTGTTATGATTGTTGTGGTTGAACTAAAACGGCAATAAAATGATACACGGTATCACTTGTATGATTGCTGAAATATATGTATTTTGTTCAAATGCCAATAAACAAATAAAATTAAAAAAAAGGATAGAAGGTGAATCAGACTATCGCAAGAAAATCAATCAGACTCGAGGACCAAGATTGGGCCCTCCAGAAGAGAGTCACTAGAATCAATCTTGCCTTCTGTCTCCTCACGTGAGCTGCTAGCCTCTGTATCATCTTGAAAGGGAGAATAGTGTATAGAAGGCCTTCGCTCCAATCCTGAAGGAAAACGTCAGTCGCTAAGGCCAGATGATCTGGCCTCCAGCTGTAAAACCGAGGAAACTGAGTTGTGAAGCAAACAGGTCTATCTGGCATGGACCCCAGGATGTTTGAAGATGATAGAACAGAGGAGGATGCAACCTCCAATCGCTTGACATCCCTAAATACCTGTAATTCCAGTCGGCCATCACATTGGATTGACCTGGAAGATATTCCGCTATCACGGAAATGTTAGCAATCTAAGCCAACTATCTGGTTTTACCCCACTGCGGTGGAGAGGTGTGGTGCAGCGGCCAGGGCAGCTGACTTCGGAGCACAGGGTTCACGGTTCGATCCCCGGCTCCGGCGGCAGCTCAGCTCAGCACCATGTGACTCTGGGCAATAGCTCACTTAATTTCCACTCCGTTCCCAGCGCCTTGAGACCCGTAAGGGTGAGTAGCTGTGCTATATAAAAACGGACTTACACTGCCCTTCCCAGCTTGTTGATATAGCGGACCGCTGAAACATTCATCAGAAGCAAAATAAAATGGCTTGCTTTTCAAGGGGACAGTGTTTTGATGGTAAATTAACCTGCCAACAACTCCAAGCAGTTGATGTGTAGACAACTCCTCTGAGGACCAACGAACTCCAGTGGAGATTGACCCGCATCTGGCTCTCCAGCCTCATTTGCTCCTTTCTGACTTGATGATTATCTCTGGCTGGGAGTCAAAGAATGCCCTGGAATGTTGTAGCCACCAGGTCATCATGTCCTTGATTTTCTAAGACAGAAGGCCCGACTCCATGTAAGACATCCCTTTATGAAGATGTCTGATCTTGAATTGTTCAAGGGCCCGGTAATGCAGCAGGCCTAGAAAGATTGCTTAAATGGACAAGGCCAACAGGCCTACCCCCTTGGCCACTTGCTCAGAGACAACCAATTCTGGACAAAAGGCTCTTCAAATCTCGACTTGACATCTCGTATCTTCTCAGAATCAATCGGAAACCCCAGGAAATTCCAGACTGAGAAGATATCTTCTCCTTGATGAAAAACGTTAGTTGTTGCAGGAGGTATATAGTCCACGACAGATTGATCAGAAGCAGGGACCTGTCTTGGGTCAGGAGAAGATCATCAAAATAAATTAAGAGGCAAACACCTCGGGCTCTCAAGGAATCTACCACAGGGTTTCATCAGCTTGGTAAAGCACCAAGGGCAGAGTACAGGCCGAAAGGCAGATCTGAATACTCAAACAATTGGTTGTCCCGCTGAAACTGAAGAAAAGGTCTTTGAGGGGTGTTATACCTGACAGCCTTAGGGTGCTCTTCCCCCCATCTTTTTGCCCTCCTTGTGCATCCACTTTTTCTGACCTCGTTTTTGCTGGTAATAGGACTCTGCGCACTTTACCACTCACTGTTAACCAGTGCTAAAGTGCTTGTGCTCTGTCCCCTAAACATGGTAATATTGGTTCATCCCCAATTGGCTTATTTAATTTACTAAGAAGTCCCTAGTAAAGTGCACTACATGTGCTCAGTGTCTGTAAATGCAATGCTACAATTAGGCTTGCAGCACTGCTTGTGCACCCAAAAAGTAGCCCTCTAACCATGCCTCAGACACGCCATTGCAGAGCCTGTGCGTGCAGTCTATACTGCCATGTCGACCTAGCAAAATAAACATTTTGCCAGGCCCAAACCTTTCTTTTTTATTCATATGTCACCCCTAAGGGTGGCCTTGGACAACCCAGAGGGCAGGGTGCAAGGTATTTAAAAGGCAGGACATGTACTTTAAGTTTTACATGTCCTGGTAGTGAAGAAGTCTCAAAGTCGTTTTTCACTACTGAAAGCCTATCTCTCCCAAAGGCTAACATTGGGATTACATTTTATAAGTATGATTTCCAATTGGGAAAAGATAAACCCTTCAAGTCTGGTGTCTCTGGAATCACAATTTAAAATCCAAACTTATAGTGAAGTCGGATTTTCAACTGCAACTATGAAAAAGCCACTTTTAGAAAGATGGCATTTTCTTGCGTTAGCTATTTGGTGCCTGTAGCCTGTCTGATCACATGTCTGGGTGTTGTTGGCAATTGCTCTTTGTGTATTCCTTCTAGACAGCCATACACAATGTGAGCTTAGGTGTGACTTGATTGCCACCCTGGCAGGATGGGAGGGAGGAGCCGGGCACAGCCTCACTTACACCTAAATAGTTTGTCCACACAAAGGACTGCATACCCCCCTGTAGTGAGTGGAGCCAGGCAGGAAGGGATGACATCCGTGCACTTCAAAGGCATGTCTTTGTCAAAGTTCTCTTCTGGACCTGTGGATACTCTGCAAGGAAGGACTGCTGTGCTGCTGAAGGACTGCCACTCTGCTGGATTGCACTCTGCTGGACTCCTGCTTTGCTGACTGATCTGCTGCCTGCTGTACCCTTGCCTGGGAGAAGAGGACTGGACCTGCATCACTTGACCTTAGAAACCTGAGTGACTCCAAGGGCTAGCTGGGCGGCCTCCTAATCTGAAGCCTCAGGGACATAACAGGCTTCAAACCTATACACCTGGACTCTGCCATCTGTGTGTCTACTCTCCACGTGGTGGCACCTCAGTCCTGGACCCTTGGAAGTGGGTCTAAGATGCTTTCCAGAGGAACCAATACATCTTCTCTGCTGAGCACTGCATCCTCGAGCAGAACTAACACATCTCCTCGGCTAAGCGGCGCATCTCTTAGCAGAACCGGCGCATCGCCGCCGATATATGGATTGGGCCTATTGCAAAAGACTTGCATCGCTGCCGCCTCCCGCATCTTAGACTGACGAATCGCTTTTTGAACCGCTGCTGCACGATGCTTTTCCTGATGCAAACTACTCGCATCCTTCGTCGACGGTAGCCTTGATGACGAAACTCCACATCGCAGTTTCACAGCTCATTGGAATCGACACATCGCCTCTGCCGCGTCTCACATCCTCAACATTGAACTTCGCATCGCAAGTCCCGTCGACAGGATCCTCGACGCAACAGGACCCTCAACTCAACAGGACCTCACACCTCAGCTTCGTTGCATCTCGAAACCGACGCATTGCCTCTGCTACGCAACGCATCATCAACGTGGGTCCACGCAACGCTCTGCAACCCGATTTAAGGTACGTTGTTCAGCTGGCCTAACTGGGTCCCAGTAGCTGGCCCGTGCTGTATCACGATCGGTCTGAACTCGTGACTTTGTCCCGGTATGGTGCGACCAGATTTCCCAATAGCGCTTTTTGCTTCTTGGCCCTATTTTTCACAATAAACTTTAACAATCAATATCTTCAGTTCTACTAATTGGATTTTTGTCGTTTTGGTCTTGTTGTATTTATTAAAATCAGATATATTGTTCTAGGTTAGTGTGGAATCATTTTGTGTGATGTTTTTACTGTTACCATTTGAAGTGTTGCACAAATACTTTACACAGCTTCTAAAGTTTTTTTAAGTTTTTTTAATTTCCCTATTAGTGGTTTGGTTATCTTCACAAATGTTACAGACATCATGAGTTTGTATAAAGCCAGATAATCTAATTTTAACTTTAACTTTGTTCTTTCTGAACCAATCTTGTGCACCATCATATCATGTTACAGACATGTATTAAGTCCTCATTTTCACATAACAGTCTGGCCAACAATCTATTGAGCATCGATATACAAATCAGCAAGTGGTAAGTTACAATCATAGATAAGAAGATATTCGCAACAATTATATCGTTTTGTCAAGCATAGTTTGTCCCATAGAAGTGTGGGGAGGAGTATATTGTCATAAGAATCATATCAGCGAGGGACAAAGTGCATGGATCATCAGTAATGTAGATATGTAGGGTGCACCCCCCAGTTACCGTGGCTGGGTGAGATCCTCTGCAATCCCTTCTGCTCTCTGGGCAGAAGGGATGCTTCCAATGGCCCCAAGATATCTCTGGTTCTAGAGATTGGTTGGAGCAATTCAGCATATGTGAGTAGTTGGTCCTTACAGTATATTAAGTCCTGCAACCACTCTTTAAATTTCGTAGCCCATCCCCTTCCCCATCTGCATGCAACCCGTCTCTTGGCTAGTAGAAGACAGAGTGAAATATATTTTCTAGAGCCTGCTTCTATGTCTCCTGTGTGCCACAATATTGCTATCAATGGTGTAAGTATGATAGTGTGCCCGGTCATTAATGTTAATGCCTCTTCAACCTCTCGAGAGTAGGCATGTTTCTGAGGACATGACCATGCAAGATGTAGAAAATCAGCGCCCTCCATGCGCATCTGTCGTCGGGTCATAGATTATAGCGGTACAGTTTGGTGGGTGTATAATAAAACCTATGAAAGAATTTGTAATGGATAATGCGCAGCCTGCTGCTTTATGCTATTTGACCTGGTTCTTGCCAGCAGTAGTGCCATTGTGTGTCCCTGAGGGGAATCCCTAGATCCAAATCCAAACCCCTCTAGCTCATCCACCCATGTCCGGCTTCTTTCTTTGTGCTGTACGATAAAGGAGGGAAACTAAGTGTCTAGGGCACCCTGATTTCAACAGTGTATGTAATGTATCAAGGATCGGGGGGTCCCATGGAAAGTACGGGGTTACAGCCCTAATATTGTGTCGTAGTCTAATATATAAAAATACACCCAGAGGCGATGACTGCTCATTAGCGAACTGAGTGTCTTGATCTATGAACAAACCATCTCTAAACAAATCTCCCCAGGTAGTACTGCCCGTCCTAAATAGCATATTACGGCATGCACGTTCCTGTGTTACTGGCACTGTCGCCTGACAGTATTGGGGGAGTAACGCAGAATATAATAACAGCTTGTTCGTCCTTTTGACAAGTTTGTCCCAGGTTGCGTGAGTGCATGCAACAGTAGAGTCAACATGGGCCGCCGTGCCTTCTCTGGGCCCTAAATATGAGGTAGCAGGGATCGGGGTCATGTACCCATGTTCTATGGCTATGTGTGGCATTTAAGGGGTCAGCTTATACCAGTAGACTGCGTAGTGTGCCTGTGCACATAGAAAATAAAGTTCCATCTCGGGGCATTCAAAACCGCCCTGTTCGAATGACAATGTAAGGGTTTCCCATTTTTTCCGAGATTGTTTGCCCGCCCAGGCCAGTCGTATCAATTGTGTTCTGAGCATAGCAAAAAAGTGTCACAGTGGTGAATAGGGGATATTAAGGAATAAATATAAAAAAATTCAGTAATATGATCATTTTCATAAGGGAGATTCGCTCTGCGAGGGATAGGGGCAGAGACAGTCAGAGGTTTATACTGTATGTCACGCTATTCAGGGTTTTGCCATAGTTCGCACGTATGAGCTCCTGTTTATCTCGCAATACCTCTATACCCAGATATCTCAATGTTGAGTGTCACCATTTTAGCGGGTAATCCAGTTAGAACTTCTGAGTAGAATCTATTAATGGAAAAATAGTGGATTTCTCCCAGTTTATGTGTATTCCCGATTGAACTCCAAAGTGGACAAACTCACGCAGTACTGTGTTCAGACTTTTCAGGGGGTTACGGAGATATATAGTGATGTCATCAGCATATAATGATATCAACAGATGTCTGGTGGGATACCTGAGGGCGTATTGGCGATGGTGCTGCTGAAGCTTGGAAGCCAGGGGCTCCACTGCTAGCCCGAACAGCAAGGGTGACAAAGGGCACCCCTGCCTAGTGCCGCGGGTGACAGGGAAAGGTGATGAGCATGCCCCATTGATCTGAACTTTAGCAACTGGCGCGGAATATAAGAGGGCGATCCATGTTAGAAGTTCCTAGAAGAAGGAGGTGGGTGCCACCAAGGTTCACACACAACTAGACAGGACCCAATTGTAGCTACTGACACAACCCTAGTCGTGGTTTCACCCAAAGGCCACCAGGCATGAGATAGATATTCACAAAATGAAAGGGTTTTGTGCCTTCAAAATTCACTTCAATCTCAGGGTTGGTGTAATCCCAAAGCTTAAATTGGTATCAAAGCGACTAGGTATGGTCTGTCGTTGTGGTGTACAGGAAGGAAACAAAAAGGGTCATTGTAGTTTAGTCCTTTTTATTTATAATGTTCTTAAAATGCAGGTGAGAACAGAAACAGCCGACACATGTTTCGCCCTGTGGCCAAGGCTTTTTCAAGGCTGATATAAACAAGTGAGCATAAATGAAAAAGTAGGTGCGGTATAGGAGAGAGAATGGAGGCCCGTAAGGAAAAGTGGGTGGGAGTGTGCAGGGACCAGGTCCCCAATTATGTAGAACAGGCATTACAAGGATAGCAATGGGGTATAAAAAGTGTGATGTCAAGTGCATGCCAACAACGTGTAGTGCGAGGGTGGGCGTGCCCAATGTCCAGGACGAAGAGAAAAGAAAATATAGAAATAAAAGAAAATCAGGGGGATAAAAACATCATAAACTTAACATTAGTCATCATCGGTGGCACAAATAAACATACCATCTTAGGTAAACCATAAGTGAAACGAGACCTAGGTCATATCTGTACATATAATGATTATTTGGCAGGGTCCATCTCAAACATATGTATATAAAGAGGCAGTTTCCTAACATAAACTTATGGGTTGAATCCTGTCTATTGCGGTAATGAGAGATACATTGGAAAAAGACAAGAGAAAGACTTCCCGTATTATATAAGTGATGGTACAGAAACAGGTTAAAAATATATGATGAGCACATGTATCACATAAGTCTGATTGAAAGAAAAATTTAAGTATATACATTTACACTTTCATTAGGTTATCAATCATGTTGTGTCAATTAAAATCATACCAAAAATCTCACTTACCAAAAAAGTCATGGTAAATTGTTCGGGCTTATGGTCCAAAGGTAATGCCTAAGAGTTCGGAAATAGTAAGCACCACAGCATGCATTAAGTAAAAGTATCTTTAGGAGATTACGAGCTGTAGCAGAGGGCTGTCTATTAAGGTGTGTAATAGACGCGACCCCAAACATGAATGAAGCAATAGGGGAAACCGGAAAAAGAAAAGGAGAGACCGGCAGGAAGACCGCCAGGCAGATAAGCTCAGCGTGCTAAGGGCAAGTAAGAACACAAATGTGTAATGAGGTCTGGGCTCTCCCGTCTAGTGCACCAAAAAGGAAAATAAAACCAGCCGTAGGCTCGTGTCAAAAACATCAGTGACAGAGGGAGTTCCCCATGGGCTCAGTCACTCGGTATACATATCAAAATATGAAGCGTGCTGGGTCCAGTCTCAAAGAGATAAATGATTAAGTCGTAAAGTATCGAAACCGCCTGATGATACACAATTATGCAGGAGAATAACGCGGTCACAAATACGGGAACGCTAGATCACGGAGTAAAGGCAACAAGATATAGCAAGCGCGGAGAAAGTAAACTCACTGAACAGGTCCTAGGATAAATCCTGCATCCCTCCGCGGGATGCCATACCGAACTGAATGCAGTCTGACACGAGTCCGTGCAGCAGCTGCATGTTGTAGACTCGATGTCAGTGACAGCCGGGTGACGTCAGGGGGGCCGGGGATGGACGGGATGCGTCCGTAACCATGGTAACCCCGGAGGAAAATGCGGAAAGGAAGAAATACTGTCATTGGCATAATGCGCTCGTAAAAAGATCAGAGCGCATGCATTGGAAGGAATGCAGACAGTGAATAAAAATGAAAAGGAAAGAAAAAATGTAAAAGTTCCGCAGGGAATCCTGTGCGCCTAAGGACTGTCATCAGGTAATCCCATTCTAAGGAATCAAAAGCCTTGGTGGCATCAAGGAAGATCGCAGCAGCGGACAAATCTGGGTCGATATCTTGTAGGACTGTGAACAGAGTAAGCAGATTGTACGAAGTTGATCGTCCGGGAATTAATCCCGACTGATCTGGTAAGACCAGTGGTGTCATAAGGAGGCTAAGGCGGTTCGCCAACACCTTTGCCAGGATTTTTGCGTCACAGTTAATAAGCGATAGGGGTCGGAAAGAGTCACAGACATCTGCTCTTTTATTGGGTTTAAGAATTATAATAATCATGTCTTCTCTCATAGAAGGCAGGAGCTCTCCATTTTGTTTAGCTTTGTAGTAAACTTCTTTCAGTATCAGGATAAGGATGCCTATATAAGTTTTGTAAAAGTCTGCAGGCTTTCCCCAGTTGTAACTGTGTCATTGCTTCTCTGATCTCATCTTCTTCTATGTCTGCTGCTAGGAATTCCCTTTGCACATATCCCAACCATCCCAGAGCGACATCTTCTAGATAGGTGGCTACATCTGCCGCCCCCATTTATGACGTGGTGTACATTGTCTCGTAAAATGAGGCGAATCTGTTCAAGATTTCCAGGATGTCTCATACTATGGTTCCCTCATCATTCCTGATCTCAAGTATAGTGTTGGTGAAGCAGGACTGCGCGTCTTTGATGCTAGTGCATGTCTTGGCGTTCTCCCTCTTCGTAAAAGTCCTTGTCCGATCATACTTGCTTCGGTATAAGCATTTGCGCTCCGTGGTCTCTTGGAGCTCCAACTGTGCAATTCTAATCCTCCTAACCACCCCAGGATCTTCAGACGTACCCAATTGCACCTCCAATCACCTACCATCCCCTTCTAAGTTATGTAAAGTGGTTCTTAGTGTTGGTGCTAACCCTGCACATTTAGACAGGCATATCCCTCTCACTGTGACCCTAATGGCCTTTCCAGATAGTACTCATTTTAGGAACTGTATCTTTATTCCTGGTAAAGAAATCTCGGATGTCTTGTCCTAGTTCCTCTCTAAAGGGAGTATACAGTAGCAACAATGGGGATAGTTCCCAGTTCATCAATGGTGGGTGATGCAGTGGGGGCTTCAGTTCTAGCGGTACAGGGGAGTGGTCAGAGTAGGTCCATGCCAAGTGGCTGGCCTTACTGATCCACGAGCCCAGCTCTCGTGAGCCAATAATCCAATCTGAACCAGCTGGAATGTACCCCGGATAGAAGGTTCCCTCCCTGGTCAGCAGATGCAGCGTACGCCATGCATCCAGAGCTCGCCCTCCTCAATGATACCCTGGACATGCCGGGAAGTTACACCATGGGTCGCTGAGGCGCCCTGCATCCTGTCTAATTCAGCACTAATAGCCAAGGTGAAGTCTTCTCCCCATAGTACACAAGTAGAACCAATGTCAGCTATCTGGCCACATAATTTATCGAATAAAGAATGATCATCAATATTTGGGCCATGGAAGTTTACAATAGTAAGCGAATAAGATGCTAGCCTGCCCCACACTAGTATATAGCACCCCTGAGGATCGTTGCTAGCTCCTTATGGAACGTACGGCGTACCGTTGTGCACTAAGTTGTTGTCCCCCGTGAGTATGAGGAATATGTAGAAAATTATCGATAGGAAGCCCAACGTGCGGCAAAAGTGATGTGCGGCGTTCTTGAAGTACTTTTCCTGTAATAATGTGACATGAATGTTATGCCGTTCAAGATATGCCAGTATGTGCCTTTGCTTACGCGGGACTCCCAATCCCCTGACATTCCATGTGACGCAATTGATCTGGGGACGAGTAGCCTCATCTTTTCTAGATCAGTTGTCTGCCATCAGCTAGTGAAATGTAGAATATTATTGAGGCTCGCCAGCGCCATGAAAAGGTGTATGCATGTCTTCTAAGCTTGTCCATAACATTGTGGATGGATGTGTGCAAGAGAACAGATAAAACATTTTTCTTTCCCTCCTTCCTCCCACACTGGCGGCCCAATCCCACCAGGAATGTCGGTCCCTTCCAAATCCCCAGAATCAAAAAGCAAATAGTAGCAGAGTTATGTTAGTGTAATGATAGCAATACGATAGGGCACTATACTGGGTGCCCGTGAGAAATATAGAAAAAGTAGGGAGTGTTTTGAATGAAGAGTAGATCAATAGAGAAAAGTTAGAAAAAGGAAGAAGTGGGTAACAATCAGTGAGAAGTGAGAGGGAAAAAGAAGTCTGATAATATTTCAAGGACACAAAAGATCAGTATAGCAGTTTATTCCAGTTTCCTCTCTCCGCCACCGAAGCTCTTCACAGAACAAACAAGGCAAGCTCTCAGGAACAGAGGGAGAAACCAAAAGAAGAAGGAGGGGGAAAAAGGGAAGAGATGGAATAATGCAAGCTTGCACAATATCACTACTTACAGATAATATAATAAAAACAACAAGATAGATTATAAAACATCTACCCTCCCCCAGAACCTATAAACAATAAATTCAGTGTATCCGGGGAGCAGGGAAGGTACAAAACACAATTACTCCATGGAAATCACAAAATAAAAAATATTGTAATTTCATTAGAATTCACCCATTTATGTTGTAGTCCTGATGCCAAACAGGAGCCCTGCGAAATCTTTGATTATCAGAGCATCTGGGTGTAGAGTTGGAGTGTGAAAAGGAAAAGGAGGGAACCTCTTGGTCTCCTGCATTGGTAACCGGATGGGCTTTGGCTAACCTATCCATGCTCCATGTTTGGCCATTGTCCATAATAGCTATATTTCGTTTAACTGCCACAATCTGCATGTGTTTGGAGAATTTGGAGTCACTACTTCCTGTTCTAGGGTTCTTCACACAAACCCAGTCATCCACCATCCACTGAGGAATTTTAGTGCCATGTTTGTTATCATAATGTGACTTGTATTTAGCTTGATGTGCAGTGACCTTGGAACTGGTGTCCTTGGTGTTGGAATGTACTCCGATACCCCCTCTCAACCTGTTAGGGGAAAATGTAGTGCACAGTTTCCTTTCCTTAAGAGCAGAGAAAGGTGATACACTTGTGACCTGGTTGGGAGTTGTATGGTACGCCCATAGCATTTCTTGGATGGCTTGTTCCACAGGAATCATGTTGGTGCATGCTAATTGAATACTTCCCTTGATCATTCTATTCATTCTCTCTACTAGTCCATTCGCCCTAGGACAATAAAGAGAAGTTTTAAGATGAGTAATATCCATGTTCGTGAAAAACTCTGTCATGGCAGAAGATGTGAATTGTACCCCATTGTCAGTGACAATAACTGATGGAATACCTTCAGTTACGAAGGTGTCCTTCAGGAACTGTATTAAAGAATCAGTGGTAATTTGATTCACCATCTTCGTGACAGTCCAGTGGGAGTGATAGTCTATTAAAACAAATGCAAAATGCTTTGATACATTTTTCTTGTTTAAGGGACCACTGATGTCTAAGGCAAGCTCCTCCCACGGTTTGGATGGAACTGAGACTGGTGACAGGGGAACCATGCGAGTTATCTTAGATTTGTCACTGTTTGCTCAGATACTACAATCTTTGACATTGTTTTATACCATGGAATCCATGTTAGGGAACCAATAACGTTCCCTGAGCCTGGATTTAGTTAGGCTCCTACCTAGGTGACCTTCGTGCACTAGATCTACAATTTTGTTGCGCAAAAGTTCAGGTGGAACAATTTTGTCGTTTCTTAGTAAAAAATCTTGGTTCATATTAAGTTCATGACGAACCTCCCAAAAATGTTTGATACCGTCACTAGTAGAAGTGCTAGAAGTGGGCCACCCTTGTAAAGTTTAAATTCGGAGTTGTTGCATGGTCTTATCCTTATTCATGCATTCCCTCCACTCTTGTGATGAAATGGTGGAGTAATTAACATGTAGGATGGGGTACTCTGTAGTATCAAATTGCTCTTACTTGTTTATTGGTGCTCTAGAAAGGAAATCTGCCGCAGAATTTAAGTTGCCTGGAACGTACTCCACCTTAAAGCAGAAGCTTTCTAACCCCAATATCCATCTGGCAATACGAGGAGTACTGCAAGAAGTGCCTTTGGGGTTGAACATGAATGTAAGGGGTTTATGATCAGTACGTATGCAAAACTGTATACCCCATAAGAAAAACTTGAAGTGTTGGACAGCCCAAAAACACGCAAGGGCTTCTCTTTCCACTACGGAGTAGTTTTTTTCGGACTTGGTGAGGGTGCGCGGGGTAACCCTGGGCATCCAATTCCGCTCGCGGAATTTAGGCAATTTCGCGTTCCGCGGAGAACGCGGAATTGCCAACAATTCCGCGATCCGCGGCGTAGCGGAATTATTTTCTTGTCGCGCTTTAAAAATGCGTTCTAGCGCGCGCGACAGCGACTTACCGGGATTCCTGCGTTCGCCGACGGGTTTTCCTATCCGTTCGCGTGCGCCACGAGATTTCGGTAGCCGGCCGCGTTATCCGCGAGAGTTTGCGATCGCGAACACGTCATTCGCCGCGCCATCGGACAACGCGAGAGTGTGCGATCGCGAACACGTCATTCGCCGCGCCATCGTGCACCGCGAGAGAGATTGCGACCGCGAACACGTCATTCGGGCGCGCCATCGGACATCCGGCGATATTTTTGTACAGCTCGCGATCCCGAACACGCAAAATTTTCAATCTGGAGAACAATAACATCGCAAGCAGCATCAAACCTTCTATAAATTGATGATTTGGCTGGAAAAAAAACCTCAGATTGATATTTGGCTGTCCTTTTTGGTCAAAGTTTTTGGGGGGGAGAGGGAGGAAGTACCACAGAGTCTCCTACTTCCTGTTCCTGTCCAGCAGGCTCCTCCCAGTGCTTTGTCCATCTCCTGTTCATTTTTCACTTGGATTTGAGCTGGAAGGATCACTCTTTGTGTCTGCTGCATCATTATCATTGGATTTCAGGATTTTGGAATTTGAGATTTTACAAGTAAGTTGGTGTTGTTTGATTGGGGCATTGCAGTTGCTGCAACTTCATTTTTGGTACTTTTCATCATTTTTTAAAATAAATCGTTGTGGGTAGCCAGTAGGTCCAGAGCTAGCCATGGGTCATGGATTGCTGTGTGATGTATTTATTAATTTCAAACATCATTTAGGGGGCATGGATGGCATTGGATTGAATTGGAAAATGTGTTTTTTGGGGTGTATTTCAGTTTTTGGGCTGTGTGTTAAATACATGCCTTAGTTGTGTGTGGTGTGCTGCAGGCCTTGTTTAGCCCTGTGTATTTTCGTTTTTGCATTTTATTGCATTACAGGCAAAGCAAAAGCAGGGTGGTTTACCATGCAGCCTTTGCCTGGCTATTATAGGCCTGTTTTCAGTACATTGTTTTCCAGGCCTCCTGCTTGTTGCTTGTGATTTGTGAGTGTCCATGTGGCTGGTAGCCATTTCTGGTGGGAGTTACAAGTGTGCTGCTTTAGCCATATACTAAGGCCTGCATGTGTTTCCCTTTGTGGCCTAGGCTTCTTGTTGTGGGCCTGGCCATGAGGCTGGCGGCCATTTTGAAGCCAGGCAGTGTGCTTTTGCCATGGGCCTGCATTGTCTGTCTTCAGTTTCTTGTTGTTGTGGGCCTGGCCATGAGGCTGGCGGCCATTTTGAAGCCAGGCAGTGTGCTTTTGCCATATGCCTGCATTGTCTGTCTTTAGTTTCTTGTTGTTGTGGGCCTGGCCATGAGGCTGGCGGCCATTTTGAAGCCAGGCAGTGTGCTTTTTGCCATAGGCCTGCATTGTCTGTCTTCAGTTTCTTGTTGTTGTGGGCCTGGCCATGAGGCTGGCGGCCATTTTGAAGCCAGGCAGTGTGCTTTTTGCCATAGGCCTGCATTGTCTGTCTTCAGTTTCTTGTTGTTGTGTGCCTGGCCATGAGGCTGGCGGCCATTTTGAAGCCAGGCAGTGTGCTTTTGCCATAGGCCTGCATTGTCTGTCTTCAGTTTCTTGTTGTTGTGGGCCTGGCCATGAGGCTGGCGGCCATTTTGAAGCCAGGCAGTGTGCTTTTTGCCATAGGCCTGCATTGTCTGTCTTCAGTTTCTTGTTGTTGTGGGCCTGGCCATGAGGCTGGCGGCCATTTTGAAGGCCGGTAGTGTGCTTTATCCATAGGCCTGCAAGCTTGTAGCCTAGTCTGCCAACAGGTCTTTCATCCAGTGGGCCCAGAGGTAGTCAGGGGTGCATGAAACAACTGTTTCTGTGTGTTCTGTTCAATTTAAACATCATTTAGGGCACATGGATGGCATTGGATTGAATTGCAAAATGTGGATTTTTGGGTGTATTTCAGTTTTTGGGGTGTGTTAAATACATGCCTTAGTTGTGTGTGGTGTGTTGCAGGCCTTGTTTAGCCCTGTGTATTTTCGTTTTTGCATTTTATTGCATTACAGGCAAAGCAGTGTGGTTTACCATGCAGCCTTTGCCTGGATATCGTAGGCCAGTTTTCAGTACATTGTTTTCCAGGCCTCATGCTTGTTGCTTGTGATTTGTGAGTGTCCATGTGGCTGGTGGCCATTTCTGGTGGGAGTTAACTAAGTGTGCTGCTTTTGCCATTTAGGCCTGCATGGTTTTCCTTTTGGCTTACTGCTTGCATCCATCCCCTTTGCCAGCTGCAGCTCCCTGAATGATGTGATGACTGAGCAAATAATTTAATGCCAAACAGGGTCCACTTCTATTACATTTGTATTTTGGTTGTTGTTCCTCTTCTTTCCTATCCTTCCTGACAGTGTACACAGTATACCATGAAAGCCCTTGTTGACAGTCTCACAAATGGCTACACTAATTTATATCTTTTATTTGTTTGTTTGTACTGCTAGTAATTGAACCACAACAACAAATGCAACATTTCACTGATGTTCTTCTCCTGGCTTCTTTGCTTTTAGGTGCACAAAAGACAGAGGAGGAGGTGTCATCATCACCCGTTGTACTGCCAGGCAGAAGTCCTGCTGCGCGTCACGTCCACGTGTGACCACAGACATCTCTGCAACTTGTGCACCTGCGTCCTGCTGACATCTGAAGAAGATGGCCCCAAAGAAAGGTACCAGGTCCTCCAGTACCAAGAAAGTTGCCAGTGAGAAGAAGGGACAGAAGAAGGAAGTGGCACTTGCCAAGACTGGTGTGCCGGCCGATGTGTTTTTGGTAAAAAAAACTTACGCCTGCAGCAGCGGTGTCCAGCGGGGACCAAGCTGGGAGCAGCACCTCTGCATCAGTGGGCCCACCCCAGCAACCTAGGCCTAAGCCCATGACTGTGGCAGAGGTAGCCAGTCTACTAACGACCAGTGATGTTGAAATGTCATTATCGCAAAGTAGTACCCAATCCACGCACTCGCAGGCAGAAACTCAGCAGATAAGTGGGCAACCCCAGCCGCAACCCCAGCCGCAGCCAGAGCCGCAGCCGGAACCACAGCCGCAACAACAGCCGCAGCCGGAACCACAGCCGGAACCACAGCCCACAATAGTAGTTGTTCCACCTGAAGTAGGGGCAGTTCAGGAAATCGAGCTTTTTGCAGACGAAGAGGAGCAAGCCACTGTTCCAGAAGATCCATTGTCTTCCATACCCCCAGCAAGGAAAAGGAGGGTTAGTCCATCAACTTCTTCTTCAAGCCCCGCTTCTGATGATCTAGATGCCACTTGGAAGCCACCAGCTCAGCCTGAGAGTGATGCACGCCACAAGACAAGGCTAGTGAAAAGGAAGGTTCCAGAAAGCCTTACAGTTATGGAGGTAGATGTAGACGAGGGGGTTGATGATGATGATGAAGAGCCAGTCATCACGAACATCACTCCTGGGCCTGCGGAGATGGAGACCAACATTATTAGACTATCCCAAATCGCTGCGAGGGATGTAGCACGGATACCAGCAACACAGGTAACGCCAACACGACCTCCAGCTTCCATATTTGCCTTTGCAAAGGTCCGGCAGGGACCTACATCCAGCTCAACCACCACCTCAGTAGGTGGTGGTAATGTAAGTGCACAGAGTCAAATTCCATGCACACCCTCAATTTCATCTGGTATTGAAAGTGGCAGTTTCAGCAGCGGCAGAAAGTTCTCCTCCCCAGTTTGGGACTTCTTTTTGGTTAGCAGTAAGGAGGAGAACATTGCTATATGCTCAATTTGTCGGCAGCCTGTTAAGCGGGGTAAGCTTGGTACAAACTATGGTACCGGAGAACAAACAAGTCATCTAAAAAAACACCACACTATCAAGTGGGAGGCTCACCTACTTCACTTAGAAAAAAGGAAAACTGGACCCATTGCTGTTGTTGGGGATGAAGAATTAGGGGAAGATATGATCGCGGTGGAAGGTCAACAAGAGGGAGACATTTCTAGCCCTACCCCCAGCAGTGTACTGGTAACGCCCACATCCTCAGCAACATCTGAGTGGACCGTAGTAAGAGTCAACATGAGACACAAAGGCAACCGGGCACTGCAATGAGCAAAAGGGCAGCGTCGTTGAGCCTAGCTGGGTTCAAGAAGAAAGGTGCACCACAAAGGAAAATATTCCAGCCTACCATTGACAGCATGCTTAGGTCGGAGGGGCAGTACCAACGCAACCACCCAACGGCACGGTTGTACAATGCGAAGCTGGCTAAAATGTTAGCGCTGGACCTTCTCCTTTTTCATTTGTGGAAGGGGTGGGTTTCCTTGAATTTGTGTCAGCCATCTGCCCTAAATGGAAGGTTCCCTGCCGGTCCTATTTCGCCCGAGTTGCTGTTCCAGCACTACATCACCATGTGCTGGAATTGGTTGGACAAGCTTTGCAGCAGAGTGCTGTTCACAAAATCCACCTGACAACAGACATGTGGACCAGTTGCTAAGCCACTGATTACATGTGCATCACTGCACACTGGGTCTCTTTTGTGGGGGTTAGAGACAAGCTATCTGAAGTAGGTGCTGTTGACACAGCTGCAATTTTTAATGCTTCTCGGAAACATGCAACTGTAGCCATGTTCGCCATGGAGAAATCTCATAGTGCTGAAAACATTTTGGAAGAGTTTAACAGCAAGGTCTTTGAATGGCTGCGCCCCAGAGGGCTTCACATTGGTTTTGTTGCCACGGATAATGGCAGTAATATACTTAAGGCCATGACGCTTGGTGAGTATTTCAGGGTCCCGTGTTTGGCGCACTGCATTAACATTATAGTTCAAGACTTTCTGAAAAAAGAACCCATAGTCAGCAACTTACTGACCACCTGCCGCAGAATATGCACGCATTTTAGCCATTCTTTTAAAGCCCGGAAGCAGCTGAGAATCATTCAACGTGACTATAGAATGACAGTCAAAGCACTCATCCAGGAGGTGGCAACACGTTGGAACTCAATGTATTACATGCTTGACCGTCTGTTTGAGCAGTACAGACCAATCAATGAATATGTCATGCGAAGGGCGGATGCTACTGTGAAAGGCATGACCCTTCAGATGGACCAATGGTGCCTAGTTAAATCTCTTACAGAGATGCTTCTTCCTTTCGAGGTCTTCACACGTGAAGTCAGCAAGGAGGACTGTACTATGGGCCAAGCTATCCCATTGTTGCACATGCTAGAGCAACAGCTGAAGGGGGTGTGTGAAGCGTACAAAGGTGTGGAGGGAAAAAAAGAAGCACATGAGTTGGTGGAGAGCTTATCATGTCGCTTAAGTGAAAATGCAAGGGTGCAAAATAAGATTGCGTCACAACAACATTACATTTGTGCCACAATTCTGGATCCACGGTACAAATCGGCACTGCACAGTAAGACATTACTCCCTTTTTCAGAAGTGGATGTTGCCCGGTACAAAACTTGGATAGCTGAGGCAGCCAGTACATTGGAAAATGAACGGCTGGTAATTAAAGGCCTCAAACCCACGTCAAGTACTGCAGCAGAGCATCCGGCATCAAGTTCAACTTCAGAGCCTGTGGGCAGTGCATTTGGTTCACAGCTGTCACCAACACTATCGACAACAGCAATAACCGGATCATCAGCCCCAGTACAAACGGCACAGGATTGGTATTTACAGCAAGGACTTGCTAGGTCCAGTGCTGATGCAAAGACAAAAGAGGCCGCACTAAGTTTAGCACCCCTGAACATTGACCGAATGGTCCAGGCCTACCTGGATGACCCAACAGAGGTCTACATTGATCAAAACCCATTGCGGTATTAGTATGGCAAAAAGGGCCAATGGCCAGTGCTCAGCAGGCTGGCGATAAACTATCTGGCTTGCCCTGTCGCAAGTGTCTCTTCTGAACGTGTTTTCAGTGCTGCTGGTTCCATTGTAACAGTGAAAAGGACCAGTCTCTCACCCAAAAACGTTGAGAGGTTAACCATGATCAAAATGAATCAGCAATTTATACCACCGAATTACACAATACATGAATCAACGCAGGAAGATGAGGACAGCGGCTCAGGTGACGGAAGTAGCGTGTTGGATGCTGATTACCTACTTCTGGTTGAACCTCCAGAGTTTGAGGACGAGCTATACTTCCCTGACAACTAGGCTTCCACTTCTTACTGTGGTTCTCCCTTATTTACTTCTATTTGTGTGTCTGTCTTTCTGTTTGGAAACTTCAAATCACAACAAATCCATCACCACCGTCTTCGTATTTTATTGCCTTATATGAGTTTCAGCTCTCTGCATTTCAGTCCACTCCTCCGAGTCCTGCTCCTCCTGAATCGACCTAAATCTATTGCCCTCAAGCCAGATGATAATTGGATGTAGCATAATCGAAGAAAAACTAAAATCTTGCCTCGTTGAGTCTCTCCAAAAGAAGTGGAACATGATGATGACTACTATAGCTATCCTCCTTTCCGAGCCGATACAGACTGCCCATTAACTGAAGATGAGAAGGAACAGGTAATGAATGATGACATGCATTGGACGCTGACTGAGTGATTTGTGTTGTTGTTTGTAGTGCATGAAGGTAATTCATTGTGTACTATTAACTAATCTACACACTAAAAGTAACTCAATGCAATGTTTGTTTCCATTCTTGTTTTTCAATAACTATTTTCTACTTCTACTGCAGGCCGATCCATTGCATTTTGAATATGGTAAGGGGACTCAATCTGTACACTACTGCACACTGAGTTGGACAACACACCATGATGATGACCACAGTGACATTATCTCTTCGCAGTCACTCAGTACGATCAGAGATGATTGATGGAATAACTCAGTGCTTTTCATGAGTGCATTAAAGGTAACCAAGTCAACAACAACCACTGCAGACCTACATGTCTGTGTAGTGGTGGAGTCGAGTGTGGTGGTATGACTGACAGCGGGGCATTGATTTAGTCACTTAATTTGTAAAATGCTATGTTGCTGTATATCTGCTTTGTCTGCCTCTGTCAAAAAATGTACGCTAAATGGAGGATGTGTTACGGGTGCCGTGGGCCTGCTCTGTCCTGTTGTTGTTGGAGGTTAATGCTGGAAACAGACTAGAGTAGACATGATGTATCCAAATCCATGCCGCCTCTGAAAGTGTTCTTGTTGCACTCCACCGTAATTTAGGCATTTTTTTCTACTTGATTTTTCAATATCCCTTTTGTTTTCCCATCTGCAATTACAGGCCGGCCCTTACCCTGTGCTACACTGGGAAAAACTACTCTCACATACCTTACCAATGAATCTACATCTGCCAGGCAGGCAGTGGCGTCACCCAAGATTGATGGCCGGAGCGTCCATGGAAGGGAGGACCAAGACGAATGCCGAGATGCAACTCCACATTTTAACCAGGATAACATACAGTAACAGTATCAACTTTCATCATCTTTTAAATTTGATTCATTTTTTGTCTTCAATCATTACTACTGTGTGTTGTTGTTGTTATGTTTGCTCTCTGCTTATAATTCAATTCATCCCTACAGCAATTTTTGGCTTTTCTTTGCTATCTTTAAGCCCGGGCCGGTACAACACAACAGAAACTGAATGTAATTCGGGTCGCTCTGAGGGCAGACAGGCAAGGCAAATTGCATAATATACTGCTGCCCTGTACTGTCTAATTGTCTAGTAGTAGTAGTTAGTAAGTACTATCATTAACCATCAAGTTATCATCATCATGCATGCATTTCCTTTTCTCCCTTAACTGATTTATGGATATGGTTGTCTGCCAAGATTGTGTTTTGTTGTTGTCCATGCGTACTGTTTTTCTTTGTCAAACCTTTCCCAAAACCCCCTTCCCAACCATTCATCAAACCCTAACCCTCTTCCCCCGGGCTGTGTGACTTATTGAGGTGTGACTAAATTAAATGTACACCAATAATTTATCACACGCTTGCTGGGGCGGATGTGGCTAAAGCAACATAAATGCATTTTCAAGGCAGGGCGCGGATCTTCTGCTTGCCCACCCTCCTATGAGCAGTATATTTGCGATTTTTTTTTTTTTACCAAAGGAACCTAATCCATCAACATTAATTGCCGGCATAGATTGGATTTGTTGTCATCCTCCGAAACAGCACTAACGGTTACGCTTGTGTCGAGTCACGGTGTACTGTAGGCCTAGTTGAGTGACTCGACACAGCTATAGTTTGTAAATCTATGTACTAGGCTATCCCCGCAACCATTATGTTTCCTTGTATTTTGGCATATTATTGTTTGGCAGTAAGTTCTTCGTTCTACTACTCCTCCCACAGTCTCTCTCAGGCGACTGACTGTCTCATTTTCTTTTATTTGCAAGTGAAACTGCCAGGGTCTACTACTACTACCACCACAACCATGGCATGTTGGGAAAGAAAACCATCATCACCATGCAGCCATCGCCGTGCCCAAGTTAAACATCAAGCACAGGTAAGAGAAGAAGTTTGGGGGAGGCATAATTAATAACAGAATTTTTTTCACTAATTCTATTTCACACACCCCTTGAGTCCAGTTGCAGAATGCATAGATTAGGAGGAGAGACTGACAGTACTAGTAGGACAAGTCCCTCAGTGAGGGGTACCGCATCTGTCTGTTTGTGTCTTAGTAACTCAGCCAATTATTTAAATCAAACACTGGCTGTGGCACTGCACCAGCAAGGAAACCGTGTGACGTAAAACATTAACCCCACCCACAAAACATTAACCACATCGTATAAAGTCTAAATATGTAATTTAATACCCTAACAAAAATAAACTATGTAAAAAAAATCCCACAACACCTGACCCACCCCTCTCCCTAACCCCAATCAATGTTCATGTCCCGGAACGAAAAAGTCCAACAAAAGTCCAAAACCCAACGCCCGATTCCCACCCACCAAAAGAAGCTATAAAAAAGGGCAATAAATAAACGGGGTCTCAGCGGGCTCGCCTCTCCAGGACACGGATGCGCTCCTCTAGGCGGGCCACGTGGTGCTTCAGCGCGCGGCAGTTGCATCCACAGGGGGGGGGGGCAGCAGTGCTTCTTGCTGTGTGGCGGCGGGCGGCTGACAGGCGGTGGCGCCGTAACACTTTAGGGGGGTGTCTGGGGCCCGGGGCATTGGAGGAGGCTGCAGCTGCTGCCGCCTCCTCCTCCAGAAGAACCAGCCGCTGGTATTCGGCCTGTATGGCCTCCAGCTTCCAGCGCCGGGCCTTGGCTGCCAACTCCTTCCTGTCGACTTTACCTTTGGAAGGAGTCGCACTCGCTATATCAAGAAGAAAAAACAAGACTATTGTAAAATATACTCTTAGCAAAGCAGTCAGACAAATTCATTCTACACATAGTGGCACAGTAGCACTAGCAAGCACAGTACGTAACATTTGTGGTATGTATCTATCCTCCCACTACCTCGGCCTCGAACATTTGTGGTAGTTTCAGGCATTCCACCACCCATGCATCTGATTCATATCACACACCTATGCATGCATCCCACGTATCCTTCTCTGCCAGTCATAAATATAAAATCTCGCCCGTCCTTCCTCCTTCCACCCTTCTTTCCCTTTTCGTTCAACCCATCCTTCAAGGTCATCTGATCAGACTTTGTCTTCTCCATAAAAATTTCACAGCTGAGTTGAAGTCCGATAGAAGAGGCCATTGGTTACTCTCAGTACACTCCCGTCGCTAATGCTATTGCTAATGCTAAGTAAAGGGTGTCTTCTTCAACCGTTCACAACAACTTCTTACTTAAGTCTCAACAGTACAGTACACATTACACCCTTTCAGCGAGTGTAATGTCAATAAGTAAGGATTAGGAATATAACTTACCACCGCCCGCCACTGCTGCTGGCTCACCCCCTGCAGCTCCTCCAACTGCTGCATCGCCTGCACCCTCAGCGGCCACGTCACCTTCGCCGCTGGCCCCGGTACTGGTGGTCGGTAGTACGCCTAGAAAAAACATTACACATTTTTCAGATGCCATATACACCTCCCCCTATTTTTGACTAGCAAGAATGAAAAAAAAGTTAATACATACATAATACATATACAACATACATCACTAGTATAAATCAGGTAGTAGAGTAGACACTGGTAGTGTTATATGGTCCCTAGGGTCATTCTAGTCTTTGCTAAGTTACCCCGAGCCATGCAACCATTTTAGCTCTGTCTTTTATTTTTGCGCAAGTTACCTCGCAGCTTGTTGTGAAAGATGCCTTTGAGCCCACATGAGCTCATACTCCTACTGTCTGAGCGCTGCGTACAAGGTCGAAAAACAACCGACTTTGTTATGGAGTTCTGGTGTTAGTCCATATTGCTTATCCATAAAAAAACTGCACTTTTTGGCACGACTGAGAAATGCTTGCACTATACTAACGCGCACCATTTTTCTCATTACAGACGGAAGATTCCCTTATACGAAGAACCAGAGCTTTGCAGACCTTATGATGTAACCAGTACTAGGTTCTTCTAAGGTGAGGGCTCCCAGAATTCTCACATCTCCATTTATAATTTTATATAAACTAGATTCCTACCAAGGGGAGGGTGGTTCTTCCACCACTGTTCAGTTATCATGATCTCGCCTTTTGCCTTCTATAGACTTGTAGTTGTAAGTAACTTGTAAGTCTAACTAAGTGTAACAATGTTTATTGTTTTAATCTTATGCATTTTGCTGTTGCTGCTGCATTATACAACGTACAGAGCTTGTCAGTTGGAAATAAAAATAAACCTTTTGAACTTACATAGACTCGGTGGTATTTGGTGTGGACTCACACGAGAGAGTGAGCAAAAGGGTGTGCATTGCTTCCGCGACAGAGGTTAGGAGTGTTATGTTGTCTGGGTTGTCTACTCATTGGGTATTTTGGGGGGGGGGGCGTTTCGGAGTAATGAGACACTATAACTAGTTGGTCATGGGATTGTGGTGGCTTCTGATTGAGGTGTGAGGAAGGTCCAACCTCCCATCACCAACGTCCTATTTTCTTGTGCAAAGTTCTGTATGTGCAGAATCCCTACAACAGTAGTAGTATGTCCTATCCTATCTAAAATTCTAAAATGTGGTTGGGCATTTTCTTGGTGGGAATTGTCGAAAAGCATCAAGAATAAGAAGACTAGAAGTAGTAGAAGAGGACAACCCAAAGGACTGGACTCAATGGCTATAGCTATTGGTGAATATGAGTTTTATTTAAAATATTTTAAATAAAGAGTGGGCAACTGGGCAAGCTTAGCTACAGACAGACTAATAGTAGTAGTACAGAGAGTCATAGCAGACGCAGTTAGAGGCAGGGATAACAAGAATTTAGAAACAGATAGTATAGAGCAAAGAAGATTTTGTCAAAATTCGAATTAGGAGGATACCTAAATAATAGTTCGGAAAAATAAGGTGCAGGAAAAGTTTGGGAAATCAAATTAATAATATTAACCACTGGAGGACTTACTGGGGCCAGCAGCAGAGCCCTCGAGAGAGGAGCGGTCCTGTCCCTGGGAGGCATCTTGTTGATCTTCGTGGCCCACCGCCTGCGACCCCGTCTTCTTGCCCCTGGGTGCTGCTGATCATGTAAGATTTCATAAAAAAGAGACAAAAATTAAAGTTTGGTGTGAAATAAATAAAATATTTTAAAATACGCACCAAAAACTTTTTGGGTAACAACAATTGCAATAAAATTGACCTATCTGATCGACTGGTAGTATTGCGAGATTCACGGACCGTCTAGCAAGCCTAACTACCACCTGACCTAGCCCACCTATTCCAATCCAGACGGGCCAATTGTTCAGTAAGTCTGCATTTCCATTTATTTTAGTCCTCAAAAATGCATAGATGGAGGACACATGCATACATTTTTGCATACACCAAATTGTTGGCTGGTTGCTGCTGATGTTCTGCTAGTGATGATATAAGCCTATTAACACTCAGAAAACAAACTACAAAAGGTTCTGCGAAGGACTGGGGTAAGCAGCACTCAGCAGCACGTGACATGACAGAGGATGCGTCACGCACACCACTTACAAATTACCAACTAATAAGTAACTAAACCTATCAATCCACCACTATCCCTTCTTAGTGGCAGGAGGACAAAGGAAGGACTACTCTCGCTAGCATTACATCACTTAAGTTCTCTAAAGTAAACTCTTACATAATCATCAGGCCAAGCGAGCGCAAAGTTGCAAACAAGTAAGATTAGTAGCGCCGAACGCCTGTGTCATAACAATCACAGATTTGTAAACGTAGTTTACCTGCAATGTAAGCAGCAGCATTCTTGCTGGTCGGAAAAAAAAATATATTCGCAATATATAACACAGAGCAGAACACAAAGTAGTAATATTAAATAGCTACTCACCAAGCCCCGGGACCTCCACTCCTAGCAGGTCCAGCAGGTCCTGCTCCCGGTCCAGAATATCGGACCACCGGTGCGTCAGCTGATTATTAGTGCGCCGGACACCAGAGCAGCGAAACACTGCCCGACGCACCTTGCCCCACCGCTGCCGACGCTCCCGGAGCCCGTACCCGGACCCAGGCCTGCCGCCTTATTAAGGGGTTAAGGGGAGGTGGCACTGAAGAAAAAAAATCAGAGCGCCCACCTCCGACTCATTAAATAAGGCCCGTGCCTGCACCCCTCTTTGGCGCCGCCTTCCGCAAGGAAGGCGGTCGCGGCTCTGGCTCCGACTTCGAGCCCTGTGGCTGTGGCCCTTTGCCATGGTTCTGGGTAGGCGGGGGACGGAAAAGAAAAGGTAGGAATTACAAAAAAGTAAGTAAAAGAAATGAAAAAGCAGGAAAAAGAAAAAGTAGTTAAAAACACACAAAAAGTAGAAAAAAACTCAAAATATAGAATCAGGAAAATAGAGAAATAGATAATAAATAAAAAGACCCAAAAAAGTTTACAGAAACAAAGGATTGAAAAGATAGAGTGAGGATTGAAAAGCAGGCCGAGAACCATAGCAATAGACTGAAAAACAAGATGGCCGCGCCCATTGCGACCGCATGGGCAAGTTCGCGCGATATTTCCCCCCTGAGCACGCAAAAAGCGTCGAGAACACGTAATGCGCGTTCCCGAACAGGAAACCCTTATCGCGAACGGGCGGGAGCATGCAATACGCAACCCGGAACTGGAAATAAGCATCGCGAGCGGGCGGGAGCATGCAATACGCGACCCGGAACAGGAAATACCATCGCGAGCGAGGCGGGACAAGTGAAAACAAGATGGCCGCGCCCGTTAGCGACCGAATGGGCAAGTTAGCGATATATTTCCCCGCGAGCACGCAAAAGCACATCGCGAACGGACGGGACCAGCAATTCTGCGATTTCGCGGAATCTCCGCATGCTCGCGGAAATTTTTAGCAATTTCGCGGAGATTTGCGTAACGCGACTACGCAAATTCCGCCCACCCTTAGCGCGGGGCAAAGGCCACAATTTTCTCTTTGCCATCAATTATTTGGGAAAGGGTGGCACCCAAACCTTTGTTACTAGCATCCGTCATTAGAAAGGTTTTGCGACTAGGTTCGAAGTTGCACAAGTATGGAGCGGCAAGAATGGCGTCTTTTATTTTCATGAAAGATGTTTGATGATCATCAGTCCATTATATCGTACATGGTTCTTTACAAGATCTCTAAGATTGGAAGTCATATCAGCAAAATTTCTCACATACTTTGCCATATACTCAGCTAGTCCTAGGAAGGACTTCAGCTCCTCCTTACTTTTTGGAGCAGGAGCATCTTTAATAGCTTCAAGAAGGCAAATTTTGGGTTTAAAACCATCTTTTGAAATGTTATGCCCGAGATACTCTACCGCATTTACTCCTAACTGGCATTTCTCTCTTTTGAGGGTTAAGCCTGCATTTTTTAATCTTGAGAGCACTTCCCTTGGAATTTTGTCATGTTCTTCAGTTGTGCACCATAGTGAAACAGAGTGTTTTCTGTACCCCTTCTAATATGTGTTGCCTGATTTTTAGAAAAACTGCTGCTGCTGAGGCGAGCCGAAACGGCATGCGGCGAAACATAAAAGTCCCCATAGGTGTGGTGAAAGCTGTTAGATGTCTGGACTCTGGATGCAATTCAACTTGGTGATATGCCATAGAGAGGTCTAAGACACTAAAACATGTGGCCTCACCCATCGTGCTCAACATTTCGTGGATACGATGTAAGGGATGTCTCTCCACCCATATACTGGTATTTAAATCACGCAAGTCAATACACAGCCTAATATCCTCACACTGATTTGTTTTTAGCAATTGCAATAGGTGCTACCCAGTCTGAGCAGTCTATGGGTTGTATAATACCTAAATCCTTTAGCCTATTGAGTTCTTTCTTTAAAGGATCCCACATCAGATGAGGTATTGGTCTGGTGTTATGTATAGAAGATTTGGCATTGGGTTTTGGTTGGATTTTATATTGGAAGTCTTTTAGCAATCCCAACTTACTGGAGAAAACGTCTGGAAATTCATCAATTATGTGTTCACAAACATTTGACTGGTTCACAACAAGAACTTGCTCAGGATTATTGGGATCAAGCTTGATTCGCAATTATTTTTAGGGTTGCCACCCGAGGAGATTTGATCCCTCTTCTACAATGTAAACCTTGCCTACTGTTGAGCGGCCCTTGAAGGATATGAGGGTTTTAATCATACCTTTCATAGGAGTAGGGTCGCTATTGTATCCACTGGGTGAAACATCAGCTGTAAGCAATTCAATCTTGTTAACATCTCCCATAGACATATAATCAGGTGAATGGAGAACATTAATCAGCAAACATTTTAACTAGACTGCCTTCCAAACGAACCTCACATACAGGATATTTTAATTGATTGTCAGTATTATCTTTAACTTGTAATATTATCTTTTTAACTTGGGATTTCTCTTCTGGTAGAATTGTTCCACTTCCAAATCCTTTCTTGGGGAGACTTTTGCATACCTTTGCCAGATGACCTCTTTTGTTACACTTTCTACAAACAACTGTTTTAGCTTGACGATTAGGGCTATTGGGTAAGTGGTTGCTACTTCCACAGCGGAAGACCTTAAGCTTGAAATTTTCTGTATCACCCAATTGAGAAGGCCATTTGTCATTTTTAATTTTGCATACAGCAAGTTCAGATCCCAAGTCCATTATTTCTGAAATTTGTTCACTAGAGCTTGGGGATCTAATCTCTTTCAAACAGATGGCAGTGTGCTCAATAAACTTAGCAATCTCAATAGCTTCTTGAAGATTAAAACTTTGAATTTTATTATTATTAGTGCATCGCACTAGTTGGTCTCTTATAAGAGAATCGTTTAGTTCTCGAAATTCACATAACTTGCTCAATCCTCTAAGCACTGCCACATATGTAGAAACTGTTTCTTGTTTGCCCTGAACTCTGCTGAAGAATTTATGCCATTCAAGAACAATGTCAACCCTATCTCCAAAGTGAATCCGTAGTTTTAAAAGAGTAGACTTGTAAGCATCCTCTTCATCCTCATCAGTGTCACTATCTCCTGAAACGGATTCTGGCTCAGGTAATGACTCAAAGATCTTCCTGCCATGAGGACCTAAACTGTGGAGTAATATGTGTTGTTTCCTTGTAGAGCTAAACTTCTCTCCTCCTATTGCAATTAAGTAGGACTCAAAAATATTTTCCCACTCCTTCCATGGAATGTTAGACTCCCCAAATTCATTTAGAAACGGTGCAGGTTGAGACATACTGGCTGCTGCACCACAAGGAATAAGATTAAACAGGAAATGATTGAAAAGAGAATATAAATCCAATTGTTGATTGAAAAAGTTGCCCTCCTATCAGAACAGCCCCAATATACACGTTTAATTAAAATCGATGAAAATGAGGTGTGCGTGTCTCCGTGAGATAAGCGGAGCACGCTGAATGATGAAATATAGAGGATGGTCAACAATGAAACAGTGGTGTGCGTGTCACCGAAAACAACACGCAAACTGTGCTTCCAAAGAATAAGAGGAAGCTGAGGAAAATATTGCTGAAGAAAATAGGTGTGCGCGTCACGGTGGAGTGGCACGCAAGGATTTCACAAGCAATTTATGGTGTGTGTCACCGAACATAACACGCAGACTGTTGAGGAAAATTATGCTGAAGAAAATGGTGTGCGCGTCACCGTGAAGTGGCACGCTTGATATATTAACAAGCAAATTACGGTGTGCGTGTCACCGAGAACAACACGCAGACAGTTGAGGAAAATTATGTTGAAGTAAATAGGTATGCGCTTCACCGTGAAGTGGCACACTTTTAACTTTCAGACATTTGAGGAAAATTATGCTGAAGTAAATAGGTATGCGCGTCACCATGAAGTGGCACACTTTGATATTTCATGAGAAAATTATGGTCTGCGTGTCACCGAAAGCAACACGCAGATAGTGCCTTTCAACAACAACACACAGCTGATGAGGTACACTGAAGCAAATCGGTGTGCGTGTCACTGTGAAGAGACACGCTAGAAATGTACATGCAATATGGAGAGCGTGTCTCTCTGAAAATGGCACACACAATACCTCAATGAAGCGAGGCAAGGCTTAAGATGAACAGAGGGGCAGAGAACACAATCCCGCCCCAAGGCGGATCCCAAGCCTGAGTGCCGAAATGGCAGGCAGAAGAGGAGGCAGTCCGAGGAAACCACGCCTCAAGGATCTACCGTTAGAGAGGGAAACCAGAAAGCGACGCAGGAAGACACCCCTTCAGCTGTCGACAGAGATTTTCGTTGACGCAGAGAAAAGGGCGGAAGACCACAGCCTTAAATAAAAACAATCCGGGATGAAGAACTGTGTTGTGCCCCCAGATGAAGGATGCCACCACAGGACACGTAAGGTAAGTCTTAAGAGTTTATTTGTGGGAACAACGAGCCACCGCTCCTCTCACAACAGATGAGAGGCACCAACTGACCATTATAGAACCCCCCACACATAACTACTATGGCAACACATAGAGATTCTATACAGAACATTAAACAAGCATATGTAAGTACAACATATTACCTCCTTTTGTTTATAAAAGAAGAAACATAAAAGCAATCATATAAACAACTCCTCAGATGAGGAGGAGCAGCCAAAAAAACAAAAAAACTAATAAGTGTAACAACTATACAAACGGATACCAGAAATAAATTGGAAATAATACAAATCATGCAGAAGAAATGGTAAAGAACAAGAGTAAATTACTGTAACTTCCAAGGAACGCGTCAAACACGATTAGACCTCCTAGGCACTTCACAGGGCACATGCGATTCAGACATTATATTGGAAGGCACATCAGGAGACACATCAATTGGGCCAGAAGGCACAACAACATCTCTCCTCGTACCATTTGAAGTATTAGCTGCAACATGAACTTTCACAACTTTTCCAGCATTCCACCAATGTCCACCACGTACCATGATGGCACCACCATAAACTTTCTCAACACAGACAGGCTCACCAAAGGACACACCCCCTTTTTTTACAACGTTAGTGTTTCTGATACGAACCATGTCCCCAGGATGCAAATCAACAGACTTCGCCGACTTCTTTACATTATACCTATCGGACATTTTCCTCTGCGCAGCTTCAACCCTGGATTCCAAAGCAGCATGATCCACCCAACACGACACTTTATCACGAACTGTTCTTAAAAGTCAGCCGGGTATAAAGCAGAAGTGGGTAGGCTACCTCTGAGTGATACAAAGGGTGCAACCTTTGTGATAGAATGCGGTGTTGTGCGGTAAAACCACAGCATGGATCTGACCGCACCTTCCACATTGTAACCATTATGCCTAGCCCACTTAATACACTCCACAACCACCCTGTTCATCCTCTCAACCAAACCGTTGGTTTGAGGATGTCCAACAGAACTTCTTAAATGTTTTATACCAGATTCATTCAAAAGCACACTCATTTCCTGATTGACAAACTGCACACCATTATCAGAAACAAGCGCTTCTGGGAAACCTTCTCTCAAGAAAATCTCTTTGAGAAAAAGAATCGCATTACTTGGGAGATGCACAAAATCGGACTTCGGGCCACTTGCTGTGAAAGTCCATCAATACATACGCAAAACGTAGGTTGTAAGGAAGAAAATTGAACGGACCCACTAAATCAATTCCCACCTTAAGTCATGGCTTTTCTGGAAAAGGAATGGGCTGTAAAGGAGGTGTGACAACCTTCAGACCCTTTTCAGCTCCACCACAGACAACACACTCCTTGACTCTTAACTCGATGTCCTTGTCCATAGAAGGCCACCAATAGTGCAGTCTGACACGTCTTTTTGTCATGGTTGCCCCCAGATGTCCATCATGTGCACAATCAACCAACTTGGTGCGTACATTAAGAGGAGGAATGCACCTACCATCCCTCATGATGACACCATCTTCAATGGAAAGTTCTTCAGCAACTTTCCAGAAAGGTTGAATTTCAGGAGGCACACACCTCTCTCTAGGCCAACCCTTCACGATATATTCTCTTACTCTTCCAAGAGCAGCATCCTCATTCAACACCTCTTTCCATTCAATCTCACTACAAGCCTTATTTTCAACTACATCGACAAAAGCAATAAAACAATCCTCCTTGTCCTCTTCCACATCAAGTACATCATCCTCACTTAAAGGAAGTCTTGACAGCATATCAGCTCTGACATTTTCCTTTCCTGGGATGTGCTTAACCACAAAATCATACTGTAAAAGTTTAGTAGTGAGCCGTGCAATGCGAGGCGTAGCATATTTGAGACGTTCTCCCCCCAGAATATATATCAGGGGCTTATGATCGGTTTGGATGACAAATTTTCTGCCCCAAATATAAGTCCTGAACTTTTCACATGCCCGATAACACGCCAAAAGCTCTTTTTCGATCACAGAGTAGTTAAGCTCTGGATCACGCAGTACTCTGGACGCATAGCTAATGGTAACCTCAGTCTCGGCTGAAGATTGAGTAAGAACTGCTCCTAAACCATAGTTACTCGCGTCAACTGTAATGGTACAGGGAACAGACGGGTCATAGGCACTAAGAGTCTTAGCATTCAACATTTCTGACTTGACCAAATCAAATGTCTCTTGACAAAACACATCCCACTTAAAAGTGACATTTGTCCTTAACATATTAGAAAGAACCTTCATTTTACTAGCATAATCAGGTATAAAACGTGAGTAGAACTCACACAACCCCAAAAAAGAGCGTAATTCATCCTTGTTTTTAGGACACGGACATTCAACAACAGCTTTCACTAGACCTGGTCTCGGGCTGACACCTTTAGCAGAAACAAGATGTCCAAGGAATTCTATTTCTCTCTTCCAAAATTCACATTTATTTTTTTTAACCACAATACCTTTTTTCTCAAAAGTACCAAGAACAGTCCTCAAAACCTTATCCTGTTCATCTAAATGTTTGGAAAAAATGAGCACATCATCTTGAAAGATGACAACACCCCTTACATCGTGAAGCACTGTTTGCATTATGCGTTGGAACACGGAAGCCGCAGATGCGAGACCAAATGGCATCCTACAAAACTGAAATGTACCAAACGGGGAATTAAAAGCTGTATAGTGGCGAGACTCATCATCCAACATAACTTGATGGTACGCGGAGGCCAAATCTATCTTAGAAAACCATTCTGCGTCCTTCAATTCTTCTAAAAGGTCACCAATTTTAGGAAGAGGATGCGAGTCGACCCAAATTTCTTTATTAAGACATCTCAAATCGACCCACAAACGTATCTCGCCATTCCGTTTGCGGGCAACGACCAATGGACTTAACCACAAACTGGATTCAACCGGCTCAATGGCTCCACAATTCTTCAATCTATCCAATTCGGTCTTAAGATCTCCTCTAAGGCTAAACGGCACAGACCTGACTTTATGCTTCACCGGAATAGCATCTTTCTTAACTTTGATCTTGTGCTTGAATCCCCCAATTTTTCCAAGAGTCAGAAAACACTTTGGGAAACTCCTGTTCTAAACAGAGAGAATCAGGATTGTCCTTGACAATTAACACTTGCTCACTGGTTCCTGGCCTTAGTACCATGCCAAAGAGCCCTTGATGGTACCAACCAAGGATGTTTAATCCACGAACCGCCACATAAATCTTACCCTGTATCTTGCGCCCCTGAATTCCAACACATCCTCGATGAACCGCACTAAATTAATCTTACGTCCCTCATACAATACGGGTGCTGTCAGGAGGAAAAAGAGATCTGTCCCCCCAAGATTTCTTGAATAAATCATACGTAATCATTGTTATGCGGGCACCAGAGTCTACCAACAACTTTAAACAGACATCACCCACCAACACATTCACATAGGGATCTACACAATCAGACGGATCGCCAGAAACTATCCCTTCATCCGTGACCACAACAATCATGTCTTGAAAATTTTGAACTAGATCATTTTCACATGATGGTTCATCTTGTGTAACGCAATTAACTTTATCAGTTTTACTTACACTAGACTGACACACTTTCGCCACATGTCCTACTCTCCCACACTTATGGCATTTGGCATTTTTACCAGGACAAAATCTGTTGTCTTTACCATGCGGAGGATACCCACATCTATAACAAATATTGCTTCTTTTGAAAGGACCTTTCTCATTCGGTTTAACCTTATGCAAAGTATTGCTAGTGGCATTGGCAACGGCAATAGCATTCACAGATTCCTTTGGAGTGGAATTCACATTAAGCTCTTTTATCGATATTTGTGCCAGTTCAACACTCTTTGCTACCTTTATAACTTCTTCCAGACTTGGATTACCCATTGTAAGAAGTTTCTGTTGAATCTGCTTGTCCCAACAATGTGCTATAAATTGGTCTCTGACGAGCTGGTCACGATATTCCCCAAATTGACATTCAGCACAAAGTTTACGCAAAGCACTCAAATATGTATCAACATTTTCACATTGTAACTGCGCACGTTTAAAAAATGTATGCCTTAAGACAACTAGACTCGGTTGCACATCAAATTTGATAACCAATTTCTTGACAGACAGTTGATAATCATCAAATACTGCACCCTCCCCCACCACAATATCAGGGAGATGTTTGAAAACCTCCCTTCCTTCAAAACCTAAGGAGTTGAGAAGAAGATACTTCTTTCTTTCAGCCCTGAAATGTGATGCGCCGATAGCACCTAAGTACGTTTCAAAAGCATCGAACCACTGCCTCCATTGTATCTGAGGTGAGCCCGGACTTGCCAGAAATGGTGGTGGTGGTGGGTTTACAGATTGCATATTAGAGAGCAAAAATGATTTGCAAACAAATTACCATAAAACCAGCACAATCAATTAGTTTGCACAACACCCAAAGAGCACATGAAAATAATGATGTGAAAAAAAACCGTCACATAAGGAGTTGCTGAAAAAAAACTTTGAAAAAGAAATATATGGATGTAACTGTAGAGAATCCATCCAGTGCAGACCTTTACTGCAGGCGAATTTTCATGAATATAAATAGCACACAGAACCTTAACGAGATTAATGGGTGAACTACAATTTGCATTAAAATGTTTAGAAAACAAAATACTGGCCGGTCGGTCCTGAAGCTTGTTGTCTCTAGTTATCAGCTGGCACTGATGCTCGGTGTCTACAAAGCCAAATACTTCACAGCTGTGAGGGGAAAAAAGACAGATCCTTCGGTGAACTTAAGCCTTTCTGACTGCTAACACTCACGACACTCTGCTCCAATTAAACTTCTGCGTGTCAGAGCGTCATCAATCACCACACGCAGGAAGAATTCCAAGGACTGATGACGCTAGATCTTCACCGAATCCCCTTGCAGGATTCCAATGCGTCATCAGTTGCCACAGACAGCCCAGAAGTGCAGAGCTCCGGTTTCCAACTGCCTCAGCTATCAATCACGGCAAGTTTTAGAGATGCTTTGAAGGCAGGCACACCGGGAGGAATTCCGGACAGACAAGTGCCTTCAGGCTGCCAACATTTTTAAGCTTCTATGCAAGCAAGCACACCGGAGTGTATTCCGGACATAAAATTAGCTTGAAGGTGCCAACAACCACAAACCCCTCTCGCTGACCTCCTCACCCGATTCTTCCAGAGTCACAAACAGCCGCCGGAGAAGTTAAAAATAGCCTTCTCTTCAAGAACGCACTCAGCCGCTGGAGGAGGTTTGATCAGGGGTGTCAAGCTTCAGTCCATGAGCATAAAATTTCACGCAGCTGTGCTTAAATAATCCGATGCTTAACAGCACACTCTTCTGATGCTAAAAATGCTGTGGTGGCTCGCCCGCTCGTCGCCAAAAATAGTGTTGTGCCCCCAGATGAAGGATGCCACCACAGGACACGTCAGGTAAGTCTTAAGAGTTTATTTGTGGGAACAACGAGCCACCGCTCCTCTCACAACAGATGAGAGGCACCAACTGACCATTATAGAACCCCCCACACATAACTACTATGGCAGTACATAGAGATTCTATACAGAACATTAAACAAGCATATGTAAGTACAACAAACTGCATACAGTCCGGGGACCCTCAAAGGCAAAAGAGCCTGAAAGGAAGTCGACAATCACGGGTCCACGAACAGGAGAAGTCTCATGAAGATGAGTAAGTAGAACCTTTTTAACAGTACCTTAAATCAGTCGAAAATGAGTAGAGAAGTCCATTGGCAGTAGTTGTAGTTGCAGGAGAAGTAGGCGTAGTAGAATCCAGAAGGAGAGGAGACTTGTCATCTGTCCCCTCACACAGATCGTCGTCAGTGATAAAATTTCAAGGACACAAAGGATCAGTATAGCAGTGTATTCCAGTCTCCTCTCTCCGCCACCGAAGCTCTTCACAGAACAAACAAACCGTCTTAACATTCTAAGGCAAGCTCTCAGGAACAGAGGGAGAAACCAAAGGAAGAAGGAGGGGGAAAAAGGGAAGAGATGGAACAATGCAAGCTTGCACCATACAACTAAGTAATATACTTACAGATAATATAATAAAAACAACAAGATAGATTATATCAAAGTCATAGATACTCAAGGGTCAAAATCAGGTGCAACCTGCGTGTGGAATCACCCAGAGAGCCATGCAAAGTGGCGTGATAGGTTTGAATCAGCTCGTTTGGGATCATTAGGTCATTTAGCGGAGATTGTGCAGAAAGACAGTGCTATACTTAGTCAATGAGCATTAGTCTTGTTCCATCATGCTGAGGCCATTACAGCATATCGTGCTAATCCTGTTCTGATAGTGAAGAGGAGGGTCTGGATCGTGGTGTCCTGCTCTCTTTGCGCATCTTGCTTGCTATGTCGTCTCATAAAGTCTCCTGCCTTTTGCGGGGTAGTGAAGATGCAGTCTTTTCCCAAGTGCGTGATGTAAAGCCTTGCCTGGTAAATGACATACGGGATGTTAGCTTGTCGTAGTTGATATTTAATAGAGATGAATTTGCGGCGTGCCTCTTGCACATCAATGGTGAAGTCAGGATGTATGGACACTGTTGCCTTCAAATTTCAAGATGCGTTTGTCTCATGACAGTCGAAGGGTAGTGTCCCTGTCACAGTAGTTCAGTAATCTGGCTATGATCGGGCGAGGAGTAGTGCCCGGTGGAGGCCTAGTCATCAGTGCTCTGTGAGCTCTCTCCAGTATCAACATCTTAGAAAAATCCTCTGCTCCGAATAGGGTGGTGAGGAGATGTTCAACTAAATCTTCCATCTGATCAGTATTGATAGACTCTGGGATGCTTGTGATGCGCATGTTATTTCTTCGGGATCTCGCTTCCACATCCTCATTCTTAGCTGAGATTACTTTTAGTATACTCTCCATGGGCTTAGCATTTGTTCCCTTCGAGCCGAACTAGCATCTTCTATCGTGGATAGTCTATATTCGGCTTCTGTTAGGCAGCCATCTTTGTGATTGATAGGATCCATTCTGGTGTATATGCTGTCCATTTTGTTTTCAATGGAAGTGAGGCTTTATTGCATTGCCACGAGTAAAGATTTCATGTCTGTCGTTTCTGTAGTATCATCCATGGGGACAGATTCTAAAGTTAATCCTGATTGCTCTGTACCAAGCTACCAGAGGGTAAGCACAGGTTAATTTAGGGTTTGCTGCCTCCTACCCTGATTAGGGTTGTGGTTGCTTCTTGACCAGGGCTCATACCCTAGTCAACCAACAACCCAATTTCTAACAAGGGGGAAATATAGGTACTGTCAGGTATGCATCCTTCAAATCTAGATGGACCATCCAGTCGTTCTCCCTGAGGATGCTTTTGAGAAGATGGTTGCCCTCCATCCTGTAGTGGCGATATAGAACCCAGTCATTGAATTCCTTCAAGTTCAGAACTAATCTGTAACCGCCTCCAGGTTTGGGAACTAAGAATATTGTGCTGCAAAAACTTCTTGGGTGAGGAATAGCCAGAAGGATGGTGCATTTGTGCAGCAGCCCCGGAATTTCCCTGTCTGTGACGTTACTTTCTGGAGGAGAAAAAGACAGGTGTCTGGGGAGATTTTGTAGTATGGGAGACCCGTAAAACTCTACCTGGTACCCCTGAACCATCTAGAGAACCCAAGCATCATGAGTGATTTTGTGCCCAGTTGTGAAGGAAGCAATTGATGCGATCACCCTTACCCCTAAGAAACCACAGGAGGAATTATTCTCACCTGTAATGGAAGCTTGGGATCTGTTGAAGTTGTTGAGCCAAAGTTCACCTCTGTTGTTTCTGCTTCTGAACTGTCTGGAAAGGGGGTACCTCTGCCTGAATAATGCCAGGCTGAGTTTCGACAGCCATCAAAGATGTTTTAGGGGCTCTGATAGAAGCCTCAGCCAGGTGATCAACCCGATAATGCTCAGTCCTGGTAAAAAGGCCAGTCTGTGAAACCTTCCTCATCGAGGACTGAGCTTTATCGAGGGCATTGAACGTACTGACAAACTTCCCTAAGTCCATAACAAAAGTATCTCCAACCAAGTAACCGTTTGCAAATGGACCCGTCTCTGCAGATGCCAGTTCTGTCAACTTTGGGTCAATCCGCATCAAAATAGACTTCTTCGTTCCGTGGATACTGCACAATTTGCATTGCCAAGCTTGCAAATGGCACGCTGGGCCCAACCAATGAAAATGTCCGGATCGATAGGGCTGCCAGATTCTTTTGCATTTACGGCCATCTCGAGTATCTTTGCAAAAGGTCCTGGAATGTCCAAAAGATGGTCTTGCCACGACCTCCAGCCTCAGTCACTGCCCTTCTTAGGTTCCTTGGAAAACATCTTAAGGAAGATATTCATGTTTGGTTCCACCTCTGAAGTTTCAGCAATCTTTCTCTCTAGAGATGGGTGCTGGTAGAGGCCGTCATCCTTAGATTTCTTCTGAGGGGGTTCTACAGGAGATTGGGGGACGCGGGAGGTTTCAGAAGATCTGAAATGTTATTGAGGAGACCAGAAAGGGGAGCTGAAATGGACAGAAGTAATTCGAACTCAGGGGCAGTGCTATACTCATGATCTCTCAAGAAAGCTCTAGACAGGTTAGATCAGGTTGCAGAGTGGGGCTCGTTTAGTCATGTCTTGTGATCTCTCCCTCATGGAGCGTGAGTATGGTCAAGAAGGCCCTCAGGGATAGAAGGTGGGGGGATAGGAACCCGTTCTGTGATCTTATGCAGTTGTCTTGAAAAAGGTTGCAGGGCTAAGGTGAGGGCCTTATTAATAGAATGTTGTACAGAGTTGACTAAAGCCTTATCTAGTTCTTCCCCCATCTAATACTCCTCTTCATTGTAAGGATCATAGTGGTCTGGTGGAAACTGTAGGTCAAATAATAGTAATACACCCCAACTAATACCACAAGTGGGGGGCGCAGGCAGCACCAAGTGCTATAAGGGGTAAGCTGCTCCATGCGTAAATCAAGGTGTCTGAATGAAGTTTGGGCAGACTTTGCTTCCCAGCTCCTCGGGTTAATCCGGTTGCCTCCGAAAATTGTACAGTCCGACAGCTACCTGCCTAGAAGGTTGTAGCTAGATAGGTGCAATTAGAAATAATCAATTGCTGGAGTCTTTGCAAGGCTGAGCAATTTGGTAGCATGAGGAAAAAATGTGTCCGGCACTCTGGAGTTAGAGGTTCGACTTGTACCTAGCTGCGAGCAGACTGCGTCATCCAGCAAGCCAGCTCGGACCCAATTGGAAGGCACCAGCTGCTGCCACGCCTGAGCGGCCGCTCACTATAAAGACAGAAAGAGAACTGCTGCTGCTCTCAAAGGAGAGAGTGGGTTGTGATGAACGTGTTCCAGAATCAGGAGGGAGAAACAAAGAGAGGAATAAGGCACAAGCAAGAAAGCGCATGCACAGGCGATCCAAATGATATTCATTCAGCAATAAACTACTGTTAGGAATCGGAAAAATCCCACACCAATTTAGAAAAATAGAGAAAATTTTAATAAATTATTTGACACCAAACTGACAAAATCCTATCAGTAGAACTAGAGTTATGATTTTTAAAAGTTTAAGGTAAAAACTAGCGCTTAAAAGATCAAATTGCCTACTGCGGACATCTTGCTGCGCGAGACCAGGTCAAAGTTGACAAATAGGGCCGACCATGATGAAGCGAGGGTCGGATACAAGAAGTGGATTGAGCTCAGTCATTATTTTGAAGAAAATGCTCAGAGAAGGTAAAGAAGTTCAGTGGGACACGGCTGCAGGTGGTGTCCAATGAGGGAGCGTCGTCGTCGAGGAGCCGATGAACGAAATTGCAATGAAGATTTCTAACTTCGGACTGTTTTTTGGAAGTCGAAAGTCTTCAGCGAGACGAAGCTGGAGACTGTATGCCGATAAGAGTTCCAGTAGGCTGGACACCACTTTGGCAAAGGACCGCTGAACAGGATTTGCTGCTGTGGAGAAGCAGGTAGCGGGAGCTGCCTCAAAGTCAGCCCGACCTGCAATGAACCTTGGCCGGATAGACAAGGAGGTTGGTCCTGGTCTTCTCTCGGTTTTCTATCTGGACACTTTTAACACCACAACCAAGGGTCCAACCAACCAAGGTTGGAGGGGCACCACCTGGGGGTCCAGGACTCAGGAGGAATTGAAATAACGTTCAATTTATTATGCACGCCTCTTGCAGACATTTTATTATGATCCAGTTAGTCAGTAGAATATTTACAATCCATCTGCCTAATGCACAAGTCAAACCGATCTTCAGCTATTAAGTACAGAGCCAGTTTAAACCAATGTACTAAATCACTCTCTGTTTTTTCACAAATATAATTTTTTGGGGGTTTGTGATCTGCAGTTGTTGTAGGAAATGCTTAAATTTCCTTTTTTTAAATTTTCTAAAACTGTGTTTGTATAAGAAATTTCAGTGTTGGTCTCCACAATCATTTTATTCTCTACAGTTGGCCTTTCCCGCCCAAAGTATGTCATCTGAATATCATCTGTAAGAGAACTCACTTCAGAATGACTATCTCTTAACGTATTATGTATTTATTTTTTAAATGTCCATATTTATTTTTTAGAAACGTACAGTAAATGCACCGTATTATTGCACAATATTCAACCAGTGTCAGTGGTTGATAAAAAACACTCCGGTATACACAGTATGAAAAACTAGCAGTGCAACCACTGAGGATAAACATAGATGGCAATATGGCAGGATGTCCAGGTAAGGAGGGTGGTAGAACATAAAATATAGTGCAAAAGCCATCCATACAATAGCAGAGCTCTATGTGTAGGTGCTATGAACAAATCAATTATTAAAGAAGCATTAAAACAACAAAAGATACAATACAAAACCAAATTTCTCCATATCTATAAAGTGAGCCGCATAATACAAACAGCCACAATGTGAGTATTTAATGTAGTGGAGGCAGTGACCTAGTTAGAAGAATGGGGAGAGAGGGGTCGGGGGTAGGGAGGAGAAGGACCCCTTCAATGGTGTGTGGTGGGATAAACGGAGACAGGGCCTTCAGAAGGGTCCTGTGGAGAGGAGCTGAGGGAGAGTGCTGCAGGGGAATGGGGTTTGTCACATCAGCAAATGTGGTCTGGGAAGCTTCAGCTGTTGAAAGTAAAATATCATGGAGGGGTTGCCATATATTTTCGGGTCTAGATGTTGGGGGCTGGAGAAATGCGAACAGTTTGCTGTTGGTATCACAATATGCCATGCTGTGGAGCCATTGTGTGACCGTGGTTATTTCCTACCCAAGTGTAGGGCAACATCTTGTTTGGCCAACAGTAAGGCCGTGGCAGAGAACCGCCTAAGTCTCTTTGGGAGGTGTTGCAAGTAGCTAACATGGCGTGGAGTGGGGTCAAGATGAATGTCCACCATTTGGGCCAATCAAGAAAGAAACCCATCCCAATAATTTGCAATGTGTCTACATGATCACGCCATGTGTGTAAAGTTTGCGTTTGGAGCATGGCACTTGAGGCAGTCGGTGGATCATGTATGATCATATCTGTGTTGGTCACTTGGGGCAACATAGGCTCACTGCAGACATTTAAAATGGATAAGCTTGTGGCAGTGATTAGGTGAAATCAATCGGGTCTGTGTACATAGGCAGTCCATACCTTATCTATCAATGGATGACCTAGATCCCCCTCCCAAAGGGCCCTGAGCTTTGCAACTTGCGCAGGCACCAGGGCCACTCTGACCTGGTAAAGCCTCAAGAGCAGTCGTCCCTCGATGGTGTAGTTGATGACTAATGTCAGAGGGAGGAATTTGTCTGGGGCGAGTGGATATGTCAATATTGTGGATCGTTACGCACTATGTACATGGTGCATTATAGAGTGGTACATAGCAGTAGCTGTAGTGAAAAAGGTGTCTGTGGAGTGAACTAATGCATGCCCGTCTCGAAAGTGATCTCCAAATGTATGGAGGCCATATCGTTCTATGGTGCGCTTAACTAAAATTTCATTTGTGGTATAAGCAACCAAAAACACCAACGGCGGACTCAAATAACTGCACCTCACACAAAGTTCCAATAAATTATGGCCCGGTGCACTTCTTTTCCGGTACCTGCCGTCGTTAGGTACGACTGCCCAGCAGAAATATAAAATCAAATAGTAAGTGGAATGGTGCACCTGGAGAAATGTTAGTCCACAAATGTTCAGTTGTATTTCAAAATAATTTTATTCTTCCTTTAGTTCATATTCATATTTCTTCATACATAAGGACATCCAGCCAAAGCGTTTCGTTCAAAAAGGTTTTGAACTTCATCAGGGCTGTAAGTAATATACAAAAAGACATAAATAAGAAACCACATACGAACACATTAATGCTGGTCGGTAGGGAATTTGTGGCTCCCCGCAGATTCCAGAAGTTTCCCTCACAGACATGTGAGGAAAACGTGTGTTTTTTGTGAGAGTTTGCGGTTTGCAGGACATTGTGGGTAAGAGCATGTTGTGAGATTCAAGCGAAGCACAGCACTGTGGACTTCCCCGGGTGTCTAGTTTTCAGAACTGTCTAGGTCTGGTAGGTTTTCTCCAGTGGCAGTCTACCCAAGCCCAACAAGTACAACCATTTACCATTGCAAGTGGAACGATAGGGGGAGTTAACCACTCTCTCCTGGCCCGTATGTTAAAACAACTTCCAAAGGAATCAAATGTCCTCTCGTTTGCCTTTGATATAGGATTTCTTAGTCTGCAGAGAAGCAGAAAGACTTTTGAGGCTTTAGGGGTGAGGGTGGGCCAGTGTTAGAATGGGCAAGACCCATCCCATTATTTCATTTAAAAAATATATTCCTGTCATACAGTGGGCTTTCTTGCCCCAAGGGGGTGAATTAGGGCAAACCTCCTGTCTGCCCTGGGGGATAAAAAGACTGGTTTGTTCCTTTTTTGTCAGTGAGGGTGTGGGTAATGCCAGAGTGCACCACTCGCACCACTTTATTTTACCACAAATGCAAAATCTGGTGTCTGGTGGGCTTTCTACCCCCCCCAGAGGCACATTTGGGGTGTTCTCCTCAGTTGGGACAAACCTCCTACCTGCCCCCATGCCTGGTGTTTAGTGGGCTTTCTGCCACCCGGGGGCAGATGGGGGTGAAAACCCATATCCACCCCCTGGGGGTGCAGAAAATCTATTAGGCCCCCCCCCCAAAAGAAATTTCTGCATAGATGCAATCCCTGGTGTCTAGTGGGCTTTCTGTCCCCCCGGAGGGGGCAAATTAGGGCAATTGCCCCAATCCACCCCGAGGGGAGCAGAAAGACGGTCTGGCTTATTGTTGGGGTGGTGGCATCGCCATTCCCATGGGGGGCTGCCCCTACCCCTTCCCTGATGTCTAGTGGGCTTTCTGCTCCCCAAGGGGGGCAGATTGGGGTAATCACCCCCATTTGCCCTCTGGGGGGGGGCAGAAAGACTGTCACTGTAGTATTTTGGAGGGTGGGAGCATGGCCATTCTCGTAGTAGGCAGCCTTTACCCCTATATTTATTTTAAAATTAGGCCCTGGTATCTAGTGGGCTTTCTGCTCCCCCGAGCAGCCTGAGGTTAAAAAATAATAAAGCAATCCCTCTGGTGCTATCACCAGAGGGCCCTTTATTTAACTCCCCAGTGTCAGCCAATGACCAGTAGATGCACTAGGGTGGTATTGTGGGTGACGGCCACTAAAGGGGTTAAGGATATTACCTCATTTGCCATATTAAGTTTTGCCTTTATCAGGATGTGGAGCACCTGAAGTGCAGCATTAGGTTGAGGTCATATGCAAAGTCATGAGGTTTCCAGGTTGGGATGATTCTGATGATTCACACATGTTTAGGTACTTGCCGAGCTCTTAGCTGTGTCTTATTTGTGGATAGTTCCAGGGAAACATTTCTCCTGGATCCATATATACTGTTAAGAAAACCTACTGGGAATTGCTAACAAGCAAGCAGCAACGTTAAATGTATGTGCAAAGCCACCCAATTATTAACAAAGATATCACACATACTCGTGTCTTGAAGAAACGAAAAAGGAATTGAAATGACAAGTTATTACATTTTTCAATTAGGTATGTGTAAGGATGAGTGAAATAGCTTACCCGTGTGATCTCGCTGCAGGATAGGTCGTGGGCTCTGGATGGCACCTAGCAAAAATGAAAACAGATTATTACAGGGAAAATGAAGGAGGACTTGGGAGAATGAATATAGAAACAGAGGAAAGACTCCGAGGAATAGGTAGTGAAATATAAAACTGACTGACAGACAAAATGTATAGTTTATGGAAGTGTTTTGCCTGCTCTTTGGTGAACCAGAACCAGCAGGAAGACCTTCAGGCAGAGGCTTCTTATTATTCAAAAACATCCATGACTTAGTATATTCACATAACTGCTAGAAACGTTCTTTCAAAGATGTTAAATTCGTATCGACATTAGGGAGAAAGAAAATCTTGTTTAAATGTTTCTTCTGAGTTTTTATTTTGTCTAAAGTATCACAATCAATATCCTCTCCTTTATACATCTGTGTGCACCTTTGAAAATAGTCACATATCTTAAAACAGACAGTGATATTTTGGGTATTTTTAACCCAGCCGGATGGCCCGGGAATAAAATTTCGAGTGGGGACACATCCAAGCTAGTTTTAACCTTCACTACACTTTTCTTTGGTGATCCCAATTTTTATGTTTGTATTGTTTTCCGGTTTCAACATAGTTATTTTTTGCAGTACAGCAGAAGATAATCAGGTGTGCAATACATTTACATTATTCACTCAGACACTTCTTACATTGTCATATACATGTCGTCACGTTCAATGTTTTCCTTTGCCTGGCCTCCAATGGGGAAAGGCGCTAGTCATACGTTGTAGCAACTCTGCTGCGTATTCCCCTCTGTTCCTAGCGTGGTGAGGACCTGTCTTGTCACCTCTGTTGGAGCCCTAGAGTTCCCCTGCTATGGATTCATGGTGGTATCTCCTCCCATTTAGCTGCAAGCGCATCCAATATGTGTCCCAAGCATCTCTAGGAAGCCCCTTTTCTCCCCTTGCGTGTAGAGAAGTCCATATTAATGTATGCTGTGGCCCATTTGGAAAGGTTTTCCATCCAGGTCCTCAGCAGGAGAGCTGTGGGGCATTTCCATGCCATTGTTATTCTCTTTTGCTCAGATCCTGTGCTAACTCTATGAATTTCGTTACATATTTGTTCTTATTAGTGTGTGGTATCACCACCAGCAAACATGAGCCTGGGTTTGCCGTCAGTGGTTTGCCAGTTATTTTCACCGTTGTTACTACTGTTTCAGACCAGAAATCTGCTACCCTCAGACAGGTCCAGACCATGTGGTAGAAGCTTCTGGACATGTACAACAAGAGTAAATAGGAGTGGTCCCTGGAAACCTGGTTTGCATTAATTTTTAAAAATGCTTACACTTGTAAATGGGAGGATTTACCCTTTAAAGGCTGTGAAGCCAGTTCTTTTAAACTTTCGCTTACATCTCATTTTACTTTCTCCGGGATTCTTATTTATCGACCTCCGGGACCGACAGGCTCATGGGCATCGATGCTCCCAGAACTTATTGCCCCTCTGTTGCTGGAAGCCACAAACTTCACTATCTTAGGAGATCTAAACATTCATCTTAATGACCCCACATGCTCTATCAGCACCACCTTGATTGCTGATTTGGCAGCCATGAATGTTCTACTTTGTAACTCAGGTCCTACCCATAAGGCAGGATATCTACTAGACCCTATTTTTTCTAATTTTGTTAATATCTCATGCCAGGCGGCCCTCCCTATACTTTGGTCAGATCACTTTTTGGTTGGTTTTAGGGTAATAATGGAGACCGAACTCAAAACTCCTCTACCTCTTCTTCCAAGGCGGGGTTTAAAAATTGGAAGAATCTAGATGTGGATACATTTAACCAACATCATATAACCAACATTCCTGCCATCTCTTCAATCAATATAGCAGATGCTGACACTATTCAAACTTGGTTGACGACATCTATTGATGCATGTCTTCCAACGTCTAACAACAAATTTAACAATCATCGTTCCCCTGCCCCATGGTTCTCTGAAAAATTAAAGGTAGTAAATACCAAATGTAAAGCTTTGGAGAGACGATGGAGGAAGGATTATGCGCAAGAATTAAGACGAACTTATAAACTGGCAATAAAAGATTACCATGCCCTGTGTAAAGCTGCTCGTGCTGAGCACATAAATAACATCATTACATTGGCTCATAACAACCACAAAGTCCTATTTAAAGTAGTGAAAGAGCTGTCTGGCGCTACGTGCCAACCTGCACCACCTGAGCTTAATGAAGCGCAATGTGAAAACCTGGCAGAGTTCTTTATTGCCAAAATAGAAAAAATGTATTCAGAATTTAATATCGCGGCATCCGATGTGGAGTTGCAATCAAAGATCAATGTCTCTACGTCAGGTTCTACCACTCTTCCAATGACGCAGACCTCTGTTGCAACACCTGGCAAGACACTTGAAAACTGGTTGCCCCTAGATATTCCTTCTCTTAGTCTCATCCTAACTAGTATTAAATCTGGCTCTCCCAAAGACCCTCTCCCTATCCCCATTCTTCTAAAATTAGAACTAACGCCACTCAATGTTATTTTGGAACTGCTGAATGCTTCGCTACGTGAAGCAATAGTACCAACTGCTTGGAAGTATGCCATGGTTCTCCCTCTGCTAAAAAAAGTGAATGCTGATCCGGCGGAACCATCTAACTTCCGCCCGATTTCATTACTCCCAGCCTTTTCTAAAATTCTAGAAAAACATATCAATCAGCAGCTGACGCAGTTTGTGGACACTCAAAAAATCCTTCACTCATCACAATCAGGATTTAGAGCTGGCTTCTCTACAAAATCCACGCTCCTGGGTGTCACAGAAACTCTTCGCAAACGTCTTGACATGGGAGAAACTGTGGCACTCATATTGCTTGACTTGAGTGCTGCTTTCGACACTGTGTCACACTCTGCCCTTCTACTCATATTGCTTGACTTGAGTGCTGCTTTCGACACTGTGTCACACTGCCCTTCTACAAGCATTATCGGATCAGCACTCAAATGGTTGTCGAGCTTTCTGGCTGGCAAGACTTTTCAGGTTTTCTCTTCGTCCGCAAGTTCTAAGGCCCATGCTTCCCCGTATGGAGTGCCTCAGGGATCTATCCTGAGCCCACTACTCTTTAACATCTATGTTAGCCCCCTGGCCACAATAGCTGAAGAAGCTAGGCTAACCATATTTTCATATGCAGATGACACCCAGCTAATCTTCTCCCTGTCCACCAAGGAGACATCTAATGTGTCCTCTCTCCAGGTTGGGCTGCAAAAGATAGCTAGCTGGATGCATACCAACAGGCTGAAATTAAACGGTGGGAAAACCGAAGTTCTAATCCTTGGAAGAAACAAAGACCTCTGGGGTCCTCAACATTGGCCGCCTCAAATGGGTGATCTCCCCTTACCAACACAATCAGTCCGTAATTTGGGCATAATAATAGATGACCAACTATCTATGAAGCAGCAAGCGGTTAAGGTCGCCTCAACCTGCTTCACCATCCTAAGATGGCTCAAAAAAATACTCTGGATGTTGCCAGATTCTACGCAAAGAACAGTGATCCAGGCTTTAATTGTGTCCAGACTGGATTATGGCAACATCCTGTATTTAGGAGCCAACAAAGAGGTGGTCCGTAAGCTGCAAGTAGTCCAGAACTCTGCGGCTAGATTACTGTGTCAGTTACCTCGAAAGGCTTCCATCTCAGGACCTCTCCGCGACCTTCATTGGCTTAGGATGGAGAATCGCACTAAATTTAAAGCCCTATGCTATATGCATAAGATTAAATCGGGTACAGTGCCACAGTATCTCAGTGCCTTGGTACACCCTTCCCTACCCACGCGTCTCCTTCGATCCTCTACTCAGGCTAAGTTTCAAGTCCCCAGGATCAAACAAGTTCGCATGGGTGGTCGATCTTTTGCTTGTTTAGCTCCTTCTCTATGGAATTCACTCCCCTTACAACTCCGGCATGAAACTATTTATTATAAATCCCGCAGAGACTTAAAAACGTGGTTATTTAATCAATAGGTTAGCTCCCTCTTCTTGCGTGGGTCCGATGGCGCCGGGAAACCTCCGGGTAGCTGTGCGCCTTAGAAAGTTAATAATAATAATAATAATAATAACCTGCTTGGGGGTTAGATAGGCGTGTTGTAGGCAATTAGATTGGTTATATTTGAGGTGGGAGTTCCTCAACACCCTTTTAATCCCAATGTCTGTTTATCAACTTCTGTCCGATGCAGATTGCCCACCTCTCCATGAGTTCCGGGTATTCAGTTGTGTGTGCTCCAAGCAGTGCCCCATCGATCAATGTGACTGTTCTCCTGTTGGTCCCATCACGAAGAAGTAAATGTAGTGTATCAACTGTAGACGGCTCTTTATAGTCCGGTCCCTATGTGGCCATAATCATGCTTGTCAGAGATTTGTAGGTCAGGAATTGCCCTAATTTGTCGTGTTTGATCTCTATCTCCAGGAAGGTCTTTAGTATATTGTGTAAGTACATGTCACCCATTTCCTCTATCTTCTAATCAAATAGGGGAGAGAGAAGCTAGGATCCATTCAGCTTCCATTCAAGTATCAAGTAATCAGGGGAGAATGGATCACTTGTCCTGTTTTTACCAGGGTCCTAGGTTCTTGCCGTCTAAAAAACCCTCATTCACGTATTTCTCATAACAGCGGTATATCTTGGTTATCCGCTTTTATTTATTACGTGAAAAGCATCATCATTGGGTCTTCTCTGTGCTTTCCTCCACCAGGAGGGAGACCAACTGGTTATTCGCAGTAGTGATCAGGGATGGTGATCAGGAGTGGTGAGGGTAAGGGTGAAGTGAGCTTAAAATTGCCTCTTTGCCTCTGGTTCAATTTTATTTCGTCAGGGGTAGGGCAAGATTAAAAGTAATGCAGTGCATAACTAGAAAGGCTACTGATCTATAGCACCTGTGAAGAAAATGGGGGGTCAAGCGGTCGACATGTTTCAGCCCTTTGGGTGCCTTGACAGGTCGGAGGGCTTTCTTCAGGACCGGGTTGGCAAGTGCCTGTTGCATGGCTTGCATAGGTAAGTAGTTGCACTTACTCTTCTTCTTAAAGCGTCAAGTAGTGCGCTGTGTGGTTATGTGTCAGTTGAACCTATAACTCTGGAAAGGGGGAGAAAAGACCATCATGACGGTATACATATATATTAGGTACTTCTTAATTCAATTATGACCATTTACTGTCAGTGTGATGCAAAGTGTGCTCATTGGGAGCCTATGAATCTATTGAGAAACATAAAAACACACTATTGAGAAATTCACTTGGCTAGGGTATGGAGAAAACAATCATGGCCGGGAACATAACATTAATGGGCAATATGGAGTTCCTACTCAGGTATTTGCGTAATAGGATAATCATAGTTTGCTATTTTTGGAGCACTGTGATTGGAAGATTTAATTATCATGCACTATCACGGTGCACTTATGCGTGGGTATTTGTGTAGATCATGATTGCACCGAATGGTTTAAGTGCTTATAGACTCTGACAGAAGCAAGAACAGGTTCAGTAGGGTTAATCACAGTATTTAGAATGAAGGTTATGCCTTCTACATGTTTGTAAAGCTAATTGGTTTTTGGGCTTCTTAGCAGCTGCGTCCGTGTTTAAGGTATTCACTCGCTGTTAATTGAGTGCTTTGTAGATTACAAAGGAAACAGGAAAAACCTGTTCGGGCTGACTGTAAAGTGAAAGTGATGCCATTTATATTAGAAGGCCTAAACGTTGCGTTAATTGAGTGCTTTGTAGATTAATAAAGGGAACAGGAAATATCTGTTCGGTCTGACTGTAAAGTGAAACTCATGCCATTTATATTAGAAGGCCTAAACGCTGCATTAATTAGAGGTTTGCTGGTGGCAGCGTGTATGTGAGGTGCAATCATTTAAAGATATTGGCTGGATTAAGGTATTTAGACATCAGTAGCATTCTTGAGACAGGATTATGGCAGTATTCGCCGTGGTGCGGTAATTACCTTGTGTTTGGGAGGGAGGGGAACAAGCCAAACCGAGACCAATTTCTTGTGTGTGTAAAAGGCCGCTTTATTGAAACAGGTGCGTATCACAATGATCAACACTGGTAACTGCCTTACAAAACTAAAACCTCACTATACATAAAATAACTGATCCCCTGTTCCCCCCACCCCTACAATCCCCACATCAAATCCCCCACCCTGCCGATAACAATAATAACATTACATAACAACCATATTACACAATATTTCATTTACAAATCCTGCCCTCCAATGACCCAAACCCCTACCTGCCTTTGTGCAACTGTAACTACCAAACATCTAGTCTAAACTTAGCCTACCTGCCTACCCTTTCACTGCCCCTGCTCACAAACTACCAACACTTAACTAAAAACTTCTGCCAATCTTGGCCAACTTTTAACAACCCCGCCTGCACCTGTTCCAAGCGACGAATATACAATTAGCAAAAACCCCTATGCACCTGTCCCAGAAAACCGGTCTAGATATAAAAAACACCGACCCAAAACAAACAAACCCCAAAACCGAAATAAAAAGGGGGGGAGGGAGGGAAAAACGCTAAATGCCCACTACGCTCCCAGCCACCAGGTCACCAAACCTAAAATGGTGCCTGGGAGTGCGCGAAACCCCCAGTTATAATCCTTGGGCTATAGCTCCTGTTGGGCTACAATTGGGCTATTCCCAATGTAGCCCAACCACGAAATGGCCGCTAATCGGCTCGCCCCTACCCCCTCCCAATCTGCCCGGGGGGGCAGACCTCACCGGGTTCGGCTGCCCCCCAAACCCCCCTTGGGAGGGAGGGGAACAAGCCAAACCGAGACCAATTTCTTGTGTGTGTAAAAGGCTGCTTTATTGAAACAGGTGCATATCACAATGATCAACACTGGCAACTGCCTTACAAAACTAAAACCTCGCTATACATAAAATAACTGATCCCCTGTTCCCCCCCCACCCCTATGATCCCCACATCAAATCCCCCACCCTGCCGATAACAATAATAACTTTACATAACAACCATATTACACAATATTTCATTTACAAATCCTGCCCTCCAATGACCCAAACCCCTACCTGCCTTTGTGCAACTGTAACTACCAAACATCTAGTCTAAACTTAGCCTACCTGCCTACCCTTTCCCTGCCCCTGCTCACAAACTACCAACACTTAACTAAAAACTTCTGCCAATCTTGGCCAACTTTTAACAACCCCGCCACCCAGGAAAAGGCGGGAGAGTAGGCGGAAACGCCGCCTCCCCATGTTCCTGCCCCCTCATACCTCATAGGAATGCCCCTTTAGCGCCTCTGAACATTCAACATCCTGGCCAGGACCTCTCTGATTTCCAACAAATACAAATCCATGCCCATCTGCGACAAGTGAACTCCATCACCCCATAAAAACTCCGCTGTGTCAAATCTAATGTCCTTATGCGCAATCCTCGCAAAACCAAGATGCCTACAAAAACGCACCATTTCAGTATTGAGTTTCCTGCGTGCCTTGTCCACTGCTCCAGGATTAACCGCTCCTCTCCAAACTCTACGGGGAACAAACTCTGTCCAAATGACAGAACATCCAGACCACTGACGTTTTATCAAGGCCAAGTCCCGCTTCATGCTCCTCATTAACCCTAACCCTGTTTCCCTGACATGTCGTTCTCACCCAGATGGATCAACAAAATGTCGGGGCACCTACCAGCCACCAACACGCCGTTCAAAACCTGCACCAGCTCCTTCCAGCGCATGCCCCCCCTTCCCCTCCAAGAAACTTTAAACAAATCTTTATTAAAACCCAAATTTTCTCCAAAGTAACTGGCGCGGGCCTGGACCTGTGCCCACTTCACAAATGAATGTCCCACTATCCAAATTGACATCTCCCTGGCGAGGGGGCCAATCACCGAACCTGAAACAAAAAATAAATGAACAGGGGAAAGAAACAGAACCGCGCTACATCCCCCTGCTGCGCTGTGAACATATCGCTTGTAACAATCCGAGGACCATCTCCCTAATCGCATAATGTCCCCCCGCCCCCAACCACTGTTACTTGCTTCCGATGCAGCCCCAATCCTGAAAGAATGAGTCCCAAAACCCCTTCCATCAATCCCCAACTCTGCGAGCGCTTTCCGCAAAACTGCCAAAAGCGGAAACGCTGTGGCTCTGCGACCATTCGCATGTACAAAAACCCAGCCCGACCGGCCGCTAGCGCCCTCCACTTCGCTTCCCACCTGCAAGGGCAAGTCAACTGTGGCTCTGAAGCCTGGAGGGCCACCCATTTACCCACGCCCCTCTGATCCGTTTTAGATTTTCGCGGCCAAATGCAAACTCTATCCTGATACGTTGCTACATCCCCCCATTCAATCCCGCCCCCCAATTTTGTACCCAACAATTCCGATACTCTAAAAGCCCCAAAAAACATCCAAACCATCATCGTGGAAAAAAGGCACAACTCATAACTGTCTGTACATAACCCTGGCAAAATCTGAAGCACCCTACCAAGCAAAGTCCAAGACAAAGGGTTCCTCGCCTTGCCGACCCGGCCTTGCTCCCGAGCCCACCCCTCCAAAATCCGCGAGCCGATTTCTCCTGCGGATGGCGCATAACCCCATAACAGCTTACCTACAAATGCAATTCCTGCTAGCTTACCCGCAATCGTCACCCTTGAAAGCCCTTTGTCAATCAAATCCAGCATAAATTGTATCACATCCTCCCTTCTGTGCTCCAATGAAGACCGCCGCCGCGCTCCAGAGAGCAGAAATTCTTCCCAAGCTAGCCTGTAAGCCATCCTCGTGGATTGCGCCAGGTACCCTAAAACCAGCTGCAACATCCTGTGTTGCCTGCGTACCACAACCGCTGCGGCATTGGGGTCGGAGTCCTGTCTGCGTCCTTGGCTAGCCCACGGAATCTCCCCCACTGTGAACGAGACAAAGCATCCGCTATGTCATTGTCCACTCCTGGCACATGCAACGCTCTAAAGGCGATATCATAACGTAAGCATTCCAAAACAAACACCCTCAATAACTTCAAAACCTGCTCATCCCTGGCAGACTGGCGGTTTACAATCTCCACAACCGCCATGTTATCAATCCTGAAAGTCACCTTCCTGTGTGCCAAGTGTTGCCCCCATAGTGTAACTGCCACCACCAGGGGAAAGAATTCCAAAAATGCGATACTCCTACCCCCCCCCAGCCCACTCTGCAGGCCACTGTTCCGCACACCATTTCCTTGCCAATAGAGTCCAAAGCCCTTGCTGCCCGCTGCATCTGAAAAAATGTGGACATCCCACACCATGTCACCCTCCCGCATCAAAGGAATGCCGTTGAAATCCTGCAAGAAAAACTGCCACATTCGCAAGTCTTCCTTCACTCGCGCAGACAGCCGCACATGATGGTGCGGAGGTCTCTGTCCTGCCAGTGCCCTGCCCAGTCGTCTGCAAAACGTCCTCCCTACTCTCACCACTCTGCAAGCAAAGTTGAGATGACCCAGCAGCACCTGAATCTCCCTTACTGTAACTTTGCCCTTTGACAACATTGTTGCCAGCAGCCCCAACATTTACTGCTTTTTATCTTCAGGAAGGCGTGCCTCCATCAATTGAGAGTCCAACTCAATACCCAAAAATGAGAGAGCCGTGCAGAGCCCCATTGTCTTCTCCGGCGCCAAAGGCACCCCAAGTTCCCTCATGATCTCTTTGAAACTGTCCAGAGCTGCCTGGCAGTCCGTGGAGTCTGAGGTGCCCACAAAGAAAAAGTCATCCAGGTAGTGTGTTACCAGCTGGTGACCCATCCGCTCTGAGAACAACCACTGAAGAAACGTGCTAAAGCACTCAAACAATGCGCAAGACAGAACAGCCCATCGGTAATGCTATGTCCACGTACCATTTACCATTGAAATGAATGCCCAGAAGATCCCAATCATCTGGGTGGACTGGAAGCAAACGGAAAGCTGACTTTATGTCGCATTTTGCCATCATCTCCGTTGCGCCCGCGGTCACTACCAGTGACATGGCCACGTCAACTGACGAATAAGAAACAGTAGCCTCCCTTTCATCAATGAAATCGTTCACAGAACTCCCTTCCGGCCACGACAAATGCTGGATTAAACGGAATTGCCCTTGTTCCTTTTTTGGCACCATTCCTATGGGAGACACAATCAAATTTTCCAGTGGCCAATCGTCAAAGGGGCCCGCCATGCGGCCCTCGCGCACCTCTTTCTCCAATTTCTCTTGCACTATCTCAGGGTGTTCCTTTGCAGATTGTAAATTGTCCGCCCACCTTCGCGTCCTAGGTCCCCCATACCCTAGTCTAAAGCCCTCCTGAAACCCTGCCTGCAAACGTTCCGCAGCCTCCCGGTTGCCGTAACCCCGTAAGGCTGCCGTTAATTTGTCTGTTCTAACCGGCGTACGAGCCCTTTGGCCCAGGCCCCTTAGCCCCCCGCCCGTCTGCAAAAGGCTGCTGCTGCTGTCCGCCTGCATGAAACCCCCCTGACTGCCACTGCTGACCCCCTTGTTGCTGCCCCTGCCCGCCCCCCGAAGCAGTTAACCAAGGCGTGTCTGCCTCCACATTTCGAGCAGTCATGCCTAAATCTACAAAACTCATCAAAAAGGAGGGAGAAGGAGGATCGGGGCTAGGTTCAACCTCCTGTATGTTCAAAGTACAAAGCAAAAAATCCATAGATGATGGATCATAAGAACCTAGCCAGGGAGAAATTTGGGCTTTGTCCCAATTTGGGTGCGCCACCACAGAAAAGAAAAAATTATTTTCTTGAGTCCCCTCACTCACCCAGGGTTGCCCCTAGGTGACATGCTTCATCATTGGGGCCATCCCAAGCATCTACTGCTTGGGGCGTGCTGCGACTTGCGGGAATTACGTAGGAGCACTTGTTGTGTAAATCTATGTGTAGTGCAGTATATGGGGGGGGAGTGGTGTTTGTGCTAGTTAAAAGTACCTAACTAGTAAGCTACATTTTTTTATTCCTGCTCCTAGTTGGTAGGATAAAAAGGGGGTAAATAAAAGGAAAGACAACTGTTATGTGGTTATGATTCCTAATATTCCGTCGACATGTTTCGAGGTGTCCCCTACACCTCTTCCTCAGGACATCTTGATGCGGTCGAAGCCTGGGACTTACAGGTCATATTGACGGAGGGCTGCCGAGCACAGGTTCTACAGGCCCCTCCACCCAGGCAGACCATGGGGCATATTACTGCTACTAACTAAATACTACGGGTACAGCGTTAACCGTATGTATGACAGAAATGCGCATACAATAGGTGTGCACTCTACATTCCTTTTTTCACCTTTATTTAGGTTTTGCACGGAGTGGTACACATGTGGCTGGTCCCCATGCTGTCCTGAGGAAGAGGTGTAGGGGTCACCTCGAAACATGTAGACGGAATATTAGGAATCATAACCACATAACAGTTGTCTTTCCTTTTATTTACCCCCTTTTTATCCTACCAACTAGGAGCAGGAATAATTTTTTTTAGCTTATAGTTAGGTACTTTTAACTAGCACAAACCCACTCCCCCCCCATACACTGCACTACACATAGATTCACACAACAAGTGCTCCTACGTAATTCCCGCAAGTCGCAGCACGCCCCAAGCAGTAGATGCTTGGGATGGCCCCAATGATGAAGCATGTCACCTAGGGGCAACCCTGGGTGAGTGAGGGGACTCAAGAAAATAAATTTTTCTTTTCTGTGGTGGCGCACCCAAATTGGGACAAAGCCCAAATTTCTCCCTGGCTAGGTTCTTACGATCCATCATCTATGGATTTTTTGCGTTGTAAATCTACAAAACCCCCGGGTGCACATTCCCTTATTAAAATCCCAGCAGGCCCCCCCTGATCCAGTCTGTCCTCTACCTGTACCCCCCACCCCTCCCCGGGTGGGTCGCCCCTGAAAGGGCCGATATACGAGCTTTAGCCCGCTGGCCGTGAAAATAGTCTTGCCTGCCCGGAACGACCCCATTGTGTGTTGCCACAGATCTGTGTCTAATTCCCCCCATTTTGCCTCAGTGTCTCACGCCATGCGTGCCCTAAATTCCTCATCATATTGAGCCCATGCGTATCCACCCCGTGATCTGGGCCTTCCTGATCACATCCATGTACTTAAACAGCGCCACGCACCTCTCCGGGTATTTTTCACAGTACACACTTGCATATATCAAAAAGGCCGCTGTTCAATTCTCAATTGTGAGTGGCACCCTCGGCCGCTTGGCCAATTCGTACTCCTCCTCTTTCGATCCCTCTTTCGCCCGTACTTCCCTGTGCAGAAGTTTGAGCATCTCGACATACTCGCCCTTCCAGATCCGCTCCTTAGTAGCCAGCATTAAGTGCGCGTCCAAAGGCTTGGTTACTCCCATATAAGGCAGCCGTTTTATTTTTAACTCCTTGCTCTCTAACTTGCTATCTAACTCAACTGCTGTTAGTACCACTGCATCCTTTTTGGTCTTAACATCGTCCCCTGTGCTCAGTGACGCCTTACCTGCGTCCTCTGTGCCCACTCCCACGGTCTTAACATCGTCCCCTGGGCTCACTGACGCCTTACCTGCTTCCCCTGTGCCCACTCCCACATCCAAAACATACTTGCCCTCCCCTTTCCCCCCCCTCCAACCCTCACCGATACCATTATGGGCCGCAATCCCCCATCCCGCTGTTTACCTGGCTCTAAGGAGGATGCCCTTCGTCCTGCAGTCCGCCTTGCCAATGGAGCCGACCGTTCGTCCAACCTCGATGTCCGACCCGTAGGCTCTGCCGGGCGTCGTGACACCTGCAACCCACTAGACAAAACATTACTCGGCCCCCCCACACCCTTGTCTTCGCGTAACTCGCCCTCCTCAAGGCTGTCCTCATCGTAATCTAACTCTTCCTGCTCCCTGAATCCCCATGCCCTCTCAACCGGAGGTGCAGACTGCACCCTCCTAGCCCCACTTATATGCCTTTCGTCTGAGCTCCTGCGTCCTCGATGCCCCGTGGACCGCTGGGGCCCATCGGGTGTTGGGGCCGGCGAGCACTTATGCCGGCCGTGCCGTGATCCCACGTCGGTACTGGGCACGCCGCGCGAGGCTCTACCCTCCCTTCTCCTCGGCGCCTTTAAGCCGCTCCCAGCTCTGCCAAGTCTGGCGCCCGCTGTTGCTCCACCGCCTGAAAGAAAAAGGAATGGTCTGGTGTGCTGGGCCTACCTACCCTCTCTCTCCCATCCCAGCTCCTTTTCCTGCCCGCCCCTAGCGTACTAGCCGCCCATGCCCGCCCCACTTTACTAAGATCCACCGCTTCCCCCCCGGCCACCTGTTCCTCCTCGTCGCTCCATTCCAAGCCCGCCGCGCCGCGAACCCCGGCCAAACTGGGCCCAGCCCCAGCTCCCAAAGATTCCCCACCCAATCCCACCCCTCGCCCCCGCTGGCCCCCACCCCTGATTGCCCATGCCCCTCTACCCCCAAACCCACTGACCCCCCCCTGCGACAGGTACGCATCTAACTGGCCTACCCTATCTAAACCCCGCACCTCCTCATTCCAGGAGGTGAAAATATCCAGACCCTCCCAGTCCCTGCCACCCCCATCTGACTCCAGGTCAATAGGCGAACCCTCTCCCTCATCCTCCAAGGTCCAGGCACTACCCCCTCTCACCCCCCCCAACCTCTCCCCTCCTGGGAAAACCCCCTACGCCACCCCAAGCCCCCATCCCAACTTCGTCTGCCCCCTCCTGCCCAGTAGGGGTGGACCGGGCCAAGATCTCCCTGCTCCCCCTTGTGCCTGTCATATTTTGCCCCTGACTGCCCCCATCCTCCAACAAAATTGGAGCTGCCTGGGACTGGAGGCCTCCAACCTCGAGTGCAGCCAGTCCTGTCACCCCCTTCTTACTTTTCTTCCCGCCCTCCCTCTTCTCCACTGCCCTTGCTGACCTCAGGGCCTCCCTCCCTCCCTTCCCCTGCAGCCTCTTGGAGCCTGGCGAGCCACGCGGCGAAAAGCTCCCCTGGCGGGCCCCGCCCCTGCCAATTCTCACCGGAGCCTTTACCACAAAGGGAGGCTCCGGCTCGATGTCTACACGCGGGGCCGCTCTCCTCACATAGGAGCGGCCCCGGGCCTTTGGAGACCCCGCCGGGGAGACGCGAGATGCGCTCCCCCGCCGGGCCCCGCCTCCCCGTCCCTCCGCAACCGCCTTCCCCTTCCCGCCAGCCCGCAACGAACAAACGCCCGAAGAGGCCGCACCTTCCCCATACGCGCGGCCCCCAACACTCACCTGCCCCTTCTTCGCCTTCCGGGGGGGCGAGCAGGCCACGACGGCGGCCGCCACCCCTGCCGACGCGTGCCTCACTGGGCTTAAGTCCTTGTAGGAGGTTGAGTAGATCTCGGGTATCTTTAAGATATGTACTAGTGGTCTCAGATAGTGGTCGGCGAATTGAGAGAGGGGCTCAAGAATTGAGCCGATGCCTGAGACTATCGGACAAATGCAAAAGAAACAATTGATGGACGGAATGCTGGACAATGCAAACATTCACCCCCAGTCACAAGGATCTGGGTTAAATCCATCATTCTTTTGCTCAACACACCACCCCAGTTTGGACCCAGCCATATGCAAATCAGTCTTGACCCTGTTCCTTGTGGGAACAGTCCAGCCCGAACTGCCAAGCCAGGTCCTCCCTGGACCGGAAACAAGCATCCTAGGACCGGTTTCAGGGCATCACCCTTCTTCAGCCAGGCTAGCTTGAATCCAGTGGTGTAGTGAGCACGGGACCCACGTCTGGGCATACCCTTCCCACTTAGCGCGACAAATGCAAAAGAAACAATTGATGGACGGAATGCTGGACAATGCAAACATTCACCCCCAGTCAATTGTTTCTTTTGCATGAGACTATCGGACGGCCCAGTGGTGGTGTTCGGTTCTTATGTATTTTGGGTAGAGAATAGAAGTAAGGGATTCAACCAAACCAACAGGCCACCACCTCCTCCTCCCCCTCCTTTTTTAGGGAGAGGCCCCAACAATCGAAGAGGGAGTATCTTAAAGATACCCGAGATCTACTCAACCTCCTCCAAGGACTTAAGTTCCAGGAAGGAACAATGTGCCTAGTAGGACTCGATGTGGAAAGTCTATATACTAGCCTGCCACAACAGAGGACACTACATACAATCGAAAACATCTTATTCAACAAAGAATGGAAGCACAATACCCCTAGACATTTTGTCCTAAAATGCTGCCGGCTGGCTCTCACTGAGAATTTTTTCGAATATAACGGAACACTGTTCCTATAGACACACGGGACTTCAACGGGCAGTACATTCGCCCCAAGCATAGCAGGCCTCTATGTCAGTGATTTTGAAAGTACACATATACTCTGCAACTCCAACCCATACAGAACAAAGATTCTATTCTGGAAGCGATACATAGATGACATCATCATGATCTGGAATGACACCCCATGAAGCTTACCAGAATTCCACAATTGGATCAACACCAGAGACGAGTTCCTCAAATTCACATATACAGCAGATGTACGCACCTTGGATTTCCTAGACATCACAATATACATAGAAAACGATACCATACAGACAAAAACTTTCTACAAACCCACAGCCAAAAACAGTCTGCTGTCCTTCAACAGCTTCCACCCACGCCCATTGAGGGAGAACCTCCCATACAGTCAGTTTTTACGGATCAGGAGAAATTGCAGCAAACTAAAGGTTTACAAAATACAAGCGAAAGACCTGAGCCTAAAACTCAAAGCAAGAGACTACCCAGAAAAAGTCATACACAAATGTCAGAAGAGAGCTAGACATCAACACAGAGAGAACCTTCTAGAGACCACAACTAAAGAACAGAACGAGGACATATTAACTTGCGTAACTACATACAACACAGTCTCGAATGCGATAAAGAAGATTGTAAATAGAAACTGGCGTATCCTAGTTCACACAAGACCACCACCAGTAACAAAAAGAAGCACAGAGTCCGTAAGGGAAGCTTGGAATTTAGCCCCCGTCACTGGCCACTACCCTGTGGGTCATGCTCAGTTTGCAATCTCACCAAAATGACAAAAACCTTACAACTGACTCCTGACCTCAAATGGACAATACGACAGTTCACACACTGTAACACCAACCATGTAATCTACATGATTACATGCCCCTGTGAACTGAAATACATAGGGATGAACTGTAGAAAAATCAAACAAAGAATTGCTGAACATAAGAGCAACATCAAATGGAAAAAGACCACGACAAAGATGAGCACCCATTTTATCAACACCAAACATACAGCTGACGAAATCCGATGGGTCATCCTGGAAACTGTGACCACAAAGAACAACAATGCGGAACGCATCCTTTTTGAAAAAGAACAACGTTGGGTGCACCGTCTAAAAACGCACGAAACAGGGCTGAATGATAATATACCTTGGCACACATTTGCCCAGTGAACATTCTACTTCATGACAACCTATAAACAGTAAACAACAGGTAAACACCCCAAGATTTAGCACACCCTAGCCAGACCACAACACAGCATGTGGTATGCAAATCCCACTATGACATTGACATCAAATGAGGTAGACCCCTTAACAAGGTCTATGACAAAAGACAGGTCACCCATAGTAATACTTAGAACACAACTGCTGTCATCCTGACCCTCCGCAGTTAACAATATACCATCCTTGGATCTTTTGACATAGTTGGCCAAAAAAACAACATAAGTATTAATTTAGGAAGCATTCACATTCTGAACAATTAATTTGCACAAATACTTCACGATTCATATTCATGCCAGCAAGCAGGGTAAGAACACCTGACATACGTGCCTTCACTGTAGAGAAAGTCTCTCTACTATGCCTATATGCTAATCAAGGTACAAAATGCCTTCTATACCGGCCCGCGTCACCGGAGCACGTCAGACGGAGATCACACGAGCAGGAAGGAAGAATTCGCACTGGTATGTCTAAACAAACGAAACCCACACGCATGGTTTGGTGCACTATTTTTGAAATACTGAATTCTCTCTCACTTTAATAACGGAAGCGCGCTCGCTCCGCACGCCCTCCGAGGGAGCCACCGAACCCCAAACACAAGGTAATTACCGCACCACGGCGAATACTGCCATAATCCTGTCTCAAGAATGCTACTGATGTCTAAATACCTCAATCCAGCCAATATCTTTTAATGTTTGCACCTCACATACACGCTGCCACCAGCAAACCTCTAATTAATGCAGCGTTTAGGCCTTCTAATATAAATGGCATGAGTTTCACTTTACAGTCAGACCGAACAGATATTTCCTGTTCCCTTTATTAATCTACAAAGCACTCAATTAACACAGCGTTTAGGCCTTCTAATATAAATGGCATCACTTTCACTTTACAGTCAGCCCGAACAGGTTTTTCCTGTTTCCTTTGTAATCTACAAAGCACTCAATTAACAGCGAGTGAATACCTTAAACTCGTCGCAGCTGCTAAGAAGCCCAAAAACCAATTAGCTTTACTTTTTTTAAATTTTATTTTTTTATTTGAGTTTCATATAGCGCTGGCTAGACCCGGAGGTATCAGAGCGCTTTACATGAGGAGAGTTACATAGGTTACACGTTACACATTGTTACAGAAGGTACATCAATTACAAGTTACATCCAAAGGTACATCAATTACAAGTTACATCCGTTGGTTCATGGCGTGTAGAAGGGTAAGGGGGTAATGTGAAAGGGCGACGGGGAGGGAGATTAAGCGGAGAATAGGCGCAAGGAAAAACAAAGTAGGTAGGGGGAGAGAGATTCAGGGGAGAGAGGAAAGGAAAAGGGGAGGCAAGCCAAGAATGAAAGGAGGGAAGAGGAGGGGGAGGGGGTAGGAGACACAGCGAGGAGACGAGGAAGTAACTGTGTCCGATGTCTAGGCTGGGTGGGAGACGGCTCCCTGCGGTAAAGGGGTCATTCCCAGTCTTCCATTTTGTGTGATTCCCTTGACGCGGTGGACTCTCTCAGCGGGGACGCTGAGACTCCAGGGCATAGATGCTGGATCCCTCCCCAACAAGGGGAGAGGAGTGTTTTGGTCACGGGCACACTTAGAAGAATGAAGGAAGGAAGGGGAGGGGGTAGAAAACCCAGCGTGAACACAGTGTCCGACTTCCGGCGGGTAGGAGACAGTTCCCAGAGGTAAGGGGATCAATCCCAGTCCTTTACAATGTGAGACTCCCTTGTCACTGTGGACTCTCTCAGAAGGGTCTCTGAGACTCCAGGGCAAAAATGCTGGATCCATCCCCAACAAGGGGAGTAGGAGTGCTTTGGACAAGGGCATACTTAAGGGGGCCATTTAAGGGAGTCAGGCTGGTAGGGTTACATAGGTTACAAGTTAGCCATTGTTACAGAAGGTACGTCAATTACGAGTTGTATCCATTGGATCATGGCGTGTAGAGGGTAAGGGGATAATGTAAAAAGGGCGACGGGGAGGGAGATTGAGCGGAGCATAGGTACAAGGATAAACAAAGCAGGTAGGGGGAAAGAGATTCAGGGGAGAGAGGAAAGGAATAGGGGAGGCAAGCAAAGAATGAAGGAGGGACGAGGTGGGGGTGCAATGCAGATATTGAGTCCTGGGGTTGTTGAGGTTGTTATACTCCTGGAAACAGGTGCCAGAGTTCTTCCTACATGACATGACAGTGGGTGTCCGAAGGTTCTTTCATCCCACAAAGCTACATGCCTCAAAACTCCGGCGTGATTAGTGGTGAACCCTATGTTTGCCCTGTCCTGACATTTCTTTGTTGTGCTTAATGCTTCAGAATTGAATCCCTATTGAGCTCTTCCAGTGAGGGGCGGTGATCTGCAAGCCATGGGGGAGGCTTCGGGATGCTGGAATCAAAGCCCCGGTGTTACTCTCTGCGTTCGAGCCGGGGTTTGTCCGGGCCAATGGCGAGCCCGTTCAGCCATGTCGACTAGCAGTCCCAGCTCTTCTCCTGCCTCCCGGGGGCTTGATGCACCTCACGGATGGGTAAGGGCCGGCCGCCGAGGCGCCGGCCGAGGTGGTTGTAGCTCTCCCAAGCAACTCCGAAACCCACCCTCGCTAGCCTCGATACAGGCCACTGCCGAGGTTAGGCTCGCCCCGATCTCCCATCCGGCTTTACAAACATGTAGAAGGCATAACCTTCATTCTAAATACCGTGATTAACCCTACTGAACCTGTTCTTGCTTCCGTCATAGTCTATAAGCACTTAAACCATTCGGTGCAATCATGATCTACACAAATACCCACGCATAAGCGCACCGTGATAGTGCATGATAATTAAATCTTCCGATCACAGCGCTCCAAAAATAGCAAACTATGATAATCCTATTATGCAAATACCTGAGTAGGAACTCCATATTTCCCATTAATGTTATGTTCCCAGCCGTGATTGTTTTCTCCATACCCTAGCCAAGTGAATTTCTCAATAGTGTGTTTTTATGTTTCTCAATAGATTCATAGGCTCCCAATGAGCACACTCTGCATCACACTGACAGTAAATGGTCATAATTGAATTAAGAAGTACCTAATATATATGTATACTGTCATGATGGTCTTTTCTCCCCCTTTCCAGAGTTATAGGTTCAACTGACCCATAACCACACAGCGCACTACTTGACGCTTTAAGAAGAAGGGTAAGTGCAACTACTTACCTATGCAAGCCACGCAACAGTCACTTGCCAACCCGGTCCTGAAGAAAGCCCTCCGACCTGACAAGGCACCCAAAGGGCTGAAACATGTCAACCGCTTGACCACCCATTTTCTTCACAGGTGCTTTAGATCAGTAGCCTTTCTAGTTACGCACCGCATTACTTTTAATCTTGCCCTACCCCTAACTAAATAAAATTGAACCAGAGGCAAAGAGGCAATTTTAAGCTCACTTCACCCTTACCCTCACCACTCCTGATCACCATTGCGAATAACCAGTTGGTCTCCCTCCTGGTGGAGGAAAGCACAGAGAAGACCCAATGATGCTTTTCACATAATAAATAAAAGCGGATAACCAAGATATACCGCTGTTATGAGAAATACGTGAATGAGGGTTTTTTAGACGGCAAGAACCTAAGACCCTGGTAAAAACAAGACAAGTGATCCATTCTCCCCTGATTACTTGACCCATTTCCTCTATCCGTGGCCTAATGTTGTGATCAGTTATCCTGTGGAAGTTCGGTAGTGCCCACATTGGGGGAGACAGGGAGTAGTATATCCTCTGGGTTGCACATATTTGTGCCAGCAGTGCTTGGCAAACCTAAACAGTTAAGCACCACTGTGTTCGACCTTGTTGGGGTTCATCAACTAGTCGAGAATGGATTGTCCCCCTATTTCCCTCTCTATGTTTGCCTTCACTGGGCTGGAGTTTGTGAAGAGCCACCACACTGGCCAGTGCAACTGTGCTGCTGCATAGTAAGAGTTTTTAGTGTAGGACACCCAGAGCGCCCTTTTCCATAGGGTTATATAGTTTACGTAGAGTCACCCTTTTCCTGCCTGCCCTCAGATCAAGTCAGAAAGTGGCTATTTACGTTTTTCAGTGCAGAAAAGTGGTACAGTAATCTGGGTAGAGCCAACATTTTTGCGATTGCCACCCTGCCCATTGGGAAAAGAGATAGGGATTTCCAGAAGGCCAGCAAATGGCGTACACTCGTCAGTGCTACCCCTAGATTCCATTATGCTACTGATGCAGCGCGTACAATAAAAACTATTCTTCTCCTAGGTCACTTATAGGTCATCCAGGGGCAAACTATATTTCCTCACATCCACATGACGATGGGGCCCATAAACATCGCCTAACACACACGCACACACCTGGATTTCCTTTACACCTTTACGAAATTCTGTACTCCTAGGAGAAGCATGAGAACTAAATGGAAAACACCATTTATGTACCACTGGAAGGAGCCGGGATATCTTATTACCTTAAATTATCGCTTTCTTTTAGTTATTTCTTAAGATATTCCTGCTCATTGTTTTGTTGATGAATCATTCATGTAAAAATTAGTTCATAGTGATTAAGACCAGCTGAATCACAATAACCAATTTACTGATGTCACAATTATTTAGGAAAATAACCACTTGAGTCATTTGGTTTAAAGAATCTTAAATTTTATATAATTTTTAAAAGCATGAGAAAGAATTTAAGCTTTTATTCAATTATTCATTCATTATTAATTCAAATATTTATTATGCATAATCAATTTATTGCAGAAAGGAAATTTTTGTCATGAAGCCAAAACCCTAATACCTGCCTACCTTCCTAATTTAGCCTAATGATTTCTAACCTAAGTTAAAGAATTTGAAATAACCTGATTCTCATACTCAACTGGAAAATTAAGACAGCAACAGGAACTTCAGCTCGTCAACATCAGCTACCTGCAACCCGTCTCATCTAACAGTCTTTCAGCATCTCCCGCTCAGTAAGGGATCGATCAGGACCACCCAGCACTGGAAGCCACCAACACGACTCTCCAACTCCGCTCCTGACTGTGACAGCGACTGACTGTGATTGACCCCCTCCCACTAAGGGGCCGATTCCGATCTCGGCCGGTAGGGCTCCGAATAGGATTCGGCTTTACCGGATCCGATTCGGAGCCCTGTTTCCCGACCGAACCGTACGCGGGTCCGGCCGAGCGAGTACGATGCGAATTCGCCGACCGACTCGTCCGGGCGACCCGACCGCTCCGACCGACTCGTACCCGGATCGTACCGCTCCGACCGACTCGGTCGGACACGATTCGCACCGCGCAATGGAGACGTTTTCCGGCCGGGTAAGTACGATGCGCACCTCGACCGCTCCGACCGACTCGCGCCGTCCGACTCGAACTCGCTGTCGGAGCCGTACTTTGGGGGTCCGTGTCGGACCCCCCTGTACGCGTACCCGTGCGAGGCGCACACAGGGGGACCCATGGGTCCCCCTACCTGTGCGTGTACGCCGCGAGGCGCTTCGCGGCATACTCGCTGTAGGGGGCGCCTTGTCCGCCTCGCACCCATTGAGGCAATGGGAGCCCGCGTACGCGTTGTACGACCGGCTCCCATTGAGTTCAATGGGAGTCCGACCGACTCGTGTCCGGTGGCATACGAATGCATCGGACTCGTTCGGTCGGACTGCACGGGTCCGATTCGGTCGGAAATCTCTCCGGGTCCGGCTCGGTCGGAGAGATTTCCGGCCCGAATCGGAATCGACCCCTAAGAGTAGGCCCTCTTATACCCTAATTCTAACTTTGCTAACTAATTGTTGCAACATTAATAACACGCTTTTCTTTCATTGGTCCATGCATGTCATCTTATTCATTCTTTTAATCAAGTTCTCTTGGATTCAATGGTCCTTGGATCATTTCCTTTCCCACACGTTCAAGACATGTTTTCATCCGCTTCGATCAGTACATTTGTAACTTCTTTCGATACATTCGAGAACTCCGCAGTCATTGTCCTTTCTCTTAAACTGGTTTCCCACGGGTCTTCTGCTGATCACCAAGGCACACTATCAGTTCAATTAGGTCACATCAGCCTTGACCATTTCTCGCATCTTAGCCTCTCAGCAACATCACGAGGTTAGTTTTTCTCCGACTTCATCCCGTGTCACATGTCCCCCTTGCGCCTGCGCACATCTTCCCACTGGCAGCCATTTTATATCGCCACTCGGTTATACTTTAGAAGCACTAATTTGAAGTAAACAAAACATAATTAAAATAGAGAAAAATAGCCTTTTCGTTTCCCTCCCGTCATCTACGTACCCCAATTAGTTATTACCTAGCAGAAAGCAACATTTAAGCTGTTCCTTACTTACCATCACTATTGTTTTTGCAACGACACGTTTTATTTCTATGAAGCACAAAACATGCATTTATTTTAAATTAGTACGCATTTATTTTTACGTTATAATTAGACACATGGACATCCATTAATAGATTATTTAGCACACACATTTGCATGTTACCCTTCCCACACGTACAGTGTTGATTAATACATTTAAACGAACATTTTATTAATTATTTATAAAATTTGTTAGGGGTTAAAAAAAATTATTTTCTCTGCTCCATCAACTCCCCCCTTTGGTGATTTTTAAATCACCACATAAAACCCAAGTTATACTTCTTTTCAGGCAGCATGTCTTTTATCCTTTGCTTTCTGTTATTTACACATCTGTTTCTTCTTCATCTTGTCTTTTTGTCTCCTTATACATGTTTTCTTTCATTTTCTCCAACTCAATTTCACCCATTTCTCTTTCTCTTTCTTTCATTATTCTGTTATTTCTTTTTATCTTATTTTGTCTTACTTTTCTTTTTATACATGTTATTACTATTTTCAACACCATGGCTAACAATATTACTACAGTTGCTATTATTATAACTTTTCCTATCATTAGTCTACTCATTCTGGTTAACCAATTTGCTACCGAAGAAAACCCTCTACCAAGTTTTCCCAAAACATTTTCAACCTCCAGTGGGACTAGTTCTTTGTGCAAGTTTGTAATATTTGTAATATACTTCTGTATATTTTCACTTGTATCAGGAATGTAAGTACAACAATGTTGGACTTTCAACATTCCACAGACTCCACCCTCTTTTGCCAAAAGAATATCAAGGGCAAGCCGATTTTGCATCACCATAGCTCTCATGGCAACCATTTCGGTATTTACCATTAAGAACCCTCCCGCAGTATCTGTAGACAAACGATCTACTACTGTGGATAACTTCCTAATTTTAAATGCATTCAAAGATATTCCCACTGCTGGTATTAATGCTCCAAAAATATCACCTACAATTTCTGAAAAACTTTCCCTCTTTCTACGTGTAAAGCTATTAATCATCTTGTATGTTCACTTTTCTTCTCTGTCCATATGAAAGATTTTTGGAAAGACCAGGCCTACATAGCAAGTTCCATACCAATGGTCCGGTAACCTGTAATAAGCTCTATTCCCACAAATATAATAGATACCTGGAAATATTGGATCTTTTCCACCTTTGAATCCCCAACCTCCCAGAATTTGATAATTGTCATGGCAGATACTGGAACCTACAAAGTAATTGTCATAGACTGTCTTATTTCTCCTAATACACAACTTTCCTGTTTGCGGCCAATCTAATGTCATTGCTGCATTTATCTTTTTTCCTTCATGATTTCCTTCCTCAAACGTCCATAGATGTGTTCCTTCCTCTTTTATTGCTTCTTTTTGAAATTTCATTCTTCTTTCTTCAACCATTTCTAAAAATACTTTTTCTTCTTTCTTTAACTCACAGGTAAGGTTGTTACTAACTATTTCTTCTAATGTTAATTTTCTATGTTCTAAAAAGAATTCTCCTAAAACTTTTGCTGGTTTTACTTTGTTAAGTTCTGGTACTACTGGAATGTTTGCAAAAATCTTATCTATGTCAGTATAATAAGATTCTAATCTACCTGTTTTATAAAATAAACTTGCTATTACACTACATGTTATTCCATAAGTTAGAGGTAGGTGGTGATAAGTCACACCTTCTGACACTGATGCAGGCAACTGCATACAAACATAACAATCTCTCACATCCATTGTCTCTACATATTCATACAACAATTTTGTAAAAACATTTTTAGAAAAGTCTGTTACTGACTTATCCTTATGTAATTCTGCACTACTTCTTAAAATAACTGGTTCTTTAATATTAGTTTCTTTTTCTGGTTTAGTATCATTCTTTGCTTCTATCACAGCTAAACTAATAGGAATTGTGATTGCTAAAACTATCCATATGGTCATTAATAACCCTGTACAAAAGCAGCACATTTTACACCATCTTTTTACAAACTCACATTTATCTCTTCTATCCCTAGTATTTTCCATTTTGCTTTTTTCTATTTGTTAAGTTTCAGAAAATTGTGTCACTACACCTCAGAAATGACTTAGATGCCACTCTGCTTTCAAAAGTCTTTGCTTGGTACTTTCTTTTAATTCTCTCCAGAATTCTTTCGTTGTCACATCCGGTGATTTGTCACATCCAGTAAAATTGTCATGTCCGGCAGAAGCACTATAAGTCTTCACTTCAGGTTTGTTGCATCTCACCTTTTCCCATTCGACTTCTTAGTCTCTGGTTCTCGTGAGTGTTTTCTTCTTCTTTGTAATCTGTCAGTGCAATATACAGCCACTCAGGTGACTTATATTTTGCATTCACTTTCTTTGTTCTTTTGGATTTTTGTAATCTTTTTCCACTGGGTTTTTCTTGTCCCTTTTGACTTGTTATTTCATTCACTTGTTCAGCACTTTCGTCTCCTGCTCTTATTATTCTATATCTCAATTTTCTTATATAGCTGTTGGGCCAATTATCTCCTTTTCTTGGCCTTTTGGCTTCACCTTCTTTTTCTTCTCTTTCTGATTTCCAATTTCTTTTTCTTGATTCTGTTTTTGCCTTTTCCTCTTCTCCACTTTCTTCAGTTTCTGTTTCAACTGTTTCACTATTGTCTCTTATTTTGAAACTTATGATCTCGTCATCTCCTACTGGTGGATCTGTCTTCTCCTTCTTGTTTTCCCTTATTACTGTCCCTCCTCGGTGTTCTTCCGATTTGGTGTTTTCCTCCCTTTCTGCTTCTAAATTTCCCTGTTCTTCTGTTTCTCTATCTGTCCCTATTGCTCCTCGGGGTTCTTCTCGATTTTCTAACTTTTTGTGTCCTTCTTTCCCTACTTCATCTATTAATATTATTTCTGAAGGATTTCCACCATAACTTGTACTTGGTTGTTCATCTAGTTCAATTTCTTGCTCAGTTTCTTCTCTAATTGGTTTATAACCCCAAGTTCTCCTTCGGAATTCTTCACAGTTTGCAACTGAATCATCAGATCCTGAACTTGTGTCAGATGTTTCCAGATGTCGACTTACAGGTCGATCTTCAGATTCTGGAACTTCTGAATTTCTTTCTTCTTCTTCTTCCTCTTCTTCTCTAGAGGTGTTTGCCGTTGGGGTTTCCAGATGTCGACTTTCAGGTCGATCTTCAAGTTCTGGCACCCTTTCTCTTATCCTTGTTGTCCCAGCTGTTAAACTTTTATCCCACACTTCCAGACGTCGACTCACATGTCGATCAGTAGGTTCTTGAACTCTGATTGTGTGGCTGGCATGGACCCAGTTCTTCACTCCTGCACACTTGACTGCAGTCGTTGTTACTAGGATTACCTGTCGTGGTTCGTCCCAGCGAGGAACTAGACAGTTTCTTCTCCTGTGGATTTTTATACGGACCCAGTCTCCTGGATTCAAATCGTGGGCTGGTTTTCTTTCAAGAGTGGTCGCATCCGGTCCAACCTGATGAAACACAGAACGCACCACATCAGCCAGTTCCTTGCAATAATCCAGTACTAGATCATCAGTTATAGTCAATAACTTGTTGACAGGTACGTGTGCTTGTCTCATTGCTCGTCCCATGATCATCTCATGAGGACTGAGTCCAGTTTTCTTTTCAGGGATGCTTCTGATGGTCATCAGAACAAGAGGCAGTGCATCTGGCCATTTGAGTCCTGTAGCTTGACACATTTTTCCTAATCTGTCCTTTATTGTTCCATTAATCTGCTCCACTACCCCAGAAGCCTCTGGTCTGTAAGCACAATGTAGTTTTTGTTTAATACTCAATGCTTCGCAAATCAATTGGATCAACTCATTTTGAAAATGTGTTCCTCTATCTGTTTCAACCGTGACTGGAAAACCATACCTTGGAATGAACTCTCGCAGCATAAGTTTTGCCACTGTTGTTCCATCATTCCTTCTAGTGGGGTATGCTTCCACCCAACGAGAGAACAAACAGACGACCACTAGAACATATTTTAGTCTGTTACTAGGGGGCATCTCTATAAAGTCCAACTGCATCCTAGTGAATGGACCTCCTTCTCGTCCTATTGTTCCTAGACTCACTACTGTTTTTCTTCCTGGGTTAAACTGCTGACAAATAAGACATCTTTGACAAAGACTTTCAGCAATGGCTCTGAATTTTGGGTTATACCAGGTTTGTCTAAAAGTCTGATCATTGCATCTCTCCCAATATGAGCTTGTCCATGGTACATCCGTGCCATGTCTGCAATCATGCTATCAGGCATAACTGGTCTTTCATCTCTGTATACCCACACACCATTATTTTCCTGTCTTCTACATCCTGCTTTTATCCAGTAATCTTTTTCCTCATCACTTGCAGTTTCTTGTAACTGTCTTACTTCATCCCATGTCTCGACAGCATTAGTAAAAAGCAAAGGACAAGAGATATGCTCCCTTTCTCTATTCTTATTCAGGGACACCATGTTCTCTGCACAATATTTGGCGATCTCGTCAGCATAGTTATTGCCAACGGCTATGTAATCTTCGTTTTTCTTATGCGCCTTGCACTTCACTACAGCAATTTGTTTAGGCAACTGTATCGCCTCAAGCAGCTTTTTAACAAAATCTCCATTTCTGATAGGTGTTCCTGCAGACGTCAAGAAACCTTTTGTGACCAAATCTGACCAAAGTCATGTACGATGCCGAAACCATATTGGCTATCGGTCACAATCGTGACTCGTACATTCCTTCCTAATTTACATGCTTGAATCAAAGCAATCAGTTCCGCAACTTGTGCAGACCTTATTCCTTTCAGACAAGACGCTTCCATCACAGTTGCCACTGTGCACACTGCGTAAGCTGCGCTTAAAACTCCTTCTTTTGTTCTCAAGCATGAGCCATCTACAAACATGACATAATCAGATTCCTTTAACGGTTCATCTTTTATGTCAGCTCTTGGTTTCGTGCAATATTCCAGCACGTTCAGACAATCATGATCTACTTCGTCTTGTTCAATTATACTCGCCTCATCTGGCAATGATGTTGAAGGATTTACATTCATGCATCTATCTATGGTCACATTTTCAGCACTCAAGATGACTTTTTCGTACTTAGTCAGTCGACTATGTGTCATGTACTGTGTTTTTGTTCTTGTCAAAAGAATTTCTACTGAATGGGAACATATACTCTCAGTGGATACCCCATCACTATACCTTCACTTTGTTCCAGACTTACACAAGTAGCAGCAACTGCTTTCAGACATCCAGGCAATGCTTTTGCTATAGGATCTAAAACAGCTGAAAAATAAGCAATTGGTCTTATTGTTGTTCCATGTTTTTGTACCAGTACTGAAAACGCACATCAATCAATCAATCAATCATGTCACTTATAAAGCGCACTACATACCCGCGAGGGTCTCAAGGCGCTGGGGAAGAGGGGGTGGTGCTGCTACTGATCGAAGAGCCAGGTCTTGAGGAGTCTTCTGAAGGCCAGTAGGTCTTGGGTCTGCCGAAGGTTGGTGGGGAGGGTGTTCCAGGTCTTGGCGGCGAGGTGGGAGAAGGATCTGCCGCCGGCGGTCGTTTTCCGGATGCGGGGGACTGTGGCGAGGGTGGTGGAGCGGAGCTGGCGGGTGGGGGTGTAGAAGCTGAGTCGTCTGTTGAGGTAGGCTGGTCCGGAGTTGTGGAGTGCTTTGTGTGCGTGGGTGAGGAGCTTGAAGGTTATCCTCTTGTTGACAGGGAGCCAGTGCAGGTCTCTCAGGTGGGGTGTGATGTGGCTGCGTCGGGGGATGTCGAGGATAAGACGTGCAGAGGCGTTCTGGATGCGTTGCAGCCGTCTCAGGAGCTTAGCCGTCGTTCCTGCGTAGAGGGCGTTTCCGTAGTCCAGCCTGCTGGTGACGAGGGCCTGGGTGACTGTTTTTCTTGTTTCGGTGGGGATCCACTTGAAGATCCTGCGGAGCATTCGGAGGGTGTTGAAGCAGGATGAGGAAACGGCGTTGACCTGCTTAGTCATGGAGAGGGTGGGGTCGAGGATGACCCCTAGGTTGCGTGCGTGGTCGGTGGGTGTCGGGGCTGTTCCCAGTGATGTCGGCCACCAGGAGTCGTCCCAGGCTGAAGGGTTGGAACCAAGGATGAGGACCTCCGTCTTGTCTGAGTTCAGCTTCAGGCGGCTGGTCCTCATCCATTCGGCGACGGCCTTCATTCCTTCGTGGAGGTGGGCTTTGGCGGTGTGAGGGTCTTTGGTGAGGGAGAGGATCAGCTGGGTGTCGTCGGCGTAGGAGATGATGTTGAGGTTGTGCTGTCGGGCGACGTGGGCGAGGGGTGCCATGTAGATGTTGAACAGCGTTGGGCTGAGGGAGGAGCCTTGGGGTACGCCGCAGATGATCTTGGTGGCCTTGGATCGGAAGGGGGCGAGGCGGACGCTTTGTGTTCTGCCGGAGAGGAAGGATGTGGTCCAGTCCAGGGCCTTCTCTTGGATCCCGGCGTCGTGAAGGTGTGTTCGTAGTGTGTGGTGGCAGACCGTGTCGAAGGCGGCTGATAGGTCCAGGAGGATGAGGGCTGCTGTTTCTCCGTTGTCTAGCAGGGTCCTGATGTCATCGGTGGCGGCGATGAGGGCGGTTTCGGTGCTGTGGTTGCTGCGGAAGCCGGACTGGGAAGGGTCCAGGATGTTGTTCTCCTCGAGGTAGCGGGTCAGTTGTTTGTTGACGATTTTCTCGGGGAACGGGAGCAGAGAGATGGGTCGGAAGTTCTTGAGGTCCTTGGGGTCTGCCTTGGGTTTCTTGAGTAAGGCGGTGATCTCGGCGTGCTTCCAGCTTTCCGGGAAGGTTGCTGTCTCGAAGGAGATGTTGATTATTTTCCGGAGATGGGGCGCGATGGCTGTACTGGCTTTGTTGAAGACGTGGTGAGGGCACGGGTCTAGCGGTGAGCCGGAGTGGATGGTGTTCATGATCTCGCTGGTGTCCTCGTCGTTGGTGTTGGTCCAGGAGAGCAGGCGGTTGGTGGTTGTGGGGGCAGTGGTCTCGGTGGTTGCCGGGGCAGTCGTGGTGTTGAAGCTGTCGTGGATGTCGGCGATTTTGCGGTGGAAGAAGGTGGCCAGTGAGTCGCACAGGTCTCGCGACGGCGGGATGTCGTTGGTGTTGGAGCTGGGGTTGGAGAGTTCCTTCACGATGTTGAAGAGCTCTTTGCTGTTGTGTGCGTTGTTGTCTAGGCGGTCTTTGAGTGAGGCCCTTTTGGCGGATCTGATGAGGTGATGGTGACTGCGGGTGGCGCTCTTGTGGGCGGCGTAGCTGTCCGCTGTCCGTTCGTGGAGCCAGATCTTCTCCAGTTTTCGGCATGTTCGTTTGGAGGCCTGGAGGTCTTCGGTGAACCAGGTGGCTTTCTTGCTGGTGTGGCTGTTGGGCGGATTCTTGAGCGGGGTGAGGGTGTTGGCGCAGTCGTCGATCCACTGTCTGAGGTTGCGGGCGGCGGTGTCGGGGTCGGAGGGTTCGGCGGGTGGGCTCAGGGCGAGGGTTGTGGTTAGCTGGTCTTTGGTGACTCTGCTCCAGCAGCGGCGAGGCATTTGTTCGGTGCTGTGGTGCGTGGTGTGCTTCCTGTAGTTGAAGTGGATGCAGTGGTGGTCAGTCCAGTGGGGTTCGGAGGTGTGGTTGAAGGAGACGTGTGGGCTTGCGGAAAAGATGGAGTCTAGCGTGTGGCCGGCGGCGTGGGTGGGTGTAGTCACGAGCTGTCTGAGTCCGAGGGTGGCGAGGTTGTCGATCAGGGTGGTGGAGTTGGTGTCCTTGTTGTTCTCGAGGTGGAAGTTCAGGTCCCCGAGGAGGATGTAGTCCGTGGAGGCGATGGCGTGTGTGCTGACGAAGTCAGCGATAGAATCGCTGAACTGTGGTCGGGGTCCGGGGGTCTGTAGATGAGGGTTCCTCTGAAGGTGGTGTTGGGATCGGTGTGGATCTGGAAGTGCATGTGTTCGGCGGTGCTGAGGGTGTCATCGGTGTTGGTTGAGACTCTGAGGGTGTTCCTGTGGACGATGGCGATGCCTCCTCCGACTCCGTTAGTGCGGTCCCTGCGGGTGATCTTGTAGCCGTCCGGGATGGCAATGGCGATGTCGGGGGCTGAAGCGGGATTCAGCCAGGTCTCCGTCAGGAATGCGACGTCTGGGGAGGTTGAGTCGAGAAGGTCCCAGAGTTCGATGGCGTGTTTGCGGGCGGAGCGGGTGTTGAGGAGGATGCATCTGAGGTAGTTGGGTTCTTTCCTGGGCGGTGGTTTGGCGGGGCGGGTGCTGGCGAAACTGCAGTTCCGGCAGGTGAAGGGCCCTTGGGTGCGCTTCGGGGTGGCCCGGTAGCAGGCGTGATCTTTTCCGGGGTTGAGTGCGTGGAGGGTGCTGGCGTCGTATCGGCGTCTGTTGATGTGGCGGGCACGGGGGATGCCCGGACCAGGGGTTCTGGCGCTGGGCGCGGACGGGCGCAGACGGGCTTGCCTTAGGCGCGCCCGCTGCACACGTCCGCTGCGCGGCCGCACAGCGGCCGCCATAAATGGGGAGGGAGGAGCAGGGAATGGGGCAGCAAATGGGCAGTGAGGGGGCGGGGCCGCAGGGGCGCAGCGGCGGGAAACAGGCACGGAAAGGAAAAAACGAGCACAATCAGGGCAGCAAGGGGGCACAGAAAGGAAAAACGAGCACAATCAGGGCAGCAAGGGGGCACAGAAAGGAAAAAAACGAGCACAATCAGGGCAGCAAGGGGGCACAGAAAGGAAAACGAGCACAATCAGGGCAGCAAGGGGGCACAGAAAGAAAAACGAGCACAATCAGGGCAGCAAGGGGGCACAGAAAGGAAAAAAACGAGCACAATCAGGGCAGCAAGGGGGCACAGAAAGGAAAAGCGAGCACAATCAGGGCAGCAAGGGGGCACAGAAAGGAAAAACGAGCACAATCAGGGCAGCAAGGGGGCACAGAAAGGAAAAACGAGCACAATCAGGGCAGCAAGGGGGCACAGAAAGGAAAAACGAGCACAATCAGGGCAGCAAGGGGGCACAGAAAGGAAAAACGAGCACAATCAGGGCAGCAAGGGGCTACAGAAAGGAAAAAAAAGCGAGCACAATCAGGGCAGCAAGGGGGCACAGAAGGAAAAAACGAGCACAATCAGGGCAGCAAGGGGGCACAGAAAGGAAAAACGAGCACAATCAGGGCAGCAAGGGGCACAGAAAGGAAAAAACTAGCACAATCAGGGCAGCAAGGGGGTACAGAAAGGAAAAAAAAACGAGCACAATCAGGGGCAGCAGCAGGGCACACAGACGGAGCTGTGTGGTGGGGGAGCGACCTACCAGTCAAGGTCAGGGACATCCATCTCTTTCACTGCAGTACAACTCAAAATCCTTCTCATAATCAGGCATGCCTAATGCAAGTGCCTCACACAGTTTCTTTTTCAACTCTTTGAAAGATTTCATTTCTTCTTTGTTTAACTCAAAAGGGTCTTTTACATCTTTCTTGGTCAACTTTGTAATGGTTTTCAATCAAAGAGAAACCACTTATCCATTGTCGGCAATATCCAACCATTCCCAAAAACATTCTTACCTCTCTTTGAGTCATTGGTGCTCTCATTCCTTGAATCATTCTTACTCTTTCTGTCGCTATCTTTCGCACTCCTTTCTCAATTTTATGCCCTAAATACTGGACTTCTTTCTGACAAAACTGTAATTTTGAAGGAGACACTTTATGTCCTCTTTTCTCTAGATGGTTCAGTAAAGCAATTGTATCACTTACACAGGCTTCTTTTGTTTTCGATGCCACCAATAGGTCATCGATATACTGCACCATCACTGACTTTTCTGGCATTTTCAAATCTTCCAGAGATTTCTTTAGAATCTGATTAAAGATTGAGGGGCTTTCTGTATACCCCTGAGGAATTCGGCACCATGCCAAAATACGCTCTCCAAACCGGAACGCAAATAATGGCTGGCTATCTGGATGCAAAGGAATAGAGAAAAATGCATGACACAAATCTATCACAGTGTACCACTCAGCTTCATGTGGAATTTGATATAGAATTACTGCAGGGTTTGGCACTATTGGACAACAGGGCACAACTATTTTGTTGATCTTTCTCAAATCCTGTACTATTCTATATGTTCCATTTGGCTTTTTCAGTCCCATAATAGGTGAATTACATGGACTGCTCATTATTTCTTTTAGAATTCCCTGTTCAATCATTTTATTTATCACAGGAGTTATTCCTTCAATTATTTCTGGAGTTAATTTGTACTGTGGCGTATTCGGGTAAGTTGTCCCTTCTTTTACTGTTACTTTTACGGGATCAACTTCTTTCATTAATCCAATGTCTTCTCCTGTAAAATCCCACACACTTTCTTTTACTGCACTTTTTAATTCTTCTGGAAGTTTTTCTGCATCAAATGCAGGAAACAAACCATTCGTTTCAGGTTCCTGATTCATCAAAGTTACTTTGTACAAGACGTCTTCATCTGAAGTCTGAAATCCAATTCCATCTGGCGTACAATAAATTGTGCAATTCATCTTGCACAAGAGGTCACGACCCAAAAGATTTACAGGACTACAATCGCACACTACAAATTTATGCATTTTGCTAAAAGAACCAATTTTTACTTCCACCAATTCAGTAAGTGGGGTTTTAATCTGCTGATTGGCTACTCCTACTACTTGGATGTATTCACCTGAGAGAGGAAGGTTTGGAATTTCCACTGATCTAACAGTAGAACGGGTAGCTCCAGTATCGACAAAGGAATGTTACATTTGCACCATTCACTTCTCCATCCACAAAGGGACCAGACTGATCTACCTCTAGAGTTGCGCCAAGCACGCACTCTTTCCCCTCTCCTGGGCACCGTCAGAATCTTTCATCCGGGTCATCCTCACTCTGACGCAACCAATACTGAGAAATGTTAGCTGCTCGTGGCAACTGTGTTACCTGCTCTCCTCCGTAGAATCCTGTTTCTGTACTGTATCTTTGCTGGTTTAGTGTTGGGAAGTGGTGGTTGCGGCACCTGACTTTGTTGAACAACTACCTCATTCTGCACCTGTGGATTTAATGATTGATTTTCCGGATTAGGTTTAGGTGGGAACTTACACTCGCTTTCTCCAATGCCCTAATTTTCCGCAATTATGACATGGCCATTTCTTCTTTGCCTCTTCGAGACTCACTTGACCCTTTCCTTTACCTATGTTAGGTCGCATTTTATTCTGTCCTGTTTCATTTCCATTATTATTGTCCAATTGAGCTTCTTGTTTTTCTGTCACCTTCACCTGTGCCCACATTGCCTTCTCTTTCAACTTACGCTGTTTACTCTCTATTTCATCACTACAATACTTAGCATACCTCAGCACCTCATCTACACTTCCATTCTGCCAGTTTATCATGTGTTGCTTAATCATATCACTTATTTCTTGTTTCAGGCCAAACACAAATCGGTATACAAAATGACTCATGTCTTTTTCACTCAATTCCTCATAACCACTATACTGCTTGAAAACCAATAACAATCGCTCATAATATGCATGTACAGACTCCTTACTTTCCTGTGTAGTTCTATCGATTTTTACCCAATCTGTCTCTTTAGGAGGAATCTTATTCTTCAAAAAGGTAATCACCTTATCGTACTTCTTCATCACATCAGGACCTGGAGCTCCTGTCTTAGGATCTCTTGGATATTCTGTAGTTGGCCAGTCAACTGTAATCTTACATTCTGACCACAAATCCGTTGGTACCACTATGTCAAATAATCCATCTAAATCTATCCACAACACTTTTGAGACTTTTACAAACCTCTCTACTTGTCGGTACCATTCAACTGGCTTCTCTCTTAGCTTTGGAAAGTCATTGGTAAATGACAGTATGTCCTGCCTAGTCCAGGGAACATGCACGTAACTACCACCTGGAGTTTCTCTCATGGGGTATTCTTTGGCAACAGATTCTTTTTCAGTTATCATAAAAGCCAATGAACCTTTGTCTGTAGTTTTCTCATTCTTCTTTGTCCATCTAACCTTCCATCTGTCCACATCACCCCATTTTCTCAACAATACAATTAACTCTTTTATCTGTGTCAGCCTTCCTGCCGTGTTCAAATTTTCAATATCCTTTTCACAAAAGTCTACTCTATATGGTTTCTGCAACGTTTTCACTTTTGCAAAGTCTATTCCAATCTCACTGGCTACTTCTTCTAGTTTGTCATGTAAATTCTTTGCCCTCCATGTAATACTTTTGCACAGAAACATTATTTCATCATCCTGGTAATTTTTTATCTTTTCGGTACCAATTGTTCCCAGAATTAATTCTTCCATGTCGATTTTTAATCTAATTACATCTAATGGTTTTTCTTCTGGTTCTTTTATTTTAAATGCCTTCATCCACTCATTTAACTCATCAGGAGTCGGACCTATGGGTGTATTATTTAGTTTATCCAATTACCACTCTTTTCAGGGGTTTCTGTTGCAGATTCTGTTACCATATGCATTTTCCTACCATTGCACTCATTCACCGTCAAATTTGTAGGTGGACTTGGTCTGTAAGTACTAGCCAAATTACTTGTAGTTGCACTTTGTTCCATCCTTTCTTTTCTCTCTGAAATTGTGAACTCATGGGAATCACCAAAGATCGTTCATCAATTTTCTGATTCTCAAAACGGGTATTACTGGACCTATTGTTACAGGCACAGTAACTGCTTCCATATTTTTCGTTAATTCTCTAATCTTCTCAGTTAGTTCTTTTGTTGTCCTTGCTAATTCGCTTGCATTGTCACTTTCTATTCCTTCATTTTGAGAAGTTCTCATTTGTTCTTGTGACCTATTTATTTCAATTCTCTTTTCCGGACTTTTATTTCGCATAGTCTCTATTAGCGGCGCATTTGGTGTCACCACTGTAGAACTCTGCTGATACGGAGGTGGATTTCTATTTAAAATATCTTCCAGCAATTCGTCATCCGTTTCGCTCTCATGCATATATTTTTCCCTCTCCATATGTTTCTTTTTCTCAGTCCGTTTTTCTTAGTCCCGTCCTCAACTGTAAAAGCTGGAAACAAACCTCCTGTCATGTTAGCACATCTCCATCGTTTTATTCTGTCTTCATGATTTATTCCCCACATCCTTCCAGGCATAAACTCATGATCCCTAAAACCTCTGAATCTCTCTCGCTCATACATTTCATCCTCCCATTCCGTCAATGCTTCAAACTGTGTCGGTCTAGGTCTGGGTTCTAGATTTGTCATCTTTTCTCGCAAATTTCGCAAAACTGCTACACTAAATGAACCATTCTCAGGGAAAGCTAAAGCACCATCATTCTTTGTATATTTTGCCCAGTTTTCCAACCATATGCACGTATGATATCCATATTTCAGCATCATATGTGAAGCTGCTGATTTCGGCGGAGGAATTACTTGTCCCTCTCTAGTCACAACCTTTTTGTCTTTCTTAAAGAAATTCTTCAATTTCGTCGTCCATGACGTTCTCTCCCTTTCATACTCGTAATACGGCATGTTTTCTATTTGTTTTCTCTTTACGCTAACGCTGTTCTGTGTACGGAACTCCGACAAATTACAGCGCGACTCACACTAACGTACCAATCAGAACAATTCCCTCCGTTCCCGAACCAACCAATCCTTGCGCGGCACTTTTCTACGTCACTCCTGTTCTGTGTTCACGTGACTGGCGCACTATCCAATCCTAGCGCGGCACTGTTCTACGTCACTTCTGCTCTTTTACCCCTCCTTTACAAAATTTATTGGCAATTTTCTTTTCACTGTTTTCTCCGTTAGTTACAACAATTTAAACAATTCCATAGTCTGATTCGCTAAACAAAAGTGACAGCTTTGTCCTTTTACACAAGAACCCTGTATTTCCAGTAGGCAGCGCTTACCTCTACCCTACCACAGAATTTTTACTCTCGCCGATAAAGTAGCACTTCCCTCTACCTTACCCTTCTTTCAAGCAAACAATTTACTCGTTTCTCTGGGGATAAGACACATGTGGAGACTAGGCTCCTGAGAATTAAGGCCAAAGTTTCACAAGTAAACGTGATTTGCTATCTCAATTACACACTTTTCGTACAGAAAATCCCTAACATAACACAACCTGTGTTATTACCAAAATGAATTCAGACCATGTACCAAATTCCATGTGACTTCTCTTGCCACACGTGTTCCACTTCCTACATCCCAGAAGCGTGAAAACTCACATATAACATAACGCGACTCAACATATAATGTTAGTCATAAAATAATCAATAAACAATAATCACTAAACTAATCTATAGAAAACCATAACTCTGCTACCAAGAAATCTGATGCAGCGCGTACAATAAAAACTATTCTTCTCCTAGGTCACTTATAGGTCATCCAGGGGCAAACTATATTTCCTCACATCCACATGACGATGGGGCCCATAAACATCGCCTAACACACACGCACACACCTGGATTTCCTTTACACCTTTACGAAATTCTGTACTCCTAGGAGAAGCATGAGAACTAAATGGAAAACACCATTTATGTACCGCTGGAAGGAGCCGGGATATCTTATTACCTTAAATTATCGCTTTCTTTTAGTTATTTCTTAAGATATTCCTGCTCATTGTTTTGTTGATGAATCATTCATGTAAAAAATTAGTTCATAGTGATTAAGACCAGCTGAATCACAATAACCAATTTACTGATGTCACAATCATTTAGGAAAATAACCACTTGAGTCATTTGGTTTAAAGAATCTTAAATTTTATATAATTTTTAAAAGCATGAGAAAGAATTTAAGTTTTTATTCAATTATTCATTCATTATTAATTCAAATATTTATTATGCATAATCAATTTATTGCAGAAAGGAAATTTTTGTCATGAAGCCAAAACCCTAATACCTGCCTACCTTCCTAATTTAGCCTAATGATTTCTAACCTAAGTTAAAGAATTTGAAATAACCTGATTCTCATACTCAACTGGAAAATTAAGACAGCAACAGGAACTTCAGCTCGTCAACATCAGCTACCTGCAACCCGTCTCATCTAACAGTCTTTCAGCATCTCCCGCTCAGTAAGGGATCGATCAGGACCACCCAGCACTGGAAGCCACCAACACCAACACGACTCTCCAACTCCGCTCCTGACTGTGACAGCGACTGACTGTGATTGACCCCTCCCACTAAGAGTAGGCCCTCTTATACCCTAATTCTAACTTTGCTAACTAATTGTTGCAACATTAATAACACGCTTTTCTTTCATTGGTCCATGCATGTCATCTTATTCATTCTTTTAATCAAGTTCTCTTGGATTCAATGGTCCTTGGATCATTTCCTTTCCCACACGTACAAGACATGTTTTCATCCGCTTCGATCAGTACATTTGTAACTTCTTTCGATACATTCGAGAACTCCGCAGTCATTGTCCTTTCTCTTAAACTGGTTTCCCACGGGTCTTCTGCTGATCACCAAGGCACACTATCAGTTCAATTAGGTCACATCAGCCTTGACCATTTCTCGCATCCTAGCCTCTCAGCAACATCACGAGGTTAGTTTTTCTCCGACTTCATCCTGTGTCACATGTCCCCCTTGCGCCTGCGCACATCTTCCCACTGTCAGCCATTTTATATCGCCACTCGGTTATACTTTAGAAGCACTAATTTGAAGTAAACAAAACATAATTAAAATAGAGAAAAATAGCCTTTTCGTTTCCCTCCCGTCATCTGCGTACTCCCAATTAGTTATTACCTAGCAGAAAGCAACATTTAAGCTGTTCCTTACTTACCATCACTATTGTTTTTGCAACGACACGTTTTATTTCTATGAAGCACAAAACATGCATTTATTTTAAATTAGTACGCATTTATTTTTACGTTATAATTAGACACACGGACATCCATTAATAGATTATTTAGCACACACATTTGCATGTTACCCTTCCCACACGTACAGTGTTGATTAATACATTTAAACGAACATTTTATTAATTATTTATAAAATTTGTTAGGGGTTAAATTTTTTTATTTTCTCTGCTCCATCACTACCTTCATCTGCATGGTATATATTAACACTCGGGTAACTGAAATTGTCAGGACCCCAGTTAGATCCAACATTTGGCAGAGCCTCTCGGTCAACTTCCGACAACCCCCTGAGGGGGGAACAGGAATGTTTGCATCCAGTTCAATTTCAGGCCAGATAAATTACCAAACTCATTGAACTTCTCCATCACCAGGTAAATGTCTCTCTGCACATCACATATGTACACTAGTGTGCCATCTGCGTACAACAATACCACTTCCCAGGAGTAAACACCTGACAATCCCCATTCCAGCCCGCTTTGTCTGAATAGGCCCGCCAGTGGTTTCATGGCGAGAGCAAATATAATCACGGACAGGGGGAATCCCTGTCCAGTGCGCCTCTCTGTCGGGTGCTCTTGCCTATATGAAAGGAGTCTGAAATCTTGCATGCTGTGCGGACTCTGCCCCTCAGGTTGTCAAAGGCTTTTTCATTGTTGAGTGAAATTGCTTCATATGGATCGCCCTTGATCCAGCGCAACTAATATAATTTCTTCCCCTTTTGGACATGACATCCAGGTTGAAACACTCTTTTAAGAACTATACCAATATGACGGTGGGGCCCATAACACCGCATAAAACATTCACTCACTCAAATATTCCCTGGATCCCATTCACCTTCACCTAGGAGAAGAAGTTAATGACTGCTGGAAGAAAACGGGATACCTTTTTAAAGTCGACAAGATAATTTCTCAAACATCATACATAAGTAGTTTTAATCCTGTCGGTTTCTAAGACATCAAGGTATTCCGCTCTTTGGTCGATGGACCAACTAGTGAGAATAAGTTGATGGTGATTAAGACCAGCTCAATCACTTTAAACCTATTAAAACATTTGCATTTATTATTGAGCTAAAGAACCACAGACTGGGTTTATCTACTTGTTTAAAATGCATGAATAAGTTTCAGTTTTATTAATCAGTTCAATACATCTAATATCATTATAAGGAATAAACTTAAAGAATTCAATGCATACCCTTTTAGATGAAAAATAAAGTTCGTCACAGCAGATAAATTGCAGATCACAGCATAGAACTCCCAAAACTGACTGACTGTCCCGCTAAACAGGCCTCCTCGACGGACCACCTATACAGGTTTCCCGCAACGTTCTCGTTCCTTCCCAGTCAGATTTAAAGTAAAAAGATTAATTATAGTAAAAAAATAATGGCCTATGGAAAATAGCAGCAGCTCTCCAGCATCAGCGTCCAGTGCTCAAAGATTATGTATGAATAGCGCTCCTCCTACTTAAGAGTAGGTCCTCTTATACCCTATTACTAGCTTACTAAACAGAAATGTTTCAATCTTTGGGGGCGAGATTCACGCTAATTGGTCCATTGGAGGGGTGGCAAGCATCTCCTCCTTGCCCTCCTTGCTTAAACCAGTTCCGAAAATGTTTATAATTTTGTCCTTTCACACGGTTTTAGGACATTACCAATCCGATTGACAGCTCCTCTTATGTATCTTCTTTTGTAACTTTATTTTAAACAGTTCATTGTTAATTCACAGCTGCATCTTTGGTTCTCATACATTCTCGCTGAGTCCTTCTTGGCACACGTTTTGGTGACAGGTCATGCCGACCATGATCCTTTTCATTCTGGGCTCTACAAGCAATCACGTGATATGTTTCTGCAGCTTTTCTTCCGCTTAGAAGCCATTTTGCACTTGCGCATTAAGCCCATCTGCCTCAGCAGCCATTTTTACAGCAGGGCCTAGCAGGCCCGAGCGAACTATTGTGAAAACAAACACAATCATAATTACAAGAAAGAAAATAAGCCTTTTCGTTTCCCACCCGTCATTCTACGTACCCCAATTAGGTGTTACCTAGCAAAAGCGACATGTAAAGCTATGTTTACTTACCATCCGCATTCTTTTTGCCACAATACAATTTACTACATAGCACAAATCATGCAGTATTATTCTAATTAGTACGCAAATCATTATGTTAATATTATTCCACTTTTACAATTGTAAGTAGGTTAGTTTGCACATAAATTGCAAGTTACCAAAAATGTCTATAAGAAGACGTAAAAATGTTGATTAGTTGTCAAAACAATTAATAACGTTAATTATTAACATTAATATTAGGGGGTTCAAAAATTTCTTATTTACCTTGCTCCATCAACTCCCCCCTTTGGTGATTTTTAATATCACCACAAAAACCCATGTTACACACATTTTTCAGATAGCATGTTTCTTGTCCATTTGCTTCTTGTTAGTTTTACACATCTGTATCCCTTTCATCTTGTCTTTTTGTTCTCTCATACATGCTTTCTTTTAGTTCTTCCAGTTCTATTTCACCTAATTCTCGTTCTCTTTCTTTATTTATCTTATTTTCTCTTTTTATTTTGTTTTGTCTTTTTCTCGACTTGATACATATAATAACAAATTTCGCAAATAGCACCACTAAGATTACTTCTGTTGCTCATATCAAACCTTTCCCTACAATAGAACTACCTATTTCAGTGAACCATTTTGGTATTGAGGAAAAACTCTTACCAAGTTTCTCCCAGGCATTTTCAACCTCCAGTGGAACAAGTTCTTTGTGCAAATTTGTAATATTCCTTATATACTTTTGTATATTTTCACTTTTATCTGGAAAGTAAGTGCAACAATGTTGGACTTTCAGCATTCCACAGACTCCTCCCTCTTTCGCCAAAAGAATGTCAAGGGCAAGTCGATTTTGCATCACCAAAGCTCTCATGGCAACCATCTCGGTATTTACCATCAAGAACCCTCCAGCAGTATTCGTTGATAAACGATCTACTACTGTGGACAATTTCCGAATTTTAAATGCATTCAAAGATATTCCCACTGCTGGTATCATTGCTCCAAAAATGTCACCCACTATTTCTGAAAAACTTTCCCTTTTTCTACGTGTGAATGTTTCACCCATTTCGTTTGTTCCTTTTTCTTCTCTTTTACATGAAAAATCTTTGGAAAGACCAGGCCTAAGTTTCATGACCCATACCAATGGTCCGGCAACCTGTAATAAGCTCTGTTTCCACAAATATAATAGATCCCTGGAAATATTGGATCTTTTCCTCCTTTGAATCCCCATCCTCCTAAAATTTTATAATTATCTCGGCAATCACTGGAAGCCACGAAATAGTTGTCAAACCTAGTTCTATTTCTACTAATGCATAACTTTCCCTGTTGGGGCCAATCTAAAGTCATAGCTGCATTTGTCTTTTTCTTATCATTACTTTCTCCTTCAAATGCCCAAAGGGGTGTTTTAGTCTCTTCTTCTATTACCTTTCTTTGAAAATTGTCTCTTCTGCTTTCAACCATCTCTAAAAATACCTTTTCTTCCTTCTTTAACTCTCAGGTAAGGTTGTGTTTTACTATATCATCTAATGTCAAAGCTTTATTTTCTAAGAAAATGTCACCAAACATCCTTGCTTCTTTCACCTTGTTCAATTCAGAAATTATAGGAATTTTTGCAAAAATCTTATCTATGTCAGTATAATAATATTCTAATCTACCTATTCTATAAAACAAACTAGCTAAAACACTACATGTTATTCCATACGTCAAAGGACGGTGATGATAGGTCACACCTTCTGAAACAGACGCAGGTAATTGCATACAAACATAACAATCTCTTACATCCATTGTTTCTACATATTCATATAATAACTTTGTGAAAACATTCTTTGAAAAATCAGTTATCGATCTATCTTTATGTAACTCTGCACTATCTAATAATGTTGCTGTGTTCTGTACGTTAGCTTCCTTATCCTCCTTTGTGTTGTTCCCTAATATGGACGTTTCTTCTACAGCTAATCTAATTGGAATGGTGATTGCTAAAATAAGCCATACGGACATTAATAAACCTGTACAAAAGAAACACATTCTACACCATCTACGTAAAAACTCACATCTACATCTTTTATTCTCTGTGTCTACCATCTTGTTCTATTACCTAGATATATATATATATATATGTACAGAAAATGTGTCACCACACCTCAGAATGACGTTTCAGCCACTCTACTTTCTCACTTTATCTCGTTTTGGTACTCTCTTTAGTTCTTCTCAGAACTCTTTCTTGTCTTATTCGGTTTTTAGTGTCCAGTCCGGCAAAAAAACTTCTTTTTTTTTTTTTTTTCTCTTCAAACTTGTTGCACTTCACTTTCACCCATGGGGTTGCAGCTTTGTTATGGGTTCTCGTGAGTGATTTCTTCTTCCTTGATATCAGTCAATGCGATGTATAGCCATTCAGGTGACTTATATTTCAAATTAGCTTTCTTTACTCTTTTCGTTTTCTGTAATTGTTTTCCACTTTGTTTGCCTTGTTACTTTTGGCTTGTTATCTCATTTACTTGTTCTGCATTATCTCTGTTTATGTTTATGATTTTGTATCTCAATCTTTTGACTTCGTGGGTCAATTATCTCCTTTTCTCGGCCTTTTCTGTTCACTTTCTTTTTCTTCTCGTTCAGCTCTCCAAGTTCTTTTTCTTGGTCCTAGTCTCTGTTTTCTCTCTTCTTCACTTTCTTCTGATTCTGTTTCAGACTTTGTTTCATTTCCTCTTATTTTGAACTTTATGATTTCACTTCCTTTGTCTAGCTCTGATTCTTCCTGTGTCTTTTCTGTTTGATCACTTGTTTCTATCCCTCCTCGAGGTTCTTCCGAATTCTTGTTGATCTCTCTGTCTGTTTCTATATTTCCCTGTTCTTCGGTTTGTTGATGTGTCCCTATTGCTCCTCGGGGTTCTTCCGATTCTTCTATCTCTCTATTTGAATCTATCCCTCCCTTGTCTAATTTGACAATTTTTGAAGGATTTTTACCATAACTTGTGCTTGGTTGTTCACTGTCTCTTGGTTCAGTCTCTTCGTTTATGACGTCAATTTTCCATTTATTCTTTAGCTTTTCATCACAATCTGATTGGTCTGTATCCGATGCTGAACTGGTGTCTGATATTTCCAGATGTCGACTTACAGGTCGATCTTCAAGTTCTGGAACCTTTGTTATTTCAGATTCTTCTTCTGTTGCTAAACTTGTACCTGGGTCTTCCAGATGTCGACTTACAGGTCGATCTTCAAGTTCTGGAACCCTGTTTGTTTCTTCTTCTGCATCGGATGCTGAACTGGTATCAGATATCTCCAGATGTCGACTTACAGGTCGAGCTTCAGGATCTGGAACTCTGATAGTGTGGCTGGCATGTACCCAGTTTTTCACTCCTGCACATTTGACTGCAGTTGTTGTCACCAGGATCACTTGTCGTGGTTGGTCCCAGCGAGGAACCAAACAGTTTCTTCTTCTGTGGACTTTTATGCGGACCCAGTCTCCTGGATTCAAATCATGAGCTGGTTTTCTTTCAAGAGTGGTCGCAACCTGATGAAACACAGAATGTACCACATCAGCCAATCCTTTGCAATAATCCAACACGAGATCATCAGTTATAGTCAGCAGTTTGTTGACAGGTACATGTGCTTGTCTCATTGCTGGTCCCATGATTATTTCGTGGGGACTCAGACCTGTTTTTCTGTCCGGTATGCTTCTGATAGTCATTAACACCAATGGAAGGGCATCTGGCCATTTGAGTCCTGTGCCTTGACACATTTTCCCTAACCTATTCTTTATTGTTCCATTCACTTGTTCTACCACTCAAGAAGCCTCTGGTCTGTATGCACAGTGCAATTTCTGTTGAATACCAAGAGCTTCACATATCAGTTGAATTAGTTCGTTTTGAAAATGTGTTCCTCTATCTGTTTCAATCGTTATTGGAAAACCGTACCTTGGAATGAATTCTCTTAGCAAAAGCTTAGCTACTGTAATCCCATCATTCCTTCTGGTCGGGTAGGCTTCCACCCAACGAGAAAACAAACGACCACAAGAACATACCTCAGTCTATTGCTTGGGGGCATTTCTATGAAATCCAGTTGCATCCTCGTGAAAGGACCTCCCTCTCGTCCTATTGTTCCTAGACTCACTACTGTCTTCCTTCCGGGATTTATCTGTTGGCAGATAAGACATCTTTGACAAAGACTTTCAGCTATGGCTCTGAATTTTGGGTTATACCAGGTTTGTCTGAAAAGTCGGATCATCGCATCCCTTCCAATATGAGCTTGTCCATGGTACATCCGTGCCATGTCAGAAATCATGCTATCAGGCATAACTGGTCTTTCATCTCTATAAACCCAAACATCATCTTCCTCTCTTTTCCTACATCCTGCTTTTATCCAGCTATCTTTTTCCTCATCATTTGCTGCTTCCTGTAACTGTCTCACTTCAGCCCATGTTTCGACAGGGTTAGTAAAAAGCAAAGGACATGAAACATGCTCTCTTTCTCTCCTTCTGTTCAACGAGACTACATTTTTAGCACAATACTGAGCTATCTCGTCGGCATACTAATTGCCCACGGTTATGTAGTCTTCCCCATTCTTGTGTGAAGTACACTTCACCACTGCGATCTGTTTAGGCAGCTGTATCGCCTCAAGTAATTTCTTTACAAACTCACCATTTCTGATTGGAGTTCCTGCAGACGTCAAGAAACCTCTTTGGGACCAGATCTGCCCAAAATCATGAACCACTCCGAAGCCATACTGGCTATCCGTGATCACTGTGATTCGAACATTCTTTCCCAGTTTGCATGCCTGAATTAGAGCAATTAGTTCAGCCACTTGGGCGGAACGTATCCCTCTTAAACAAGATGCTTCCATTACTGTAGCTACTGTACATACAGCATACGCCGCACTCAAAACTCCTTCACTCGTTCTCAAACATGAGCCATCCACAAACATCACATAATCTGATTCTTTCAAAGGCTCATCTCTTATATCTGGCCTTGGTTTCGTACAATATTCAAGTACGTTCAAGCAATCATGGTCAACTTCATCTTTGTCTGTCACACTCTCTTCATCCGGCAATGATGTCGAAGGATTCACGCTTGTGCATCTGTCAATGGTTACATTGTCTGCACTTAAAATCACTTTTTCATACCTAGTCAGCCGACTATGTGTCATGTATTGAGTTTTGGTTCTTGTCAAGAGAATTTTGACTGAATGTGGAACATATACTCTCAGTGGGTATCACATCACAATACCTTCACTTTGCTCCAGACTCACACAAGTAGCAGCCACTGCTTTCAGACATCCAGGCAACGCTTTTGCTACCGGGTCTAAAACAGCTGAAAAATATGCAATAGGTCTTTTCATATTTCCATGTCTTTGCACTAGAACTGAGAGTGCGCATCCATCTCTCTCACTACAGTACAGCTCAAAATCTTTTTCATAGTCAGGCATTCCCAGTGCCGGTGCTTCACACAGTCTCGCTTTTAGTTCTCTGAATGCTTTCATTTCTTCATCATTCAATTCAAACAGATCTTTAACATCCTTTTTTGTCAATCGCTGTAATGGTTTCGCAATTAGTGAAAATCCACTTATCCACTGTCGACAATATCCAACCATTCCCAGGAACATTCTTACCTCTCTTTGTGTCATTGGAGCTCTCATTCCTCGAATAATTTTTATTTTCTCAGTTGTTACCTTTCTCACTCCCTTTTCAATTTTATGACCTAGGTATTGTACCTCCTGTCGACAAAACTGTAATTTTGATGGGGACACCTTATGTCCTCCTCCTGCTAAATGGTTCAGCAAAGCAATTGTGTCGGTAACACATGCTTCTCTGGATTTTGATGCCACCAATAGGTCATCAATATACTGAACCATCACAGATTTTTCGGGCATTTTTAAATCTTCCAACGATTTCTTTAAGATCTGATTAAAGATCGAGGGGCTTTCTGTATACCCCTGAGGAATTCTGCACCACGCCAAAATACGCTCTCCGAACCGAAATGCAAATAATGGCTGGCTATCTGGATGTAACGGGATAGAGAAGAATGCATGGCACAAATCAATGACTGTGTACCATTCTGCCTCACGTGGAATCTGATACAGTATTACAGCAGGGTTTGGTACAATTGGACAACAAGGAACAACGATTTTATTAACCTTTCGTAAATCTTGCACTATCCTATATGTTCCATTTTACTTTTTCAGTCCCATTATAGGCGAATTACATGGACTGCTCATTATTTCTTTTAAAATTCCTTGTTCAATCATTTTATTTATTACAGGCGTTATTCCTTCAATGATTTCTGGCGTCAATTTATATTGTGGAGTATTTGGGTAATTTGTTCCTTCTCTAACAGAAATTTTAACAGGGTCTACTCCTCTCATTAACCCAATATATTCACCTGTAAAATCCCATACCTCCTGTTTGACTGTTTCTTTTAACTCAATTGGGATTTTCTCTACATCGAACACAGGAAACATGTCATTCACTCCTGGTTCTAATTCTGCCATTGTTATTTTATATAGTACATCTTCATCGGGTGTCTGAAATGCAATCCCATCCGGAGTACAATAAATGGTGCAATTCATTTTGCAAAGCAGATCTCGTCCAAGTAAATTTACAGGACTGCAATCACACACCGCAAATCGGTGCATTTCTCTGAATGGTCCAACTTTTACTTCTACTAGTTTGGTAAGTGGCGCCTTAATTTGCTGGTTTGACACACCAACGACTTGGATATATTCACCTGAGAGAGGAAGGTTTGGAATTTCCACTGATCTAACAGTAGAACGGGTAGCTCCAGTGTCCACAAGGAATGTTACATTTGCACCATTCACTTCTCCATCCACAAATGGACCTGCCTGATCTACCTCTAGAGTTGCGCCAAGTACGCACTCTTCCTCTTCTCCTAGGCACCGTCATAAACTTTCATCCGATTCATTCCCATCCTGTCGTAACCAATACTGCGATATCGCAGCTGCGCGCGGCAATTGTGTGACCTGCTCTCCTCTGTAGAATCCTGTCTCTGCACTGTAACTCTGTGGGTTTACACTCTTGGGAAGTGGTGGTTGTGGCACCTGACTCTGCTGAGTAACTACCTGCGGTTGCTGCAGCTGTTGGTAACTCACCTCACTCTGCACCTGTGGATTTAATGATTGATTTTCCGTATTAGCTTTTGGAGGAAATTTACACACGTTTCTCCAATGCCCTAACTTTCCGCAGTTGTGGCATGGCCACTTCTTCTTTGCTTCTTCTAAACTCATTTGGCCTTTGCCTTTACCTATATTCGGTTTGGATTTAGTTTGTCCTGTCTCATTAACCTGATTTAATTGAGCTTCTTGTTTTTCTGCAACTTTCACTTGTGCCCACATTGCTTTCTCCTTTAATTTACGCTGTCTACACTCAATGTCATCACTACAATACTTAGCATACCTCAACACTTCGTCCACTGTACTATTCTGCCAGCATATCATATGCTGTTTAATCATTTCGCTTATTTCTGGTTTCAGCCCATAAACAAATCTATATACAAAATGACTCATGTCCTTCTCATTTAGAGTCTCATAACCGCTATACTGTTTGAAAACCAAAAGTAGCCTCTCATAATAAGCATGTACAGATTCCTTACTCTCCTGCGTAGTTCTGTCAATTTTTACCCAATCAGTTTCTTTGGGTGGAATTTTATTTTTCAAAAAGGTAATAACTTGGTCGTATTTCCTCATCACCTCTGGTCCTGGCACTCCTGTCTTTGCATCTCTTGGGTATTCTACAGTTGGCCAATCAATGGTAATTTTACATTCTGTCCATAAATCGGCTGGCACTACTATGTCAAATAATCCATCCAAACCTACCCACAACACCTTCGAAACTTTGACAAACCTTTCCACTTGTTTGTACCATTCTACAGGTTTTTCTCTTAATTTTGGAAAGTCATTTGTAAATGACAGTATGTCTTGTCTGGACCAGGGGACATGTACATAACTACCTCCTGGGGTTTCTCTCATCGGATACTCCCTTACAACCGATTCCTTGTCTGTCACCGCAAAAGCCAAAGACGCTATGTCAGTTGTTCTCTCATTCCTTTTAGTCCACCTGCTTCTTCATCTGTCCACATCACCCCACTTTCTTAGCAAAACAATCAGTTCTTTTATCTGGGTTAACCGTCCTGATGTGTTCAGATTTTCTATATCTTTCTCACAAAAATCTACCCTATACGGTTTCTGCAAACTTGTGACTTTTACAAATTCTACTCCTAGTTCATTCGCTGTCTCTTCCAGTTTGTCATGTAAATTTCTAGCTCTCCAAGTAATGCTTTTGCACAAGAACATTATCTCGTCGTCCTGATATGTCTTCAATTTTTCTGTACCAATGGTCCCTAAAATTAACTCTTCCATATCTATCTTTAGCCTAATTACATCTAATGGTTTCGGTTCTGTCTCTTTCTTTTGCAAGTTTCTCATCCACTCATTTAATTCGTCTGGAGTTGGACCTACAGGTGTACTATTTATTTCTATCCAATTTCTATTCCTTTCTGGTGTTTCTGATGCAGACTCAGTTCCCATAGTAATTCTCCTTATTTCACTCTCATTTACTGTCAGGTTAGTAGGTGGGCTTGGTCTATATGAAATGACCAAATTTCTTGCCCCTTCAGTTTCTAGTTCCATCCCTTCTCTCATTCTTTGCAAATTTGAGTTCACGGGGATAACTAAGGAATGTTCATCTATTTTCTGGTTCTCAAAAACTGGTATTACTGGTCCTATTGTCACTCTCTTATTTTCTCAGTCAATTCTTTTGTAGTTTTTGCTAACTCCGCTGCATTGTCACTGTCACATTTTTCACTTTGTGGGGTTTTTAGCTGTTCATTTGACCTATTTATCTCCTATCTATGTTCTGGACTTTTATTCCTCCCAGTTTCCATTGGCGGTGCATTGGGTGTCACCACCCCTGAATTCTGTTGATATGGAGGTGGGTTTCTGTTTAAAATATCTTCCAGCAACTCATCCTCTGTCTCGCTACCTCCATACCCGTACCTTTCTGTAACTGTATGTTTCTTTTTCTCTGTACACTTCTTTCTTGTACCCGATTCAACTGTAAAAGCTGGAAACAAACCTTCTGTCATATTAGCATATCTCCAACGCTTCATTCTGTCCTCATGATTCACTCCCCACAACCTTCCAGGAACAAAACCATGATTCTTTGCACCTCTGTATCTCTCTCATTCATACATCTCGTCTTCCCATTCACCTAACGCTTCAAATTGAGTCGGTCTAGGTTTTGGCTCAAGCTTCGTCATTTTCTCTCTCAAATTTCGAAGTACAGCTATGCTAAACGAACCATTCTCTGGAAAAGCCAATACTCCATCATTTTGGGTATATTTTGTCCAATTTTCTAACCAAATGCAAGTATGATAACCGTATTTCAGCATCATATGCGAAGCTGGTGTTTTCGGCGGAGGAATTACCTGTCCCTCTCTAGTCACTACCTTTTTGTCTTTCTTAAAGAAGTTCTTAATTTTCGCCATCCATGACGGTTTCTCTCTACCATATTCATAATAAGCCATATTTCACGATTTCTTTCCCTTCTGCAAACTCGTAACTCTGCTCTGATCTCTATGAGCTATTCAGGCCTATCCCAGCGTGTCTTCACACCAACGCACCAATCCGAAGCTTCTACGTCACTGCTTTTCAGACTTATCCCAGCGCGTCTCACACTAACGCACCAATCAGGGCGTTTTCCGTGTTTCCAGTGCACTGGCCAATCCCAGCGCGGCTTTTTGTCAACGTCAGTTCTGCTCCTGACCCCTCCTTTTCAAAATTTATCGGCAATTTGTTCTCAACTGTTTCTGGTTAGTTACAACATTAAAAACACATTTCCATTGTCTGTTTTCGCTAAACAAAGTGATAGTTTACTCTATTTTGCAAGAATACAGTTTCGTTCGATAAGTGTAGCACTTCCCTCTACCTTACCCTTCTTTCAAGCAAGGGGTAAACCCGTTTCTCTGGGGATAAAACACATGTGGAGACTACACTGCTCCTGAGAATTAAGGCCAGAGTTTCACAAGAAAACCAGTTGCTATTTCACTTATACACGTTTCATACAGGAAATGTCCCTATCATAACACAACCTGTGTTATCACCAATTTGAAAACCAAACAATGCACTATTCCATGTGACTTCTCTTGCCACACGTGTCCACTTCCTACTTCCCGGAAGCTTCAAAATTTTCGACTTACATATAACGTAATACAACTCAACATGAAGTGTTAGACATGAAATAATCAATAATCACCAAACTAATCTATAGTAACCATAACTCTGCTACCAAGAAATCTGATCCAGCGCAACTGATATAATTTCTTCTCCTTTTGGACATGACATCCAGGTTGAAACACTCTTTTAACAACTATACCAATATGACGGTGGGGCCCATAACACCGCATAAAACATTCACTCACTCAAATATTCCCTGGATCCCATTCACCTTCACCTAGGAGAAGAAGTTAATGACTGCTGGAAGAAAACGGGATACCTTTTTAAAGTCGACAAGATAATTTCTCAAACATCATACATAAGTAGTTTTAATCCTGTCGGTTTCTAAGACATCAAAGTATTCCGCTCTTTGGTCGATGGACCAACTAGTGAGAATAAGTTGATGGTGATTAAGACCAGCTCAATCACTTTAAACCTATTAAAATATTTGCATTTATTATTGAGCTAAAGAACCACAGACTGGGTTTATCTACTTGTTTAAAATGCATGAATAAGTTTCAGTTTTATTAATCAGTTCAATACATCTAATATAATTTTAAGGAATAAACTTAAAGAATTCAATGCATACCCTTTTAGATGAAAAATAAAGTTCGTCACAGCAGATAAATTGCAGATCACAGCATAGAACTCCCAAAACTGACTGACTGTCCCGCTAAACAGGCCTCCTCGACGGACCACCTATACAGGTTTCCCGCAACGTTCTCGTTCCTTCCCAGTCAGATTTAAAGTAAAAAGATTAATTATATTACAAAAAAATAATGGCCTATGGAAAATAGCAGCAGCTCTCCAGCGTCGGCGTCCAGTGCTCAAAGATTATGTATGAATAGCGCTCCTCCTACTTAAGAGTAGGTCCTCTTATACCCTATTACTAGCTTACTAAACAGAAATGTTTCAATCTTGGGGGCGAGATTCACGCTAATTGGTCCATTGGAGGGGTGGCAAGCATCTCCTCATTGCCCTCCTTGCTTAAACCAGTTCCAAAAATGTTTATAATTTTGTCCTTTCACATGGTTTTAGGACATTACCAATCCGATTGACAGCTCCTCTTATGTATCTTCTTTTGTAACTTTATTTTAAACAGTTCATTGTTAATTCACAGCTGCATCTTTGGTTCTCATACCTTCTCGCTGAGTCCTTCTTGGCACACGTTTTGGTGACAGGTCATGCCGACCTTGATCCTTTTCATTCTGGGCTCTACAAGCAATCACGTGATATGTTTCTGCAGCTTTTCTTGCACTTGCGCATTAAGCCCATCTGCCTCGGCAGCCATTTTTACAGCACGGCCTAGCAGGCCCGAGCGAACTATTGTGAAAACAAACACAATCATAATTACAAGAAAGAAAATAAGCCTTTTCGTTTCCCACCCGTCATTCTACGTACCCCAATTAGGTGTTACCTAGCAAAAGCGACATGTAAAGCTATGTTTACTTACCATCGCATTCTTTTTGCCACAATACAATTTACTACATAGCACAAATCATGCAGTATTATTCTAATTAGTACGCAAACCATTATGTTAATATTATTCCACTTTTACAATTGTAAGTAGGTTAGTTTGCACATAAATTGCAAGTTACTAAAAATGTCTATAAGAAGACGTAAAAATGTTGATTAGTTGTCAAAACAATTAATAACGTTAATTATTAATATTAGGGGGTTCAAAAATTTCTTATTTACCTTGCTCCATCACCCTCCTATGTTTCTCCGCCATGAGGTGAAATAAGTGCCTTATGTTCACAAACATGCTGCGCCCTGGGATGAATCCATTCTGATCCAGGTGGAATAGAGTGGCTAGGCATGGGATCAGTTTATTGGTTATAACATATAACATTCCCTAAGACTTCACAGTCCTTGTTTAAAGTGAGAGGGGTCTATATGAGCTCACCACCAGAGGGTTACGGCCTGGATTGGAAAGCATCACAATTGGCTCCTCTCTCATAGTTGGCGGCAGGGCTCCTGCTTCTCTAGCATGCCAAAACAGATGGGGTAATCTCTGGTCAGCTTAGTATTAGAAGTAGTGTACAACTTTACCAGAACTCTTGTCCGTCACTTTTTTGTTTGTGTGCCATCTGGTTGATTGCTGTCCTAACCAAGTCTATTTTGAGTGGTTCTTCCAGCACTCGTCGCTACAGAGGGTCGATAAGAGGCATAGCGTTCCCCTCTATATGGGACTTTCATAATATTCCAGAAAAACGTTGTTAATGTCTGCTTTCATGGTTAAGATGGCCACACTCTACGAATTTATGGCACTCACCAGCTTCAGTCTTTTCAATCAATCAGCGGTTTGTTAAGCGCGCTACTCACCCGTGAGGGTCTCAAGGCGCTGGGCGGGGGCCTGGGGGGAAGGTGAGCAGAGGATAAGTAGCTCTGGTCAGTCAAAGAGCCAGGTCTTGAGGGTGTTCCTGAAGATGTGCAGAGAGGGGGCGCGTCTGATGTCGACCGGGAGCTCGTTCCAGGTCTTGGCCGCTATGTACGAGAAGGCTCTTCCACCCGTTCTGGCTCTGCGAATGCGCAGGGTTTCGGCGAGGGCGAGGTTGGCGGATCTGAGGTTTTTCTTGGGTGGGTGGAAGGATATTCTTTTGTTGGTATTGGGGTCCGGTGTTGTGGAGGCATTTGTAGGCGTGGGTGAGTATCTTGAAGGTCACTCTCTTCTCGATGGGGAGCCAGTGGATGTCTCGCAGGTGTTGGGAGATGTGTTCTTGTCGAGGGATACCAAGGAACAGTCTGGCTGCGGTGTTCTGTATGGTCTGGAGTCTGTGGAGCAGACTTGTTGATCCCGGCATATGAGTGCGTGGGTGACAGTCTTTCTTGATTCGGGGGGGAACCATTTGAAGGTCTTGCGGAGGGTGTTGAAGCAGGTGGAGGCGACGGCGTTGACCTGTCGAGTCATGGAGAGGGAGGAGTCGAGTATGATGCCGAGGTTCCGGGCGTGGTCTGTTGGGGTGGGCGGGCTGCAGAGGGCGGTGGGCCACCAGGTGTTGTACCATGCGGTTGGAGAGAGTTCAAGGACGAGGACCTCTGTCTTCTCCGAGTTGAGCTTAAGGCAGCTGCCGCTCATCCAGGATGCGACGTCTTTCATTCCTTCCTGGAAGCTGAGTCTGGTGGTGATGGGATCCTTGGTGAGGGAGAGGATGAGCTGGGTGTCGTCAGCGTAGGAGACTATGTTGAGGCCGTGCTGTCTGACGATGGCGGCTAGTGGGGCCATGTAGATGTTGAAGAGCGTCGGGCTGAGAGATGATCCTTGAGGTACTCCGCAGTTGATCTCTGTGTGTTCGGAGAGGAAGGGTGGCAATCTGATTCTTTGGGTTCTGCCGGTGAGGAAGGAGGTTAGCCATTCGAGGGCGGTTCCCTGTATGCCAGTGTCGTGGAGTCTGGTGGCGAGAGTGGGGTGGTAGACGGTGTCAAAAGCTGCGGAGAGGTCAAGTAGGATCAGGGCTGCGGTGTGGCTTTGGTTGAGGAGGGTGCGGATGTCGTCTGTGGCCGCGAGTAGGGCGGTCTCGGTGCTGTAGTTGCTGCGAAATCCGGATTGGGAGGGGTCGAGGATGGAGTCTTTTGAAATCAGGCCAACAAGTGCCCGGCTTTGTCACCCACTTAGTGCTGTTTAGTTATATAGTCCTGTAGTCTAGTCTGCTCAGCCTGTCTGTCGGGGATCTATGTTCCTTTCTCAGGTCCTTGATGTCATGTTCATTGTCTGCTCCCACTCCTGCTCACACCGCCCTCTTCCGGATGGTGTGCTCTTGCTCGGAAAGCTGAGTTTGTATCATGGTTTTCACCAGATTCGGGGTTTTAATATATGGGCCGCAGATCACTGGCTTAAAGGCGTTCCATTCCACCCCTCCATTGGACGCTGTGCCCTCACTGTCCTCAGAATATTGGTCTATGTGTGTTCCTATCGTGTCTGGAAACGGGTATTGTGCTGCGCCTGTCCATGCGATCTCCACGTGGGTATCTGAGTACGGCGTCTGCCCTATTATACCCCCATCTTAAGTGGGCTGTGGTTGGAGAGGGTGAGGCATAAGTACTCACTAATTAGGGTATGAAGGGCCATCTTCGAGTTGCAAAAAAAAGTCAATCCGAGTGTGCAGCTGGCGTACTTGTGAATAGTACGAGTATTCAGCTGTCTGATGGTGCATATTGCGCCACATATATAACTGCGCCTCGGGGGGGCCGATCTGTCTAGTATCACATTGTGCACGTATTTGAAGTCCCCACTCATATACTCAGCACACTTATGTCCTGTACTAATGTAACAGGCAAGTTATCTAGAAGCTGAGTGATTATTGTTGGGGGTTGTATAGCAGCACAAGCGAGATCTGCACACCATCCAATGTGCCTTCAATCGCCATGTAGTATCCCTCGGAATCCGCCTGTCTCCTGCAGATCACCAGCAGCATTGCGGGTGAGATCCAAATCAGGACCCCCATCACTTGCACCGAGTAGGTGGTGCCAACAATGTGGCCCCTCCACCGTCTGGAGAGTCAAGTCAATTCTGTAACTGCCATAAAGGTCTCCTGCAAATATGCAATATTTATCTGTCTGTGTTTAAAATAGGAGTAAATCTGATGGTGTCATTTTGGGGTAGCTTTCCCCCTTATATTCCAGGTTAGGACATTATACCTGGGCAGTCTTCCGTTCTGGTCTGGTCTTTCGCCATAGTATACGGAATTGTAACCTCCTCATCCCCTCATCACACCCTCTCCGTGTGTCCTTACTGGGCTGAGGGCTCTTAACTTACTGTCAGCCCCATTTTGTCACTCCATATAAACAATAATCTTAACATTTGCCCCAACTCCCATTCCCAGGTCTTGGACGAGCCTAGATACTGACCAATGAAAACAAGATTAGAACATGTTCCATGTCAGACCCAGGGGAAGCCAATGATTTGAGATTGAGTATCAACAGCGGCTCACCTTCCCTTCTCTCTGCAGATCCAGCCCTAAGGCCACAGCAGAATCACCCAGGGCATATACACGCAGAGGTTCCCCCACCTTGGCCACTGCCCTAATCAGTGATGCTGTGTTATAGAAAAGGATATGTATCTTCTATATCAGATGACACGTTCAGCCATCATTGGCATGAGGTCTAGCCCTGACTTGAGTTTGTTGTAAGGTTCTACAGGGCCCGTGCACAAAGTCTCCTTTTAGAACTGCACGTTTAAACTTGACATCTTTTTAATCTGTGACTTTTTACATGCCTTGCACTTACACAATAACATACATAGAAACTATTCTGCTTGCAGCATATTTTTTAGTAAGCATTTATCATGTAGTTCATGCATTCTGTCCAGGGCTAAGAAAGACTGAGTCATAAGATAAACAATCACATTAACACTGAACCTCTGACACAGTGCGATTGGAAGAGTGCTCTTAATGTATAAACCATCTCTGTGCCACATGCGGCAGAGAAACACATATACAGATTATCCTGGAACACTTGCTTGTGACTGAGTTGCAGCCCTGCTGACTAATCTCTATCGTGCTAAGGACGGTAGCCTGCACTACACCAGATTTGCTTCCTGATACATTACTCACAGGTATGGGGAGTTGGGTTGTCTCAAGGGATCTGGCAGAGGGTACTCCCACTATGTTCTTGTGTAGGTAGTATTAGGTATGAGTTTAAGTATGATATATTTTCATATATTCATATGATCACTGTAGTAATATAATGGTTGAACTATTAATCTTTTTTACCATTTTTGTAATGTTGGTTATAATGCTTTGTTTCCTTCTGCTAATAACTGCAACTCATGTTTTTTTACACAAGAATACAATTGCTTCAATAAATGTTTGAAATGCTAATTCGTATATTTCTTGTGTCTCCCGTTGGGCATGCCTAAGTGACAAAGAAAGGGGAGATCTGTATCCACGATTTCTTTGAGGAATTAGAGTTGTCATGTTCTGAGGTTGCAGATAACATCCAGTATCCTATGAGGTTAGGGGTCCAGATGGCGCACTGTGAGCTAGGCAGGAATTGGGCCAACATACTCAGATGATATTTGCGGACTCATTCCTCATATTCTGACGTTTATGTTGTCCAGATACACAGTCCTACTTAATTTGTAGGAACTGTATGACAAGCTCCAGTTAAATGTCCACCAAAGTTGCATCTGCTTTTCATTCCGATGAATCAATTGTAGATCTAGTCAATCTCCCCTCTGGGCTGCTTTGGAGCTACAGTCTGATACTGGCTCTTTCCAGCGCCACCTTTTCCCTAGAGGGCCTTCCTTCTGCTTGTCTGCATTGTCATTGTTGGGATCTTTGTGTATGCCATTCGAAGTCAGATGGAGGATCTGATGCAGAGTGTGGTACCCCTTTGGTCTCCAGCCATCCCCATGCTTTGGCAGGTGTCAGTAAATAGTGTTTTATCAGCATCTAAAGCTTGTAGCTTGGCAGGGTGCATAACTGGGTATTTAAGATCCAGCTTGTGAAGCTTCTTTTTCAGTGCCATGAACGAGCCCTAGAATCTCTGCACCTCAGACATGCAGTCCAGCTCGATGTTTATAGTTCCATTATCTAAATGGTTCTTTTGTTCTAACTACCTGCAGTACATGATCTCTGCCCCAGTAGTTAAATAGGTGCCAGCCACCACTGGCCTAGGGGGAGGTGCAGGGGGGGACGTTCCACCTAGAAGGTTAATTTCTTGCCTTCCAGCACCTTTATCAATAGGCAGTTCTCCAGAAAGAACTCCATGCTACGACCTGCTCTCTCCAGGAGGCTCACAATGTGCACATTGTTGTGATACAATCGTCCATCAGTGTCATCTCAGTTTGCTTGCAGAAAGGATACCTCCTCTTCTAGAGCCTTGACATGTGCCTTGATTTCAGACACAGTTGGGGCGTATCGTTCCCACTCTATCCTTCAAGTTTGCTTGGTCTGTCCTAAGTAGGCCCATTTAAGTAGCCAGAGAGTCTATTTTTGGCTCCAGTGAGGTTTTGACATCTCTGATGGCCTGGATTAATTGGCTCAAATTTCCAGGGTTGGGTCAGCATCACTTCCGTGGCAGCATCCGGAGGCCCCATTGTAGGAATGGTGCCGAAGATGATGGGAGCATTCCCCAGATTACCACCCCCTTTAGGAATATGCTGCTTCATCAAACTGATTTCAAAGGGGGAGATTGTAATAGCGCTAGGAGAATCTCCTTTATTCGCGCACGGTACCCCAAGAGGTGGTGGTTATCTCCAGATGGAGGGGGCCTCCCCCAGCCTCTGCAGTCCCCTGGTATGCACTCCTGCAGTATGGCACCCTTCAGCTCCTGGTGATGCACTGCGGGGGAGAGGTATCGTTCTCACAAGGGAGGGAAGTCAGAAGTTGTCTTCCATGTTTGATTTTACACCCCAATGCCACTTAACTACTGATTTCTGGTATGGGGGCCTCACCTCGCCCCAGTCATCTCCGTGGCCAATCAGTGCCACCCCAGATTAGACTCATACATATGCAATTCAGCCTTAATCCAGCTCCAGTAACAACAGTCCAACTCAAACTGTCAAGCCAGTCTCTGGTTTTTCTGGCAGTGCATCCATGAAGGTTTATTATTATTATTATTATTACATATGTTGCGTACTTCAAGTTGTTGTTACCGATGTCCTCCCCTTTCAGTGCAAGAGCAGCATGATGGTGGCCTTCAGGCTTCTGCCACTACTGCAAGTAGCCTAGGATTGGTAAGGCGGGCAATTGGCCACCGGCGGATTGGCCTGTGGTTGAGGTTTTTTTTTGTTGGCCGTCTCAGTATCCACCGCAAGATCACAACATCAAAGGCTGTAGTTAAAGCCTTTGCATACATATAATAAACCTGACCTGATGCACATTAAGGTCAGGCTGCCGCATCGTGAAAGGCAGAATGACAATGAGCTACACCAGCTGTCACAGCATGAGGTGTGTCTGCCCTCTTGCTCCCTCCTGGTATGACAGAGACTCAAGGAGCTGCTGATAGAAAGCCATTAGCACTTGCTTTGCAGGAGACTGGGGCAGGGAAGAGGACTTGAGCGGGTGGACGGGGGTTGGTGAGGTCTCTTCATTTATTTTTCTCTCCCTCCCCTGCCTGGAACAGGCATTTCCATGCAAATTAGTCTCTGTTGTTCTCCTTTGCCTGCCATAAAACTGGGTTTGAGTCCCAGCATCAACTCAACATCCTGTGATTCTGGGCAAATCACTAATATACACAAGCCCAAACAATTGAGTCTGACCATCTGTAACGTTATCTGGTGCTCATGTAAAGCACTCAAATGCCTCTGTGTCAATGTTGTGCTTTATAAAACTGCATGCATTTGAGGAAAGTGACACCCTTTTTCTTTTTTTTTTAAATTTATGTTTGCATTTACACACTAGCATCATTCTCTTTATTGGAAATTACACTGTTAGCAGTAAAACAAAAAAAGCAGATACACCTTTCACCAGTCTGAGCATTGGAGAGCCTCTCAAGTACTGTAAAAAATATAAAGAATATCTCAAAATCCCAGGGTGAGTGTAAAAGACAATCTAGTTCTGTGCCATTTCCTGTCTGCCAGCAGACATTAATCAAAACATCCACAGCAAACTTATAGATAGAAAAGCAATTAAACATGAGTTCTTAGTAACTTTCATAATTCTGAGCTTCCATGTTAATTTCCAATCAAAGCACTGGCCCTTTAAGCATTAGAATACTTTAATTACCGTACATGTTTGCCAACACTTAGCTCCATGACCGTAACCAAGCAGTTTATTGCAAAAGGTTGCGATCTGAGTATGTGGGCCACTTTTTTTTCTGACTGCCCGGGCCTAATTGTTGCACCACTCCAACCCTAAGTGCCACCCTAGTTGGTAAAGACTGTTAAACACCAGGCCTGATCTACGAGACTGCCACAATGTGGAGTGACCATGAGCAACACTGTCAGTCTTTAATTGGTATGATGACCATCGCCATGGAAATAAAATACTGACAAAGTGAAGAAGTGGGTCTTCTTTAGAAAGAAATGAGGCTGAGAGACGTGTAGAGGTTTCTTTGAGAAGAAGTTGCTTTATTACAGATAAGGAGCCCATGTCCTGTCGATCCTCTCTCCATCAGTTCCCAAATCCAACTGGCTAAGTTGGAGTTGGCAACCATGGAGAAGGAACACAGAACATGGTTTTATATATAAATATATACATAGCGTGCATGCCAATTAACAGCTGGCTTGCACGTGCATATGAAGCACAGACATAAAGGAAATACTAACCACCACTACATCATCTCCCTCCTTTTACAGAAATGAAAAAGAAAATTATAACAACTGTGCATGACATGAAATAATGTAACATTTAAACTACGACATGTAATAATCCTTAAACCTAGCAGGTAACGAAACGTTACGTGATGACCTTGAAGCGTTGGTGAAATCACTAAGTGCGTTTGGAACAGAATAGCGAGATCCTAGTTGGGAGGAAACATCTGACACCAAGGCACTCGTGTCAGATACAACATTCTCACTGAGAATGTCTTCTAAAATTCTTTCTTCTGTGACTTCTTGTGAAAGAAGTTCAATTGGCTCATTCGTTGAAGTCATGGTTGCAAAAGACTATGAAACATCCTTAAAACCTGTCTTGCAACCTGTTAAAGACTGTGGATGTGAGGACACCCACAAATTGGCAGACCATTTGCTGCCATCAACAAACCCTTTGTGTCTTCTAATTAAACTCGCTTGCTCTGGGTTGAGCTTCACCACTGCTCTTTTGCTCCACCAGTCTTTACCATCAATTTGGAGTGATCCTTTGGCAACTTTTGTAACTTTGAGTGGGTGTGAAAATCTGGTCTCACATTTCTTCACTCTATGTGGAGTTTTAATCAATACCAAATCACCCACAAAAAAAATCAACTAACTTCACATCATGTTTAACGTCATAATGTAGCTTTTGTTCTTTCTGTTTTTTTAAACTCTCAACTTGACCTGATCATTGACTTCACACCAGGTGTCCTTTTTCTCAAGAGGCAAAAAGGTGCAATGCCAGTTGTGCTAGGTGGTGTGATAGCATAAGCCCAAACCTTTTCTCTCAAAAACCCTGCCACTGGTAAGTTAGTGGCTATTGCAGTTTGAACACCTTCTTTGAGAAATCTGTTCATCCTCTCCACTAAACCATTGGATGTCGGGGAATATAACGCCACCTGTAAGTGTTGCACATGATGTTTAGTTAAGAAATCTTTAATTTGTACCGAAGTAAAATGAGTTGCATTGTCTGTTATTAATACCCTAGGAGGACCTTCCATACCAAATACTCTTTACAACAATTTGATGACATTTGAAGTGGTAGGAGCAGGTGCAATCTCAAAATATACCCATTTTGAAAAGTAGTCAATTAAAACAATGAGGTATTTTTGATTGACTGGTAATATGTCAAATGGACCAGCAAAATCCATGGCCACTTTAGACCACACATCTTCTGGTGTGGAACTGGATGTAAAGGTGTAAGATGAGTTGTCCAGTGTTTGTCAGACAAAAGACATGTGGGACACTTAGATACCCAGTTGGCAACTTGAGTGTCTAAGAACAGCCACCAGAATAATTGTTTTATGTTTTTAAACTTTGCTCCCACACCCATATGACCAGAATGCGCTGCCACAATAATATCCTCCCTAATGGAAGAGGGAGTAATGCATGCGTCATTTCTCAAAAGCACACCATCAACCAATAAATGTTCTTCATGAAATTGTGCAAATGGTTTCAATGGGGTTGCCAACGATCTCTCCTTTGGCCAACCTTTAATTACCAACTCTTTGACTAAAGTTAGTGTTTCATCCTTGTCAAGTGCTCCCATCCACTGGGATTTAGATACTGTGCCAGCAGCCGACAACAGTACTTCCTTTAGATTAGCCACTACGCATTCCACATCATCCTTAAAATCATCAGGCTCCACATCAGTCAAAAGCATCCTCGACAAACAATCCGCCATGACATTCTTTCCACCAGGTATGTGCCTGATGAAAAAGGTGTACTCTTGGAGGCGAGACAACAACCTGACTAGTCTTGCGGAGGCCTTACTTGAACCATTGCCATTTATCATATGGAGCAAAGGTTTATGATTAGTAAGAAGTGTGAAATGTGTGCCCCACGGAAAGCTTTTAAACCTTTCTATTGCCCAGGAGCCCGCTTGTGCCTCCCTCTCAATTGTGCTGTAAGCTTTCTCAGATTGCAAAAGGAGACGCGAAGCAAACGCATTAGTGCGTTCTTCATCATACACTTTTTGGGATAGTACAGCACCAAGACCTATCTGAATTGCATCCACCATTAGAATAAAGTCACATCCAGACTTGTATGAAAGTAATGCTGGAGCTTGCGCAATTAGCTTTTTTCTGTCATCAAAAGCAAGAGCTGCAGAGGTATCCCACAAGAACGTTTCCCCTTTTCTTAGCATTATGCGTAGAGGTTGTACCACAAATGCGTACTTTTGGATAAAACGTGAATAGTACTCGGACATCCCCAGAAATGACTTCAGCTGTTCTTTGTCTTTGGGGGCCGGCACATCAGCAATGGCTTTCACCAAAGAGAATTTCAGTTTAATACCCTTAACTGAAACATGAGGACCCAAGTATTCATGTTCTTGAACCAAGAAACAACACTTATTGTCTTTCAAGGTTATGCCATATTTTTTTAACACATTCAACACTTTAACCAAACTTTCATTGTGTTCCTGAACAGACTTGCCAAAGATCAGCACATCATCCTGGTACACTTGAGTACCATGAATGTCGAACAACAAGGTGTCCATCAGTTTTTGGAACACGCTCGCTGCAGAGGCCAGTCCGAATGGGGTTACAAAAGTAGTTAAATCCTGGGATTCTGCAGCAAGGGGCACCTGGTGATAGGCTTATTGTAAGTTTAATAGTGTGAAATACCTTGCATCTGATAAATTAGCTAAAAGGACTTGAATTTTGGGTAGGGGCTGGCAATCCACAATTATGTTATTGTTGAGTGTGCGCAAGTCCGCACATAGACGAATATCGCCATCTTTCTTGCACACAATAACAATAGGACTGACCAATTTGTAAGAGTCAGTGGGGACAATCACACCTTTCAAGCTTGTAATTCTTCTCTGACCGACAATGATACAGGCCTGGGTTTGGGTGAAATTGGAATGGCGTGTGACTTAAGTTTGATCTTATGTTCAAAAGTGGAGATTGTCTCTATTTTGGATAGAAAAACATCAGGAAAAGATTTCACAATACCTTTAATACCTTCATCCCTTGCTGATAATTCATCATAAACGGTTGCAAGAACATCTGGGTTAATCACCACTGGAACATTTGAACCTGTAACTAACATGAGACCAAGTTTTGCAATGTCTTGCCACCCAATGATCAGTTTGCCTTTAAGGGCTACATAAATTTTGGTTGCGACCCTTCTTCCAAGACACTCAAGTACATCAGTGAAGTAACCTAACATGATGATGTCCTGAACCCCATATGCTTTTGGGTTGACATCAGTTGGGGATAACGTTTTAGAGTCTCCCCAATGTTGTGCGTATAGAACATCTGACACAATGGTAATAGGGGCACCAGAATCAGCCATAATTTGAAACGGAAAACCAGCAATCTTTGCTTTCCAAATAGGTCCTTTGAAAGACTTATCAGACTCAAAGGTATCTAGTTTGAGAACCACTTTGGAGATATCATGTGAAATATAAGAGACAGTAAGGTCAGGATCAATATCAACGTTATGCACTTGGACACTACGTTTACCCCTACACACACCTTGAAAGTGTCCAATCTTGCAACACGTGTTGCACCTTTTACCAAGTGCAGGGCAACCACTGAAGTTACTTAAATGAAATTTGGAACCACACCTAAAATAATCAGAGCTCTTCTGTATTTGTTTCTTATTTTTCTCCCTGAAAAATAAAGCATTAATAGTATCAGGCTCTTGTAAGACTCAGTGATTGATTGTTTAAATCATTTCCCATCCTTTCTGTGGAAATGATAGACCTTTCAATGGCTTTTGCCAAATCTTTCACCTCAGAAAGAGTAGGATCCGGGCAACTTAATATACGCTCTTGAATTTTTTTTAGACTTACAGCTAAATACAAATTAATCTTTAATGCTATAATCCAATGTCATACCAAAATTACAGTTAGCTGCTGCATGACGTAGGGCTGAAACATAGCCCTCCACAAATTCATCTGCACTCTGATTCCTTTTAGAGAAGTTGAAACGTTCTAAAAGTATGCTTGGCTGCTCAGTAAATTTCTTCTCCAACCTTGCAATGCTCCCAACATATTTGTTCCAGCCTTCTGGTTCAGTAGCCTGCGTAATTTTCAGTAAATCGCTGAAAACTTGCTGATCCTCAGTACCCAAGTTATTGAAAAGTATTGCAGCCTTATGTTTAGGAGGGAACTTCTCAGCTTCCAGAGCAACCAAATAACTTTCAAAAACTTTAAACCGTTGTTTCCATGCTAATGGGGGTTTGCCAGGCGACTGTAGAAATGGCTGAAGATGAACACGTTGTTCTAAGTGGCTCATGATGAGTATTCAAATCGCCAAAGCTACAAAATTGTGCTGAAAATGCTGTTTATAGATCGCCAAGCTTATGTGAGCAGAATTCTTTGTTTGTATAATACTGGCAATCTCAAATTAAATAATGAAATATATAATGTTTAAACAAATTTTCAGCAATAAATCCTGGAACAAGTTTTATAGTTGATTAAAAATACATCAAGGAAGAAGTACCTTTGAATTGTTTGTTACAACAAGCGAAGATTGTAGCAAGGTGAAAGAATACCTAATCAACTTTCAGCAAAAAGTAAAAAAAATCAGGAACAGGCTTAAAGTTGTTTAAAAACACCCAAAAGTAAGTAATACCTTTCAATTTTATGTTCCAGCAAGCCTTCCTTGCAGGCAGCTGGTTTCCGTATCCGTTGCTAAGGCTGTTGCTAGGGAAGGGTTTGCTCCAGCAGTGGCGTTGGGAACGCAGCCTTCTTTGCTAAGAAGGCGTTCATGTGAAAACGTGCAGGCATGTAGAGGCGCACGCGTTAAACAGGAGTTGAAGGGAAGGCTGATGACGTGAGCGCTGCGTCGTCTAGGAGGTGCCGAAATCCAATATCCAGGTAGTCTTGCAGCAAGGCTTGTCGCGGTAGTGGAGGAGATTCTGTGAAAGGCAGCAACTGTAGAGTGTGGCAAAGTGCAGACATCGAAAAGCGAAAACCAACGATGGGCTCCTTTAAATGAATAACGCTCGTCGCCAAATGAAGAGGTGGGTCTTCTTTAGAAAGAAAAGAGGCTGAGAGGCGTGTAGAGATTTCTTTGAGATGAAGTTGCTTTATTACAGATAAGGAGCCCACGCCTGTCGATCCTCTCTCCAGCAGTTCCCAACTCCAGCTGGCTAATTTGGAGTTGGCAATCATGGAGAAGGAACACAGAACATGGACTTATATACAAATATAAACATAGCGTGCATGCCAATTAACAGCTGGCGTGCACATGCATATGAAGCACAGACATAAAGGAAATACTAACCACCACTACACAAAGCACTCTGCTCTCGTCTGTACCAGACCCCCAAGCTTGGCAGCATTGGTACCTACAGTTGGGCACCGGTAGCACCGCCCTTAAGCTGGTCCAGACTTGCATCCTTTATATTAAATTCAGATTAGGAAACCTTGCATCATTTACACATGGCTATGACCCTTTCTCTGGGCGCTCCAGAACTTGTCATACTGTACTGAATCAGTGGAAAACGAGTCACATTTTTTTTTCTTCTATTCATTGTATGGAAGCCTTTGCTAAACAAATGGCTATGACAATTAATGCGAAATAAGGGCTTCCGGAGGCACTCAAATGCTCCAAGTTTATGTAAAGAGGAAACCTTTAGGACTGTTGTTTTTGTCTTATCTTGCTTTTGCTGTCAGCTTGAAGTAGTACTTGTCATTCACATAAACCTGAGCCTTGATAAGTATTTTATTTAATTATCGGTTGCTTTTAAAATGCCATTCTTTTTAAACAAAATCTTATCCTAGATATTGGCCTGGTTTTAGGGGTTAACATGTGAAATCAGCTATTTTTGGCATTTGAAAAACACCTTTAGTCTGCTCTTTCTACAAACTTTACCAAAAGTATTATTGAATGGGCTAGAATGGAATATTAGTTGTGATTATGGCTGTGATTTAAAGTTTTTCAGATGGATTACTCTACAACAACGTGACAGACAGCCCGTCAGTCTTATTACAAGAGCCATAAGATATAATATTAGTCTTATTACAAGAGCCATAAGATATGTCAGTCTTATTACAAGAGCCATAAGATATAATGTTAGTCCTATTACAAGAGCCATAACATATAATGCACTTGTATTAAAGCGGACGGAAAATCTGAAAAACTCTAAATCAGACTCTTATCAACTGGTTAGAACGAGCATGCTAGCTTTATAGCACACTGGATAATTGATATAGTTTTAATGTATGAGCAGCTGTATTGTTTTGTTAAGTTGCTTTCTGTGAACATTTTCCAAAAAAGGGATGCTGCGTATTGACTTGTTGAAAAGTTGTGTTCGACTATTAAGCAAGTAAATACGTTTTTGCCCTCACCACATTATCACTAATATTGGAGCATGCACAGATAAATACATTAAACTTGCAGCGCTCTTCTCTGGGTTTAACTTCACGGCCATGCTCCAACAGAGTAGGTGACTGGCTAGGTAATTTACTCCATCCTGTGTTACATTCCAAACAATTCATTTGGTGTAGAAGTAGCCAAGTGGACTATTAACAACTTGGTATGCCCTGCATCATGCTCTATCATTATTGAAGGATAACACTTGTTTCCCTTTTTCAGCAAAATTCCTGACTATGGACCTCAGAGCCCCACCCCCAAAAGATCGATATAAATGAGGGACTAACTCTCTTCTAGATCCTGTTATACCAAAGCAAGCAGTTATTTGAGCTGTATGAAGAACGAATGAAGAAGGGTATGCAGGACTGTGACGTGGAAGATTATGACTAAGATTAATGAAGATTACCGGTAAGCAATCTGAGCATTACCTCCTCATCCATCTTCCTCATCCAGTGTTTGATAATGAGGATTTACCCAAGCTAACGTTTCTTTATACGGCAAAAAATGTAGTCATTAATAAAAACACTATAACAAATTATGCTACACCCTGTGCTTTATTTACGATCTTAATACTGCATAAGATTGCAAAAAAACCTGAACCAAAGCAGTGGATTTACACCCTCCTAACTGAAGTCTATAATGGGAGACAAAAGTATTTGGGGATGGCCAGGAGGCAGCGTTACAAATATCTTTAAGAAAAACTCCTTTGCACGCTACCCAGGAGGAGGATACTCCTCTTATTCACTTACACTTGACTGGTACCTGTAGTACTGAACTATTTAAGTCGTAAGCAAAAGACACTGTCTGTCTCACCCATCTACTCCTTGTAGAAGATTCATAACAAATGTTATGAATAGGAATTGTATCCATCTAAAATTCTGAAGTGCTTGTCTTATAGATGGATAACTTCCTATGAAAATCCAACAGATGTAATAGATGTTACTCATCCGAGAATGGTAAAAACAGGTAACACAATATTCTCATTTAAATGGAAAGAGGAAGCTATCTTGGGTGGAAATGATGGATCAGGTCTCAGAACTACCTTACCTCAAAATATATATGGTATGTTTCATGAATCAAAAAAGATCCCATCCCCCTAATCGCCGTCCGGATGTAATAGCGACTAGGAAGAAAACTAAAAGTTAAAAACTTTAGAAAAATGGACTTTGATGATTTAAAAGGAGAGAACCCTGTAGAACTTTGAGAATCAATTTGAGAATGGATTTTCTCTGAACGCTTCAACAGCAGCCTAATCAAAAAAGTCCCTTAGAAAATCTAAGATCAGAGTAGGGGGACAAGAGAAATCTAATCCCTTTATCCACACCAATTCTCAAAATGATTCCAATTTCTAGAATAATTCCTAAGGGTGGAAGGTTTCCTAGACTGCTGTATTTAACGGGTTACCTCCTCAGAACCACCCAAACTAATTAATCTCCTTTAAGCTTCCAGACCCCAATTTTGTACCTCAGTAGGGAAAATTCTGGAAGAAGAGGGAATTGAAAGAGGAGATGAATTGGTTGGAAGAATCCAAGGATCTGCAACTGCTAACCTTAGAACTAATGGAAACCTTGTTCCCCCTTGATGATTCACATAAGCCTTGGCCACCTGGTTGTCCGTTCTTATTTTCACTGCTTGGTTTTGAATCACCGGAAGGAAAGCCTGAAGGGCATTGAAGATGGTTGCCAGTTCCCTACAATTTGAGGATCTTTGTACTTTCATCTGGGACTAGAAACTCTGGACCAAAAGATTCTCCATTCCTTCAGCCTGGCCTCTGAGACTGGCATCTGTGTAATGATCCTTGGATCTGGAACAATTAAAGAGATACCCTTGTCCAGATTGCTTGTGATCCTCCACCAGTTCAGTGCTTATTCACTGATTACTGCAATGATCTTGTCGCAGTCCTGAGACTAAGGATTCCAGAGTCTTAACAGATGCTGGACCAATGGATACAAGTGAAGATGTGACAAAGGAATGATTGATAGGCATGAAGCCATCTCTCCCTGCACTTCCAGCCACTCTCTTGCTGTTACCTAATCCTTCCACAGGAAATTTATCAGACGTTGTCTTAGCTTCATCTTCCTTGGGTTTGGAAGAAACTCCTTGATTTCCGCCTTATGAAAAATCACTCCTATATACTAGGGTGTCTGGGATTGCACAAGATTTGATTTCTTGAGATTCCAAAGGAATCCGTGATTTTGGAGAATGCTGCATACAGTCTGCACATTCTGCTGGGCCTTTGAGAAAGAAGATGCACTTGTTAGATCATCAAGATAAGGGAATAGAGCTATACCCATATTATGCAATCTTACAACCAGAGAAACCTATACCTTTTTACAACCCTGGGTGCTAAGGAGAGACCAGATGGTAAAACTCTAAACTGATAACGCCTCCCCCAGATACCAACATTAACAATCTTTGAAACAGTGAATAGGAGCATGTAGATATTCATGAACCAGATCTTAAAGAGACTAGAAGCTCCCCGTGACATATGAAAGGAAAACACATTTGAAGAGATACTACCTTGAAGGGCTTACATTGCTGGTTAATAAGGCCTGGGTAATGGTTTTTCTCCAGTTCAAAGGGATCCATATAAAAAGTCTCTTTAGTAGTTTTAGCATGGCAAAACATTTCCCACACAGTACTCGGACTTGATCTTGCATGGTTAGTGCATTGTCCACCAGGATTCCCAAATTTTTTACAACCCGTTTGGGCTCAGGAGCAATACCGAGTGACTGGGGCCATTAGGTTCCGTCCCAGACTAGGTGTACTCCTCCAAAAAGCAGTATCTTGTTCTTCTCTGCGTTTAGTTTCAGACAGTGTTCTGTCATCCAATTCACAGTTTCTGAGAGGCAGTTAATCAGGTTGCTTCTAGTGTCCTCATATCTTTCTTCAATGGCTATCAGCAACTGCGTGTAATCCGCGTAGGAGCAGATATTAAAACCCCATTTCTTACCAATCTTGGCCAAAGAAGAGATATAAGCATTAAAAAGAGTTGGACTCAAAGAGGCTCCTTGCTGGACACCACAGTTGATTGTTCTTGGGTTGGAAGAAAAGGAGCCCATTTGTACTCTTTGGGTTCTGTTATATAAAAAGGAACTAAACCATTGAAGAGTTTTAGAGTGTAATCCTTTTTCATTTAAAAATGTTCACCAGGAGGCCATGAGATACGGTATTGAAAGCCGCCGACAAGTTTAAAAGGGTCAGGGCGGCAGCTTTAACCTGGTCCACCAGAAGCCTGATGTTTTCTAATACCGCTAGTAAGGTAGCCTCCTTGCAGTTCATAGCCCTAAAACCTGTCTGTGAAGGATCCAGGAGCTCATTAGTCAGAACCTCTAGAAAGTCGACTAATTGCTTGTTGACCAACCTCTCCAACACTCTAGACAGATAAGGAAGTTGAGAAATCGGTTGGTAATTCGCAAAATTAGAGACTTCCGTGCCTGCTTTTTTTATCAGTTGTAATACAATGGCTTGTTTCCCTGAGTCCGGGAACACAGCAGAGTCTAGCGATTGATTAAGGATTTGAGTTACAAAAGGGCATAGGACCGGTGTTAGATGAGAAAAAATAAAGTGTGGGCACGAGTCAAGCAAAGATCCCGATTTGACCTCTGTCATTGCCTTCGCTACTTGCTCTTCTGTAAAAGGAACAAAGTTTCCTAAGGGCGAACGTGCTTCGGACTGGGGGTCTAAAGTTTCCCAATCCGTATCCTCTAATGTATCTTGTTTTTTAAATGCAGAGTAAATTTGGGAAATGTTTTCAGAAGAAAAAGTTGCTAACTTTTTCACAATTATCAGCCGAAGGGGTCAGTGCTTGGGATATGCTAGCTGGTTTACAAAGTTCCTTCACTATTTTAAATAACTCTTTGGTTGATTTGCTGTTTGCTTCAATTCTTTTTACAAAGTATGATTTCTTAGCACATTTAAAGGCATTATGATAATTCTTTAGCTCCACTTTGTATAATAGTCTATCACTATTTTCTTTGGTCATTCTCCACTTATGTTCCACTGATTTACATTTTATTTTTAATAGTCCAAGTTCTGGCGAATACCATTTTTCAGATGGTGTTTTCCTATTTGGTTTGCTTTCTATCCTGGGGGCACATCGATCCAATGTGTTGGTGATTTCTGAGTTTAGAATTTCAACCTCTACCTGCTCAGGGAGTGCCCTTGATGCAAATTGATCTCTTAGAGAGAAGTGGGAAGCAAACAGCCCGGGAGTTATAAGATTCCATGGCCTTTTTACCCCAATTGAAGATGTGATCGGGTTGGTTATCTTAGCCGGCAGAATAAAGGAAAAGACGATTAAAAAGTGATCAGTCCAGAGACATTTATAGGCTCTATGTTAGAAAATAGGAGATCAAGTGTATGTCCAGTAATGTGGGTGGGTCCTTTGATCCATTGTTTAAGCTGACGGGCCTGCATATCACTTTCCAGTTGTTTAACCACAGAATCTTCCATATTTTCAAAATGGACGTTAAAATCGCCTATTACCAGGAAATGGTTATGTTTCAGACAAGCAGGGAACAGTTGAGATAACAGTATAGCACTGAATTCAGGCTTATATCCTGGGGGCTTGTAAATTACTGCTCCCCCAAACGTTTTGTAATCTCCGCTGGACACCTGGAATACTAAGATCTCATGGTCTCCTAGTTGGAGCCACAGGTTCGGGGAGACAAGTAAAGCAACCTGTAAAAAGAATGGCTATTCCTCCTCCCTTCTGCCCCAATCTGTCGCATATTAGCAATTTGTAGCCAGCAGGAAGGGCAGAGGCAATATCGGGGGGGAGTTGCCATCTAGCCAAGTTTCTGTAATGAAGGCTTAGTCTGGCTTTTTATCTGCTAGAATATCCCAAATCTCCAGACAGTGTTTGGGCAACGATCTTGAATTAAAATAAATACAGTTCAATCAAAGCCCAGTCAAGTTGCCATCTTCTCTGGAGTGCTGTTCTGTCGCTGCCCGGCTTCCCCACTTGCAATTGAGGCATGAGAATGAACCTTCAGTGCCCCTTGGGGAGCTCTTAACACAGAGTGCCTCATTGTGTGTCAGTGGCTTAGCTAAATCAAGAAGCGTCCCCCTGGAGTAGCGGTAGTAGCTACTAGAGTCTGGCAGAGGATGGGCAGGGTTCCTGGCCCCTGGTCCCGTTCGGGTGCGGACGGGCGCAGACGGGCTTGCCATCGGCACGGCCACGCCGGGTCCCCGTTTTTGAAGCCCCCCGTCCTCAGCATCTAGACCGCTGACACTCTGTCAGCGCTACTTTCGGTAACTTCCTGTTTCCCTGCTACCCGGTCACAGTCTCTCGCCCTCCGAGTCAGAGACAATGCAGGTAGGCAAATTCAGGTTCAAATTCAAGCAGCACATTTAAAAAAAAAAAGAAATTGCACTAAGTCTCAGATTCAAGATAAACAGTAAAAAACGATCAAACAGTTAAAAGACAAGCGTAGTGTCTCACACAAATGAGAGCAGGTGATGGCTATCCTTTTTGCTCCAGCGCCGCGGCCCAGTTTGTGAAGCCCCCTGTCCTCAGCATCTAAACTGCTGACCCTCCCTCAGCGCTACTTCCGGTAACTTCAGGTTTCGGTGCTACCCGGTCACCGTCTCACGATGTCAGAAAAGATGCAGGTAGGCAAATTCATGTTCAAATTCAAGCAGCACTTTTTTTTAAATAAAAAATTGCACTAAGTCTCAGATTCAAGATAAACAGTAAAAAACGATCAAACAGTTAAAAGACAAGCGTAGTGTCTCACACGAATGAGAGAAGGTGATGGCTAGCCGGAAAGACCCATCCCACCTCAAATAGCACTGGTAAGAATCTGACCTCCATCTCCCAACGTGCCTGATTTCTATCCCCGTCCATCCCCTGCGATCTTCAGTCAATCACTTTATTCGATCTTTATACCATAAGATCATAAAAGCACAAAACATACAAAACGACATTCATCATTATACAAAAGATATTAAAAACCCTATTAAAACCATCTGTTGTCATCAAAATAAAACTTGCATTTCATTCTTAATTAATAATCAATCTTCTAGTCTTCCAAGAGAGGCATAAAAAGGACGCAACACTATAACAGACGTTGATGGTCGGATAATGATTTTAAAAAGAGCAACCCTGGGTGACATTGCCTAAAATTATATTTGTTCATAATTGGCAATATGAATCTTTTACGATGGTCCGCATAAAACTTACAAAAGAAAAAGATGTGCAAACTAGATTGAGTGGACACATCATCGCATGGACAGGGCGGAAGCTCATGTAATGAGAAAATTCCTGATGGATAGGACAACATACAAGGAATCAAATTTAGGCGAAACCTAAGTAAAATAAATCTATGGCGTTGGGTTATTACAGAAAGTAAATATGGGGCTATCCCTTCATAAGTAATCGGTCCCTCTAAATAAGAATTTACTGAGTGTTTTGAACTATTGGTTTTTAAATCTTTTGCCATCTGATTTAAAAATCGTGTTTTGATCTCCTCTTTGGAAATGGTAGAGCAATGGGGGACCCTCAGTGTAACTTTGGAACCTTGCCAGCAGGTAGCACTTTTGACCGAGCCCTGGTGAGAGGCTGGATCGGCGCAGGAGCGCTATTTCATCGGCAGAGGCGTCCCGCAGCGCGGGACCCTCAGTGTAACTTTGGAACCTCGCCAGCTCGTAGCACTTTTGACCGAGCCCTGGTGAGAGGCAGGATCAGAGCAGGAGTGCTATTTCATTGGCAGAGGCGTGCCGCAGCGCGGGACGTGCCCGGCCCGGGCTAAGACCGGGCCAAGACGGGCCCGTCAGAGTCCAGAGGAGGCTGGGCTGGGCTGGGTCCCCTCTCTTGGTTCTGCGGGACCCGGCTCTCTTGCAGACCTTGCTGACCTTACTTGACTGGTCCTAAGAGAATGCGGTAAGAGAGTCATCTGAGGGACTGTAGCATAAAGGCTGCACAAAGCAGAGGTGAGTGAAGATTTACAGGACTTACAGGATTTGTTCGTGGGGTGTATCCCTAAAATCCCTGAGATCAGGCCTACGTTAGCTGTGATAGCTCCATTGCGCAAGCAAAGATTGACTCCCTCTAGGGCGGGAAAGCACCGTACCTCACACTTCCCAATTTTTTTCTCCTCGCTGAATCTCACGTAAGGTAGCCTATTACGACACATAATCGCCCTACTACTTTGAACACTCGTTATTATACGATGGGGAAGAGAAAGGCTTCAACTAATCAGCCTCAACAAAGGTGGCCGGGAAATCGCGCCTAACGCTTATTAGCTATCATACAGGGCAATGGGGGCCATTGAGAAGCAGATTTCCACTGTCGAAGAGACATTGAACTCAGAAAAATTGGGGGTATTAGCCGGACCCAATGAGTTAACATCTGTATTGGCTGGCTCTCCTTCTGGGCCCCCACGGGATATACCACCCCAGAATGGCTGCATACAAAACGTGTCAGATCATATAACACTTAGTGATCAGGAACCTGACACACAGCCCCCATTGAAACGCCTGAGGAACCCGACAGATGTGAGTAAGTTAAAAGCGGGCGCCGTTGAAAGTGAAAAAATTAATAGGGAAATTAGGTGCACGCCACTAAAATCTCGTAAAAAATTGACCAAATGTGTTAAAACAACAGCCCCACTAGACTTAGGAAGCAGGGCTAAGGCTAAGCCTTATTCCAAAATGCAACCCACTAACACCTTTAACGAACTTGGGTATCTTACTTCACTAGTGGAAAAACTAGATATATTTCTAAGAAACTCACTGGCCACACTAGCTGAAAGAGTCGCCCCGATTGAAGTAATATTGAATAACTCCCAGGTAATGGAGGGGCAGGTCAATCACAAAATCAAGCCGAGTAGCCAAGAGGGTTTAAGAGAAGCCAACAGGTCAGAGGGAAGATTAAATCATAACGATCAGTCAATTAGTATACCGAACAGAATTGACATAGGGATCCAACCCACTATGTTTTGTACACAGACAGTGCTAGGTACCTCTATAGATCCCTTTACGACCTCTCTGGCCCACAACCAATCCAACGCCAAGACAGGCAGGGGCAGTAATGGTACTAACATACGACCAGGCAGTTCCAGTCAGACAAACAACAACTATTGTAACGCGCCATTATCCACCATAACACCTCCATCTGAATCGAACTGCTTGGATTTACCACCAGCCGTTACCCCCTACACAGTTATCCTCGCAAATGTACCTAGACTCAGGGCTCAGGAAAGTGAATCTTGGGACTCACTGAGAAATAAGTCACTGCACTGGTTGGGTACTAAGACAGGGTTAGCGGAAGCACTCTTTATGGAGTTCAAGATGGCCCGTAGAGTCAGCTGGCTCGGTAGAGATTGCAAAACTTTACCAGGGACTGTGTGGTTTTAACGTTCAAGACACCCCAGCTAGTGGAAAACATTTTCTGGAGAGTAGGTAATAATACCATAACGACACACGATATTAGCATACTACCCCTGGGCTTTTTTTATCAGCCACCCTCTAATTTGGGATTGAGAATCAATGGGAGGGACTCAAATGAAAGAAATCACTACACATATAATATTGCGGTGAAAAAACGATTCGATCCCCTCCCCGCACTAGACGAGGTAGATTGACTAAACATACTTTCCTCAAGTGAAACAACTAGACCAATAGATTACTCATTAATAGCCCTCAATGTCATTGGCCCCAACTCTAAGCAGGAACTCCATACGGATAGAGGTACATGCATGGATCGTAGAGATAGTCCAGCAGAAAACATCCCCACCAGATCTGACACTCCTTTTTATAGGCGGTACGCAGGACCTATTCGAGACACGGCCTCGAGACATGAGGTATCCTTGACTACTACTGAATAACTGAGAGAACAAACGAAAATATTGACAAGGCGAATAACATCTCTATATTATTTTGGAACATTGCAGGGCTAAGATCCAAGCGGACAAATCCCCTCTGGCATGAATTTGTTGGGAAATTTAACATATTTTGTTTGCAAGAAACCTGGATGGTGGACGCAAGCCATATCAATGGCTTTAAGACCTTTCACACCGCCGCAGTTCCGTCTGTACATGGGAGGCCCAAGGGGGGGGGGTCTTAGTATATACGTGTCAAATATGGTGAATGTATTTAAAATATTCTTGACGATAACAGAGACATATTATCAAATCGTGACCATGTACACGGACAAACAACACTATTGTATTGATAATTTTCAATAACAACGCCCCGAAGGACCATGTGGTGGTAATTTGGGAAACATTAATGAATGATTTGAAGGAGCTACGGAATGAAAATGTAGAAGATGTTCTCTTTGTATGGGGCGGGGATTTTAACACTGCACTGTGCTCACTAAGTGGAGATGGAACTTGTGGATTATCAGATGACGACAATAATATTTGTTCCCATTTTCCTCACTCAACCTATGGTGACTCTTTAAATGAGATCTTATTTGCTTTTGATTTAAGTTTTGCTAACGATCTATGTTCTCCACCAATCCCCTTTACTCAGACGTTTAACGGGAGAGGTTTGAACACAATTATAGATTTTATAATTTTATCTAATAGACACTCCACACGACTCATAGGCTACAGAACACACAAGAATGCCATGAGCGACCATTTTCCACTGAGTGTGAGTTTATCCCTCCCCTACAAAGTGCGAAAACCTCAGTGCAAATTAGTACATGCAGCCGAGGATATAGTAGTGGACAAAATAAATGGCTACTCTCTAAGGTGGGACAAGGTAGATCCGATCCAGTTCACCAAGAAAGTCGTGGCAAATAGTTATAACTCTCTCCTAACCTGCTTGGATGAGACCTGCTTGGATTCATTCTTGAATCCTACGCAAAGATTACAGGTGAAATAAGGAATGCACTAAGGGTGGAGTCTAAAAAGGCACACATGAACAGCAAAGGGTGGTTCGACTCCAGATGCACGAAAGCTTACTCAAGATTGAAATACGTGTTACATAAGCCAGTAAGGAACAGAAACGAAATTACCGAGTGTAGGAAGGAATATAACCGTGCTTTGAAAATTCGTAAAGGTGAATTAAAAGATAAGGCTTGGGCCAATCTACACAAAGCTAGCCTGAACAGAGATTGTACAGCATTCTGGCGCGCAGTAAAAGCTCCTTTCCTTATAGCCCAAGATACACCTACTATAGAGATCGCTATATGCGAAGGGCAATGGGTGGGGTATTTTTCAAACATGTATAGACAAGAACAGGTGGCGAGTGGCACGGGCGCCTCCTTAATGCCCCAGGGAACAATCCCCCCGGTAACCTACCCCATAGCCCTAGTTTTTACCCTAAATGAGGTAAACCGTACTATAAAAGCTAGTAAAGGAGGAAAGGTACCCGGCCCGGACGGAGTACCAATAGATCTTTTTAAATCCAATCTAGATTTATGGGGCCCACTCCTAACGCAGGTCTTGGCAGCCTGCTGTTCAACTGGATTCATAAAGACCTGGTCAGAATCAATCGTGGTCCCAATATACAAAAAAGGTGACTGACAGAACCCAGCATGTTACCGACCAATATCGCTGTTGGACTCTTTGGTCAAGGTGGCTGGGCGAATAGTTCTCAACCGCCTCCAGGACTGGGCGGAAGACAATAATGTTTTATCAGATTTACAGTTTGGATTCCGCGAGGGCTTGGGCACAGTTGAACAAGGACTAAATCTTAATATCTTACTGGGAAAGTACACGTTGTCAAAAAGGGGAAGATTATATTTGGCTTTCGTGGACCTTACGGTAGCCTTCGACTGTGTAGTCCATTGTAAACTATGAATCATTCTAGCCGATATAGGGGTGGAAGCTCCACTAATACACTTTCTGAGGCAGCTGTATACTAACGCGAAAGCTAGGGTTCGGTATGGAGCCAGGGGGGAATGTACTGCATTGTTCAACGTGGAGAGGGGGGTTAGACAGGGCTGTGTCCTGGCACATTTTTTATTCACAATCTACACTAATGGTTTGGGGCAAATCATGGTAGAGAAGTGCCAGGACTTGCCAAAAATAAATAACCGCCCTATACCTGCTCTTTTCTACGCAGACAACGCTGTACTAATGGCCCAAACACAACTTGGTCTCCAACGGGCACTCGTTAACTACAATGAGTACATGAAAAACCTGGGTTTGAGAGTGAACACCGCAAAAACTTTCATGATGAAATGCGGGAGAGGCAGTGCGAAATGCAGGGACATGTTCATCGACAGTAAAAAGGTGGAAATTACTACCACATACCCCTACCTAGGCATATTATTCGATCACAAGGGATCATGGTGCCAGGTTGTCAAGACTAGAAAATTACTTTTTATGAAAACTTCGGCAGCTCTAGTTAATTTCACGAAGAAATTAGGAAGAAGACCCCCAGTTGAGATGCTGCACATTTATCGAGCTAAATGTGTCAGCACGGCCATATATGGTGCAGGCGTGTGGGGATACTGTGATGTAAAATCTATCCAGCAGATTGAGAACGCCTTTTTAAAATTTCTGCTGGCAGTTCCATGTAGTACCTCAACTTATATATGCCACACAGAATTAGGGATCCCGTACATTTCAGACATAATAAAATCCCAACCGGTTCTTTTATGGCACCGGATCTGGACCTCAACAAAAACTACTTTCAACCGCGACACTATAAAAGATAGCCTTAAGCTTGATCGGGTACTAGAGATTCCCTGGTTAAAATACATAAAAGATTTTATGACTGATCTGGGCCATCCCGAATACTATGACGACCCATCTTCTATGTGTCCCATCTCCTGAAAGGTTTTTAAAAGATTTTGTATGTCACATTTGGAGGCAATCAGATTTGCTGCTGAGGCATCACGTTTTTCGGTTCAATGTAATCAAATGATCCTAAGTACTCCCGGTATACAGCCTTATCTATTTATTATACCGAGTGGGCACGATAGATTTGTACTGAGTCGCCTTAGTCTTGGTATCTTTCATCGATTGGTAAGCTTCCCCACAATAAATGACTGGTCAAAAACACTGAGTAACTGCCCGTGTGACGAAACGTCTCAGCAATCGTCAATGCACGTAGGTTTTATTCTGCAAAGTTTACATTACACAAAGGAGGAGGTGGATTCTACCTATTTTAAAATTGTGGGGTCTGAGACAATGTCGACCAGCATTTTTAGCATTGCATCTTTTAGAAAATGAATGTTTCTCAAGTTCAATTGCATTATTCTTAAAAAGCACAATAAAAAGTAGTAAAGCTGTATATGAACTGAGTACAGCATACAGGTTGGAATTGTATTAACTGAGTTTTAACCAAACCTTATATAACTGAACATTCTGCAATCATTCTTAATTATCTATTGTATATGTGTTTTTAATTGTACGCTTTTATGGTTTTTTATGTAAAAATCGAATAAAGCTTATTTGATTGATTGATTGGTAGAGCATTTGCTTGGGGTTTCAAATATGTGTGCTAAACCTAATGAGCTTAGACTGTTTTGGACATACATAATCCAAGGGATTCTATGCAGTTATTCTAATGAAAGACAGTCTGCAATGAACTTTTGGGTTAAATTAACGGATTCCCTTCTCCAAACTGAATGCCATAAAAGAATTGGAGCAAGCCTTACCAAATCAATTATGAATGGGACATCCAATTCTAAATGGCAGATAAAATTTGAACAACTTATAGGGAGACCTACTAATTTTTTTCAGAAGGTATTTTCAATGGTCCAGAGAGCTGAAGCGTTAGAATGTTCCCAGATACCCGCCCTATATGTTGTAACTGAAATAGATTTAGCCACATATACTTTTTTGACCATATCTAGGGGTTTCGCACCCAACTTTTTAATAAAAGAATAAAGGGCATTGATACCTTTTTCTAACATTAAGCCCCTAAAAGCTATCATGTGAGACCAATTTAACGATCTATCAAAGGTCACTCCTAAATATGAAAAAGTGTCTGTCTGTGCCACTTTCCTACCTTCTATATAAAAGGTTGGAGTCTTCTTTTCCTTACCGCCAGTTACTAAAACAAAGGACTTTGCCTCATTGGTTTTCAGATCCAGTTTGTGCATATATTTAACGTATGTGCATAGCAATCTCTGGAGTGCTAGACCAGTATGGGCAATAAGCACCGCAATATCCACATAGAGGAGAATGGGGATGCGCACCTGATTCATCTTTGGGACATCTTGAGTGGCTTCTAACAGGGGAGCATCCACCCCATTAGTGTAGATTGAGAAAAAAATGGGTCCAGGACGCTGTCAAACCCCCCTGTTTATCAGGAACCACCTAGTGCTTCTCCCTGCCTCCCATAGCGGACGCAGGCCAATGCCATAAGAGTATAGCTGCCTGATAAAGGTAATATTAGCCTCGTCAATGCCCATCTCCTTCAGTATCCTCCATAAATAGTGGTGGGCAACGCAATTGAATGCTGCGGATAGGTCTATAAATGCCAAGGATACCTTGCCTTTTTTGGCTTGAGTATACATGGCAATAAGGAGACTTAAATTAAGGTACTGATCCAGGGTACCTCTCCCGTTTTTAAAACCATATTGTACTGGGATCAGGACGTTATTATTGGTGGCCCACTCTTCTAGTCTATTGAGTATGACTCGTCCCATGAGTTTGGCGGTACTATGCAGGAGTGAAATTGGCCTGTAGTTTTTTTGGCTCAGATTTATCGCCCTTTTTGTAGATAGGGATTAAGATAGATTTCAACCACGAATCTGGCGGGCACAGGATAGCAACAACATTAAAGACATTTGTCAATACCGGCCCCAAAGATCCGGCTGGTCTAGAAAGAAATCTATTGGTGTACCGTCTGGTTTAGCAGCTTTATTGGTGGAGCACTGCATAAAAGCTTCCCTGACCTCATCATGGTTAAAACGGAGGATAGATTTTATAGGTAACATGTTATCTATCTGTGGTAGGTCCCCCCTGCCAAGAGGATTGAATATTTTGGAAGATAGGGCGACCCAAGATTCTTCATCCATGTGAGAATCTAAGTTTGGGTCCATCGGTGCTTTTAGAAAGGGAGCATTGATTACCATCCAGAAATCTCTAGAATTGTTTGTAGACGCAGCCTGATGAAGTTGTTCCCATGCTTCCTCCTTCAGCATTTTAAGTCTGGTCTTCCTAGCCTCTTTCTACTGATGGCGCAGGAGCTTAACTTGAACTACATCTCTAGGGACAGTCCTAAGCACTTTATGTAAATTTGATAAAGACCTTGTAAGTCTTAGTCATACCATCTAATTATGGACCTGTAATCCACGGCTCCCAATCCAATCCAGTTCGTTCGATCCAGGTCGTGTTTCCCAGGTTTCCAGGCGTGCCCGGAGAGCAGAGAGCGGAGCTGAGCAGAGAGCAGCGAGCAGCGGAGGAGCTGGCAAGCGGGAGGCCCCCCTCGCCTCCCTTCGCCTGGTAACTGACTCCATTCAGTGATACCAGCCATACCCGGGCCAGCTCTCGTTCGGAGGACTTCGGAGGAGGACTTCACTCCGACGCAGGCTCAGGAGGGACTGCTTGCTTGAGCTACAACCCCTGCCGAGGTGAGCGGGCAGCGGGTAGCCAAGGCGGAGGAGTAGGCGGAGGAGCAGCGGCAGCTTTCCCGCGGCGGCTCTCCCACCAGGCTGCCAGCTTTCCAGCCTTCCAGCCTTTATCCTCTCAACCTCACCTGGCAGTGACTTGTGCAGTGACTTGTGCAGTACCCGAGTGCAAAGAACTCTGGTAAGCGCGGCCGCCTTAGCAGCAGAGTGGCTCTCGGCGCTAGGCGCTTGGCGGTATCACGGAGTATCACGGAGGCAGCTTGTAATCCTGTAATTCTGTAAACCTGCCTCGAGAGTCCCGCTTGCTCTACCTTCTTCCATTCCATCCCCTGTGTGGTCAGCCTGACCGACCAACTGACCAGCTAGCTTTCCGGCGCTACACTGATCCAAGCGCGTTGCGCGTTGGTCGTGCAGGGCGGTGTGATTACCAGGAAGTTGAGTGTGGGCAGCAAGGCACAACTGAGCCCTACAGTCCAGATAGTCCACACAGATAACCAACCGACGCCGAGGCCAGGGAACCATGAGATCGGGCCGAGTAAGAAAAGCCCCAACAAAAACAAAACAACAATCACAAACCAAAGCCACTAAACGAAAGAATGAGGGAATGAGAGGGCCCAGAGACACTAGCCCACAGGATCTTGGCCCAGGTAGTCACAAAACAAAACGTGGCAAGGTCGACGAAACACAAGAAACAACGATGGCTAAAGCAACCTTTAGTCTTTGCGGTAGTCAGTACTCCAATGCCGCAATCAACCACTCTTATTTATTCCAGGAAGGTAGCTTCTCTTCAAACGTTGTGGCAGGAGCAAAGGATAAAGCAGTTAACACGAGGTTGGATCCAGAAGATCAGGATCTAATCAGACCAGAAGGGTCTCCACTAAGAAAAAATCCTTGCTCCTTCCAGCCCAAGATATACTCAAAATTCTCCTTTCTGAAAGATCCAGGGTCAGCAATATTCTCCAAAAGCGGGACCATAGAGGGGCTGCAATCGTCTCTTTTACCTTTAGCATCACACAACCTCGATCAAAAATTACATCCAATAACTACGAAGGAAACTGTAGCAATGATTCATTCTAATGGCAGGCATCAAGCAAGTACTCAAAACAATGCCAAGGGGTTTTCCAGGGGGGATGAGACGCTTTCCCAAGTAAATCATGAAGAAACACATGACGCAACAGTCGACGTAATGCAAGCAGCCGACGACTTAGTTGCGCTTTGTACAAACAAGGAGCATAGCTGTGAACAATTGGAACATCAGTCCGTCCACCAGACGGATAACAACACAGAGCAAGTCACCTCCTCATGTAATTGCCCCCATGAAAATGTCAAAATCGGCTAGGAAAAAGCCTTCTGCTCCTTGGTTCTCGTCAGAGCTCCAGTCTGAAAAAAGCATATGCAAAAAGCTGGAGCGTATTTTGCGGAAATCGTATAATTCGGATGCGAAGAGCACCTATAAAGCTGCACAAAAAAAATTCCATGCTCTTAAACGCTTGTCAATTAAGAATCATTTAGCCAAACAAATTAAAGACTCAGACAATTCTTCTAAAGAAATATTTAAGATTGTTCAAGATTTTATGAGACCTGAGGCCACTTTGAGTAAGATTGTGCCTTCAGCTGTTTTATGTAGGGATTTGTCCACTTTTTTCAAGGAAAAGATTCAATCTATATATTCCACATTTAAGGGGTCAGGAGAAAGGCCAATTACACCCTCGGCCTATGTTTCTCCCTGTCTTTGGACTGAATTTCAGCCTTTCTGCCCGTCTTTATCTTTGAAAGACCTTGTCAGAATTAAATCAGGCTCGCCCCTGGATCCCTGCCCAGCTAGATTTTTTAACTTACTGGCCCCTCTTTTTAACCCTCAGTTAAATGCTATTTGGAACACCTCTCTCAGGTTGGGATGTTTCCCCTCAGTATGGAAAGAGGCCCTGGTCTTGCCAATTCTTAAAAAGGAAGATGCAGACCCTAGTATACTCAAGAATTTCAGGCCCATTTCGCTTCTTCCGGCCCCTGCTAAAATCTTGGAGAAGGAGGTTCAAAGACAACTCTCTAATCACCTGGAGTCTAACAATCTCCTTCACGACTCCCAATCGGGCTTTAGGAAGGGTTACAGTACAGAGACGGCCCTGTTGGAAGTGGCGGAAACCATCCGAGAATCATTAGACCATGGTAGCTGTGCTATGCTTGTGCTGTTCGATTTATCTGCAGCCTTTGATACGGTCTCTCACTCGATTCTTTTAGACCGTCTGACACAGCTGGGTATCTCGGGTACCATCTTAAATTGGTTCCAATCCTTCCTGGAGGGGCGATCCCAGCAGGTCTTCCTCCGTCCTTATGTCTCTTCCTCTTGCGCCATGGGCTGTGGAGTACCTCAGGGTTCTGCGTTAAGCCCGACCCTATTTAATATCTATTTGGCCCCTCTGGCTGCATTAGTTGAGCAGTGTGGCGTGCGTATAATTTCATACGCTGATGATACGCAGCTGGTGTTCTCATTTAAAGATTCCAAGATGGCCGCATTTGACAGCTTTAGGCAATGCCTAATTAAGATTGTTTCATGGATGACAGATAACTGTCTTAAATTGAATACCGATAAAACTGAGGTGATGTTCTTCAACCAACCATCACCTCCACCAGCTGATTTATGGTGGCCACTGCAGTTGAATCCCCCTCCCACCCCAGTTTTATCTGTTAGAAATCTGGGATTTAGATTTGACTCGGAATTGTCGGTGAAAGCCCAGATTGGCCGAGTTTCTAGAGCATGCTTTTGGAAGCTCAAAAGCTTGCGTAGATTTCTTTATTTACTACCAATGAACTGTCGGGCCACCATAGTCCATGCTTTGGTTACGTCCCAGCTGGACTATGCCAATAGCTTGTATCTTGGCCTCCCTGCCTATCTTATTCAAAAGCTCCAGACAGTTCAAAATGCTGCTGCTAGGTTTCTTAGAAACGTGCCTCTCCGGCATCACATTTCCCCCACTTGCGCAGTCTTCACTGGCTTCCAGTGAAGAGAAGAATCGAATTTAAGGCCTTATTACTTGCTTTTAGAGCTACTAGAGAAAGTGGACCGGATTATCTGAGGCTCAGACTTCGGAAATACCACCAAAATAGGACCCTGCGCTCGAACTCTCAGTTTCTTCTTTGCTCTCCTTCCTACCGCAAAGCCAGGATGGGAGGGCGCGCCTTTGCAGTTAGAACGGCCGCTCTTTGGAATGCGATGCCGCTCTACTTGCGCAAAGCAGAATCTGAAACCACTTTTAGGAGTGCTCTGAAAACCTGGCTTTTTGATCTCCCTTAGCCTGCCTTTCTTCTCTTTTTCATCTTCCTTTGTCTCTGTGTAGCGCCGGGACACCGCCGTTGGTGGTAGCCGAGCGCTTTATAAATGTCTTGGTATGGTATGGTATGGTATGCTTCAAATTCTACTCTGCATCGTCATCTGTGCAGGCCAGTACCTGAGAACTCATTGGACTCATCAGACCCAGCAACTTCAATACCTCAGCGGCAGGAGGGCTTAATATTAGGTTCAGATTTGTCAAATCCCAGGCATCCTCAAGAGTCCCCTTCTGCCACCGTGATAATTCCAGTCGAGGAAGTTCAAACTTTCTTACAACAAACAGAGTCTGAATATAAACCAAAGGAGCATGGACCACACTTAAAAACCTCCCCTCTTCAACTTTCGGCAATTATTAGCTTGGACGCAGCAGGGCCAGGGCTTCGGGCAGGCTTGTCGCCAACGGACAAACCCTATGGTACATCGCAAATAGGGAAGGGTCAGCCGCCCCCCAACGAAGATCTGCCCGCTTCCAATGGAGACATGTCCTTTTTAGCTTCCCAAGAGTGGGAGGACCTAGTTGCCTCTTATAGTCACGACCCCAATAATTCTCCAAAAACAGTACAGACAGATAGAGTCAACATCAACTACAGCAATAAAAACTTAATATGGGAATCATTATTAAGTACCATGCAATATTCAACCGCGGCTTTACAATACCAGTCTCACAAGCTGGATCTTCAACTTACAGTTCTCCAAACACTAGCTGATTTCACCTCTGCGATTGACAGGAAGTTAGCCGATCTGAACGGCCTAATAAGGAGAGGGCAAGAAGAGGCCTTCAATACACCGTCCGTGCAACAAGAATGTTCCTGTGCCCCAATAGTGGACAAACTACTAATGCTACCGAAAATTTTGGGCGACCTACTGTCTGCCCTGAAACCAACAGCTACAACCCTGAATACTGCTAGCAATGACAATATGACGGTAGATAAAACAACATTGGGTCCACAATTGACGGGGCAATTACCGTTAAGTAGCAATCGTCCATCAGGAGTAAGTGCTCCTTCGCAAGGCTCTAAAACTGGATTATCAAACAAAAATGATTTTTCAATAAAAACTGGCCGCAAGCATAAAAGGAAAGGCAGGAAAAAGACACCAACTATACAGGTTCAGCATCCGGCTACCCACCTGCAGCCGGCTTTAGCCTTAACGAACCCAATAAGTGATGAAATTCCAGATTCAGCAGCTGCAGTGCTGGCTACAGGGACAAAGGACCTAGTGAACGAAAGACCTAACCTCATAAAAGCACAGTATAGGTCTTCTTGCCTCCCAGTTAGTGCCAGCGCCAATCTGGAAGTTGACTATGATTTAACCGGGAAACTATCTGGCAGTATCTCCTTTCATAGTCCCTCTCCTCAAGGCACCAACCCGGCAAGCACCAACCCAAGCCAAGAGTCACTCACAACTATTTTAGATAGAAAGGCACTTACTGAGGACTTACAAGTAACAGATTTGAAAGGCTTGGCCTCGCAGGACAGTCGTGTTGAGCTTCCATTATTCTTAAGTCAAAATCGCGAGCAAGACGTCAGTGTGCAAGACAAAGCTCGGTCCTCTTCTGATCAACCAACAATAACCCACAATAGTTATAACCAAGGAAGAAATAAAATGAATCCTCCTCATCAAGGGCCCCTCGTACATATATTACACAACAGCACTACCTCACAGTGCCACCATCATGAAACATCTGCTTATACAGCTATTATCAGTGAAGGCACAATGTTTCAAGACCAGGATTCAATAAAAGAAGAAGAGATTGACACCATAATATTCATTCCTCAATATAAATCACGAGGTCGCGAGGACATATTAAACAGAGGGAACGTTTTACGGCTTTTACACTCCATCACACCTTTAGTCAACATTGAAACCTCGGATTTATTATCAGTTGAATTTATGCCATCTAACAACAGTCAGAGCTCTGAAGCGACCAAAACAAGATGGCAAACCCCGGAGGTTGCAGGCAGAATCTTGCGGGAAAGAAATAGATTTCAAAACTGGGGGATAATTTTGAAACCAATTCCAAAACCACTATACCCAACTCCCTTTCTTAAGATAGATGCAAGCAACCTACAGCAGACGACCTTTTCAGTTCTGAAAGGAGCAAGGAGCAGAACACCAGGCACAACGACTGCAGCGAACCTGACTATTGCAGTACTACCAACACACGGTCAATCTGCCTCAATTCACCCTCTATCAACTGACAACTGGACAGGCACACAACGACTAATAACCTCTGCACGTCTAAATTGACAACAGAAGGCGGCAGCACAGCCAATTCAAACAGCACAACCCGGCACCTCCATTTGCATTTGGAACATTAATGGTTTAGCTTCAAAAACGAGTGACCAAGAGATCCTAGACTACCTGAAATCTTTTGATATAATTTTGCTTCAGGAAACCTGGGAAGATAAGCCTTATGATTTGCAAGGCTATACCTCCCACTCACTACCTGCAACCAAGGGATCCAACTTTGGCCGCCCCTCGGGAGGGTTATTGTTCCTAGCTTCAATAACTGAAATAGGGGAACTTCTTCCCATCACAACTCACTTAACACCTCCAAGCTGCATTCAGGAAGCAAAAGTAACACTCAAGTTTAACCAGCTCAACCAGGATATAATAATAATGAACGTTTATGTGCACCCTAAACAAAAATCAAAAACAGCGAAGGAGTTGCCATTGGAGCTAAAGAGAATAATGGAAGAGGAGACAACAGACCTCTTTATCCTGGCCGGAGATTTCAACATGCTCCTTCTAGGGTCCACCCAGGCCGGTGATACAACGCAGGCCCTTTCGGATGCATGGGAAATTCCAACACAAGGTCTAATAGAGACCACTAAGGCCTCAAGAACAGCGAAGAACTTGCTCCGGGAATTGGAGCATTTAAATATGAGAGCTTTAAACGGCTGGTTAAAGGAGGATAACCCCCCAGTTGCAACGTATCATTCGACCATAGCATCATTTCATCTAGATTATACTTTCACGACTCTGACTCTGTTCAACAAAATTGCAACTTTCAAGATCGGCAACAACGAATCAGTGACCATCTCCCACAAGAGCTGTGTCTCCAAACAAAACCGTGTAATCCACCAGAAATTAGTCGATCAATTGTGCAGGACGAGACCAGTAATCTTAAAAGAATAAGGTGTAACTCCAGTAATATAGATGAAATAACAACAACAGCCAAAGCCCTATATAACCAGGTAGGAGCAAATTTAGAGCAGCCCATGGAAAGTTGGGTAAAATTTGTTACATCCTTAGGTGGAAAATTCGCATCTAGGCAAGGCCCAAATCAGAAGAAAGCTGCAACAACCACTATTAAGGTGGTAAAGAACCCTGTTTCTAAAAAATTAAAGCAATGTATAAATCGAACTTTAAAACAACAACGCAAATCTCCAAACAACCTGAGTCTACAAGGCACTCTCCGGGAATTAAGGACATCACTTAAACGGAGGAGATGGGAAAACAAAAGAGCAAAGGAACATGAACTATGGGCACAACTTCTTCATGACGCAAAACAGGAAAATAGTGCCAAATTTTGGCAATCAGTAAACAAACTGCAGCGGCCTAACCACCTTGGCATAGACTCAAACATTACAGAGGCAACTTGGGCTGATTGTCTTTCCAAACATTTTAATGATCAGGAACCAGTACTTGTCACCCCTCTGGTCAATCCTGGAAACGTCAGTACCAATAGCTCAACATGGGCAGTAGCAATCCATCAGCATTTAAGCGAAGGCGATAGTGTACAATTAAAGCCCACGCAGCAGGAGATGGCATTGCCACCAGACCCACATTACCAATCCAGCGCAGTAGACGAGCAAAATGGCCCCCTGGCTTCAGCAATAAGGAAACAAATAGCCAGAGGAAGAAGGGCGGGTGCACCTGGCCCAAATGACATACCTCCAATGCTGTATAAACAGGACCCTGAATTTTGGAGCGACACACTTTAAGAACCTCTGCATTTCCGGAGTCATGGAGAGGCTCAATTATCAGCCCAATATATAAGCAAGGGATGAGGACTGCTCCAAACAATTACCGACTGATAGCCCTCATAGGCACTGAGGCCAAATACTATGCGGGCATCATTTTAAACGAACTGGCCAGCTGGTCCTCCACGAACCACATTATATCCATAACTCAAACAGGTTTCCGCCAAGGGCACGCCACTATTACTAATATTATGGCCTTAACCATGCTTATGGATGCTGCGAAGCAGGGCAAATACCCTCTATACCTATGCTTCATAGACTACTCAGCGGCTTTTGACCACGTTGACCGTACCAAGCTCTGGCATAAGCTGGACAGATGGAAGATACCAGCACCCCTTTTAGACCAGCTCATTAAATTGCACACTAACACGTGGGTAAGAATTAAGCTAGGCGCTGGGAAGCATCTTTCAAGCAGAATTACCACAACAAAGGGCCTAAAGCAAGGATGCGTTTTGGCCCCCCTGTTATTTAGTCTTTTCCTGGCGGACCTACCAGGGGAGCTCGACAGTTGCTCTTCACATGCACCAAAATTAGGCAGCATAACATTGACAAATTTGTTATATGCAGACGATTTAGTCTTGATCAGCCGGACCCCATCGGACTTCAGCGCCTCCTAGATGCGACTCACAAATTTTCGCAAGAGAATGTCCTAAAAATAAATTTCCAAAAACCAAAACCATGGCAGTAAACCACCACAAGAAGGCAGACCCTAGCTGGTATCTGGCCGGCAAACGTCTAGACCAAGTAACAAGCTACAAGTATCTAGGCGTGTTGTTAGACCATAACAACTCCTTTAAGCCGCAGTTGGAATCCTTGCGAAGGAAGGGAGTCATGATCTACCTAGCGCTGAAACCACTGAAGAAGATGATCCCGGATCTAACTCTCGACCCGTTTTTAAAAGTCCTGCGAGCCAAACTGCAACCTACAATCACCTACGGAAGTGAATCCTTGACCGGTAGAGACGCTGCAACTCTCGATAGCATAATGGCATCCTCTTACCGAGCGATTTTCCATCTTCCCAAATATGTTTCACCAGCCCAAATTTGGCCTACAAAAACAGGCGGTAGAAAGAAAGGGAGCCTTCGTAAAAAGCTCGCATAAAATCAGAGCTGCTGAAACAGGGTCTTTGAATAACCATCTCTGGGTAGAGCTGCTCCGTACTGGAAAATTGCCAGCCAACGTGTACCTTCAGGAATCCATTAAAACCCTAGGCTTGACAGACGCCTGGAACACCTCAATGGGTCATTCGGCGTTTAAAAAACTAGTGACAAAGACAACAAGATTTATATCATCCATAAGAGGACAAGAATGCATTGTCCAAACGTGCTCACGGCTGGGCTGTGCTCAATAATTACGAAGTCCTTAAACCCCAACCCTATCTTAAGGCAGGAACAAAGATTGCCACTAAGGAAAAGTTCTTAAGACTTCGGTTGGGAGTTGGCCTGATTAATCCATTCTTACCGCCTTGGGAAAGAAGAGGAGGTGACCAGCTTTGCCGTCTGTGCACCTGCGGCACGGAGAGTCTTATTCACATTATATGTATCTGCAAGAACTTAAAGGACATACGGATCTCCCTGTTGAAACCATTCTTTAATCTGCATGGGGTCAGGTCTTGTAGACAGGCGGTGATGCTGTGCTTTAATCCAACTTTAGTACAGCTAAATTGCCGTCTTGCAAAATTTTTCGAACTAACTGAAAAAAGGCTGAAAAATCTATCTTCAGTTGTTACGAACTAGATCCGTTTAATGGCCTTGGCTCCTCTAGATCTTGCCCTGTAAAGCTACATTAAGGTTTCCTAAATCGGCATCGTGAAACTACAAGCTGGTACACCAGGTAGTCATTATTTGCCGCGCAGGAGCATCCCATTAGTTTAAACAGATAACCTTTATCAAACTGACTTTTTACAGACTGAGCATTAATTGCACCATGGATTTAAGTACATATGAGTCAATTAGTAATGAAATTTTAAAACACATTTTTTACGGATAACACAATGTAGTTATTTTAACTTTGTAATTTCTTCATTTAACATAATCTTGATTTTATTGTTTATGTATTATATGCAATGGTTTTAATTAATCAAGCGTAATAAAATTTACTTTCTTACTTACTAGTCATACCATCTAGGGGCTACAGAGTTAGCAATGGGACCTTTTTTGGTTAGAGTATTTTTCACTTCTACTAGAATTGAATCAAAGGCAGTCATTACCATGGACGGGTCATTGTCCAATTCCAAACAGGTCATAATTTCATTGTATCTATTTGTGACAACCATGAGGATAATCTTTTCTTTGTTGGTTATCGCCCATTTAAGAATGATCCTATTTTTCCTTATTATGTTAGGTTTTACTTGCCTCATCTGCGTGGTATATATACCTTTCCATACCATTTGACAGAAAATAACAGCGTGAACGCTATAATTAGAGAAATTAGCTTGGACATCAGAGCTAGAGTTTTTAAGAGAATCCGAAACTATCATATAATCAATAGTTGATCCCTGGCTGATGATGGGCAGTGTTCGGGGCCCTGGTCCTGTTCGGGCGTAGACGGGCTTGCCATCGGCACGGCCGCTGCCCCGTTTTTGAAGCCCCCCCGTCCTCAGCATCTAGACCAATGTCCCTCCCTCAGCGCTACTTTTGGTAACTTCCGGTTTTGCTGCTACTTGGTCACCGTCTCTCGCCCTCCGAGTCAGAAACAATGCAGGTAGGCAAATTCAGGTTCAAATTCAAGCAGGACGTTTTTTTTTTAAATAAAAAAATTGCTCTGTCTCAGATTCAAGATAAACAGTAAAAAACAGTGCAGCCAAAGCCTTTCTCAAGACCCCCAGTTTCTGTGACGCTGTAAATTTGGCCCCATCCGGGTGCCCAAAGACTTTGCCAGCACCTGCACCTTGCTATCGCAATGCCTTCCACCATTCACATGGACAGACTCATGCATCCGGGTAAACCCTCATCTTAATACACGTGCCCCTAACCGACTGATTTGTCTTTCTGTCTTGGACCTGGGAAGCCAAACTTGCACCACCTCGGGCACCAACCTCACACCCTCCCATTGGTCCCTCATCGTTGCCGTTGAACACACTCCCTCGTTGGCTACAACGTCCTGAAGAACTACCATACCATGATCACCCAAAATGCAGGGTCTCAACGTCATCCCTGCAAATGAGCCGTAGCATGAGTATTACCTTCTTAATAAAATATCCAGCTTTACAGGGCACCTCACTCTTCTCCCATTGCCCCGCTCCCTTGCCCATCCCTCCATAATTCACCTACCCACTTCTCCAACCAATGGCTTGTACCCCCATAATAGCTTACTGTAGAAAGCTACCCCTGCCAACTTAATCTGCTATGCTAATAGCTGACAACCCCATCTCAATTAAAGAAATAATGAAATGTACCACCGCGATTCTTCTGGACACTACTCCTTCAATGCCACTCCATCGAATGCCAAGACTGCAAAAATTCATCCCACGCGAGCCCGTAGACTTTGTGGATAGACTCTGACAGGGAACTGAAGGTTAGCTGCATCACCCGATCTCGCTCACGGGCCACAAATGAACCAGCATCTCTGTCTTCCTCTCGTCAGCCCATGGTAGAAGCCCATGGAACCTCCTCCACTGGAAACGAGAAAGATCATCGGCAATTTCATTGTGAATCCCCGCAATGTATCGAGCCTGTAAGTCACATTCGCTCACAGGGATTCCAGCACAAAAATTCTCAGCATCTGCCAAACCTTTGGATCTCTGACTTACTGTTGATTAACAATGCTCACCACCTCCAAATTGTCCACATTGAACAACACAGTCTTGTTAGCAAAACAGCGTCCCCAGAGATAAACTGCCCCCCAAGTGGGAAAATGTCAAGGAAACCTATGCTCTGCCCCTGTTCTTCCACTCCTCTGGCCACTCCTCCGTACACCAGCGACCTTGCCAAAAAATGCCAAAACCGTGGCCGCCGGCTGCATCCGACAATAGCACGACTGACCACTCCACCTGCTCCCCCACTCTAGTCATGGGAATTCCTTTGCATTCGCTCAAGAACACTCACCAGACTCACAAATTCTCCTTCACCCCAACCTTAAGGCGGCCCCTGTGGTGTGGGAGTGATGTTACTGCCAATGACCACCCCAAACTCGGACAAAAAGTTCTGGCTGCCCGCACCACCCTGCAAGCAAAATTTAGATGGACTAGGAATACGTGAATAGCTCTCACCTGCACATTCGCCTTTGCCAACATCCTGTCCCACAAGTCCAAATATTTCTGCTTCTTGTCCTCTAGCAATCTAATCTACATGCATGTGGAGTCCAGCTCATTCCCCAAGAAAGTGATCATCTGCACGGGTGTTACCGTCTTCTCTTGTGCCAAAGGGATCCCAACATCCTGCATCAATTCTTGAAACAACAGCAAATCCTCCTGACATTTCTGTGACATGGGGCATCCTCCTAGAAAAAGTCATCCAGATAGTGCATCATGACCTCCTTCATCACTGCATGCGTGAACAACTTCTGCAAAAAGGAACTCAAAATCTCAAACAATGAACATGAAATGGAACATCCCATTGGCAATGCTTTGTTCACAAAACATTTGCCTGCAAACTGCGTGCCCAACAACTCGTAATCATCAGGGTGAACCGGAAGCAATCGAACAGCCACCCATCTCTCACCTCCTTGCTCCACACCAAGTCTTCATGCACCTTGACTGCTGCAAATGTTTTGCCCATTGCCGTACCATTGGCCCTTCATAATACATACAAAAACCACACTCAAACCATGCAACAATAACTCCCTCTCCTTGTTTGTCCCCAACTGCCCAAGCCAGTGTCGCAGCCTCTCGATCTTAACTGGTGTATGCGCCATTTCTCATCGGATTCTGCCCCTCTTTGACCATGCCTCTGTCACTGCTGCTGTGCCACTTTCCTCCTGCACTGCCCTTTTGGCAAAAAGCGCTCCCTTGAGGCCCACACTGCATGAGCATGTACTTCCCACCACATTTTGAGCATTCATGCCAATATTAGCAGTATTCCCGCAAGCACTGACCCCGGTTATATGAACAGCATGCTCCTCTGTTTCCTGCCTGCCCCCTCCATGCTGAACCAACCCAGCCTGGGTAGGACGCCCTCAAAAGAACTTGTATATCTTCTGCCATCCATTTGCCGTGTGCAGAGATGGGCCTGGCCCCTGGGTGTCATTGTCTGAAGGAACAACTCATAATCTATTTGCCTCCATATCCCATCCGCCAACCTGGCCCTGAACTCCTCATTATATCGCACCCAGCCCACCCCCAAATGTAATTTGAGCATTCAACACAACGTTGAGGTATTTGAACAATGCCCCGCATCGTTCCGGATATTTTCATAATACATACGGGAATAACTGAGATAAGCCACCATCCAAATCTCAATGTTAACCGGCACCTTAGGCCGGCCGGACAACTCTTACTCCTCTTCCTTTTATAACTCTTTCCCCTGTATCTCCCTATGTCACAACTTGAAAATGTCAATATATTCTCCCTTCCCAAAGTGCTCCTTCATTGCCAGCATTAAATGAGCCCACAGCGACCTATGGATCCCCATATATTGGAGCTTCTTGCGTTTTATTTCCTTGCACTCCATCTTGTCCATCCACCGTTCTCCTCAACTTTATCCCCGGACTCCTGTCCCTTCTCCTGCGCTTTCGCACTCGCCCCTTCCTTTTCCTTTTCACTCGCCGTGGCTGCCACCTCTTTGCCCTGGTCTTGTACATACTTACCCTTCGATAAGCGAAGCCCAGAATCCGTTTGATCCTTCACCTCAATCCCAATGGACTACACTCCCACCTCGTTACTCCTTGCAGTGCTCGCAGCGCAAGGCTTCTTACCTGGCCTCAAGGTCGGGCCCACACCAAAGCCGTCCATCCTGATGCCGTCCTTTCCTCAGTTTGGATGGACACTGCCCTCGAGAACCCTGCAACAAATAACTTCTACAAAACACTAGTGCTTCCCCTCCGGTTAGGCTCACAGCGCCCAAGACGCATGTCATGAGGTGCCGCTCACCAGGTACTTTTGTGCACCTTATCCTCTTCCTCGAGTTCATGCTCATCTTAGTCCAGCTCCAGATCATCCTCACAATTAGCACCACCATGACCCCCACTCGTACCAGGCACTTCACCATCACCAATACCACCATCTCCAAATTATTCATTCTAAAGTTCCTGATAGGAATCCTGTTCAGGCAAGGCAGACGCAGGGCCGACAGGTCGCACTAGACCTTCCCGGCTGTAGTGATACTGCAGCCGCTGACAATGCATCACCTACCTGGCTGACACAAAACTGTCCCTGATCCACCTGCCCTAGCCTATATAGGGCTTTTCAGGCAACCACACCCACCTCCCAGCCCTCCCCTCATTGGACTCCTCTCCTCCAACCCCACTGGCAGGATGCGCTGCTAGGGGCTGCCATCATCTCCCTCGTCTGGCCTACGAACAATTCCCCCCTCCCCCTGCAATAAAGAGTGTCTGCTCACTGGGGTCCACAAACCTATTCCCAGGCCCATAAACACCCTGCATAGCCTGCTCCTCCTACATACATGCCAAGCCTCCCGATGCAGGCGGGAGACTACAGATTTCAAGGCTAGTCTCCCACCTCACAATTCCTGTATGCAAAAACACGATTCCTCTAAGGCTTCTGCAGACAGGGACTGGTCTTGTGTGACTTGGAGTATACACTGCCAGTAACCTGCTCCTGAAGGCCAGTGCACAACATTTTTGTCACACTCTCTCTGACTGACATAGCACTTTCTCCGTGCTCCTGACAGGTAAGGTTAAAAAAAACAATATTTACATTTAGTCCCAGTACATGACAAAAGACCCGACTCAGGCCTCAATAAAAGTCAATGGGAGAAATACAATCTCAATTGTTTCCAAAAAATCTCCCACTTTCCCCTTCTAAAATGTTGGCATGTATGCTCCTGCGCAGGCAAAGCCACTTTGCTCCTCCAAAGGTGAGCAGGGCCTTTCCTCCTTCATACCCCAGCTCTCTTCTGCCTGAGCCCATAATGGGCTCCACGCGCTGCCTCTCACCTCGCCCCCCCCCCACTCACCTCCCTCCACAGCCAGGGCCTGCCTGCGCAGACTAGACAAGACCAACAGCAGGCCCTTTGACTCATCACCCCTCCCCTGATGTCATGAGCACTGCCGCCCCCTGTGGCAGAGAGGCACCACCGCACTCAAAAATCAAGGGCCGAAACACGCAAGCTCTCCCTGCATGTTGGCTCCCCGCTCGTACCCTGGCTAATCTGCGCTGCTCCCGGCCTCAGCAAAACACCACCATCATATTCGCTACTGCGGCCATCCCTGACAGCCGCATCCTCTGGGCCTCATTAATGTGCTTGCGCTCCCGCGCACCTACTCCTCCTGCTGCCTCACCCGCCTCACTTGCACATTGCCCGCATGACACGCCCGGGGGGGCTTCCTGAATTGACAAGCTGTTTTCCCCTGTGACCGCAGTGCACGAAGACACAATGGCCCGCGTAGGCCGGTGTTCTAACTATTTCTGCTCCCCCGCCGGTTTGTGTACCTCCTGCGTCAGAGGGAAGCTTATACTTACAGATTCTGCCTGTCTGTTGGTGGCTGCCTGTCTGTCTCTGCTCCCCTAAAGCGCCGCAGCTGTTTCTGCCTGCGCCTCACCGAAAACTGTTATGGCATGAATGAAGAGTCACACAAATATATCATATGCAGATGTGAAAGCAAAATGTTTGTTTTCACATATTCTTTGGGTTTAAAGTATTTAAATTTGGTCAAAATAAGTTTTTTTTGCTTGATTAATTGTCACCACTGGTCCGTCCTCAGGATTGGTTTGTTGCTCTGTGGGATCCACCTCTTGATATTCCCAAGCCTTAATAGCCGTAATGGCACTGGTCAGTGGGAGGATCAAGTGATGGAAGGAAAGGATGGGGACAGCAGGGAGGGAGACCTGTAAATGAGAACAACAATATAAGTGACGTGTCTTCACCCTTACTGAGCATACACTAGACAAAGAAATAATCAAAATGCCACGCACTATCCCTAGTACCTGTAAAACAAAAGAAGGACCCCCAAAGGTGGAGATATGTCTCCAATGCTTATGTCGTTGGTGTAAGAACACCTGTTTCTTTGTTGTGGCTGTAGAGTGGGAACATGGAGAAAAGACAATCATAGAACATACATTACATATGCACACACCCAATATTGCGAGACTGGAGAAATGAGGAACACATACTAAAGTTACTAACAGTAACCTACCCCTTCTAGACTCCACTAAGCCTCACAGGGATTGAGCGTAGTCCTATACCACTCAGAGCTACCCCTGTTAGAAATAGAGCCAGAAAAGACAACAACAGCATGAATCTCCTTGGGGCCATAAATCAAATCACTTTATAACACTGGCATATAATGTCTTGTTATTGAGCAGGGTTAATGTCACCTTGGTTTCCACAAAATAAACGATGAAGAACAAACAAGGGTGAAGGGGTAGGAGGAAACACCAGGAAGCAAAGTTTTACAGCGTGACTCAAACTCCGTCACCGCTGTTATTAAGAAAATGCAAAGTTCAAAGCATGACTGTGTAAACCTCCCGTCATCTCCAATAGAGGGAAGCAGTGTCACTGCTGATTGTGATGCCTGGGATAGGAGAGAGTAAAGACATGGAGGGGTCAGGCACCCTCCTCCTCACGAGCGCGGCGGCGCTCCCCAACGGAGGACTGAACCCTCTGAGTCTTTGTAGCAGAGGCAACTGACACCTTCCTCCGCACGAGCGCAACGGCGCTCCCCAACGGAGGATGGTAAACAAGGAACAAGGGATACGGGAGAGTCGGTGCTAAGCACCCTTACCAGACCTCCCACGACGAACCGGACGCCAGCAACACCTCTGGGAAGGAAGAATTTCCGACGCTCTGCATAGCGTCATGTCCGCTTTATGGGCGTTTTCCGCCCACATAATCAGCGCGCTTGGCCTCATGGGACTTGTAGTCCTGAAGTCGTCCGGCCTCAAGGAAGCGGTGTGGAGCCATACAATTACACGGAGTCTAGAGCTCCAATTAGGCAGCTGTAGCGTGCTCGATACAATGCGCGCATAACAGTACATCCCCTCCCTAACGAGAGCGCGCAAAGGGGCCGGGTTTCTGGGGATACTTCTTGTGGAAAGACGTCACCAGTCTCTGGGCATGGACTCCAGAAGCTGGTTCCCACGAGTTCCAGGCCACCAAATACCGTAGCGTACGGCCTCGTAGTTTGGAGTCCAATATGCCCCTCACCTCGTACTCAGGGACATCGTTGATCAGGATAGGATGAGGCCGTTGTTTTGTCGGTACAAATGAAGGCTTTAACAAAGACACATGGAATACGGGGTGGATACGCAGATGCGATGGCAGTTCCAGTTTCATAGTCACAGGACTGATGCATTTAATGATTTTGTAGGGTCCGATGTACCTCGGACTGAACACACTGTGTTTTCTGAAACGTATGTTCTTGGTGGACAACCAAACAGTATCCCCTTTTTGTACAGTGGTCCCGGTCTCCTGTGCCGGTCAGCTGCCGCCTTGTATCTGCTCTTCGTTGTTTTCAGATGTTCCTGTGTATTTACTAGCGTATCTCGGATATGTGCCACCCTTTTAGACACTTCGGGTAGGTTGGTAAGCTCCGTTGGTTGTATGAAGGGAAGAAACCTTGGATGGCGTCCATAGATGCAATAAAACGGGGAGTTGCGAGTGGAGCTATGAGTGGCATTGTTATATGATATCTCCGCGAGCCACAGATAATCCACCCATTTCTCGGTGCTGTTATCCACGTAACAGCGCAAGTACTGTTTGAGCGTTTGATTGAGACGCTCAGTTTGCCCATCTGTTTGGGGGTGGTAACTGGTAGACAGGGCCGTTGTGATATGTAACGATGAACACCATGCTCTCCAGAACTGAGCCGTGAACTGAGAACCCCTATCCGACACTATGGTCCTCGGTAAACCATGCAGGCGTACCACATGTTGCATCAGTAAATGAGCTAACTGCCCTGCTGACGGGATCGTCCTGCAGGCCACAAAGTGTCCCATTTTTGTTAGATAATCAACAACTACAAGGATAACCGTACACCCTTTATCCACCGGCAACCCCACGATAAAATCCAAGGATATATTCTCCCATGGACTGCGGGGAGTAGGTAAGGGTTGTAGCAAGCCCTGTGGACGTAAGTGATCGGATTTCATCTTAGCACAGATTTCACAAGTCTTTATCCAGTTTTTAATGTCCACTCTGAGGGATGGCCACCAGAACTGTCTGAGGATCAGTTCCACCGTTTTTTCTACCCCGTGATGTCCTGCACTAGGTGATTCGTGACACCAACAGTATACTTGTTTTCTGAGTTGTTCCGTAGGGACCAACAGGCGGTCTTTGTACATGGGAAACCCATTCCTGATGTGCCATTCGGTATGGCTTTTCAGCCAGGTCCTCCATGAGAAGGTGTTCACTCCCTTTAGCACCTTTTTGAGGAAAACATCCGGCTGTATAACACAGAGAACCTTCTTGGGGTCAATGATGAAACGCACCGGTTCTATGGTTTCCATGTCCTTAGAAGACGATTGTCTGGTAAGCGCGTCTGCTTTTCTGTTCTCAGATCCTGGCCTGTACGTGATAATAAAGTGATATTCGGAGAAGAACAATATCCATCTAAGCTGACGAGGGGTAAGATGTCGAGCTGCGGTCATGAACTGCAGATTTCGGTGATCGGTATAAACCGTCACCACGTGCTGGGCACCCATTAGAAAGTGTCTCCATTCCATGAAGGCGTTTTTTATTGCCAGAAGTTCTTTTTCCGCGATGTTGTAATTCCTTTCGGCGTCGTTCAGCTTTCTCGACATATATGCTACCGGATGCAGTTGCCCCGTAGAAGAATGTCTTTGTGACAACACTGCCCCCAATGCCACGTCCGAAGCATCTGCCTCGACGATGTAAGGTTTCTCTGGGTCTGGATGTGCCAAGATCGGGGCTGTGATAAAAGCTGTCTTTAAAGCCAGGAAAGCGTCTTGGGCCTCCTTGGTCCACTCGAACCTTTGCGTTTTCCTTAACAATTGCGTTACGGGTGCAACCAACTTGGAGAACTGGTTTATGAAGCGACGGTAGAAGTTCGCGAATCCAATAAAACATTGCACATCGCGGACATTCTGGGGCGTAGGCCAATCCTTAATTTCTGCCACTAATCTCCTAAAAGCGTTGAGGTATACCACCAGCTCCTTATTGCCCTGTCTTAGCTCAAGTAATTCCCTGTCGGCGGTGAATGACTCAGAACGTCTATCAAATACCTTCATGAACTCAGTTCTGAATGCTTCCCAATCGTATAGGAGAGGGTCATCTCGGGTTACCAGAGGTACCGCCCATTGTGCTGCATCACCAGCCAAATATGATATAAGAAAGGCTACCCTCGCTTGATTCGTGGGAAAAGATTTTTGTTTGCAAGAGAAATGGAGCATGACTTGTGTTAAAAACACCTGGACCTTGCCGTTTTCCCCATGAAACCTTTCCGGTGTAGCTAACGGTATGGATACCGGTATTTCCACTACTACGGCATTAGTGGGTACTGCTGCCGAACCCCCTATGTTGAATGGGTTTCCTTGCATTCCTTCTACCCTGGCCTTAAGGTCTGCCGCTTCCTGACGGGGCTTGGCTAGCTCTGCCTGCACGTTAGCAAGAACGGCCAGAACATCATCAAGAGTGGCCATTTTGCACAACCCAACCGGGAGGACTGTATTCGTGGGTCGGAAATTCTGTCACCACTGGTCCGTCCTCAGGATTGGTTTGTTGCTCTGTGGGATCCACCTCTTGATATTCCCAAGCCTTAATAGCCGTAATGGCACAGGTCAGTGGGAGGATCAAGTGAGGGAAGGAAAGGATGGGGACAGCAGGGAGGGAGACCTGTAAATGAGAACAACAATATAAGTGACGTGTCTTCACCCTTACTGAGCATACACTAGACAAAGAAATAATCAAAATGCCACGCACTATCCCTAGTACCTGTAAAACAAAAGAAGGACCCCCAAAGGTGGAGATATGTCTCCAATGCTTATGTCGTTGGTGTAAGAACACCTGTTTCTTTGTTGTGGCTGTAGAGTGGGAACATGGAGAAAAGACAGTCATAGAACATACATTACATATGCACACACCCAATATTGCGAGACTGCAGAAATGAGGAACACATACTAAAGTTACTAACAGTAACCTACCCCTTCTAGACTCTACTAAGCCTCACAGGGATTGAGCGTAGTCCTATACCACTCAGAGCTACCCCTGTTAGAAATAGAGCCAGAAAAGACAACAACAGCATGAATCTCCTTGGGGCCATAAATCAAATCACTTTATAACACTGGCATATAATGTCTTGTTATTGAGCAGGGTTAATGTCACCTTGGTTTCCACAAAATAAACGATGAAGAACAAACAAGGGTGAAGGGGTAGGAGGAAACACCAGGAAGCAAAGTTTTACAGCGTGACTCAAACTCCGTCACCGCTGTTATTAAGAAAATGCAAAGTTCAAAGCATGACTGTGTAAACCTCCCGGCATCTCCAATAGAGGGAAGCAGTGTCACTGCTGATTGTGATGCCTGGGATAGGAGAGAGTAAAGACATGGAGGGGTCAGGCACCCTCCTCCTCACGAGCGCGGCGGCGCTCCCCAACGGAGGACTGAACCCTCTGAGTCTTTGTAGCAGAGGCAACTGACACCTTCCTCCGCACGAGCGCAACCGCGCTCCCCAACGGAGGATGGTAAACAAGGAACAAGGGATACGGGAGAGTCGGTGCTAAGCACCCTTACCAGACCTCCCACGACGAACCGGACGCCAGCAACACCTCTGGGAAGGAAGAATTTCCGACGCTCTGCATAGCGTCATGTCCGCTTTTATGGGCGTTTCCGCCCACATAATCAGCGCGCTTGGCCTCATGGGACTTGTAGTCCTGAAGTCGTCCGGCCTCAAGGAAGCGGTGTGGAGCCATACAATTACACGGAGTCTAGAGCTCCAATTAGGCAGCTGTAGCGAGCTCGATACAATGCGCGCATAACAGTACATCCCCTCCCTAACAAGAGCGCGCAAAGGGGCCGGGTTTCTGGGGATACTTCTTGTGGAAAGACGTCACCAGTCTCTGGGCATGGACTCCAGAAGCTGGTTCCCATGAGTTCTCTTCAGGGCCATAGCCCTTCCAGGCCACCAAATACCATAGCGTACGGCCTCGTAGTTTGGAGTCCAATATGCCCCTCACCTCGTACTCAGGGACATCGTTGATCAGGATAGGCTGAGGCCGTTGTTTTGTCGGTACATATGAAGGCTTTAACAAAGACACATGGAATACGGGGTGGATACGCAGATGCGATGGCAGTTCCAGTTTCATAGTCACAGGACTGATGCATTTAATGATTTTGTAGGGTCCGATGTACCTCGGACTGAACACACTGTGTTTTCTGAAACGTATGTTCTTGGTGGACAACCAAACAGTATCCCCTTTTTGTACAGTGGTCCCGGTCTCCTGTGCCGGTCAGCTGCCGCCTTGTATCTGCTCTTCGTTGTTTTCAGATGTTCCTGTGTATTTACTAGCGTATCTCGGATATGTGCCACCCTTTTAGACACTTCGGGTAGGTTGGTAAGCTCCGTTGGTTGTATGAAGGGAAGAAACCTTGGATGGCGTCCATAGATGCAATAAAACGGGGAGTTGCGAGTGGAGCTATGAGTGGCATTGTTATATGCTATCTCCGCGAGCCACAGACAATCCACCCATTTCTCGTTGCTGTTATCCACGTAACAGCGCAAGTACTGTTTGAGCGTTTGATTGAGACGCTCTGTTTGCCCATCTGTTTGGGGGTGGTAACTGGTAGACAGGGCCGTTGTGATATGTAACGATGAACACCATGCTCTCCAGAACTGAGCCGTGAACTGAGAACCCCTAACCGACACTATGGTCCTCGGTAAACCATGCAGGCGTACCACATGTTGCATCAGTAAATGAGCTAACTGCCCTGCTGACGGGATCGTCCTGCAGGCCACAAAGTGTCCCATTTTTGTTAGATAATCAACAACTACAAGGATAACCGTACACCCTTTATCCACCGGCAACCCCACGATAAAATCCAAGGATATATTCTCCCATGGACTGCGGGGAGTAGGTAAGGGTTGTAGCAAGCCCTGTGGACGTAAGTGATCGGATTTCATCTTAGCACAGATTTCACAAGTCTTTATCCAGTTTTTAATGTCCACTCTGAGGGATGGCCACCAGAACTGTCTGAGGATCAGTTCCACCGTTTTTCTACCCCGTGATGTCCTGCACTAGGTGATTCGTGACACCAACAGTATACTTGTTTTCTGAGTTGTTCCGTAGGGACCAACAGGCGGTCTTTGTACATGGGAAACCCATTCCTGATGTGCCATTCGGTATGGCTTTTCAGCCAGGTCCTCCATGAGAAGGTGTTCACTCCCTTTAGCACCTTTTTGAGGAAAACATCCGGCTGTATAACACAGAGAACCTTCTTGGGGTCAATGATGAAACGCACCGGTTCTATGGTTTCCATGTCCTTAGAAGACGATTGTCTGGTAAGCGCGTCTGCTTTTCTGTTCTCAGATCCTGGCCTGTACGTGATAATAAAGTGATATTCGGAGAAGAACAATATCCATCTAAGCTGACGAGGGGTAAGATGTCGAGCTGCGGTCATGAACTGCAGATTTCGGTGATCGGTATAAACCGTCACCACGTGCTGGGCACCCATTAGAAAGTGTCTCCATTCCATGAAGGCGTTTTTTATTGCCAGAAGTTCTTTTTCCGCGATGTTGTAATTCCTTTCGGCGTCGTTCAGCTTTCTCGACATATATGCTACCGGATGCAGTTGCCCCGTAGAAGAATGTCTTTGTGACAACACTGCCCCCAATGCCACGTCCGAAGCATCTGCCTCGACGATGTAAGGTTTCTCTGGGTCTGGATGTGCCAAGATCGGGGCTGTGATAAAAGCTGTCTTTAAAGCCAGGAAAGCGTCTTGGGCCTCCTTGGTCCACTCGAACCTTTGCGTTTTCCTTAACAATTGCGTTACGGGTGCAACCAACTTGGAGAACTGGTTTATGAAGCGATCGGTAGAAGTTCGCGAATCCAATAAAACATTGCACATCGCGGACATTCTGGGGCGTAGGCCAATCCTTAATTTCTGCCACTAATCTCCTAAAAGCGTTGAGGTATACCACCAGCTCCTTATTGCCCTGTCTTAGCTCAAGTAATTCCCTGTCGGCGGTGAATGACTCAGAACGTCTATCAAATACCTTCATGAACTCAGTTCTGAATGCTTCCCAATCGTATAGGAGAGGGTCATCTCGGGTTACCAGGGGTACCGCCCATTGTGCTGCATCACCAGCCAAATATGATATAAGAAAGGCTACCCTCGCTTGATTCGTGGGAAAAGATTTTTGTTTGCAAGAGAAATGGAGCATGACTTGTGTTAAAAACACCTGGACCTTGCCGTTTTCCCCATGAAACCTTTCCGGTGTAGCTAACGGTATGGATACCGGTATTTCCACTACTACGGCATTAGTGGGTACTGCTGCCGAACCCCCTATGTTGAATGGGTTTCGTTGCATTCCTTCTACCCTGGCCTTAAGGTCTGCCGCTTCCTGACAGGGCTTGGCTAGCTCTGCCAGCACGTTAGCAAGAACGGCCAGAACATCATCAAGAGTGGCCATTTTGCACAACCCAACCGGGAGGACTGTATTCGTGGGTCGGAAATTCTGTCACCACTGGTCCGTCCTCAGGATTGGTTTGTTGCTCTGTGGGATCCACCTCTTGATATTCCCAAGCCTTAATAGCCGTAATGGCACAGGTCAGTGGGAGGATCAAGTGAGGGAAGGAAAGGATGGGGACAGTAGGGAGGGAGACCTGTAAATGAGAACAACAATATAAGTGACGTGTCTTCACCCTTACTGAGCATACACTAGACAAAGAAATAATCAAAATGCCACGCACTATCCCTAGTACCTGTAAAACAAAAGAAGGACTCCCAAAGGTGGAGATATGTCTCCAATGCTTATGTCGTTGGTGTAAGAACACCTGTTTCTTTGTTGTGGCTGTAGAGTGGGAACATGGAGAAAAGACAGTCATAGAACATACATTACATATGCACACACCCAATATTGCGAGACTGCAGAAATGAGGAACACATACTAAAGTTACTAACAGTAACCTACCCCTTCTAGACTCCACTAAGCCTCACAGGGATTGAGCGTAGTCCTATACCACTCAGAGCTACCCCTGTTAGAAATAGAGCCAGAAAAGACAACAACAGCATGAATCTCCTTGGGGCCATAAATCAAATCACTTTATAACACTGGCATATAATGTCTTGTTATTGAGCAGGGTTAATGTCACCTTGGTTTCCACAAAATAAACGATGAAGAACAAACAAGGGTGAAGGGGTAGGAGGAAACACCAGGAAGCAAAGTTTTACAGCGTGACTCAAACTCCGTCACCGCTGTTATTAAGAAAATGCAAAGTTCAAAGCATGACTGTGTAAACCTCCCGTCATCTCCAATAGAGGGAAGCAGTGTCACTGCTGATTGTGATGCCTGGGATAGGAGAGAGTAAAGACATGGAGGGGTCAGGCACCCTCCTCCTCACGAGCGCGGCGGCGCTCCCCAACGGAGGACTGAACCCTCTGAGTCTTTGTAGCAGAGGCAACTGACACCTTCCTCCGCACGAGCGAAACGGCGCTCCCCAACGGAGGATGGTAAACAAGGGATACGGGAGAGTCGGTGCTAAGCACCCTTACCAAACCTCCCACGACGAACCGGACGCCAGCAACACCTCTGGGAAGGAAGAATTTCCGACGCTCTACATAGCGTCATGTCCGCTTTTATGGGCGTTTTCCGCCCACATAATCAGCGCGCTTGGCCTCATGGGACTTGTAGTCCTGAAGTCGTCCGGCCTCAAGGAAGCGGTGTGGAGCCATACAATTACACGGAGTCTAGAGCTCCAATTAGGCAGCTGTAGCGTGCTCGATACAATGCGCGCATAACAGTACATCCCCTCCCTAACAAGAGCGCGCAAAGGGGCCGGGTTTCTGGGGATACTTCTTGTGGAAAGACGTCACCAGTCTCTGGGCATGGACTCCAGAAGCTGGTTCCCACGAGTTCTCTTCAGGGCCATAGCCCTTCCAGGCCACCAAATACCATAGCGTACGGCCTCGTAGTTTGGAGTCAAATATGCCCCTCACCTCGTACTCAGGGACATCGTTGATCAGGATAGGCTGAGGCCGTTGTTTTGTCGGTACATATGAAGGCTTTAACAAAGACACATGGAATACGGGGTGGATACGCAGATGCGATGGCAGTTCCAGTTCCATAGTCACAGGACTGATGCATTTAATGATTTTGTAGGGTCCGATGTACCTCGGACTGAACACACTGTGTTTTCTGAAACGTATGTTCTTGGTGGACAACCAAACAGTATCCCCTTTTTTGTACAGTGGTCCCGGTCTCCTGTGCCGGTCAGCTGCCGCCTTGTATCTGCTCTTCGTTGTTTTCAGATGTTCCTGTGTATTTACTAGCGTATCTCGCATATGTGCCACCCTTTTAGACACTTCGGGTAGGTTGGTAAGCTCCGTTGGTTGTATGAAGGGAAGAAACCTTGGACGGCGTCCATAGATGCAATAAAACGGGGAGTTGCGAGTGGAGCTATGAGTGGCATTGTTATATGCTATCTCCGCGAGCCACAGATAATCCACCCATTTCTCGGTGCTGTTATCCACGTAACAGCGCAAGTACTGTTTGAGCGTTTGATTGAGACGCTCTGTTTGCCCATCTGTTTGGGGATGGTAACTGGTAGACAGGGCCGTTGTGATATGTAACGATGAACACCATGCTCTCCAGAACTGAGCCGTGAACTGAGAACCCCTATCCGACACTATGGTCCTCGGTAAACCATGCAGGCGTACCACATGTTGCATCAGTAAATGAGCTAACTGCCCTGCTGACGGGATCGTCCTGCAGGCCACAAAGTGTCCCATTTTTGTTAGATAATCAACAACTACAAGGATAACCGTACACCCTTTATCCACCGGCAACCCCACGATAAAATCCAAGGATATATTCTCCCATGGACTGCGGGGAGTAGGTAAGGGTTGTAGCAAGCCCTGTGGACGTAAGTGATCGGATTTCATCTTAGCACAGATTTCACAAGTCTTTATCCAGTTTTTAATGTCCACTCTGAGGGATGGCCACCAGAACTGTCTGAGGATCAGTTCCACCGCTTTTTCTACCCCGTGATGTCCTGCACTAGGTGATTCGTGACACCAACAGTATACTTGTTTTCTGAGTTGTTCCGTAGGGACCAACAGGCGGTCTTTGTACATGGGAAACCCATTCCTGATGTGCCATTCGGTATGGCTTTTCAGCCAGGTCCTCCATGAGAAGGTGTTCACTCCCTTTAGCACCTTTTTGAGGAAAACATCCGGCTGTATAACACAGAGAACCTTCTTGGGGTCAATGATGAAACGCACCGGTTCTATGGTTTCCATGTCCTTAGAAGACGATTGTCTGGTAAGCGCGTCTGCTTTTCTGTTCTCAGATCCTGGCCTGTACGTGATAATAAAGTGATATTCGGAGAAGAACAACATCCATCTAAGCTGACGAGGGGTAAGATGTCGAGCTGCGGTCATGAACTGCAGATTTCGGTGATCGGTATAAACCGTCACCACGTGCTGGGCACCCATTAGAAAGTGTCTCCATTCCATGAAGGCGTTTTTTATTGCCAGAAGTTCTTTTTCCGCGATGTTGTAATTCCTTTCGGCGTCGTTCAGCTTTCTCGACATATATGCTACCGGATGCAGTTGCCCCGTAGAAGAATGTCTTTGTGACAACACTGCCCCCAATGCCACGTCCGAAGCATCTGCCTCGACGATGTAAGGTTTCTCTGGGTCTGGATGTGCCAAGATCGGGGCTGTGATAAAAGCTGTCTTTAAAGCCAGGAAAGCGTCTTGGGCCTCCTTAGTCCACTCGAACCTTTGCGTTTTCCTTAACAATTGCGTTACGGGTGCAACCAACTTGGAGAACTGGTTTATGAAGCGACTGTAGAAGTTCACGAATCCAATAAAACATTGCACATCGCGGACATTCTGGGGCGTAGGCCAATCCTTAATTTCTGCCACTAATCTCCTAAAAGCGTTGAGGTATACCACCAGCTCCTTATTGCCCTGTCTTAGCTCAAGTAATTCCCTGTCGGCGGTGAATGACTCAGAACGTCTATCAAATACCTTCATGAACTCAGTTCTGAATGCTTCCCAATCGTATAGGAGAGGGTCATCTCGGGTTACCAGAGGTACCGCCCATTGTGCTGCATCACCAGCCAAATATGATATAAGAAAGGCTACCCTCGCTTGATTCGTGGGAAAAGATTTTTGTTTGCAAGAGAAATGGAGCATGACTTGTGTTAAAAACACCTGGACCTTGCCGTTTTCCCCATGAAACCTTTCCGGTGTAGCTAACGGTATGGATACCGGTATTTCCACTACTACGGCATTAGTGGGTACTGCTGCCGAACCCCCTATGTTGAATGGGTTTCCTTGCATTCCTTCTACCCTGGCCTTAAGGTCTGCCGCTTCCTGACGGGGCTTGGCTAGCTCTGCCTGCACGTTAGCAAGAACGGCCAGAACATCATCAAGAGTGGCCATTTTGCACAACCCAACCGGGAGGACTGTATTCGTGGGTCGGAAATTCTGTCACCACTGGTCCGTCCTCAGGATTGGTTTGTTGCTCTGTGGGATCCACCTCTTGATATTCCCAAGCCTTAATAGCCGTAATGGCACAGGTCAGTGGGAGGATCAAGTGAGGGAAGGAAAGGATGGGGACAGCAGGGAGGGAGACCTGTAAATGAGAACAACAATATAAGTGACGTGTCTTCACCCTTACTGAGCATACACTAGACAAAGAAATAATCAAAATGCCACGCACTATCCCTAGTACCTGTAAAACAAAAGAAGGACCCCCAAAGGTGGAGATATGTCTCCAATGCTTATGTCGTTGGTGTAAGAACACCTGTTTCTTTGTTGTGGCTGTAGAGTGGGAACATGGAGAAAAGACAGTCATAGAACATACATTACATATGCACACACCCAATATTGCGAGACTGCAGAAATGAGGAACACATACTAAAGTTACTAACAGTAACCTACCCCTTCTAGACTCTACTAAGCCTCACAGGGATTGAGCGTAGTCCTATACCACTCAGAGCTACCCCTGTTAGAAATAGAGCCAGAAAAGACAACAACAGCATGAATCTCCTTGGGGCCATAAATCAAATCACTTTATAACACTGGCATATAATGTCTTGTTATTGAGCAGGGTTAATGTCACCTTGGTTTCCACAAAATAAACGATGAAGAACAAACAAGGGTGAAGGGGTAGGAGGAAACACCAGGAAGCAAAGTTTTACAGCGTGACTCAAACTCCGTCACCGCTGTTATTAAGAAAATGCAAAGTTCAAAGCATGACTGTGTAAACCTCCCGGCATCTCCAATAGAGGGAAGCAGTGTCACTGCTGATTGTGATGCCTGGGATAGGAGAGAGTAAAGACATGGAGGGGTCAGGCACCCTCCTCCTCACGAGCGCGGCGGCGCTCCCCAACGGAGGACTGAACCCTCTGAGTCTTTGTAGCAGAGGCAACTGACACCTTCCTCCGCACGAGCGCAACCGCGCTCCCCAACGGAGGATGGTAAACAAGGAACAAGGGATACGGGAGAGTCGGTGCTAAGCACCCTTACCAGACCTCCCACGACGAACCGGACGCCAGCAACACCTCTGGGAAGGAAGAATTTCCGACGCTCTGCATAGCGTCATGTCCGCTTTATGGGCGTTTCCGCCCACATAATCAGCGCGCTTGGCCTCATGGGACTTGTAGTCCTGAAGTCGTCCGGCCTCAAGGAAGCGGTGTGGAGCCATACAATTACACGGAGTCTAGAGCTCCAATTAGGCAGCTGTAGCGCGCTCGATACAATGCGCGCATAACAGTACATCCCCTCCCTAACAAGAGCGCGCAAAGGGGCCGGGTTTCTGGGGATACTTCTTGTGGAAAGACGTCACCAGTCTCTGGGCATGGACTCCAGAAGCTGGTTCCCATGAGTTCTCTTCAGGGCCATAGCCCTTCCAGGCCACCAAATACCATAGCGTACGGCCTCGTAGTTTGGAGTCCAATATGCCCCTCACCTCGTACTCAGGGACATCGTTGATCAGGATAGGCTGAGGCCGTTGTTTTGTCGGTACATATGAAGGCTTTAACAAAGACACATGGAATACGGGGTGGATACGCAGATGCGATGGCAGTTCCAGTTTCATAGTCACAGGACTGATGCATTTAATGATTTTGTAGGGTCCGATGTACCTCGGACTGAACACACTGTGTTTTCTGAAACGTATGTTCTTGGTGGACAACCAAACAGTATCCCCTTTTTGTACAGTGGTCCCGGTCTCCTGTGCCGGTCAGCTGCCGCCTTGTATCTGCTCTTCGTTGTTTTCAGATGTTCCTGTGTATTTACTAGCGTATCTCGGATATGTGCCACCCTTTTAGACACTTCGGGTAGGTTGGTAAGCTCCGTTGGTTGTATGAAGGGAAGAAACCTTGGATGGCGTCCATAGATGCAATAAAACGGGGAGTTGCGAGTGGAGCTATGAGTGGCATTGTTATATGCTATCTCCGCGAGCCACAGACAATCCACCCATTTCTCGTTGCTGTTATCCACGTAACAGCGCAAGTACTGTTTGAGCGTTTGATTGAGACGCTCTGTTTGCCCATCTGTTTGGGGGTGGTAACTGGTAGACAGGGCCGTTGTGATATGTAACGATGAACACCATGCTCTCCAGAACTGAGCCGTGAACTGAGAACCCCTAACCGACACTATGGTCCTCGGTAAACCATGCAGGCGTACCACATGTTGCATCAGTAAATGAGCTAACTGCCCTGCTGACGGGATCGCCCTGCAGGCCACAAAGTGTCCCATTTTTGTTAGATAATCAACAACTACAAGGATAACCGTACACCCTTTATCCACCGGCAACCCCACGATAAAATCCAAGGATATATTCTCCCATGGACTGCGGGGAGTAGGTAAGGGTTGTAGCAAGCCCTGTGGACGTAAGTGATCGGATTTCATCTTAGCACAGATTTCACAAGTCTTTATCCAGTTTTTAATGTCCACTCTGAGGGATGGCCACCAGAACTGTCTGAGGATCAGTTCCACCGTTTTTTCTACCCCGTGATGTCCTGCACTAGGTGATTCGTGACACCAACAGTATACTTGTTTTCTGAGTTGTTCCGTAGGGACCAACAGGCGGTCTTTGTACATGGGAAACCCATTCCTGATGTGCCATTCGGTATGGCTTTTCAGCCAGGTCCTCCATGAGAAGGTGTTCACTCCCTTTAGCACCTTTTTGAGGAAAACATCCGGCTGTATAACACAGAGAACCTTCTTGGGGTCAATGATGAAACGCACCGGTTCTATGGTTTCCATGTCCTTAGAAGACGATTGTCTGGTAAGCGCGTCTGCTTTTCTGTTCTCAGATCCTGGCCTGTACGTGATAATAAAGTGATATTCGGAGAAGAACGACATCCATCTAAGCTGACGAGGGGTAAGAAGTCGAGCTGCGGTCATGAACTGCAGATTTCGGTGATCGGTATAAACCGTCACCACGTGCTGGGCACCCATTAGAAAGTGTCTCCATTCCATGAAGGCGTTTTTTATTGCCAGAAGTTCTTTTTCCGCGATGTTGTAATTCCTTTCGGCGTCGTTCAGCTTTCTCGACATATATGCTACCGGATGCAGTTGCCCCGTAGAAGAATGTCTTTGTGACAACACTGCCCCCAATGCCACGTCCGAAGCATCTGCCTCGACGATGTAAGGTTTCTCTGGTCTGGATGTGCCAAGATCGGGGCTGTGATAAAAGCTGTCTTTAAAGCCAGGAAAGCGTCTTGGGCCTCCTTAGTCCACTCGAACCTTTGCGTTTTCCTTAACAATTGCGTTACGGGTGCAACCAACTTGGAGAACTGGTTTATGAAGCGACGGTAGAAGTTCGCGAATCCAATAAAACATTGCACATCGCGGACATTCTGGGGCGTAGGCCAATCCTTAATTTCTGCCACTAATCTCCTAAAAGCGTTGAGGTATACCACCAGCTCCTTATTGCCCTGTCTTAGCTCAAGTAATTCCCTGTCGGCGGTGAATGACTCAGAACGTCTATCAAATACCTTCATGAACTCAGTTCTGAATGCTTTCCAATCGTATAGGAGAGGGTCATCTCGGGTTACCAGAGGTACCGCCCATTGTGCTGCATCACCAGCCAAATATGATATAAGAAAGGCTACCCTCGCTTGATTCGTGGGAAAAGATTTTTGTTTGCAAGAGAAATGGAGCATGACTTGTGTTAAAAACACCTGGACCTTGCCGTTTTCCCCATGAAACCTTTCCGGTGTAGCTAACGGTATGGATACCGGTATTTCCACTACTACGGCATTAGTGGGTACTGCTGCCGAACCCCCTATGTTGAATGGGTTCGGCAGCAGTACCCACTAATGCCCTACCCTGGCCTTAAGGTCTGCCGCTTCCTGACGGGGCTTGGCTAGCTCTGCCTGCACGTTAGCAAGAACGGCCAGAACATCATCAAGAGTGGCCATTTTGCACAACCCAACCGGGAGGACTGTATTCGTGGGTCGGAAATTCTGTCACCACTGGTCCGTCCTCAGGATTGGTTTGTTGCTCTGTGGGATCCACCTCTTGATATTCCCAAGCCTTAATAGCCGTAATGGCACAGGTTAGTGGGAGGATCAAGTGAGGGAAGGAAAGGATGGGGACAGCAGGGAGGGAGACCTGTAAATGAGAACAACAATATAAGTGACGTGTCTTCACCCTTACTGAGCATACACTAGACACAGAAATAATCAAAATGCCACGCACTATCCCTAGTACCTGTAAAACAAAAGAAGGACTCCCAAAGGTGGAGATATGTCTCCAATGCTTATGTCGTTGGTGTAAGAACACCTGTTTCTTTGTTGTGGCTGTAGAGTGGGAACATGGAGAAAAGACAGTCATAGAACATACATTACATATGCACACACCCAATATTGCGAGACTGCAGAAATGAGGAACACATACTAAAGTTACTAACAGTAACCTACCCCTTCTAGACTCTACTAAGCCTCACAGGGATTGAGCGTAGTCCTATACCACTCAGAGCTACCCCTGTTAGAAATAGAGCCAGAAAAGACAACAACAGCATGAATCTCCTTGGGGCCATAAATCAAATCACTTTATAACACTGGCATATAATGTCTTGTTATTGAGCAGGGTTAATGTCACCTTGGTTTCCACAAAATAAACGATGAAGAACAAACAAGGGTGAAGGGGTAGGAGGAAACACCAGGAAGCAAAGTTTTACAGCGTGACTCAAACTCCGTCACCGCTGTTATTAAGAAAATGCAAAGTTCAAAGCATGACTGTGTAAACCTCCCGGCATCTCCAATAGAGGGAAGCAGTGTCACTGCTGATTGTGATGCCTGGGATAGGAGAGAGTAAAGACATGGAGGGGTCAGGCACCCTCCTCCTCACGAGCGCGGCGGCGCTCCCCAACGGAGGACTGAACCCTCTGAGTCTTTGTAGCAGAGGCAACTGACACCTTCCTCCGCACGAGCGCAACGGCGCTCCCCAACGGAGGATGGTAAACAAGGAACAAGGGATACGGGAGAGTCGGTGCTAAGCACCCTTACCAGACCTCCCACGACGAACCGGACGCCAGCAACACCTCTGGGAAGGAAGAATTTCCGACGCTCTGCATAGCGTCATGTCCGCTTTTATGGGCGTTTTCCGCCCACATAATCAGCGCGCTTGGCCTCATGGGACTTGTAGTCCTGAAGTCGTCCGGCCTCAAGGAAGCGGTGTGGAGCCATACAATTACACGGAGTCTAGAGCTCCAATTAGGCAGCTGTAGCGCGCTCGATACAATGCGCGCATAACAGTACATCCCCTCCCTAACGAGAGCGCGCAAAGGGGCCGGGTTTCTGGGGATACTTCTTGTGGAAAGACGTCACCAGTCTCTGGGCATGGACTCCAGAAGCTGGTTCCCACGAGTTCTCTTCAGGGCCATAGCCCTTCCAGGCCACCAAATACCATAGCGTACGGCCTCGTAGTTTGGAGTCCAATATGCCCCTCACCTCGTACTCAGGGACATCGTTGATCAGGATAGGCTGAGGCCGTTGTTTTGTCGGTACATATAAAGGCTTTAACAAAGACACATGGAATACGGGGTGGATACGCAGATGCGATGGCAGTTCCAGTTTCATAGTCACAGGACTGATGCATTTAATGATTTTGTAGGGTCCGATGTACCTCGGACTGAACACACTGTGTTTTCTGAAACGTATGTTCTTGGTGGACAACCAAACAGTATCCCCTTTTTTGTACAGTGGTCCCGGTCTCCTGTGCCGGTCAGCTGCCGCCTTGTATCTGCTCTTCGTTGTTTTCAGATGTTCCTGTGTATTTACTAGCGTATCTCGGATATGTGCCACCCTTTTAGACACTTCGGGTAGGTTGGTAAGCTCCGTTGGTTGTATGAAGGGAAGAAACCTTGGATGGCGTCCATAGATGCAATAAAACGGGGAGTTGCGAGTGGAGCTATGAGTGGCATTGTTATATGCTATCTCCGCGAGCCACAGATAATCCACCCATTTCTCGGTGCTGTTATCCACGTAACAGCGCAAGTACTGTTTGAGCGTTTGATTGAGACGCTCTGTTTGCCCATCTGTTTGGGGGTGGTAACTGGTAGACAGGGCCGTTGTGATATGTAACGATGAACACCATGCTCTCCAGAACTGAGCCGTGAACTGAGAATCCCTATCCGACACTATGGTCCTCGGTAAACCATGCAGGCGTACCACATGTTGCATCAGTAAATGAGCTAACTGCCCTGCTGACGGGATCGTCCTGCAGGCCACAAAGTGTCCCATTTTTGTTAGATAATCAACAACTACAAGGATAACCGTACACCCTTTATCCACCGCAACCCCACGATAAAATCCAAGGATATATTCTCCCATGGACTGCGGGGAGTAGGTAAGGGTTGTAGCAAGCCCTGTGGAAGTAAGTGATCGGATTTCATCTTAGCACAGATTTCACAAGTCTTTATCCAGTTTTTAATGTCCACTCTGAGGGATGGCCACCAGAACTGTCTGAGGATCAGTTCCACCGTTTTTTCTACCCCGTGATGTCCTGCACTAGGTGATTCGTGACACCAACAGTATACTTGTTTTCTGAGTTGTTCCGTAGGGACCAACAGGCGGTCTTTGTACATGGGAAACCCATTCCTGATGTGCCATTCGGTATGGCTTTTCAGCCAGGTCCTCCATGAGAAGGTGTTCACTCCCTTTAGCACCTTTTTGAGGAAAACATCCGGCTGTATAACACAGAGAACCTTCTTGGGGTCAATGATGAAACGCACCGGTTCTATGGTTTACATGTCCTTAGAAGACGATTGTCTGGTAAGCGCGTCTGCTTTTCTGTTCTCAGATCCTGGCCTGTACGTGATAATAAAGTGATATTCGGAGAAGAACAACATCCATCTAAGCTGACGAGGGGTAAGATGTCGAGCTGCGGTCATGAACTGCAGATTTCGGTGATCGGTATAAACCGTCACCACGTGCTGGGCACCCATTGGAAAGTGTCTCCATTCCATGAAGGCGTTTTTATTGCCAGAAGTTCTTTTTCCGCGATGTTGTAATTCCTTTCGGCGTCGTTCAGCTTTCTCGACATATATGCTACCGGATGCAGTTGCCCCGTAGAAGAATGTCTTTGTGACAACACTGCCCCCAATGCCACGTCCGAAGCATCTGCCTCGACGATGTAAGGTTTCTCTGGGTCTGGATGTGCCAAGATCGGGGCTGTGATAAAAGCTGTCTTTAAAGCCAGGAAAGCGTCTTGGGCCTCCTTGGTCCACTCGAACCTTTGCGTTTTCCTTAACAATTGCGTTACGGGTGCAACCAACTTGGAGAACTGGTTTATGAAGCGACTGGTAGAAGTTCGCGAATCCAATAAAACATTGCACATCGCGGACATTCTGGGGCGTAGGCCAATCCTTAATTTCTGCCACTAATCTCCTAAAAGCGTTGAGGTATACCACCAGCTCCTTATTGCCCTGTCTTAGCTCAAGTAATTCCCTGTCGGCGGTGAATGACTCAGAACGTCTATCAAATACCTTCATGAACTCAGTTCTGAATGCTTCCCAATCGTATAGGAGAGGGTCATCTCGGGTTACCAGAGGTACCGCCCATTGTGCTGCATCACCAGCCAAATATGATATAAGAAAGGCTACCCTCGCTTGATTCGTGGGAAAAGATTTTTGTTTGCAAGAGAAATGGAGCATGACTTGTGTTAAAAACACCTGGACCTTGCCGTTTTCCCCATGAAACCTTTCCGGTGTAGCTAACGGTATGGATACCGGTATTTCCACTACTACGGCATTAGTGGGTACTGCTGCCGAACCCCTATGTTGAATGGGTTTCGTTGCATTCCTTCTACCCTGGCCTTAAGGTCTGCCGCTTCCTGACGGGGCTTGGCTAGCTCTGCCTGCACGTTAGCAAGAACGGCCAGAACATCATCAAGAGTGGCCATTTTGCACAACCCAACCGGGAGGACTGTATTCGTGGGTCGAAAATTCTGTCACCACTGGTCCGTCCTCAGGATTGGTTTGTTGCTCTGTGGGATCCACCTCTTGATATTCCCAAGCCTTAATAGCCGTAATGGCACAGGTCAGTGGGAGGATCAAGTGAGGGAAGGAAAGGATGGGGACAGCAGGGAGGGAGACCTGTAAATGAGAACAACAATATAAGTGACGTGTCTTCACCCTTACTGAGCATACACTAGACAAAGAAATAATCAAAATGCCACGCACTATCCCTAGTACCTGTAAAACAAAAGAAGGACCCCCAAAGGTGGAGATATGTCTCCAATGCTTATGTCGTTGGTGTAAGAACACCTGTTTCTTTGTTGTGGCTGTAGAGTGGGAACATGGAGAAAAGACAATCATAGAACATACATTACATATGCACACACCCAATATTGCGAGACTGGAGAAATGAGGAACACATACTAAAGTTACTAACAGTAACCTACCCCTTCTAGACTCCACTAAGCCTCACAGGGATTGAGCGTAGTCCTATACCACTCAGAGCTACCCCTGTTAGAAATAGAGCCAGAAAAGACAACAACAGCATGAATCTCCTTGGGGCCATAAATCAAATCACTTTATAACACTGGCATATAATGTCTTGTTATTGAGCAGGGTTAATGTCACCTTGGTTTCCACAAAATAAACGATGAAGAACAAACAAGGGTGAAGGGGTAGGAGGAAACACCAGGAAGCAAAGTTTTACAGCGTGACTCAAACTCCGTCAAAGCTGTTATTAAGAAAATGCAAAGTTCAAAGCATGACTGTGTAAACCTCCCGGCATCTCCAATAGAGGGAAGCAGTGTCACTGCTGATTGTGATGCCTGGGATAGGAGAGAGTAAAGACATGGAGGGGTCAGGCACCCTCCTCCTCACGAGCGCGGCGGCGCTCCCCAACGGAGGACTGAACCCTCTGAGTCTTTGTAGCAGAGGCAACTGACACCTTCCTCCGCACGAGCGCAACGGCGCTCCCCAACGGAGGATGGTAAACAAGGAACAAGGGATACGGGAGAGTCGGTGCTAAGCACCCTTACCAGACCTCCCACGACGAACCGGACGCCAGCAACACCTCTGGGAAGGAAGAATTTCCGACGCTCTGCATAGCGTCATGTCCGCTTTTATGGGTGTTTTCCGCCCACATAATCAGCGCGCTTGGCCTCATGGGACTTGTAGTCCTGAAGTCGTCCGGCCTCAAGGAAGCGGTGTGGAGCCATACAATTACACGGAGTCTAGAGCTCCAATTAGGCAGCTGTAGCGCGCTCGATACAATGCGCGCATAACAGTACATCCCCTCCCTAACAAGAGCGCGCAAAGGGGCCGGGTTTCTGGGGATACTTCTTGTGGAAAGACGTCACCAGTCTCTGGGCATGGACTCCAGAAGCTGGTTCCCACGAGTTCTCTTCAGGGCCATAGCCCTTCCAGGCCACCAAATACCATGGCGTACGGCCTCGTAGTTTGGAGTCAAGTATGCCCCTCACCTCGTACTCAGGGACATCGTTGATCAGGATAGGCTGAGGCCGTTGTTTTGTCGGTACATATGAAGGCTTTAACAAAGACACATGGAATACGGGGTGGATACGCAGATGCGATGGCAGTTCCAGTTTCATAGTCACAGGACTGATGCATTTAATGATTTTGTAGGGTCCGATGTACCTCGGACTGAACACACTGTGTTTTCTGAAACGTATGTTCTTGGTGGACAACCAAACAGTATCCCCTTTTTGTACAGTGGTCCCGGTCTCCTGTGCCGGTCAGCTGCCGCCTTGTATCTGCTCTTCGTTGTTTTCAGATGTTCCTGTGTATTTACTAGCGTATCTCGGATATGTGCCACCCTTTTAGACACTTCGGGTAGGTTGGTAAGCTCCGTTGGTTGTATGAAGGGAAGAAACCTTGGATGGCGTCCATAGATGCAATAAAACGGGGAGTTGCGAGTGGAGCTATGAGTGGCATTGTTATATGCTATCTCCGCGAGCCACAGATAATCCACCCATTTCTCGTTGCTGTTATCCACGTAACAGCGCAAGTACTGTTTGAGCGTTTGATTGAGACGCTCTGTTTGCCCATCTGTTTGGGGGTGGTAACTGGTAGACAGGGCCGTTGTGATATGTAACGATGAACACCATGCTCTCCAGAACTGAGCCGTGAACTGAGAATCCCTATCCGACACTATGGTCCTCGGTAAACCATGCAGGCGTACCACATGTTGCATCAGTAAATGAGCTAACTGTCCTGCTGACGGGATCGTCCTGCAGGCCACAAAGTGTCCCATTTTTGTTAGATAATCAACAACTACAAGGATAACCGTACACCCTTTATCCACCGGCAACCCCACGATAAAATCCAAGGATATATTCTCCCATGGACTGCGGGGAGTAGGTAAGGGTTGTAGCAAGCCCTGTGGACGTAAGTGATCGGATTTCATCTTAGCACAGATTTCACAAGTCTTTATCCAGTTTTTAATGTCCACTCTGAGGGATGGCCACCAGAACTGTCTGAGGATCAGTTCCACCGTTTTTCTACCCCGTGATGTCCTGCACTAGGTGATTCGTGACACCAACAGTATACTTGTTTTCTGAGTTGTTCCGTAGGGACCAACAGGCGGTCTTTGTACATGGGAAACCCATTCCTGATGTGCCATTCGGTATGGCTTTTCAGCCAGGTCCTCCATGAGAAGGTGTTCACTCCCTTCAGCACCTTTTTGAGGAAAACATCCGGCTGTATAACACAGAACCTTCTTGGGTCAATGATGAAACGCACCGGTTCTATGGTTTCCATGTCCTTAGAAGACGATTGTCTGGTAAGCGCGTCTGCTTTTCTGTTCTCAGATCCTGGCCTGTACGTGATAATAAAGTGATATTCGGAGAAGAACAACATCCATCTAAGCTGACGAGGGGTAAGATGTCGAGCTGCGGTCATGAACTGCAGATTTCGGTGATCGGTATAAACCGTCACCACGTGCTGGGCACCCATTAGAAAGTGTCTCCATTCCATGAAGGCGTTTTATTGCCAGAAGTTCTTTTTCCGCGATGTTGTAATTCCTTTCGGCGTCGTTCAGCTTTCTCGACATATATGCTACCGGATGCAGTTGCCCCGTAGAAGAATGTCTTTGTGACAACACTGCCCCCAATGCCACGTCCGAAGCATCTGCCTCGACGATGTAAGGTTTCTCTGGGTCTGGATGTGCCAAGATCGGGGCTGTGATAAAAGCTGTCTTTAAAGCCAGGAAAGCGTCTTGGGCCTCCTTGGTCCACTCGAACCTTTGCGTTTTCCTTAACAATTGCGTTACGGGCGCAACCAACTTGGAGAACTGGTTTATGAAGCGACGGTAGAAGTTCGCGAATCCAATAAAACATTGCACATCGTGGACATTCTGGGGCGTAGGCCAATCCTTAATTTCTGCCACTAATCTCCTAAAAGCGTTGAGGTATACCACCAGCTCCTTATTGCCCTGTCTTAGCTCAAGTAATTCCCTGTCGGCGGTGAATGACTCAGAACGTCTATCAAATACCTTCATGAACTCAGTTCTGAATGCTTCCCAATCGTATGGGAGAGGGTCATCTCGGGTTACCAGAGGTACCGCCCATTGTGCTGCATCACCAGCCAAATATGATATAAGAAAGGCTACCCTCGCTTGATTCGTGGGAAAAGATTTTTGTTTGCAAGAGAAATGGAGCATGACTTGTGTTAAAAACACCTGGACCTTGCCGTTTTCCCCATGAAACCTTTCCGGTGTAGCTAACGGTATGGATACCGGTATTTCCACTACTACGGCATTAGTGGGTACTGCTGCCGAACCCCCTATGTTGAATGGGTTTCGTTGCATTCCTTCTACCCTGGCCTTAAGGTCTGCCGCTTCCTGACGGGGCTTGGCTAGCTCTGCCTGCACATTAGCAAGAACGGCCAGAACATCATCAAGAGTGGCCATTTTGCACAACCCAACCGGGAGGACTGTATTCGTGGGTCGGAAATTCTGTCACCACTGGTCCGTCCTCAGGATTGGTTTGTTGCTCTGTGGGATCCACCTCTTGATATTCCCAAGCCTTAATAGCCGTAATGGCACAGGTCAGTGGGAGGATCAAGTGAGGGAAGGAAAGGATGGGGACAGCAGGGAGGGAGACCTGTAAATGAGAACAACAATATAAGTGACGTGTCTTCACCCTTACTGAGCATACACTAGACAAAGAAATAATCAAAATGCCACGCACTATCCCTAGTACCTGTAAAACAAAAGAAGGACTCCCAAAGGTGGAGATATGTCTCCAATGCTTATGTCGTTGGTGTAAGAACACCTGTTTCTTTGTTGTGGCTGTAGAGTGGGAACATGGAGAAAAGACAGTCATAGAACATACATTACATATGCACACAACCAATATTGCGAGACTGCAGAAATGAGGAACACATACTAAAGTTACTAACAGTAACCTACCCTTCTAGACTCTACTAAGCCTCACAGGGATTGAGCGTAGTCCTATACCACTCAGAGCTACCCCTGTTAGAAATAGAGCCAGAAAAGACAACAACAGCATGAATCTCCTTGGGGCCATAAATCAAATCACTTTATAACACTGGCATATAATGTCTTGTTATTGAGCAGGGTTAATGTCAACTTGGTTTCCACAAAATAAACGATGAAGAACAAACAAGGGTGAAGGGGTAGGAGGAAACACCAGGAAGCAAAGTTTTACAGCGTGACTCAAACTCCGTCACCGCTGTTATTAAGAAAATGCAAAGTTCAAAGCATGACTGTGTAAACCTCCCGGCATCTCCAATAGAGGGAAGCAGTGTCACTGCTGATTGTGATGCCTGGGATAGGAGAGAGTAAAGACATGGAGGGGTCAGGCACCCTCCTCCTCACGAGCGCGGCGGCGCTCCCCAACGGAGGACTGAACCCTCTGAGTCTTTGTAGCAGAGGCAACTGACACCTTCCTCCGCACGAGCGCAACGGCGCTCCCCAACGGAGGATGGTAAACAAGGAACAAGGGATACGGGAGAGTCGGTGCTAAGCACCCTTACCAGACCTCCCACGACGAACCGGACGCCAGCAACACCTCTGGGAAGGAAGAATTTCCGATGCTCTGCATAGCGTCATGTCCGCTTTTATGGGCGTTTTCCGCCCACATAATCAGCGCGCTTGGCCTCATGGGACTTGTAGTCCTGAAGTCGTCCGGCCTCAAGGAAGCGGTGTGGAGCCATACAATTACACGGAGTCTAGAGCTCCAATTAGACAGCTGTAGCGCGCTCGATACAATGCGCGCATAACATTAATATAATTTTACATAAATATGTATATATATATATATATATATGTTATATGATACATACAATAAAATACATTTAAGAGTGAGAAAGATGAATCCAGCAAAGTATAATCAGCATTCCATTTTTCAAAGGTTGATAAACTGAGTACCATTAATTTGAGCAATAGAAACATTTTTTAAAAAGCACTTTATAAGTGTAGCGTGAAGCGCTATGTAAAGCTCCGAGCAGTTGTATTTTAAGGGCAAGAGTCATTTACTTTGTAATCTGGAAACTTTGGGCCTGATTACGATGCTGGTCGGATTTTTGTCCGACTGGCACCGTGGCGGAAGCAGGACCGCCCAACTAGAAGTCAGCGATCCCGCTGCCCGTATTACGATGCAGCTGCCTTCATGGCGGTCGCAATGTGTATACTTTGCATTGCGGCATGTGCTGTGGGCTACAGCACACGCCACATTACAAAATATACACATTCCAAACATCCCTGCATTATGTGGCAGGCACCATGTGGTGCCTGTCACATGGTGCAAGGATGTTTAAGGGGGAACCATAGGTGCCCCCCAGGGCCCATAGCTGAGGGCCAGGGGGGAAGGGGCCCCCAAAGTCACTGTCTGCCTCCTTTTCTTGGCGGGTTAACCGCCATGAAAGGGCCGGCAGAAAGAGGCATCCTAATCCCTACCGCAGGCACCGCCACATTGTAGGGAATAGGAGTCCGACCGCTGTTGGACACAGCTGTCTTTACCCCCACCAGCCGAGATCCGACTGCCTGCATTCTAATGCGGCAGTCGGATCCAATGGTGGCGGTCCCACAGCCATCGTAATCAGGCCCAAAGTTTTAATCTCCATAACCCCAAAAACTCTAATATATATGAAACTGACTTTTTTAATACAATCTGATACCTATGTAATGCATTCTTGTGTCCTAGTGTCAATTTAGTTCAATGTAAAACTATAAAAATCATTAAAAAAAAGTAGAAGTCGTAAATATAATGCAGCATTCTGTTAAACATTCACACTTGGTACAACTGAGCAGTAGGAATATTGTGGATCTCTGCAAATTACGTAACTTTCCCTCACACATTTATATGGAAAATGTGTAATTTACCCCTGCTTGCAATGTGGCTGCTGTATGCCCCAGTGGTCCCAAAAGAATCTATGGCTTTTTGGAGTATAAAGGCGTCCCAATGTTGTAATGAGCCAACCCCTCCAAACTTTTAGGTGCCCAATGCCGACAGCACTTTTGCTGTCCCTGCAATATATATTGTTTACCTTGCGGGGGTTGTAGCCTGTCCATCGCTTACTGTTGGATCGGATGCAAAAACAGCAAGGTGATGGATGGTATTATCAAATGAATCTCAGCCACTGTAACTCATTCATGCTCCATCTGGGTTAACTGCCATGAAAGGGCTGGCGTAAAGGGACATCTTAATCCCTACAGCGGTTAGTGCGGGTCCCTACATAAGTCATGTTTTAATACTCAGGGTCTTATTACAATGTCGTGGGGACCGTTACGGAATCGGGCCTGACCTCCGGTCGGCGGTCCCGACACTGCAATTAGGATGCGAGCGCACATGGGGGCCGATTATGATGTCGGGCCTCATCGTTGGTTTCAATTCTGCCCTTGAGATTACGATGACGGTTTCCGACATGGTTTCCATGCCGGTCAGTCCGACATGTTAACCATGTCGGAAAGCGTCTTTGGGGGTCCCCAGTAGGGCCCTTGGGTGCACGGCCTCCGGTTGGATGCCGACTGTTGATCCCTGCACCTTGTGGCTGGCGTAGACCCTCTTATGGGCACCCAAACTCACTTTCCTACAGCCTTTCCATGGCAGTAGGACCGCTGTGAAAAGGCTATGGGACATGGACTAATTTAATTAAGTATAAAAAAGTAAATACAATAATAGTGAGCTTTTGGAAAGAAAACAATTAAAATTTTAGAACTACATTATTGTGAAAACGATAATAAGTGCCGTAATAGACTTTGTTTTAGAGTCAACTGAAGGATAGAAATAAAAGAAACCATGTTTTTTCATTTTAAAGAACAAGTTACTTACCTTCGGTAACGATATATCTGTAAGAGACATATATTAGTTATAGATTCCTTACCTTAGAATTAAGCAGGCGTCAGACTGGATTCGGAGATTTTTCCTTCAGCAGTACCCCTGCGCGTCGGTAGGTGGCGTCGGTTGACTCCACGTTCGTCATTGGCGTCGTGATCGCCAGAATGACGTCGCGGTATCTACTTAGACTGCGCCCTGACGTCAGTTCTTTACACGAGATTCCACTGCAGAAGTGCAGAGCCATGCAAGACACTGACCACTGGTGCACAAAACTAGGGCCCTGAAATGGAATCCCTTACTCTAGAAGTCAGTGCGCAGAACGGGGAGGATGAGTGAGGCAGTAAGGAATCTATAACAAATATATGTCTCTTACAGATATATCATTACCGAAGTTAAGTAACTTGTTCATCTGAAAGAGGCTATTAGTTATAGATTCCTTACCTTATAATAGATACCCCAGCAATACCAACCCCGGAGGTGGGTCTGCAAACCAAGTTCACACCAGAAAATCCTGGAGAACTGAACGGCCAAAAAAGCTGTCTCTCTGGACTTGGCTACCCAGGCAGTAATGTTTAGTGAATGTGTGCAATGATGCCCACGTGGCTGCCTGGCAGATGTCACTGAGGGGGACTCCACGTCCCAAAACAGTAGTGGCCGCCGTCGCCATGGTGGAATGGGCGCGCAACCCTACTGGAGGCTCCTTTTTTGCCAAGGAATAACAAATTTTAATGCAAAGAACGACCCATCGAGAGATGGTTCATTTTTGCACGGCCCGACCTTTCTTGGCGCCCACATAGCCAACAAAGAGTTGATCATCCACCCGAAATTGTTTTGTGCGATCCAGATAAAATGATAGCGCACGGTTTGGATCCAGACGGTGGAGCCTCTCCTCCTCCTTTGAAGGATGCGGGGGCGGGAAGAAGGTGGGCAAAGTGATGGTCTGTCCTATGTGGTAAGAGGTAACCACTTTGGGAAGAAAAGAAGGTCTAGTTCGAAGGACAATCTTGGCCGGATGAACAGCAAGGAAAGGAGGTTTAGAAGAAAGAGCCTGAAGCTCACTCACCCTGCGAGCAGAGGTGATGCTCACCAGAAAAGCAGTCTTTAAGGTCAAGAGTCTGAGAGGACAATTATGTAGTGGCTTGAAAGGAGCACACATAAGGTAAGTTAAGACCAGATCAAGTCCCACTGGGGTATTACGAAAGCAATAGGAGGAAAGAGGTGAGGAATGCCTTTAAGAAATCCATTTACAATAGGGGACTTGAAAATTGAAGACTGATCAGGAAGGCGAAGAAAGGCCGAAATGGCCGAAAGATAGCCTTTAATGGTGCCCAGAGCAGAACCCTGCTGGGCCAGAGAAAGAATGAAGAGAACCTCTGAAAGAGGGGCCGTTGCTGTGCACCATGCCACAAATTTGTTCCATCTACAGGCGTGTACCGTTTTAGTGGAGGGACGCCTGGCTGCCAAGATGACATTACAGACTTCGGGAGGAAGGTCAAAAGCTGTCAACTGTCACCGCTCAATCTCCACGCAAGAAGGTGGACGCTGGACAGGTTTGGGTGGAGGTCTGTCCCCTGCTGCTGCGACAGAAGATCCTCCCGAAGAGGCAGTCTGATCGAAGGATCAATGGCCATGTTCAAGAGCTCGGGATACCAGACTCTTCGTGCCCAATCCGGAGCCACAAGAATGACTTGGGTCCGGTCGCGCTTGATCTTCTTCAGCACTCTGGGCAGAAGTGGTATAGGCGGAAAGGCATATAAAAGACAGCAATTCCACTGGCGACGAAAAGCGTCGCATAGCGAGTGCCCCCTTGGAAATTCCAAAGTGCAGAACTGCTGACATTGCGCGTTCTCTTCGGTGGTGAACAGATCTAACCAAGGCTCTCCCCACTGCTGAAAGAGACCTTGCACCACCTCCAAGTGAAGATGCCATTTGTGATCCATCATGCACCAGCGGCTTAGTTCGTCCGCCCTGGCATTGAAGGAAACTGCCAGGTGTTGAACCACCAGGGACATGCCCTGATGTTCCAGCCACGTCCAGAGGCGGAGAGCCTCTTGACATAGGGTCCACGACCCCACCCAGCCCTGTTTGTTGCAGTACCACATGGCGGTGGTGTTGTCCGTGAACACTTGCACTACTCTTCCTTTGACAAAAGGAAGGAATGCTTTCAGTGCAAGACGGATCACCCGGAGCTCCAGCAGGTTGATGTGGAGCCCAGACTCCGCCGGAGACCAGAGGCCTCTGATCTCCGCCTCTCCCATGTGGCCACCCCATTGGTTGGGGAAGGGAGAGGGATCTGCCGTTGACCCAAACCTGGTTCGTTAGCCACCACTGCAATTGGTGTGCAGTGCCCTCCGAGATCTGGACGACATCGCAAAGATTCCCCTGATGCTGCGCCCACTGGAACTTCAGGTCCCACTGCAGAGCCTGCATATGCCTCCTGGCATGGTCCACCAGTAGGAGGCCATGAGGCCCAGCAGCCTCAGGGTCATTCTCACCGAAATCCGGGCTAGAGGCTGAAACATCGGTATCATAGCCCGAATATCCCAGGCTCGCTGCTTGGGAGGATAGGCCCAAAACTGCGCTGTATCCAGAACTGCTCCGATGAAAAGGAGCTTCTGAGAGGGAATCAGGTGTGACTTTGGCACGTTGATAGTGACCCCAGCGAGTGCAGGAGGTCCGTCATAGTCTGGAGGTGGGAGACAACAGCCTGGGGCGAACTTGCCTTCAACAGCCAGTCGTCAAAATAGGGGAAGACTGGAACCCCTGATCTGCGCAGATGAGCTGCGACCACCGCCATCACTTTCGTGAACACCCGAGGGGCGCCTGTAAGGCCTAAGGGGAGCACAGTAAACTGAAAATGCTCATGGCCTACTGTGAAACGTAGGTAACATCTGTGGGCCGGCAGGACGGGAATGTTAAAAAAGATTGCGTCCTGCAAGTCCAACGCTACCATCCAGGGTCGAGGGCAGACAAGACCTGAGCCAATGTCAACATTTTGAACTTCTCCTTCCGGAGGAAGCGGTTGACATTGATGCAGCGCGTACAATAAAAACTATCCTCCTCCCAGGTTACTTATAGGTCATCCAGGGGCAAACTATATTTCTCATATCCACATGACGATGGGGCCCATAAACATCGCCTAAACACACACACACTCCTGGATTTCCTTTTACACCTTTATGAAATTCTGTACTCCTAGGAGAAGCATGAGAACTAAATGGAGAACACCATTTTGTGTACCGCTGGAAGAGCAAGGATATCTATTTACCTTAATTTGTCACTTTCTTTTAATTATTTCTTAAGATATTCCTGCTCATTGTTTTGTCGATGAATCATTCATTTAAGAAATTAGTTCATAGTGATTAGGACCAGCTGAATCACAATCAACCAATTACTCATGTCACAATCATTTAGGAAAATAACCACTGAGTCATTTTGGTTTTTAAAGAATCTTAAATTTTATATAATTTTAAAAGCATGAAAAGATTTAATACTTTATTCAATTATTCATTTTTAAATTCACAATTTTATTAAGCATAATCAATTTATTGCAGAAAGGAAATTTTGTCATGAAGCCAAAAACCTTAGTTACCTGCCTAGCTTCCTAATTTAGCCTAATGATTTCTAACCTAACTTTGGGATTAGAAATAGCCTGATTCTCATACTCAACTGTAAAGTTAAGACAGCAACAGCAACTTCAGCTCGTCAGCATCAGCTACCTGCAACCCGTCTTCTCTACTGCAACCATGACTCTCGAACTGCTTGGAACTTCTCTGGAACTCTCCTGGAACTGCCCTGGAACTGACCCCCTCCCACTAAGAGTAGGCCCTCTTATACCCCAATTCTAACTTTGTTAACTAACTGTTGCAACCTTAATATCACGCTTTTCTCTCATTGGTCCATATATGTCAGCTTATTCATTCTTTAATCAAGTTCTTTTGGATTCAAGGGTCCTTGGATCATTTCCTTTCCCATACGCTTAAACATTTCCATCCGATTCGATCAGTTCATTTGTATCTTCTTTTGACACATTCAAGAACTCCGCAGTCATTGTCCTTTCTCTTGGGCTCCTTTCCCACGGACTCTCTCCTGATCCTCACGGCACACTATCAGTTCAATTAGGTCACACCAGCCTTGACCATTTCTTGCATCCTAGCCTCTCAGAGACATCACGAGGCTCCAGATTTCATCAATCTCATCCCGTACCACGTGTCCCCTTGCGCCTGCGCACATCTTCCCACTGGCGGCCATTTTATCTCGCCACTCGGTTCTACTTTAGAAGCACTAATTTGAGGCAAACAAAACATAATTAAATAGAGAAAAATATCCCTTTCGTTTCCCTCCCGTCTACGTACCCCAATTAGTTGTTACCTAGCAAAAGCGACATTTTAAGCTGCTCCTTACTTACCATCACTATTGTTTTTTGCAACGACACATTTTATTTCTATGAAGCACAAACATGCATTTATTTTATTTAGTACGCTTTTTATTCTTACGTTATGATTAGACACACGGACATTCATTAATAGATTATTTAGCACATACATTGGCATATTACCATTCCCACATATACAATGTTGATTAATACATTTAAACGAACATTTTTAATTAATTAATTATATAATTTGTTTGGGGTTAAAAAATTTTATTTTTACTGCTCCACCAATCCTCCCTTTGGTGATTTTTAAATCACCACATAAAACCCAAGTCATACTTCTTTTCAGGCAGCATGTCTTTCATCCTTTACTTTCTGTTATTCATATCTCTGTCTCCTCTTCATCTTGCCTTTTAGTCTCTTTATACATGCTTTCTTTCATTTTCTCCAACTCAATTTCACCCATTTCTCTCTCTCTTTCTCTCATTATTCTGTTATTTCTTCTTATCTTATTCTGTCTTACTTTTCTCTTTATACATGTTATTACTATTTTCAATATCATTGCTAACAATATCACTATAGTTGCTACTATTATAACTTTCCCTATTACTAGTTTACTCATCCTAGTTAACCAATTTGCTACTGAGGAAAACCCTCTACCAAGTTTTCCCAAAACACTTTCAACCTCCAGTGGGACTAATTCTTTGTGCAGACTTGTAATATTTGTAATATACTTCTGTATATTTTCACTGTTATCCGGAATGTAAGTACAACAATGTTGGACTTTCAACATTCCACAGACTCCACCCTCTTTTGCCAAAAGAATATCAAGGGCAAGCCGATTTTGCATCACCATAGCTCTCATGGCAACCATTTCGGTATTTACCATTAAGAACCCTCCCGCAGTATCTGTAGACAAACGATCTACTACTGTGGATAACTTCCGAATTTTAAATGCATTCAAAGATATTCCCACTGCTGGTATCAATGCTCCAAAAATATCTCCTACAACTTCTGAAAAACTTTCCCTCTTTCTACGTTTAAATCCATTAATCATTTTGTATGTTCCCTTTTCTTCTCTGTCCATGTGAAAGATTTTTGGAAAGACCAGGCCTACATAGCAAGTTCCATACCAATGGTCCGGTAACCTGTAATAAGCTCTATTCCCACAAATATAATAGATACCTGGAAATATTGGATCTTTTCCACCTTTGAATCCCCAACCTCCCAGAATTTGATAATTGTCATGGCAGACACTGGAACCTACAAAGTAATTGTCATAGACTGTCTTATTTCTCCTAATGCACAACTTTCCTGTTTGCGGCCAGTCTAATGTCATTGCTGCATTTATCTTTTTTCCTTCATGATTTCCTTCCTCAAACGTCCATAAACGTTTTCCTTCCTCTTTTATTGCTTCTTTTGAAATTTCATTCTTCTTTCCTCAACCATGTCTAGAAATACTTTTTCTTCTTTCTTTAACTCACAGGTAAGGTTGTCACTAACTATTTCTTCTAACGTTAATTTTCTATGTTCTAAAAAGAATTCTCCTAAAACCTTTGCTGGTTTTACTTTGTTAAGTTCTGGCACTACAGGAATGTTTGCAAATATCTTATCTATATCAGTATAATAAGATTCTAATCTACCTGTTTTATAAAATAAACTTGCTATTACACTACATGTTATTCCATAAGTCAAAGGTAAGTGATGATAAGTCACACCTTCAGATACTGATGCAGGCAATTGCATACAAACATAACAATCTCTCACTTCCATTGTTTTTACGTACTCATACAACAATTTTGTAAAAACATTCTTTGAGAAATCTGTTACTGACCTATCCTTATGCAACTCTGCACTACTTCTTAAAACAACTTGTTCTTTAATATTAGTTTCTTTTTCTTGTTTAGTATCATTCTTTGCTTCTATCACAGCTACACTAATAGGAATTGTGATTGCTAAAACTATCCATATGGTCATTAATAACCCTGTACAAAAGCAGCACATTTTGCACCATCTCTTTACAAATTCACATTTATTTCTTCTATCCCTATTATTTTCCATTTTTCTTTTTCTATTTATTAAGTTTCAGAAAATTGTGTCACTACACCTCAGAAATGACTTAGATGCCACTCTGCTTCCAAAAAGTCTTTGCTTAGTACTTTCTTTAATTCTCTCCAGAATTCTTTCGTTGTCACATCCGGTGATTTGTCACGTCCAGTAAATTGTCACGTCCGGCAGAAGCACTTTAAGTCTTCACTTCAGTTTCGTTGCATCTCACCTTTTCCCATCCGACTTCTCAGTCTCTGGTTTCCGTGAGTGTTTTCTTCTTCTCCTTTGTAATCTGTTAGTGCAATATACAGCCACTCAGGTGACTTAAATTTTGAATTTATTTTCCTTGTCCTTTTGGACTTTTGTAATCTTTTTCCACTGGGTTTTTCTTGTCCCTTTTGACTTGTTACTTCATTTACTTGTTCAGCATCTTCATCTTCTGCTCTTATTATTCTATATCTCAATTTTCTTACATAGCTGTTGGGCCAATTATCTCCTTTTCTTGGCCTTTTGACCTCACCCTCTCTTTCTTCTCTTTCCGATCTCCAATTTCTTTTTCTTGATTCAGTCTTTGCTTTTTCCTCTCCTCCACTTTCTTCTGTTTCTGTTTCAACTGTCTCACTATTGTTTCTTATTTTGAAACTTATAATCTCGTCATCTCCTACTGGTGGATCTGTCTTCTCCTTTTTGTTTTCCCTTATCACTGTCCCTCCTCGGGGTTCTTCCGATTTGGTGTTTTCCTCCTTATCTGCTTCTGAATTTCCCTGTTCTCCTGTTTCTCTATCTATCCCTATTGCTCCTCGGGGTTCTTCTCGATTTTCTAACTTTTTGTGTACTTCTTTCCCTACTTCATCTATTAATATTGTTTCTGAAGGATTTCCACCATAACTTGTACTTGGTTGTTCATCTAACTCAATTTCTTGCTCAGTTTCTTCTCTAATTGGTTTATAACCCCAAGTTCCCTTTCGGAATTCTTCCCAATTTGCAGCTGAATCATCAGATCCTGAAGTTGTGTCAGATATTTCCAGATGTCGACTTACAGGTCGATCTTCAAGTTCTGGAACTTCTGAATTTCTTTCTTCTTCTTCTTCTTGTTCCTCTTCTTCTCTAGAGGTGTTTTCCGTTGGGGTCTCCAGATGTCGACTTTCAGGTCGATCTTCAAGTTCTGGCACCCTTTCTTTTATCTTGGTTGTTCCCGCCGTTAAACTTTTATCCCACACTTCCAGACGCCGACTCACATGTCGATCTGTAGGTTCTGGAATTCTGATTGTGTGGCTGGCATGAACCCAGTTCTTTACTCCTGCACACTTGACAGCAGTCGTTGTTACTAGGATTACCTGTCTTGGCTCATCCCAACGCGGAACTAGACAGTTTCTTCTCCTGTGGACTTTAATACGGACCCAGTCTCCTGGATTCAAGTCGTGGGCTGGTTTTCTTTCAAGAGTGGTCGCATCCGGTCCAACCTGATGAAACACAGAACGCACCACATCAGCCAGTCCTTTGCAATAATCCAGTATTAGATCATCAGTTATTGTCAATAACTTGTTGACTGGTACGTGGGCTTGTCTCATTGCTCGTCCCATGATCATTTCATGAAGACTGAGTCCCGTTTTCTTTTCAGGGATACTTCTGATGGTCATCAGAACAAGAGGCAGTGCATCTGGCCATTTGAGTCCTGTAGCTTGACACATTTTTCCTAATCTGTTTTTAATCGTTCCATTTATCTGCTCTACTACCCCAGAAGCTTCGGGTCTGTAAGCACAATGTAGTTTTTGTTTAATACTCAATGCTTCACAAATCAATTGGATCAACTCATTTTGAAAATGTGTTCCTCTATCTGTCTCAACTGTGACTGGAAAACCATACCTCGGAATGAACTCTCGTAGCATAAGTTTTGCCACTGTTGTTCCATCATTCCTTCTTGTGGGGTATGCCTCCACCCAACGAGAGAACAAACAGACGACCACCAGAACATATCTTAATCTGTTACTAGGGGGCATCTCAATAAAATCCATCTGTATCCTTGTGAATGGACCTCCTTCTCGTCCTATTGTTCCTAGACTCACTACCGTTTTTCTTCCTGGGTTAAATTGTTGACAAATAAGACATCTTTGACAAAGACTTTCAGCAATGGCTCTGAATTTTGGATTATACCAAGTTTGTCTAAAAAGTCTGATCATTGCATCTCTCCCAATATGAGCTTGTCCATGGTACATCCGTGCCATGTCTGCAATCATGCTATCAGGCATAACTGGTCTTTCATCTCTGTATACCCACACTCCATTATCTTCCTGTCTTCTACATCCTGCTTTAATCCAGTAATCCTTTTCCTCATCTCTTGCTGTTTCTTGTAACTGCCTTACTTCATCCCATGTTTCGACTGCATTAGTGAAAAGCAAAGGACAAGAGACATGCTCCCTTTCTCTATTTCTGTTCAGGGACGCCATGTTTTCCGCACAATATCTAGCGATCTCGTCAGCATAATTATTGCCAACCGCTATGTAATCTTCGTTTTTCTTATGCGCCTTGCACTTCACTACAGCTATTTGTTTAGGCAGCTGTATCGCCTCAAGCAGTTTTTTAACATAATCTCCATTTCTGATAGGTGTTCCTGCAGATGTCAAAAATCCTCTTTGTGACCAAATCTGACCAAAATCATGTACGATGCCGAAACCATATTGGCTATCGGTCACAATCGTGATTCGTACATTTTTCCCCAATTTACATGCTTGAATCAAAGCAATTAGTTCCGCAACTTGGGCAGACCTAACTCCTTTCAGACAAGACGCTTCCATTACAGTTGCCACTGTGCATACTGCATAAGCTGCGCTTAACACTCCTTCCTTTGTGCGTAAACATGAACCATCTACAAACATGACATAATCGGATTCCTTTAACGGTTCATCTTTTATGTCAGCTCTTGGTTTTGTGCAATATTCCAGCACATTCAGACAATCATGATCTACTTCATCTTGTTCAATTATACTCTCTTCATCTGGCAATGAAGTCGAAGGATTTACATTTATGCATCTATCTATGGTCACATTTTCTGCACTCAAGATGACTTTTTCGTACTTAGTCAGCCGACTATGTGTCATGTACTGTGTTTTTGTTCTTGTCAAAAGAATTTCTACTGAATGGGGAACATATACTCTCAGTGGATACCCCATCACTATACCTTCACTTTGTTCCAGACTTACACAAGTAGCAGCAACTGCTTTCAAACATCCAGGCAATGCCTTTGCTATAGGATCTAAAACAGCTGAAAAGTAAGCTATAGGCCTCTTCATGGTGCCATGTTTTTGTACTAGTACTGAAAATGCACATCCATCTCTTTCACTGCAGTATAACTCAAAATCTTTCTCATAATCAGGCATGCCTAATGCAGGGGCCTCACACAGTTTCCTTTTCAATTCTTTGAAAGATTTCATTTCTTCTTTGTTTAACTCAAAAGGGTCTTTTACATCTTTCTTTGTCAATTTTTGTAATGGTTTTGCAATCAAAGAAAATCCACTTATCCATTGTCGACAATATCCAACCATTCCCAAAAACATTCTTACCTCTCTTTGAGTCATTGGTGCTCTCATTCCTTGAATCATTCTTACTCTTTCTGTCGCTATTTTCCGCACTCCTTTCTCAATTTTATGTCCTAAATACTGGACTTCTTTCTGACAAAACTGTAATTTTGAAGGGGACACCTTATGTCCTCTTTTCTCCAAATGGTTCAGTAAAGCAATTGTGTCACTTACACATGCCTCTTTGGTTTTCGATGCCACCAATAGGTCATCGATATACTGCACCATCACTGATTTTTCTGGCATTTTTAAATCTTCCAGAGATTTCTTTAGAATCTGATTAAAAATTGAGGGGCTCTCTGTATACCCCTGAGGAATTCGGCACCATGCCAAAATACGCTCTCCAAAACGGAATGCAAATAATGGCTGGCTATCTGGATGCAAAGGAATAGAGAAAAATGCATGACACAAATCTATCACAGTGTACCACTCAGCTTCATGCGGAATTTGATATAAAATCACTGCAGGGTTTGGCACTATTGGACAGCATGGTACAACTATTTTGTTGATCTTTCTCAAATCCTGTACTATTCTGTATGTTCCATTTGGCTTTTTCAGTCCCATAATAGGTGAATTACATGGACTGCTCATGATTTCTTTCAGAATTCCCTGTTCAATCATTTTATTTATCACAGGAGTTATTCCTTCAATTATTTCTGGAGTTAATTTGTACTGTGGCGTGTTTGGATAACTTATCCCTTCTTTCACTGTCACTTTTACAGGATCAACTTCTCTCATTAATCCAATGTCTTCTCCTGTAAAATCCCACACACTTTCTTTCACTGCACTTCTTAACTCTTCTGGAAGTTTTCCTGCATCAAATGCAGGAAACAACCCATTCATTTCAGGTTCCTGATTCATCAAAGTTACTTTATACAAAGCATCTTCATCTGAAGTCTGAAAACCAATTCCATCTGGTGTACAATAAATTGTGCAATTCATTTTACACAAGAGGTCACGACCTAGAAGATTTACAGGACTACAATCGCACACTACAAATTTATGCATTTTCCTAAAAGAACCAATTTTTACTTCTACCAATTCAGTAAGTGGGGTTTTAATCTGCTGATTGGCAACTCCTACCACTTGGATGCATTCACCTGAGAGAGGAAGGTTCGGAATTTCCACTGACCTAACAGTAGAACGGGTAGCTCCAGTATCGACAAGGAATGTTACGTTTGCTCCATTCACTTCTCCATCCACAAAGGGACCAGACTGATCTACCTCTAGAGTTGCGCCAAGCACGCACTCTTTCCCCTCTCTTGCGCACCGTCAGAAACTTTCATCTGGGTCATCCTCACTCTGATGCAACCAATACTGGGAAATGTTAGCTGCTCTCGGCAACTGTGTTACCTGCTCTCCTCCGTAGAATCCTGTTTCTGTACTGTATCTTTGCTGGTTAACAGTGTTGGGAAGTGGTGGTTGTGGCACCTGACTTTGTTGAACAACTACCTCATTCTGCAACTGTGGAGTTAATGATTGATGTTCCGGATTAGGTTTAGGTGGGAACTTACACTCATTTCTCCAATGCCCTAATTTTCCGCAATTATGACATGGCCATTTCTTCTTTGCCTCTTCTAGACTCACTTGTCCTTTTCCTTTACCTATATTTGGTCGCATCTTATTTTGTCCTGATTCGTTTCCATTATTATTATCCAATTGAGCTTCTTGTTTTTCTGCCACTTTCACTTGTGCCCACATTGCTTTTTCTTTCAACTTACGCTGTTTACTCTCTATTTCATCACTACAATACTTAGCATACCTCAGCACCTCATCTACACTTGCATTCTGCCAGTTTATCATATGTTGCTTAATCATATCACTTATTTCTTGTTTCAAGCCAAATACAAATCGGTATACAAAATGACTCATATCCTTCTCACTTAATTCCTCATAACCACTATACTGTTTGAAAACCAACAACAATCGCTCATAATATGCATGTACACTCTCCTTGCTTTCCTGTGTAGTTCTATCAATCTTAACCCAATCTGTCTCTTTTGGAGGAATCTTATTTTTCAAAAAGGTAATCACCTTGTCATATTTCTTCATCACATCTGGTCCTGGAGCTCCTGTCTTTGGATCTCTTGGATATTCTGTAGTTGGCCAGTCAACTGTAATCTTACATTCTGACCATAGATCCGTTGGTACCACTATGTCAAACAATCCATCCAAATCTATCCACAACACTTTCGAGACCTTTACAAACCTTTCTACTTGTCGGTACCACTCAACTGGCTTTTCTCTTAACTTTGGAAAGTCATTTGTAAATGACAGGATGTCCTGCCTAGACCAGGGAACATGCACATAACTACCACCTGGAGTTTCTCTCATAGGGTACTCTTTAACAACATGTTCCTTTTCTGTTATCATAAAAGCCAATGAACCTTTGTCTACACTTTTCTCATTCTTCTTTGTCCATCTAACCTTCCATCTGTCCACATCACCCCATTTTCTCAACAAAACAATCAACTCTTTTATCTGTGTCAGCCTCCCTGCTGTATTCAAATTTTCAATATCTTTTTCACAAAAATCTACTCTGTATGGTTTCTGCAACGTTTTTACTTTTGCAAAATCTATTCCAATCTCACCGGCCACTTCTTCTAGTTTGTCATGTAAATTCTTTGCTCTCCATGTTATACTTTTGCACAGAAACATTATTTCATCATCCTGATAATTCTTTATCTTTTCTGTACCAATCGTTCCTAGAATTAATTCTTCCATGTCAATCTTCAATCTGATCACATCTAATGGTTTTTCTTCCGTTTCTTTTATTTTAAAAGCTTTTATCCACTCATTTAACTCATCAGGAGTCGGACCTATAGGAGTACTATTTATTTCTGTCCAATTTCCACTCTTTTCAGGTGTCACCGTTGCAGATTCAGTTACCATAGGCATTTTCCTACCGCTACACTCATTCACTGTCAAATTTTCAGGTGGACTTGGTCTGTAAGCACTAGTCAAATTGCTCGTACCTGGACTTGTTTCTATTCTTTCCTTTTCTCTTTGGAATTGCGAACTCAAGGGAATCACCAAAGATCGTTCATCAATTTTCTGATTCTCGAAAACTGGTATTACTGGACCTATTGTTACGGGTACGGTAACTGCTTCCATATTCTTTGTTAATTCTCTAATTTTCTCAGTTAGTTCTTTTGTTGTCCTTGCCAATTCTCTTGCACTATCATTTTCTATTCCCTCAATTTTGGAAGTTCTTATTTGTTCTTGTGACCTATTTATTTCTTGTCTTTTTTCTGGACTTTCATTTCGCATAGCTTCTATTGGTGGCGCATTTGGTGTCACCACTGTAGAATTCTGCTGATACGGAGGTGGATTTTTATTTAATATATCTTCCAGCAACTCGTCATCCGTTTCGCTCTCATGCATATACTTTTCTCTCTCTAAATGTTTCTTTTTCTCAGTCCGTTTTTTCTTAGTCCCTTCCTCAACTGTAAAAGCTGGAAACAAACCTCCTGTCATGTTAGCACATCTCCATCGTTTTATTCTGTCCTCATGATTCATTCCCCACATTCTTCCGGGCACGAACTCATAACCTTTCATACCTCTGAATCTTTCTTTCTCGTACATCTCATCTTCCCATTCTGTTAAAGCCTCAAACTGTGTCGGTCTAGGTCTAGGTTCCAATTTAAGCATCTTTTCTTTTAAATTCCGTAAAATCGCTACATTAAAAGAACCATTTTCAGGAAAAGCCAATGCTCCATCATTCTTTGTATATTTTACCCAATTATCCAACCATATGCACGTATGATATCCATATTTCAGCATCATATGTGAAGCTGCTGATTTTGGCGGAGGAATTACTTGTCCCTCTCTAGTCACAACCTTTTTGTCTTTCTTAAAGAAATTCTTTAATTTCGTTGTCCATGACGTTCTCTCCCTTTCATACTCGTAATATGGCATGTTTTCTATTTGTTTTCTCTTTACTCTAACGCTGTTTCTGTGTACGGAACTTCGTCCAATTACAGCGCGATTCACACTAACGTACCAATCAGAACAATTTCCACCGTCCGCGAACCAACCAATCCTAGCGCGGCACTTTTCTACGTCACTCCTGCTCTGTATTCACGTGACTAGTGCACTGACCAATCCTAGCGCGGCACTTTTTCACGTCACTTCTACTCTTTACCCCTCCTTTACAAAATTTATCGGCAATTTTTCTTTTTACAGTTTTCTTCGTTAGTTACAACAAATAAACAATTCCATAGTCTGATTCGCTAAACAAAGTGACAGCTTTGTCCTTTTACACAAGAATCCTGTTTTTCCAGTAGGCAGCGCTTACCTCTACCCTACCACAGAATTATTTGCTTTTGCCGATAAAGTAGCACTTCCCTCTACCTTACCCTTCTTTCAAACAAACAATTTACTCGTTTCTCTGGGGATAAGACACATGTGGAGACTAGGCTCCTGAGAATTAAGGCCAAAGTTTCACAAGTAAACGTGATTTGCTATTTCATTTACACACTTTTCACACCGAAATCCCTAACATAACACAACCTGCGTTATAACCAAAAATGAATTCAGACCATGTACCAAATTCCATGTGACTTCTCTTGTCACACGTGTTCCACTTCCTACATCCCAGAAGCGTGAAAACTTACATATAACATAACGCGACTCAACATATAGTGTTAGTCATCAAATAATCAATAATCAATAAACAATAATCACTAAACTAATCTATAGAAAACCATAACTCTGCTACCAAGAAATCTGATGCAGCGCGTACAATAAAAACTATCCTCCTCCCAGGTTACTTATAGGTCATCCAGGTGCAAACTATATTTCTCATATCCACATGACGATGGGGCCCATAAACATCGCCTAAACACACACACACTCCTGGATTTCCTTTTACACCTTTATGAAATTCTGTACTCCTAGGAGAAGCATGAGAACTAAATGGAGAACACCATTTTGTGTACCGCTGGAAGAGCAAGGATATCTATTTACCTTAATTTGTCACTTTCTTTTAATTATTTCTTAAGATATTCCTGCTCATTGTTTTGTCGATGAATCATTCATTTAAGAAATTAGTTCATAGTGATTAAGACCAGCTGAATCACAATCAACCAATTACTCATGTCACAATCATTTAGGAAAATAACCACTGAGTCATTTTGGTTTTTAAAGAATCTTAAATTTTATATAATTTTAAAAGCATGAAAAGATTTAATACTTTATTCAATTATTCATTTTTAAATTCACAATTTTATTAAGCATAATCAATTTATTGCAGAAAGGAAATTTTGTCATGAAGCCAAAAACCTTAGTTACCTGCCTAGCTTCCTAATTTAGCCTAATGATTTCTAACCTAACTTTGGGATTAGAAATAGCCTGATTCTCATACTCAACTGTAAAGTTAAGACAGCAACAGCAACTTCAGCTCGTCAGCATCAGCTACCTGCAACCCGTCTTCTCTACTGCAACCATGACTCTCGAACTGCTTGGAACTTCTCTGGAACTCTCCTGGAACTGCCCTGGAACTGACCCCCTCCCACTAAGAGTAGGCCCTCTTATACCCCAATTCTAACTTTGTTAACTAACTGTTGCAACCTTAATATCACGCTTTTCTCTCATTGGTCCATATATGTCAGCTTATTCATTCTTTAATCAAGTTCTTTTGGATTCAAGGGTCCTTGGATCATTTCCTTTCCCATACGCTTAAACATTTCCATCCGATTCGATCAGTTCATTTGTATCTTCTTTTGACACATTCAAGAACTCCGCAGTCATTGTCCTTTCTCTTGGGCTCCTTTCCCACGGACTCTCTCCTGATCCTCACGCACACTATCAGTTCAATTAGGTCACACCAGCCTTGACCATTTCTTGCATCCTAGCCTCTCAGAGACATCACGAGGCTCCAGATTTCATCAATCTCATCCCGTACCACGTGTCCCCTTGCGCCTGCGCACATCTTCCCACTGGCGGCCATTTTATCTCGCCACTCGGTTCTACTTTAGAAGCACTAATTTGAGGCAAACAAAACATAATTAAATAGAGAAAAATATCCCTTTTGTTTCCCTCCCGTCTACGTACCCCAATTAGTTGTTACCTAGCAAAAAGCGACATTTTAAGCTGCTCCTTACTTACCATCACTATTGTTTTTTGCAACGACACATTTTATTTCTATGAAGCACAAACATGCATTTATTTTATTTAGTACGCTTTTATTCTTACGTTATGATTAGACACACGGACATTCATTAATAGATTATTTAGCACATACATTGGCATATTACCATTCCCACATATACAATGTTGATTAATACATTTAAACGAACATTTTTAATTAATTAATTATATAATTTGTTAGGGGTTAAATTTTTTTATTTTTACTGCTCCACCAACATCCATGAGATCCAAGATAGGACGCAGGCCTTTGTCCTTCTTGGGCACCAGGAAGTAGTGGGAATAACAACCACAACCTACTTCTGGCACAGGGACTCGCTCAATGGCTCCCTTGGCTAAGAGAGCCGTAACTTCCTGACGGAGAAGGGCCAAGTGATCCTCTGACTTGCGATGGAGTGTTGGTGGCAAGGAGGGAGGGGTAATCTTGAAGGGGAGGGAGTAGCCCCTTTGGACTATCTACAAAACCCACCTGTCCGACGTGATGTGCCAGTGGGGGAGGTGATGGCAGATCCTGCTGCCCACTAGCAATTGGTGGACCTGAAATGTCGGACTAGGAAGGCTTAGAGGCTGCTGCAGAGGGGACACTGGTGGACTGGCCCACCTGCTGGCCCCCAGGCCCATGGCGTTGGGTCCCACGTGCCCGGCTGTGCAGAGGCTGGGTAGCTTGCGCCGGCCTGTGGCCCTGGGCGGAACGTGGTGGGGCACCCCTTCCGTAAACACGAAAGGGGTGAAAGGCAGACTGCACAGGACGAGAGGTGGCAGCGAGGCCCAAGGATCTGGCCGTAGCTCTAGAATCCTTGAGCGCTCGAGCGCATGGTCCGCCTTATCGCCAAACAGACGACGGCCATCAAAGGGCATGTCCAAAAGAGTTGATTGCACATCCCCAGAAAAGCCAGTGGATCTCAGACAGGCGTAGCGTCTTTGGGCTACTGACGTAGAAATCGTTCTACCCAGCAAGTCGGCGGTGTCCAGTCCACAGCGGATGGCGAACTTTGCTGCATCTCTCCCCTCTGCAACTGCAGAGGAGAGTGTGACCCGGGCCTCCTCCGGACACTGTGGCAGCACCTGCGCAACCGTATCCCACACAGAGTGGGTGTAACGGGCCAAGAGACATGCGGTGTTCACCGACCGCAGTCCTAAGCTGGCGGATGAAAACATCTTCTTCCCAACATGGTCCAGCTTCTTGGATTCCCTATCTGGGGGAGCAGAAGGGAACACGCCTTTAGATGTTGAGGCTTGGACCACCAAGCTCTCGGGGTAGGGTGTTGGGAGAGGAAAATGGGGTTGCCCGGGGCCTGGCGGTGGCGTCGGGCAATCATCCTATCCACAGGAGCTTCTGTGCTAGGCCTGGACCAAGTGCCTAGAAGGATGTCAGTGAGGGCCTCATTGAACGGCAGCAGGGGCTCCGAAGAGGCCGTTGCCGGCTGAAGCACCTCCATCAGGAGATTCGTCCTGACTGCCACCGTAGGAAGCTCAAGGCCCAAGGCCTCAGACGCCCTACGCAACACCACAGCATAGAAGGCTCCCTCCTCCGTGGACACGGAAGGGGGAGAAAGCATGCCAAGGTCTGGGGAGGTATCTAGACCACTGGCTTCCCCCAACTCCTCTCTCCAGTCCAGCTCCTCCAGCTGGTCTGCCAAAGAGTCAACAGACCCCTCCCAGTCCTCCTCACCTTCCTCTGGCTGCCACTCAGGACAATAGGGAACGCCAGGGGAGAACAGTCATACAAAAGTACCGGTCGGCGCCGGTACCGGTGTCAGTCGACGCCGGTCCGGCGCCGTGTCCAAGATGAGGGGAGGCGAGGGTTGACGCCGGCCGAGGACACGACCGGCGTCGGAGGGGGTGGAGGCGTCGTCAGAGGAATCGGTGCCGGAGGAGGTGTTGTAAGGTTAACCGGCACCGTTCCGGATCTAGGCCTGGATCCCTGGGGACCCTGTGGCACCGAGGCCGGAGCCGCCAGCATCCAAGGCCTAGAGCCCCTAGCCGAATCTGCGAGGCCCGAAGGCGCGCCGGCGGAGTCGGGCTGCCCAAAGATGGAGTGGAGGGCTTCGTGAAAGGCACGAAGCTGGGCAGGGGACGCCCTGGCTCCCGGGAAGGGAGGGAAGCTCGGAGCCGTCCAGGTAGGCTCCCCGGGCAGAGCCGAAGGACGAAGACCTTCCACGTCCCGCGTCGGCTGATGGATGGGAAGAAGGCGACTTACGACTTAACCGAAGACGAAGACTTCGATGAGAAGTGGTGGTGGTGACTCCGCGACCGGTCCCGCGACCTCCCTCTCGACCGGGACCTCGAGCGGCGCAAAGCTGACTTCTGGGCCTCCAGAAGCTTTCGGGACCGCTCCCGCAAAGACTTCGGGTTCATGGCCCAACAGTTGGAGCACGACTTCGGGTGGTGGTCGCGCTCTAGGCACCAAAGGCACATGAGGTGAGGATCCGTGACTGACATCAGCTTGTGACAAGAGTCACAAGGCTTGAAGCCGATCCGCCAATGTGACATCCCTGCGTGCACCAGGAGTCGAACGACTCGAAAAAAGATGTTGACAAAAGTCGTAAAAGACTAGTCAAAAAATTACTAAGTGTACCGCTCTCTCAGGATCTGCGCTGGCTGGCACGGAAAAAGAAAGAACTGACGTCAGCGCGCATGGGCGGTGATACCGCAACGTCATTCCGGCGATCATGACTCCAATGAGGAACGCGGAGTCGAATTGTAAATCATTAATTTGAAAAAACAATATAATTGCAATAAACAAGATTTAAAAAAAAAAAAAACGTTTCCCATGTTGTTACTTTTCTTTCATTGATGATAATTGTCCTTTCTTCAGTTGGTACACAATGTCAAACTTTCTCTTTCTCAGTGATGGCAATGAAATGGACCTTGTCCTTACATATACATAATGATCAGACCTAGACAGTGCAAAAAACCCCACAATTCTTAGATTTTAAAATATTTCCTTTAATGTTTTCAATCTTTTACAAGAAGAGTAGTTCTTTTTTAAAAAAAAAGTATGAAGTAAACGTTTTATTACTCAATCCCGAACTGTGAAAACCATGAATAATTATATTATTGTGAACTCATTATGATGAATATCTTCTACGTATCGTAGTAACAATATTCACTATACTGAAAGCATAATGGGGTTAAACATCAGCCTTTAAAAGTCAAAAGATTAGTAATAACTACGTAGGATTTATAATTGCTTGAGCAAGGTTGCCTCTTTTGTTTAAATTTATTTTAAATGTATCCATCTGAAACAGTCATTGTATAGTTCCTGTTATAAAAGTGAAACACATAAAAATATAAAAGAGAAACACATTAAAAATGGAAATTATCTTGCTTTATTACGTTGAACAATAGCCTTAGCTTAGATAACTTTGTTAGGCAGTTTTTAAAAAATGCCTGAAGAAAACACAAACTTTTGGACATGTCAGCCTCATTTTTTCAGCAAGGTATCTGATGCAAATTTGACTGAAGAGTACTGGGTTTCTACTAACCAGGTCCCCAGGACCTATGGGCCGGATTATAAGTCTGACATTAGCAAGCCCGCCAAACTCGCACAGGTGGTCCACCGTCTGCAGTATTATGACTCACAAAGTCGTACAGGCGTTGGACCACTGGCTGCACCAAGAAACGGTCGTTCCCTGGCGATGGCATCGGAGCACAATGTGCTGAGCAGGGACTGGCGAATTGCCACTCAGCATATTACAAGTTCTTACATCGCCAACCTCTTCATGGCAGAGCCCCGCCATGAAAAGGCTAGCGGTGCAGGAACAAACTACCTACAGGGCCCCAATGGCCACACCACTATGGGGATACATTCAGGGGGGCACAAAATGTGTCCCCCTGTCTGTACCCCCACAAAGTTCCATACGGAATGGACGTGGACGTACATGCTGTGCTGGAACTTTTTTGCTGATCCAGCACCTGTTTTCCAGGCACCGCCATGGGAATAACAAAGAACGGCCGACCGTACTACGATTTGCAACTTTTAATACGTTTGGCGGTGTTTGCGCGGCTTTGGTGCAGCGGATGCAGTGTTGCGCCGCTGCTCCAAAATACAAGGTAAATGTTTAATGGTTCCACAATTGGCAATGCAATTAGCACGTTTGTAATTCCGTAGTAAGTGGTACACCATGGTAACTAGGGCATGGATACTAAAGAGGGTTCCTTTAGAGTTGCAGCATGTATTGTGCTACACTTCGCTGCTAGGCCTTTCCCCCCTCTGTGCTGCTAAGCCTTTTTTGGGCTATTTGGGGTAGTTTGCGCTTAGGCACCTGTAACTTTTTGACCACATAAGGTATCCACGCCAAATTTGCGTCCTTTTCTTCCAACATCATGGGGATTCTAAAGGTATCCAGGGTTTGTAGATTCCCCTGGAGGGGACCCAGAAATTAGCCAAAATACAGCTACATTTTTGTTTTTTTGGGAAAAATGGGAAAAAAGTGCTGCAAATGAAAGTGTCTGGGTTTTTCCCTGCAAATGGTATCAAAAAAGGGTTTGTGGGGCTGAAATCAGCATTTTCCCAGCTTTTAGGGAATGACAGACTTTTGTCAGAAAACCAACATTTTTTACACAGTTTTGGCATTTTTCTGGGACATAGCCTATTTTTGCTATTTTTTGTGCTTTCAACCTCCTTCCAGTTAATGGTAGATATGGGTATGAAAGCAATAATGGATCCTGGAAAGCTATACATTTTTGAAAAGTAGACAAAATTCTGAATTCAGCAAGGGGCCATTTGTGTAGATCCTTCAAGGTTTCTTTATAGAAATCAACAGTTAAATATAGGAAAAATGGAAAATTAGTTGGAAAAAACAGCCTTTTCTGTCAACGTTTTACCTGTAACTTCTTCTAATTATGACAGCTCTTTGAAAGCAATATACCATTACATCCGCGGGACCATACTGATTGTGGAGATATATAGGACTTGTAGGTTCACCAAGAACCCGACGAACCCAGAGCCAAAAATTGAGCAGCGACTTGCAATGTTTTTTTTATTATGTAGCGGGTATATAGCAATTAATAATCTGGGAAAATGTATACATGGAAAAATTGGTATGAAAGACACCTATGTATTTCTGAAATGGGAACAAAATATAGAGTTTAGAAACAGTAGATATTTGCACATTTACTAGCATGAGAATTATCGGTCATTTTTCAAAATGACTTCTTTTTTACACATTGTCTTTCATTTGGAAGGCAGAAATGAATTGAAAGTCAATAGGTAATAACAGTTGCTTTACAAATCTGAATTACCCTAAGTCTCCCGATAAAAATGGTACCTCACTTGTGTGGGTAGGCATAGTGCCCACGACAGGAAACGGCTCAAAACGCAACGTGAACACACCACATTTTCACAATGAAAAATTACCCTTTTTTTTAAAAGTGCCTAGCTGTAGTTTTTGAATCCTAGCTCTGCCGGCACCTAGGGAAACCTAGCAAACCTATACATTTTTGAAAACTAGACACCCAGGGGAACACGGGATGGTGTGACTTGACTGGCTCTCACCAGGTTCTGTTACCCAGAATCCCTTGCAAACCTAAAAAAATGTCCAAAAAACCACATTTTCCTCACATTTCTGTGGTGGAAAGTTCTGGAATCTGCGTGGATCCACAAATTTCCACCCACCCCGCGTTCCCCACAATCTTCTGAGTAAATGGTACCTCACTTTTGTGGGTAGGCCTAGTGCCCATGACAGGAAACGGCGCAAAACGCACTGGACACACCACAATTTCACAGTGAAAAATGACCCTTTTTTGGCAAAGTGACTAGCTGTAGTTTTTGAACCCTAGCTCTGCCGGCACCTAGGGAAACCTAGCAAACCTATACATTTTTGAAAACTAGACACCCAGGGGAATCCAGGATGGGGTGATTCGACTGCCTCTCACCAGGTTCTGTTACCCAGAATCCCTTGCAAATCTAAAAAATGCCCAAAAAAACACATTTTCCTCACATTTCTGTGGTAGAAAGTTCTGGAATCTGCGTGGATCCACAAATTTCCACCCACCCCGCGTTCCCCAAAGTCTTCCGAGAAAAATGGTACCTCACTTGTGTGGGTAGGCCTAGTGCCCGTGACAGGAAACGGCGCAAAACGCAACGTGGACACACCACAATTTCACAGTGAAAAATGACCCTTTGTTGGCAAAGTGCCTAGCTGTAGCTTTTGAACCCTAGCTCTGCCGGCACCTAGGGAAACCTAGCAAACCTATACATTTTGGAAAACTAGACACCCAGGGGAATCCAGGACGGGGTGACTCGACTGCCTCTCACCAGGTTCTGTTACCCAGAATCCCTTGCAAACCTAAAAAATTGCCATAAAAAACACATTTTCCTCACATTTCTGTGGTGGAAAGTTCTGGAATCTGCGTGGATCCACAAATTTCCACCCACCCCGCATTTCCCAAAGTCTTCCGAGAAAAATGGTACCTCACTTGTGTGGGTAGGCCTAGTGCCCGCGACAAGAAACGGCGCAAAACGCAACGTGGACATACCACAATTTCACAGTGAAAAATGATCCTTTTTTGGCAAAGTACCTAGCTGTAGTTTTTGAACCCTAGCCCTGCCGGCACCTAGGGAAACCTAGCAAACTATACATTCTTGAAAACTAGACACCAAGGGGAATCCAGGACGGGGTGACTCGACTGCCTCTCACCAGGTTCTGTTACCCAGAATCCCTTGCAAACATAAAAAATTGCCCAAAAAACCACATTTTCCTCACATTTCTGTGGTGGAAAATTCTGGAATCTGCGTGGATCCACAAATTTCCACCCACCCCGCGTTCCCCAAAGTCTTCTGAGAAAAATGGTACCTCACTTGTGTGGGTAGGCCTAGTGCCCGCGACAGGAAACGGCGCAAAACGCAACGTGGACACAACACAATTTCACAGTGAAAAATTACCCTTTTTTGGCAAAGTGCCTAGCTGTAGTTTTTGAACCCTAGCTCTGCCGGCACCTAGGGAAACCTAGCAAACCTATACATTTTTGAAAACTAGACACCCATGGGAATCCAGGATGGGGTGACTCGACTGCCTCTCACCAGGTTCTGTTACCCAGAATCCCTTGCAAATCTAAAAAATGCCCAAAAAAACACATTTTCCTCACATTTCTGTGGTAGAAAGGTCTGGAATCTGCGTGGATCCACAAATTTCCACCCACCCCGCGTTCCCCAAAGTCTTCCGAGAAAAATGGTACCTCACTTGTGTGGGTAGGCCTAGTGCCCGCGACAGGAAACGGCGCAAAACGCAACGTGGACACAACACAATTTCACAGTGAAAAATGACCCTTTTTTGGCAAAGTGACTAGCTGTAGTTTTTGAACCCTAGCTCTGCCGGCACCTAGGGAAACCTAGCAAACCTATACATTTCTGAAAACTAGACACCCAGGGGATTCCAGGGAGGTATGGCTTGCGTGGATCCCCCAACGTTTCCTTACCGAGAATCCCCTGCAAACCTCAATTTTAGCTGAAAAAATCACTTTTTCACACATTTTGTGTGGGAAAGTCGTGGCATCACCGGGCTGAAACAAATTTCCTACCAACCAGCGTTCCCCAGGGTCTCCCGATAAAAATGGTGCCTCACTCGTGTGGGAGGCCCAAGTACCCGCGACAGGCAAGGGCCCAAAACGTAGTGAGGCGACATTAAAATTGCCTATCACAAAACAACCTGGTTTTGCAAGGGGGGTCACCTGGGTTTTTGGCCCCGGGCTCGGCGGCCATCTTGGGAAACCTACCAAACCCACACATTTCTGAAAACTTGACACCCGGGGGAGTCCAGGAAGGTATGGCTTGCGTGGGTCCCCCAAAGTTTCCTTACCCAGAATCCCCTGCAAACCTCAATTTTAGCTGCAAAAATCACTTTTTTCACACATTTTTGTGTGGGAAAGTTGTGGCATCACCGGGCTGACACAAATTTCCTACCTAGCGTTCCCCAAGGTCTCCGGATAAAAATGGTGCCTCACTCGTGTGGGAGGCCCAAGTACCCGCGACAGACAAGGGCCCAAAACGTAGTGAGGCGACATCAAAATTGCCTATCACAAAACAACCTGGTTTTGCAAGGGGGGTCACCTGGGTTTTTAGCCCCGTGCTCGGCGGCCATCTAGGGAAACCTACCAAACCCACACATTTCTGAAAACTAGACACCCGGGGGATTCCAGGGAGGTATGGCTTGCGTGGATCCCCCAACGTTTCCTTACCCAGAATCCCCTGCAAACCTCAATTTTAGCTGAAAAAAATCACTTTTTTCACACATTTTTGTGTGGGAAAGTTGTGGCATCACCGGGCTGACACAAATTTCCTACCACCTAGCGTTCCCCAGGGTCTCCTGATAAAAATGGTGCCTCACTCGTGTGGGAGGCCCAAGAACCCGCGACAGGCAAGGGCCCAAAACATTTTGTGATAGGTAATTTTGATGTTGCCTCACTACGTTTTGGGCCCTTGTCTGTCGCGGGTACTTGGGCCTCCCACACGAGTGAGGCACCATTTTTATCGGGAGACCCTGGGGAACACTGGGTGGTAGGAAATTTGTTCCTGAGTGGAGATGGAGAGGAGGGAAGTAGGGGGTACTCTTGTCGTGTGCTACTCTGCTTGTGGGAGGCAGGGTGTCCTCATCTTGATGCCCTCACACACCCCGAAGGATGTCATGCTTCATCATTGGGCTTTTGCTCCTCGTCGGGCCGGCGCTGCAATGCCCTATGGGTCCCCCGAAGGGTCTCTTTTTCGGAGATCTTTTGATGAAGCCGTATGGGTGCGTGGGTGTAAGTGGCAGTGAAGTCCTAGAAAGTGTATTAAAAAATGGCTGGAGGGAGAGTGATTAATTTTTAATAAAGTGATCCCTCTGTCATTATTAAAACAAAGTGTATGGAGCTGCTTTAAGGGGTATTATGTCCCTTGGTAGCTGGGTGATTATATGTCCCTAGTGGGCATATGTTATGGTCAACATGTTTCGCGCTTCAGTGGTCTCAGGGGGAGATCCAGGGCGCTTCGTCGGGACCGAATAAGAAATTTATATCTACAGTGGCCTGAAAATTTCAGTGCCCTCGGGTAAATGAAAGGAGTAGAGATTCCCTTAGTAGGTAGGGTAAGATCCCATGAGATCAGGGAGGGTCACTTGAGAGGGTTCTCTCGGTGCATCTGGGGTGTGTCACCTGTGTGCCTCTCGCTGTCTCCGCCGGTCGAGAGGCACACAGTGACACAGCCCAAATTTGAGGTTTACAGGGGATTCTGGGTAAGGAAACGTTGGGGGATCCACGCAAGCCATACCTCCCTGGAATCCCCCGGGTGTCTAGTTTTTAGAAATGTGTGGGTTTGATAGGTTTCCCTAGATGGCCGCCGAGCACGGGGCCAAAAACAAAGGTGACCCCCCTTGCAAAACCAGGTTGTTTTGAGATAGGCAATTTTGATGTCGACTCACTACGTTTTGGGCCCTTGCCTGTCGCGGGAACTTGGGCCTCCCACGCGAGTGAGGTACCATTTCTATTGGAATACTTGGAGAAAGGCGGGGGATAGGAAAGTTGTTGTTTCTTTCTGCAGCGTGAAAATTTTGGCACAATAATGCAAGGAAAACGTGACAGACATTTTGAGGTTTGCAGGACATTGTGGGTAAGATAACGTGTTGGTATCCACAAGAGAGACATCACCATGTACTCCCATGGGTGTTTAGTTTAAGACAATATCTACAGTTGGTAGGTTATTCTTAGATGGAATGTACACCTTGTCAGAGAGACTAAAAAGACAAAGATTCCTGCACAGCCATCTATTCCTCAAGCACACACACATACTGGCTGGATTTGGCACGAGGGCGAGTGATGGTTCAGTATATAAAATTTTATTAACAAGAGATTTCACAAAAATGAAATGCACTGTCAATAATTAAACGGACAAAAAACTGAACCAGTGACTCGCAGCTCGTGAGCTGTAAAGCCACGGCAAGGCACCAACCGCTTTACAGGCCATTCACACACCTTTCATACGTGATACACACAAGACCATTCACACCACCAGGCACGAAACCAACACATTACAACACTCACAAAAAGGGACAAGGTACACCCTGCTTGAGAAAGACAGAAAAGACAAATATTTCTGCACAACCACCTATTCTTCAAGCACACAGACATACTGGTTGGATTTGGCACGAGGGTGAGTGATGGTTCAGTATATACAGTTGTATTAACCAGAGATTTCACAAAACTGAAATGCACTGTTAATAATTGAAAGGACGAGAAACTGAACCATTGACTCACAGCTCGTGAGCTGTAAAGCCACGACAAGGCACCAACCGCTTTACAGGCCATTCATACACCTTTCATATGTGTGACACATACAAAACCATTCACACCGCCAGCCGCGGGCCCAGCACATTACAACACTCACACCAGCAGACAGCGCCATTCAAGGGCCCATCACTTTCACACGCCCACATTCCTGACACAGCAACCACACCAGCTCAAGGATTGCGTGGAGTGGCGTTTAGCTAGCAGTGTGTGTAGTGACCAGCAGCAAGTCACTACTCGCACACCGCCAGCCGAGCGCCAGTCCACGCACACCGTCAGCCAAGCACCAGTCCACGCACACCACCAGCCAAGCGCCAGTCCACGCACACCGCCAGCCAAGCGCCAGTCCACGCACACCGCCAGCCAAGCGCCAATCCACGCACACCGCCAACAAAGCACCAGACCACGCACACCGCCAGCCAAGCGCCAGTCCACGCACACCGCCAGCCAAGCGCCAGTCCACGCACACAAGCGCCAGCCTACACACACCGCCATCACATTTAGGATTTTTTTATACAAAAAAGAAAACACAAACAAATTGCAAATAGATACAAATCTACTAACACAAAATCTGAAACTAAATACATTGCACTAATGCCAACCTTGAAACAGAACAAACATTTTTAAACAATACAGACCAGGCAGTTCACTTTACCACTCATGGATGCTCCCAATAATTCTTTTGCGTGTGGTACGTTCTAAAACAAGCAGGCACACACAGCCCAGGGTTAGAAGGACACTCGGGGCAGTACATACGAGTCTCCTTCCGCGTACCTCTTCGCCAACAGACTCTACATCTCCTAGTGGGAAAGTGTTTTGAGGGTGTGGGAGGAATGTGATCAGGAATGTGGCGATCTTTCAATCGAGCCACATCCTCCACCACTCCAACTCTAGGAACACTTGCCTGTTCCACAACAACAAGGCTGCCTATCACAGACTGCTGAAACTGAACAGAAGTCAACTTTGACGCAGGAGAACACTCCTTGAACACAACAAAAGCATTGAAAGTTGCTAAATTGAAGAGATGGATGGCCAACTTCTTATACCAAACGTAAGCCTTACGAATAGCAGTGTAAGGTTCCAACCTCTGATCTACTCTATCAACACCACCCATGTGCTTATTGTAATCTAAAATGCACACAGGTTTGCGCACTTCAGCAATCTGACCCCAAACAGCCACAGCTGAAGTACTCTCATCATGGATGGTAGTCAGCATGTACACATCCCTCCTGTCCACAAATTTCACAGCTAGTAGTTCATCACTACGCAAGGAACTGCACTGTCCCCTCTGAAGTTTTTTGCAAACAAGCTCTTTTGGATAACCTTTACGGTTAGAGCGGATTGTGCCACAAGCAAAAGTGTCCACTTTGAACAATTCCTTAAACAATTGCACAGCAGTGTAGAAGTTATCAAGGTACAAATGGTGGCCTCTGTTAAACAGTCCTCTAGCAAGATCCCACACAATTTTTTCTGAAACTCCAAAAGTGGACGGACAACCAGGGGGGCTCAATAGTGGATTCGCTACCAGTGTACACACGGAAATTAAAAACATATCCTGTCCTACTCTCAGACAACATATACAGCTTAATTCCATAGCGTGCCCTCTTGCTAGGAATGTACTGCCTAAAAACCAAACGGCCCTTGAACAGGACCAAAGACTCATCAATAGATATTTCTTTCCCTGGAGTATAGATCTCTGAAAATCAATCTACAAAGTGATCAAGAACAGGCCGAATCTTAAAAAGACGGTCACAGTCAGGGTGATCTCGTGCCAACGCCAAAGCATTATCAACAAAATGCACCATCCGAAGCAAAAGTAAATACCGATCACGAGTCATAATTGCAGGAAATATGGCCGTTGCCATCAAGGGACTGGTAGACCAATATGAAGCCATGGACGGCTTCCTTATCAAACCCATCGATAAAGTCAAACCCAAAAACTTCTTCATCTCTTCCAGATTTGTGGGAGTCAACCGGGTAGCTCTAGAGTGGGGCCTAATTTTGTCACTGTTGTCCCTCAAAAACTTCAGCATACAAATTAGTCTGCTCAACAATCTCACCCAAAAATGCATCATCCATAAACAACTGAAAAAACTGTATAGGCAAAAAATTTTCACAATCCACTCTACACCCTGCATCACCACTAAAGGCAGGCAACACCGGCTGCACCATGTTTGGATCAACCCAAAGTCCAGCACTTCCAGTAGGAAGCCTAGCAGCCTCAGGCTGCAATCCAGATGCCTCTTGCACCATCGGCACAGCAGTATCCTCCTCTAAAACAGGCACTTCATCCGCACTGAGAGTAGCTTCATCCACACCGAGAGTAGCTTCATCCGCACCGAGAGTAGCTTCATCCGCACTGAGAGTACCTTCATCATCCGATGATTCCATGTGGAGAGAAAACTCACTGCCTGAATCTTCCCCTCCCTCCTCTCCCTCAGACGCACTGTCAGTCTCATAATCCTGCTCAGAGGAAGATACAAGAAGCATACCAACCACCTGCTGAGCAGTCATTCTACGGCTAGCCATAATGCTTACTAATAAAGGTAACTTGTCAAACAAGTCAACAACAACAAACCCTTTGTAAAAATGGAAATAAACAAAATGTAGCTTTATCACAAAGACCTATATACTCCAACACTATACCACTCACTTGACAGAAGCAGCTAGACTCACCACCACCTACTCTGCACAGACACAGTAAGGATCAACAATATCCCACTAAAAAAGAAAAAAAAAATGCACATAAGACAATGCAAAACACATCGCAAAGAATTTCATGCTCTGAACACTAACAAATATGCTGCTATTATGACATCACTTACAAAAAAATTCAGTCATGCATGACAATAATACTCATTTGGAGTAAACACAACAAAAATGTTTTTCTTACCAAATAAATGCAAATACGCAAAACTGCAGAACAACCACTGCCAAAACCGCAAACAGGAATCAAAAGGTTTACACTAGAATAAAAAGGAGAAAATAAACCATTACAATCACATATTCAAATAATGCACCAGTCCACACACAATCCACCAGCTAAGCTATGGGGTAGGTGGGCCTAAGAGTATAAATAAAATATTCACCCCTGTAAAAGGGGAGCAACCCTTGCCCTTGAGGCCACTCCCCAATTCAAAAATTTAAAAACCCCTGTTGTCTAGTGGCTTCTGCCCCCCTTGGGGCAGATGGGCCTAAAACACATACTGCTGATCTGCCACCCAAAGAGGACAGAAATGGCCACAATCATCCTCCCATAAAGGGGAGCAACCCTTGCCCAAGGGGTCACTCTCCCCCCAAAAAATCCCTGGTGGCCTAGTGGGCCCTAGATAAAAAAAAGGCGAGATCTGCCCCCCCCCCCCAATGGGGGCAGACAGCTAAAAACATAGCCCCCGAAGGGGAGTGACCTTTGCCCAAGGGGCCACTCCCCACAAAGTATTCAATGGTGGTCCAGTGGGCAACTGTAAAAAAAATGGCGAAATCTGCCCCCCGGGGGGGGGGGCAGACAAAGCCAAGAAAACATTGCCCCATAAGGGGAGAGACCCTTGCCAAAGGGACCACTCCCCACAAACAAATCCCTGGTTGTCTAGTGGGCCAAACATGGGGAAACACAGCCCCCAAAGGAGCGCGACCCTTGCCCAAGGGGTCACTCTCCCAAAAACAATTCCCTGGTGGCCTTGTGGGCCCTAGATTAAAAAAAAGGCAAGCTTATAGCGTGGAAAGTCATGAAAATACTGATGTCAGCGTACCGGAGTGGTGGCTATATAGACGATGCAGATGTCACTATGACGGTTAACATGACACCTAAGACATCACGAGGAGTAAACCGGCAACGCCTACCGGCACACAGGGGGTGCCGCTATCAAAAATCTGCCAAATCCAGCCTGATGGCTGGAAGTTCAACGTTAATGAATCTGTAGGTAGATCATGTCTCTAGCAGATAAAGCGTTACCGAAGGTATGTAACTTGTCCTTTAAGTAGGTAGTTTTCAAACTGCACTTTTTCAGTTCATTTTTCATTTATACTTTTTTAATTTGACTTTAATCTATCTTTAATGCTATTGATGCACTAGGAAAAGATGTGTTACAGCAATATCTGCATCAACAATCTCAGCTTTTGTACATAACCATTTGATCTATCACACACCATGTAGATTTAGGATGATGTCCTTTTTTTAACAGACTACTCTGACATATATATTTTTTTTTAAATTAAGGTGGTTGCAACATGGTTTATTTTTCATTGTTCTTATGTAAGTCTTAAGTTTGTGAGGTTGGGTCAACACAAACCATAATTCAATGACTGTGTGTTTAAAAATAATGGAGGATGGCGTATCCCGTTGGTACACCTTGTCACCTCTTTTTGTCATATCATGACAAGGAAAGTGACCTTGTCCTTGCCTATTTTTAGTAATGCACCCAAAACAATACATAGTCACACCATATTCATTTATTTATCCAATGTTTACAAAAAAAGTTTCACTCATGTACAAAATTGTATCCTGCATATCAAAAATAAATATCAAATATAATTTAGAATAAGAAAATGTTAAATGTCAGCACCACAAACAACGATATTACAGTAAACAAGTTTTGAAAATAGTTTCAATGTATTGGAATAACCCAGTTCACTTCACTGAGATGATGTTTTTACTTCTCTGACGGTACTGCTTAAATAAACAGCATTAAATACATTTGCTACATTTAAAACCTTCATGCTGTAATAAGGATGTTGCATCTGTTTGAATGCATTCAATATGTATCCATCGGCAGCATTCATCACATAGTGCCTGTTGGAAAAGGAAAGACAGACCAAAAATCTGTTATTCTCTTTGCAGGTCAATAGGTTTTAGCTTTGCTTAACTTAAATAAGTTTTGGGAGTTTGTGAAAAATATCTGTAGGAAACTGCACCGATTTGAAAAGGTCACCCACCGTTTTTGACTGATATCTGATGCAACTTTCACTGAAAATCACTTGGTTCTTGCTAACAAGGTCCCCAGTGCTAGTATTCTTTCTTAAAAAACTGTTAAATGCATACTTATTTCACATTTCACACAAACGTTTGCACGTCTGCAAGTCCCCAGTTAGTAGTAAACCTGGTAATGAGAGCATTGGTAGTAAGTCAGGTCCCTTCTAACTACAGCTTGCATTGTGCCACTCTAATAGTAGCCTGGAATCAACTCACACAGACTCCCAATCCAGGCTGCGTACACCAAATAAACATTAAAAAAGACATTGCATACACCCTGTCTACTATGTCCACAAATGCTGCACAGATATCTTTTTAATTCAGCCATTCAACCTGCCTTATATAGGATAAGGCATGTTGTATTAAATTCCATCTCAGAACATATTAGCATTAATAATAATAATACTGTCATTTGTAGAGCGCGAACAGCTACCTCCTAAGAGGTGTCCCGGCGCTGTAGCAACAGGTGGCGTGCAAGAAAGCATGCATTATACAGAGAGTCCAGGGGATTAGTCCTGACTGAAAAGCCAAGTTTTGGTTGCTTTCCTAAATTGGGTTTCTGAGGTGATTTGGCGCAGGGCGTTGGGCAGGGCGTTCTAAAGCATGGCAGCCCTGAGCGTAAAGGATCTGCCCCTAGCCGTGCCTTCCTAACTCATGGGGTGCATAGCAGGTTCTGAGAGCTAGACCTGAGTAATCGAGACTGCTTGTATGCACCTAGCCTCTGCTTCAGATAGCTGGGGCAAGATCCGTGGAATGCCCGAAAGGCTAGGGTTAAGGACTTGAATTTTATTCTGTTGATGACCGGCAACCAGTGCAATTCCTTGAGATGCGGAGAGATATGCTGCTTAAATGGGACACGTTTGATCAATCTCGCAGCCACATTCTGGACCATCTGCAATTTCTTTATCTGGTACGCTGGAAGGTCCAAATACAGGCCATTCGCGTAGTCCAGGCGAGAGGTTACTGTGGCATGGACCACGAACCGACAACAGTTTTCTGGCAGAAGGTGTATAACTTTACGCAGGTTTCTCAAGCTGCCAAAACATGCACCTGTCACCTGCTGAATTTGGGCCGAGAATGATAAGTCCGCCTGCCATTTTACTCCCAAGTTTTTTGCGCAGCCTGCGGGGGTGGGAGGGCAGCCCATTTCCTCCGGCCACCAAAGGTCTGCGGCGGGGTGTTGACTATTACCGAAAAACAGCACCTCCGTTTTGTCGGCATTCAGCTTCAGTTTGTTGTTATTCATCCATTGAGCTATATCTTTTAAGCAACTCTTAAAGTTCTCAAAAGAGGCACTCGACAAATCTTTAAAAGGAAATACCAACTGGGTATCGTCGGCGTAGGAAATCGCCATCACCCCCCAGTTGGCAATCAGTAAAAATAATGGGGCCAAATAAATGTTGAAAAGCAGTGGGCTCAAGGCCGACCCCTGCGGGACCCCACACCATAAGAGCTTGCGATTGGACTGATGTGGTTGAAGCGCCACCCTCTGCGTGCGCTTATGAAGGAAAGATTTAAACCACAGCAGGACTGTGCCCTCAATCCCCAAGTCCAAGAGGCGCTGGACCAGGATGGAGCGGTCTACCGTATCGAATGCTGCTGAAAGATCCAGGAGCACCAGCATAGCTGATGCCCCTGAATCCAACTCCATCCTGACTGAGTCCGCCACCTCTATTAGCGCGGTTTCTGTACTGAACCCCGCACGGAACCCAAATTGTGTATCATGCAGGATACTGTGGCTCTCGATAAAGTTAGCCAGTTGATTCTGCACTATTTTTTCAAGCATCTTAGCTGGTGCCGGCAATAGAGAAATAGGTCTATAGTTATTAAGTTCGCCTGAATCAACATTAGATTTCTTCTTAAGAGGGAGGAGCGTTGCATGCTTCCATAAGTCCGGAAAAATGCCTGTAGGAAGGGAGGTGTTCCATATTTCAGACAGCACGTGAATGGAGGAGTTAGCCAGCTCTTTCCACAATTTCGGATGGCATGGGTCCTCGGGTGATCCTGACTTGCAGCCCTGGATAGCCGCCAGTGCCTCCTTCTGTGAAATCAGAGTGAATTTTGAGAGAAGAGGCCTAGGATTTTTCCTTATCAATATGTCAAGATTTGATCGTTTCAACTGTTCCCGAAAAGGAATTATAGATCTTCCGGATTTTATTATCGAAGAAATCCAATATTTCCTCGCATAGCGCCATTGAGGGTTGAACGTCAATCAACAACTCGCGAGGTTTAAAAAAGCGTTTACAACCTTAAAAATAGCCTTGTCAGGTTTATCGGCCTCCTCAATGCATTTAGCTATAAATCTCGCCTGGCTATCTTCATTGATTTGTGCAATTCTTTTAACGATTTTTTATATGTAGCTTTAGCTATGCTGTCGTAATCCACTCTCCACTGTCTCTCAAGCTGCTTGCATCTACTTTTCATGTTCCTCAGCTTCTCCGAGAACCATGGGGCGGAGGGCAATTTCCTAAAGGATTTCATGATTTTGGCTGGAGCAGTGGACTCCACTGCCTCCGCAATCCACTTATGAAGGGTCGCGGAGTCTGCATTGGGGTCCTTAGAAAGAGCAGGTTGGCTGGCCAACAGTACTGGGCATTTGCAGATCTGCCCCTGTACTATACAGTTAAATTACTGACAGTACAAGTGAACAGGGAAGTCATTGCAAATACAGGCACTAGTAACTTTCCTAGGACTATGATGGCTTCACTGAAACCTATGTTGTTTGGTATTAAACAGCTTGTATTGATAAATCCATGCCGACCCCAGTAGATCTAATAATATTTAGTACCCAGAGTGCACGTTAAAGGTGCCTCCTGAAAACCTTGTGATTAACAGTGTGCTGACTGGTCAGTCTTGATCATCCTGTCACCACAAATAAGTTTCTGCCCCACCGCTGATGAGAGCCTGCGCTCTCTCAGGGCAGACACTAAGCCTGCTCAGGCCGGAGATGATTGTTACCTCTTCCAGACAGGATGGGCACCCGATCAGCTTATGAAGGCTGGAGGCTTGGACAGTTTTATCAGCCTTTGATATGCAAGCCAGGATTCCACAGACTGGGGAATTGCTACACCCTGCCCAGGGCACATTTGGTCCTCTGAGAGGCAGGAAAATCGGCCACTCGGGAGGTGTGTGTGGTGTTCTCAAGTATTCCTAAGCTGGGCATGGCAAATGCTTTGTAAGCTGCTGCTAGTTCCAGAACCTGGAACTTGGTGTTTTTTACCAAGCACTGCTCGAATGTGTTGTGGCAGTTGCTCCTGACTCGATGCTGGATGGGGTCTACTTATGTCTTACCTGCAATAAACTACATCTTCCCCTCAAGCGCCTCCTTCTACTCATTTCCACGAGGCACACTTTCTCATTTTGGCGACGACCCAGAACTCACGCAACTTCAAAGGTTAGACCCCAACAGCACTTCCATAGCTTCAACAAGACAAAAGCGCAACTGACCTCTACAATCAATAAAACGGACCTCTACAGAGTCTACCACGGACCAATTCACCGTCTTGAAACCAACGAAAGGCAACCGGAACAACTCTTCACCACCCGCTTTGTCGAGCACGAGTCAAGTAAGAAGCACAGCCAACCCAAGTCAAGTAAGGAGCAAAGGGGGGAAGGAGGACTGAGCACAGCCAACCCGAGTCAAGTAAGGAGCAAAGGGGGGAAGGAGGACTCCTACCGGTCTTTACAGCCCAGTTCTCCTGTAGTCTACCCAAACCGGGGCCGTGCTGGTGACACTTCATTCTGTCCCGTAGTGGTGGCAGTTTCCTCCATTTTCGCAAGAGATCCCTCTCGTGCTGCGTTGCAGTGGATCGCGTGCAGGCGCGCGCCTCCCCAGCCTGTCCTGCCTGACCTTCGACGACGCAACGTGACGCACACGAACGCTGCGTGCGTGCGTCCATTTTTCTTTCATACCTTATGGTTGCTAGTCGGTGCCACGTTACCTAGCAACATAAGACTCCTGTGCACACGGTCCTCCTTAAGGAAACCATTTCACGCAGCTGTTGACAACGCGCTGACGCGCACAGCTTTCTACGCCGGTGCGCACGGCCCTTATTCAGCGGGTCAGCTGTCGACAACGCGCTGATGCGCACAGCTTTCTTCTTTGCCTTTAAATAATTTATGTAGAGGTGCTCCGCACGACCTCTCCCTCTGTCTCTGGGCAATCCTGTCAACAATGTAAGAGTGCTGTTATTCACAAATGGCAGTGCACAGATGACTACCACACGCTGATGCACACAGCTTCGTTCTTTTCTCCACATTTGGTACACTACTGTTCAATTGTTCGCTAGTGTATGCACATCGTTCTCTCCTTAAAAATTGTTTGGGTTAAAGCGCTAACAAGTATGTTTGGTAACATATTGGTTAATTCACGCAGGCAATTGACACAGGCAATTCACTAGTGTTAACAAGAATAAGAATCCTTATTTAAACCTCCAATAATGCAGAATGTCCCGGCACCACCGTTTTTCCTTTCTTCGCCAGGTGTCCCTCCAATCTTGTGGCAGAAGTGGAAAAAGGTCTTCAATCACTACGCACGTGTATGTGGGACCTCTCTAAGTGCCGAGCGAAAATCTTCTCTTCTTATGCATTGTTTAGGGTCTGAGGGACAAGAAGTATTCGAACACCTTCCAGATCTCGCGGATAGTGAAGCAGCCTCCCTCAATGAGTATGAAATTTGTCTGAAAAAACTTGACCTTCACTATTTACCCAAAGTCAGCACTGTGCTAGAGCGATGGAACTTTGGAAGGAGGATGCAAAGAGAAGATGAATCCGTTGAACAATATGTCACAACTTTACGCAAATTGGCGTCAACTTGCAGCTTTGGGGCTAACCTGGAGGAACGTCTCAGGGATCAGTTTATGTTAGGGTGTGCGCAAGATAAGACAAGGGATTCTCTTTGGCAGAAAGATAATCCTCGCTGCATGAAGTCATCACTATAGCCAAGAGTCATGAACACTCTAAAGCGTGTATTGACACTATAAGGAAAGACACAAGTCTGGTGAAAGGTGATCAAAGTGATGTTAAAGTTGTGGCGGAGAAGTCAATTAAGCCTAAGGGTCATGTTGATCAAAGACAATATATTCAACCTCAGAGGTTCACCTATGACAATCATAAAGCCAACCAAAAACCATGGACTAGGAAACAATTCTATGGGAAGTGCTATAGGTGTGGGGACTCAGGTCACATGGCAGATTACAAAAATTGCCCGGGAAGGAGAGCATCGTGCAAACTCTGTGGGAAGAAGGGTCATGTTTCAAAATGTTGCAACTCTGGCAACTTTAATGTCAACAAGACTGTGAAAGAAGTTGACTTTGATGTATATGACTCTGATGAGTTTGTAATTAGTCAAGTCAAGGGAATGGAACCTGATGGTCCCTATGAAGATGTTATGATAAACGATGCGGTAGTCAATATGCTGTTTGACTCAGGCGCTAAAATTACGTTAGTTCCAAAGGTGTTCTATGTTGAGCACCTACATGGCAAGGTTGCTCTTGAGAAACCCGACATTAGGCCCAAAGGTTATGGAGGGGTTCCGATAGATCTGTTTGGGTACTTTTGGGGTGTGATAAATTACAAAGGGAGAGTGGTTTCTGGAAAGATTTATGTATCTATGAAAGGGGACTCTCTCATTAGTTGGCTTCACCAAAGGGATCTTAACATTTTTCTGGATCCCAACGAAGTTCCGCAAGTCCGTCTAAAAGAAGTTACCTCTGTAAAAGTGGTCAATAGCTTTGAAAATGATTTAGTTAAGGAATTCCCTGCTGTGTTTGCGAATGAGTTAGGATGTTGTAAGGATTATGTACACAAGATAAAACTAAAAGAGAATGTCGTTCCCAAGGTTGCTAAAGTCAGATCTGTACCTCTCCTGGTGAGAGATAATATGAAAAAGGAATTAGACAAACTACTAGCGAAGGGTGTGATTGAAGAGGTAGAAGCGACAGAGTGGGTCTCTCCGGTTGTCATGGCACGGAAGGCCAACGGAGAGGCACGCCTCTGCGTGGACTTGAGAGAGCTCAACAGATCAGTAGTTGTGGATCATTTCCCATTGCCCAACATCGCTGAGATGTTGTGTTCCCTGGAAGGGGCCAGGCACTTCTCCTCGCTAGATCTGAGCTCTGCATATCACCAGGTGAAGCTGCATTCTTCTTCCCAAGACTACACGGCGTTTGTCACACCGTTTGGCACCTTTAGGTTCCTGAGGATGCCTTTTGGCCTTATCTCTGCAGCGTCCGTGTTTCAGAGGGTGATGGAGGGCATTCTCAGAGGCCTGGGTGGAGTGAAGGTCTACCAAGACGACGTGCTAGTTTTCGGAGGTGATGCAGACGAACATAATCTGAGATTGAGAGCAGTCTTAAGTAAGCTAGAGAAAGCAGGTCTAACTCTACGGGCCGATAAATGCAGATTTAATGTGCTAGAAATTGAATATCTTGGGCACGCAGTCTCAGGTGAAGGAATTAGGCCTAAGCAGTCTCTAGTGAATTGTATTCTTGGTCTGCGTTCTCCGTCCTGTAAAGATGAGCTCATTAAATTTTTGGGAATGGCGGAGTTTTACCACAAGTTCATTCAAGACTTTGCAGGAAAGACTTCGCATATGAGACTGTTGTTAAAAAAAGGGTCAGAGTTTTCATGGTCGGAGGACTGTGAAAAGGAGTTCATCAGTATAAAAGATGAACTTAATCGTGCTACCTTCCTCAGTAGTTTTGACCCATCCAAACCTTCTACTCTTATGACTGACGCAAGCGCCACTGGTTTAGGAGCTGTGCTTTTACAAAAACAAGTGGTGTAGAAAAGACGATTTTGTTCGTCAGCAGGCCTTTAAGGGGTGCAGAGTGTAACTACTCTGTAATTGAGAAGGAGGCGTTGGCAGTGTTTTGGGCTGTACGCAAGATACGAAAATTTTTGTGGGGAAGAAGTTCACTATTTTATCAGATCATAAACCTCTCAAAGAGGTGTTCACAAAGAAGGGAATAGATTTTGTGTCACACAGAATTCGTAAATGGGTTGTAGCGCTGCAAGAATTTGATTTTGATCTTTTGTATATACCTGGTTCCAACAATGTTCTAGCAGATTGCTTGTCAAGGTTGGGGGTAATGAAGTTGACCTGGTTGAAGAGTTTAACAATTTTGGAGGTGAAGATTTGGAAGAAGATGTCAACGTTTGTACAATTAGTGAAGGTGTCGTTTCGGAATCTGAATGGAAAGAGCACCTTTTGGATGATGTGGTCTTGCAAAAGGTGATTGTAATGGTGAAGGATGGGTGGTGCGAAAAGAAAGACTGCGAGGTCGATCTGAGAGGTTTTTGGCATGTCAAAGAAGATTTGGCTGTTGTTGATGGCGTGCTTATGCGTGGGAGCAAGCTCATTCCCCCACTGGCCCTGAGAGAAAAGTTGGTGGGGAGTGCCCACGCTTCACACATGGGTATAGCAAAGACTAAGGAAAGAGTCAGAGAAGGATTTTGGTGGCCCGCCATGGATGTTTCAATAGAGAGGCTGGTGCGTGAGTGTGCTGAGTGCGCCAATAGTGATAAGTCTTACAAATGCAGAACTCAACCAATGGTGGTGAGAGAACAAGCTGTTGCCCCGTGGTCTGACATCTCCTTAGACATTTTAGGTCCCATCAATCAGAAGGCACAGACTCGTTATCTCCTTGTGTGTATTGACATGTTTTCACGGTGGCCAGAGATAAAGATTGTCAATTCGGTTGAATCTGATGTTGTTATCAAGTTCCTGGATGAGTTATTTGAGCGTGAAGGGTTTCCTTCTACTGTGCTATCCGACAACGGGGTGCAGTTTACTTCACATTCGGTGGAGGAATTTCTGTCTGCAAGGGGCATTAAGCACAAAACAACCTCTCTTTATCATCCACAAATTAACGGCGTGGTTGAGAGGTTTAACCGCGTCCTCAAGGAAGCTATACAGCAAGCAAGGTCGTGTGGAGCGTGCTGGGAGAGAAAGTGAGAGAGTATCGTTTCACTTCACACTCCTCTACGGGGGTGAGTCCTTTTCGCCTTTTTAAAGGGAGGTTAGCAAATGTGGAGATAACTCCAGCGTGGATCTCCGGCAAAAGAGCTTTGGTGGATGAGAAGTTTGATTGTGTAGATGGGTGGAAGGACAAGGAACGAACTGGTATGATGAAAAGGAAAATTAGCTACGATCTAAGGAAGGCTGTGAAAAGTACCGTTGTTGCTGTTGGTGACTGGGTCAAGATCAGGTTACCAAAGAAAACATCTGGTATATCTAAATACAGTCGACCATTTCAGGTGGTCAAGGTGTTTAGAAATGCGGTGAGGACAAGTGATCACAAAATTTGGAATTTGGAAAGGGTTGTTAAATGTGGTACGACTTCTGTGGGATGTTCAAGAGAAAGTGATCTTCAATTATCTAGTTGCAGTTCGAGGCCTGTACGGTTGAAACGGGTTCCTCTTCGTCTCCAAGATTGAGACATGTAAGCTTTCATCCATTGTTTGTTTTTATCAAAGTTTTCTGTGATGTACAATGTTCAGTTTTTCTTATAAAGGGGGAGGTGATGTGGTGTTCTCAAGTATTCCTAAGCTGGGCATGGCAAATGCTTTGTAAGCTGCTGCTAGTTCCAGAACCTGGAACGTGGTGTTGGTTACCAAGCACTGCTCGAATGTGTTGTGGCAGTTGCTCCTGACTCGATGCTGGATGGGGTCTACTTATGTCTTACCTGCAATAAACTACATCTTCCCCTCAAGCGCCTCCTTCTACTCATTTCCACGAGGCACACTTTCTCAGTGTGTCACCTCTCCAATCAGTACTGCTGCTCCTACGTCAGGCTGTTCCCTGGCAGAGCTGGCCATCCCAGAACGGCTCAACTGCCAGAATCGTATTCATGCGGTTGCACGGCATGTGCTGCGGCGGTGGCTAGATCCGCCACCGACACGCCACCATGAGTCTAGCTTTCCACAGACCGCCAGACACCCAATCGGCCCATAAGACAGTTACCAAATTTAGGAAAAGTTAATGTGAGGAAACACTGTACATCTGGTAATGAGTTTTACTATGCTGTTTGGAAAAAGTTGTGTAAAATGTCATCTTGCCAAATACGCTTCTACTGTGCTTCCAGGTATCTTTATCCTGACATTTACAATCTTTCCTAATAAAAGAAATGTGTGTAATGACCATTACGTTTTCCTCACTTGCGTCTGAAGTTTTTTGGTTGCAGACACCGCAGAACTCGTCGACATAATCTAAATGTAATATTGAGATAGATTAGCACATCTTAACAGTAAACGTGAAAAATGTTAAACTTATCTCGGGGCATCTGGTACATGTTTCTAACTTGTCCAAAAAAGCTATTTTAGTCGCACATATGTTTTAATACACGGAAATCACTAATAGGAGTATATACAAAAATTTACTTCCATACCCACATATCCGAAATTAACTGTTGGAGCAACTGGGCATACCTTGGCATGTTGATATGCATACAAATTAATACATGTAAAGAGAAAAGCATGCTTGCTGTTACATTAAAGGATTTACTGCTACAAATATCTACAACCTTGCTCTAACTAAAGGGCTGATTAGGATGGCAGTGAGACATCGACCAACAGCCCGTAGGTGGAGGTCTCACCGCCATCCTACAGAAGTTTCCCACTCGCCACATTAGGATGGCAGCCAGTGTGTTGCCGGACGGACAGACCATCCGTCACGCATCCGACAGACTCCTTCCCCCCTCACCCCAAGACATGGTGCCCCCCTACATATCCCTGCACCCTTGGCAGGCACCGCATGGTGCCTGCCAGGTACTGCAGGGATATTTCCAGTGTCCCCTTTTTGTCTTGCGGCGTGGTGGCGGCTGCATCGTAATGCCTGTGTCGGGACTGCCGACAGACTGTTGTGCGTTCCCATTTCCCATAGGGTGGCAGGCGGACAAAAGTCTGCTCCCCATCCTAATCAGCCCCTAAATACGGATCTTAGTGGTGATGTTTAATAAGGAAAAAAAAGCAAAATTAGTAAAATCACTCAGCTTGACTCCTAACATTACATAGTGCTGTTCAAAAATCTTTCTAATGGCAAGACAACTAACAGTTTTTAACATACTCCAACATCCTTTCCATATCTTTCAATATTAAATACTATGTACAAAATTTATTCTGTGGACTTTTCAAACGAAGGTATCAGAAAACAATAATAGCTACCAATATAATCAAAACATTCTGTTGACACAAAGGCATGACACATTTACAAAACTGAGACGTGAAATGTTAAAATCTAACGTGATGACTCCATTAGATCCAGTTCAATCTTGAATCTAAAATCCTCCATAAATTTAGAATTTTTGGAAATGTCTTTAACTGGCTTTTGACTTATGTAGGAATCTGCAAACTGAGAACACAGTTGAGATTTTTACTTTCCTCAATTAATAGTAGAGTAAAATTTATATGTTATCAAAATGACCAAGTTGAAGTGTAATGGGCGCAAAAACAATTGGTCTCAATATGATATCGGTCGGAAAGCATCTGACAGCTCATTATAGGCTTTCCACACCACATCAGAGGTCTCTGTCCGACCGCATTAGTACCATACTAGCGGTCAGAGGGAAACACGCGGGGATTACTGCTTGGCTTCCTTCGAGAATATCATACATTATTCACTTTGATAAAATAAATTAAGGTGCATAATATCTTGAAATATCATTACCAGCATGCAAAAAACAACTCAATTGTAGCTGTCTTGTTGCTTTTGGTTAGATTGTACCACCAATTCCCATAGATCGAAGTCTGGATGCTTCACAGCCTGTAGGAAAGCCCTTTTGAGACATATGAATGGATATGTTAAATATTACAGTTTGTCCATCAGAAGTAATCAATAAGAATAATACACTGTTGTCACAAATAAAGATCAATTTGAAAATGAAAATTAAATTTGTGATTTTTTTTGTTGCAATCTTAGAACTGCAAAATGGATAATAGATACTGTTTTTGGGAAAGGATACCTCCAATTTCTCAGGAAGTCTTTGTAGGTCTGAAGATTTGCTGTCAGTGAATCATAAACTACAATTTTCTTTGCAAAAGGTTTCAATATCTGAGGAAATTATATAAAAGCAGTTGGAAAAACACCATCAGCAAGACAAAGGCAATAAATGAATGTTAATTGAACTTTAAAACCACTTTTTCTATCATTATAGTTCTTGAAAAATGTGTGTTGAATTATAGCTAACTTAAAAAATAAACACGAAACCGAATTGTCCATAACATGCAAGTACCCTGACACAGCTTTAGAACAGTCCTTCTGACTCATCCTGCAATTATTATGTAATGTTGCCTTACTTGGATTTTTAATATTGAGTTTTACAATTTCTTGCTAGAGGTGTCGGCTTGTGCTACATCCCAAAACACAATAGTGAAAAAAATTAGCCAATTTGTATATGAAATAATCAATTTAGGTCTCTCTTACTATTACAAGCACTCACATATTTTTCATCAATAACGTTCAAACCTCTGTTTGTTAAAGAAAAGAAAAAAAAAAGGTTGAACTTACTAAAGGAATCCAATGAAAACCAGTATTTGTAGGACAAACAAGTTTCTACAGTTTCATAAGGTACCTGCATAGAATAGAATGTGCTCATGAATAACTTTACCTGTCATCCAAACTCCATACGTAAACATTTACAAAAATGCAAAGGTATGAATGGCTTTTCAATCATAATTCAAAATCGACAGTATCTATGTGAAATGTTGCCTATTGTTCAATTTTTTTATTATATTTTTGTATGTCTCGTGTACACTTCAACAGTAAATCAAACAGTTATATTACCAAATCATTACAACCTGACAGTGTGAAAAGTCACATAAGAGATTCAAATAGTTACCCGAAAAACAGACGATTGATAATTGCCCATGAACATAGAGGCCGGCACTGTTGCTAAACACTAAGGTGAAAATAAAAGGACACCATTAAATAGATTGAAAAACAACGATTTTTTTTTGTTTGGTCTGTTTTTAATATTGATGAAACTATACGTACATTGGGTCTTGACAAACATAACTTGGCCAGGTAAGCATCGATTACCTATTAAAAAAATATATATTACACTTAGGGGCCGATTCCGATCTCGGTCGGAGGCGCACCCAATACCATTCGGTCGGGAAAAAAGCCATGCGAATGCCTGTTTCCCGACCGATCCGTACAGCAGACCGAACGAGTAAGTACGATGCGCACAACAGCACAGAATCCGGCCGAGCCGTACTCACCCAATCCAGGTCCTGTACTCCGACCGAGGCGAATCCGGAAACGCCGAATCGAGTCGCACGGAAGGGAAAATGCAGCTCCGTCCGGCCGACCAAGTACGATGCGCTTCCCGTACGCGCCGAACCCGTCGCTACGCACGGCACGTCAAAGCATCCGGGAGAGGCGCACATAAGCTCCGATTCGCGCCACAACACAATACACGGCTACGAGACGAACACGCCAGCGACGAGGACGACGCGAAGCGACGAGGACGACGCGAAGCAACGAGAAGGACGCGAAGCAACGAGAAGGACGAACGACACGAACCAACCCATGAATCCCTTCGTCCCGATCATACCAATATTCTACATTTACTACCGGAACAGGCACGGACGCGTACGGCGCAGAAGGTAAGTCAGACACCAACCACAAAACACATACAACACGTACACGACACATCACACACACACAGAGGGATGCAGAAATTACTTACACCAGCAACAGCAGCACCATAGGGGCGGGATGCCCATCACCAATGCCACATATGCACACAGGGGCCTGAATGCGCACCACCACCCCTACCCAGGGGGGGCTGGATGCCTACCACTACTACCACCCTTAGCCAGGGTGGTGCCAGATGCCCACCACCACTACCACCCTTAGCCAGGGTGGTGCCAGATGCCCACTACCACCCTTAGCCATGGGGGTGCCAGATGCCTACCACTACTACCACCCTCACCCAGGGGGGGCTGGATGCCTACCACTACTACCACCCTCACCCAGGGGGGGCTGGATGCCTACCACTACTACCACCCTTAGCCAGGGGGCTGGATGCCTACCACCACCCTTAGCCGGGGGGCTGGATGCCTACCACTACTACCACCCTCACCCAGGGGGGCTGGATGCCTACCACTACTACCACCCTCACCCAGGGGGGCTGGATGCCTACCACTACTACCACCCTCACCCAGGGGGGCTGGATGCCTACCACTACTACCACCCTTAGCCAGGGGGGCTGGATGCCTACCACTACTACCACCCTCACCCAGGGGGGCTGGATGCCTACCACTACTACCACCCTCACCCAGGGGGGCTGGATGCCTACCACTACTACCACCCTCACCCAGGGGGGCTGGATGCCTACCACTACTACCACCCTCACCCAGGGGGGCTGGATGCCTACCACCACTACCACCCCCACTCATAGGATGGACAATGCATGACACAACCAGCACACCACAACCTAGGGAATGCAAGAAAAAGACATCCCCCAACACCATGACAAGCGTGTGTAGACTGTGTCAAATGCCTACATCACTGAACATGACTTTGAACATACAATGTGACCCCCTAGCACATGTGCCACACATATATGTGTGTGGCCCCCACAATGCAAGCAGGCCATGACCATTGTGGCAATGGGGTCCAAACCCCCATCATCACAGTGACCAAAAGGTAAGTGTGGGGTCCATAGCTGAAGCACATTCTGAACATTGTGGCAATGGGGTCTAACGCCCCATCACCACAGTGACCAAAATGTAAGTGTGGGGTCCATAGCTGAAGCACATTTTGAACATTGTGGCAATGGGGTCCAAACCCCCATCATCACAGTGACCAAAAGGTAAGTGTGGGGTCCATAGCTGAAGCACATTCTGAACATTGTGGCAATGGGGTCTAACGCCCCATCACCACAGTGACCAAAATGTAAGTGTGGGGTCCATAGCTGAAGCCCATTTTGAACATTGTGGCAATGGGGTCCAAACCCCCATCATCACAGTGACCAAAAGGTAAGTGTTGACAAAGAAAGAGCTGCAACTGCCAAACTGCATGGATGATTCCTGGTCACAGAACAAAAAACACATCAGTGGCAAAGTAGTGTATGTGTCCCATTGCAACATAAATTGGGGGAGCCAAATACTGCAGTGCAAATATGACATACCTTTGGCCATGTGCAGACAAACAACACCCATGGGGGCTGACACTGTCAACATTCATCAATGACACAATGACAGAAGTGACCATCAGAATGCAGACCCACATATTTGCACCAATGGGCACACAAATGCAGATACCCTGTGGAGACTGCAGATGTGAGGTGAACAGATACCATACCATGGCAGCAATGGGACACACAAACCATGATCATTGTGCTGACCGATGACCTAGGAGTCCCAGGGACAGCAGGGGAAACCCACCAAACTACATACAGCCAATGGCACACCCAAGATATGCCAATGCAGTGGTGCAGATGCACAAACACAAACAGGCAGACCCACACTGCACATCATACACAACAGGTGAGGGGGGTGCCAGTGTCCCCAGGCAACCACACAACACATGAGGAGACCTGAATACCAATCATACAGATGTGCATACAGTGCCACACAAAGGTAACTCATGGATCCAAATCCCCTATGTGGGCAAGCAGGCATTGTCAGATGAGAGGGAGCACAAATCACACATGTCACACAGGCACGTAGGAACAGCAACTGACACAGCAAGACACAGACACACCACAGCACTACCCCCAGGGCCCCCACAATGTGGTGACCCTGGGCTGCATTACAATCCCACTGTGATGACAAAGCTAAATGTCGTTCACACTGTGAACCACAGTCATGTGTCCTGAGCAACAAACTACCATCACACCTACACAAGCACAAATCAATCAGCATGGCCAGTAAGCCAAGGCCAACATGGAGGCAGGGGCCTAGCCGGGCAACAACTCTCATCTGCACACACTCAACACCACACCCCTCGACCTCCAACAATGTGCAGCAGTGAAGCACACATGCACTGGTGACATTGCACATGCACCCATGACTATTCCAGGGTGGTGGGTGGGAACCAAGGTGCAGAAACACATCACACATGGCCACTCAACAAGACTCCTGAATGTCTGACACACTGCACACTACGCTGTACATGGACATAACGGCAATACCACACCAACCAATGGGATCCCAGCCACAGTCACACACCAATGAAGAAGCCAAGGTCACCCACAAAGAACACACATAGACAACAACCAACATTGCAGCCCGGACCCTGAGGAGTGCCAGCAGTCACACACACAACGTGTCACAATCACTGAAAGATAACACAAACTGGAAATCACATGACAGGGGCAAACAACAAGTGCCAAGGGGAAACCTGACTGTGACCCATCTGCGTCTGCACACAAACTCAGCCCTGACAGCAAACACACCTATGGGTGACACCCTGATGACCAGTAATGTGCCATGCACCCACATCACAGAGAACCCAGGGAGAAGACTTTGGGGGAACATAGGTCAACTCAGCAAGCATCACAAACAGGTACAACACTAGGGATCACAGCATGCACAGCTAAACGGAAGTGAACACACAGACATGCACATACAACACACACCTTGGGCGCAGGCAATGTCACAGGAGTACACACTGCCATGAGGGGACTCCACTCCTGTGTGAGTAAAGCTGTGCCATATGTTGCCTCAGTAGGGCCCCATCATGTGAGCTGAGCACTTGGTCACACAATCAACAATTAGCACCAAATGAGGGCTCCCGTCACATCAGCCAGGTCATGGAAGTGCCAACGGAATCATCAGCACAGATCCAACACACTTGTATAGTAATGTTGCACTGACTACACGGATGAGTCCTTCCCCATTGATGCCCAAACCTGCATGTCCAGTGGAGATGGCCACACGGTCAGGGAAGTAGACGAATTGAACAATGGCAGGCACAACAGATGTGCAGGGGTGGAAGCCACAGATGTGAAATAGCTAATCTAAGTAGGAAATCCCATTGCCAAATACTGAACACATGACACCCTCAGATGCTGCTATGGATGACATGGATACACCACAGGATAGGACACATTCCCCCTGGACCACATGGGTTCCTGCACAGTAACACTTCATTATCATGAGACCAAATATCACCATCACTGCAGCAAGGGCATGGTTAGCATCATCAACAACATGTACATCAGAAGCATAAGCACTAGAGAACAGAAAGTTGCTTTATTCAGCATATGTGTGGAATGAAAACAAAGTCCAGAAAAAACACAAAGGCCAATGGCCAGTCCATTGTCAAAGTCCAAACTGGGTGACAGTGGCAGATGTCACCCTACGCATGCCTGCACAAAACCAGGGACAATCCACTAGGAGGGTCAACCGGGGGGCAGGCCAGGCACCGCAGGGACAGGATCAGGGCTCACCAGGAGGAAGCAGGGAAGGGGTGGTGGGTGCTGGAGAGCCACTGACAACTGCAGTGGAGGTGTCTGACATGGTGTGTGCCGGCACAACTGGGGGCATGACTCAGATGTTGTGGGTGCCGGCACGACTGCAGTGGACCCTGCAGATGGAGTGGACAGGTCCGCCACTGCAGTGCCCAAGTCAGACAGGGTGGAAGTGGACTCCACTGCAGTGCCTACCACCAGGGGAGGAGAATGGGGAACAGGCAAGGTGGGCTGGACAGAGGGGGAGGACACCCTCACCACATCAGTGGCACAGACAAGCGCAGCGGGAGGTGTGGTGCCGGGAGAGCAAGTGGCAGGGGGAGAAGGCCGGATCCTCTTGGGGATGGTATATCTGTGGGTGGGGGAACCTGGGGCAGGGTGTGGTGGGGGCACCTGTGGAGTGGGGGCCTGAGGGGTGGAGGAAGGAGACCTGGTGCCTGAGCTGCAGGGCGGCGGCGGGGTCTTGCTCTTACGACTCCGGGGGCACTTGCGGGTGGGGGCCTCAGTCTGTCTGCGCCTGGGGGAGGGTGTCCGGGGGCGAGGGGCACTCTGCTCCGTGTGGGTGGGCTTCCTCTTCCCCCTGAATGCTGTATCAGCTGGATCGGAGGGGAAGAGGCCGAGGTCACTGAGGAAGAGCCGCTGGGTCTTTGGGGTTGCAGGTGAGGCAAGGGAGGGTGTTTTGGAGGGAGAGGCAACTGAGGACTGCGCAGTGCTCGTGGATGCGTGTGTGTGTTCCAGGGCCCCATCCCCTGTGAGTCTGGTTTCAGTCCCCTGACTGTGCGTGCGTGTGCGTTTTGTTTGTGGCGTGTGTGTCTGTGTGCTGGATGTGTGTGTGCTGGTGTGTGCCTGTGCCGGTGTGGGTGTGCTTGGGACGGGTAAGGTGCTGGGGAGTGTGGATGGAGCAGAGGCAGGAGGGGTGAGGGACTGTCTGAGGAGGGACACTGCTGCCGTCAGGGAGGAGTCCATGGACCTATTGCCCCTCTGTAGGTCAGACATGCCCGATGAGATGCCCTCCATGAACGACACCAGCTGAGTCAACAGAGCGGTGTGCGCATGGAGGACACTCAGCATGGCTGTCTGCCCTACATGGAGCTGGCAAAGGAGGTACACAGACTCCTCACTCAGGGCAGCAGGGGACACAGGGGCAGGGGGTGCGGTGCCTGGCCCAAAGGAGACACGCTCCCGAACATGGGAGCCTCCACGGACCTGGGGAATGGGAGCCGATGGGAGGGCGGTGGTGGTGCTGGTGGTGGCGGGGACAGCAACACTAGCTGGGGTGTGGTGCTGCTGACACCCGCCTCCATAAGGGAGTCATCCTCCGAGTTGCTCTGGTCCTCAGCTGAGGTGGATGGTGCTGCGGACTCCTCGGTGTGGCTCCCCTCGCCCTCCGTGCCACTGGGTCCCTCCGACCACTCCTCGGCTGCTGACCCAGTCTGGCTCTCCGGCTCCTCCTGGTCCGTGGAGCTGTCCCCTTCCGTGGCCGTGGATGTATCTGCAAACAATGGGGAAACAGACAGACATCAGTCACCTGCACCAAACGCACACACCACTGTGAGCACAGCACATTACAGAGCAAGCCCTGGCATCATTAGTTGTACATTGCTAAAAGTGCCCTAACTGAACAGGAGAAGCCAATTGTCAGTCTGATGCCAACCATGGCACTCACATCCCACATGGCCTTGCACCCATCTGTCTGGTGTCTGTTGGATAGCAACACCCCAGTGTGGACACATGCACCAACTACACAGTAGTTGGACAGTGCAGAGGACACGGTGTAGCATGTGGACATGCACACATCACAACTCTTGCCACTGAGTCAGTACAGGTTTCCGGATGAAAGGGACGCCCAGAGTCAAATAGGATATGCATGTGATGCATACCAGCGACAGACACCATGATGCACCCATGTCCTGATAGCCATCGCCACAATGGTGTGCATGTAGCACATGTCACTCCCCTGCAGGATCACCAATAAGTAGACACATGCCATGGCGGAGGCATGACTGCTAAGTCATACATCACTGTCTCAGTGATGTATGACTTGGCAGCCAGACAACAACACTCTGCACTGTGTCACAATAGTAGGTCATGGGGAATGCAAGTCCTGGAGCTGCACAAGTGCACATGTACATCCCCCACACAACACATCATCTTAACCCTCATCTGTCCAGGTCATACCGATTGGACATATGGGAGACCTGTGACACTACCCTCTGAACCTGACCCCTCACAATCTGCTGTGAATGGGGAACAGCTGCCTGAACTTCACATTCGCATACCCCAGTCTGCACGGGCAGCTGATCAAACACCTATGTGACACACAAGTATCGTCTCCTATGGTCACATCTCCAGTGGCATGCTGAGCCCCTACCAAGAAACACCCCAGCAGTCCTGGCAACTAATCCACAGCACACTGACACAGAGGCAGACACCTGAGGGGTCAAATCACTGCGCACAATGTGTCAGCTGATACACGGGAGTGGGAGTACAGAGTGCATTGCATGGCCTGGAGTAGGCATGACTGTCCTGCCCCACATGAATGAGGGATGAGCCCTGGACAGTGGATAGCTGGCTATGTATGTGTGACACACGTAATCTGCACACTCCTGGGGCCCAAACATTGTTCCCACCCGCTGCATGGGCGTGTGCCACATACCCCAGGCACATGTGGTGGCTCAGCTCAGCAAGTGGACCGCATATCAAAGCAACACGCAGATTACATGTCCGAACACAGGCGTTGTGTGTACAATGGACCCACCCATGATGCCCACAACAGAGTTAGGGAAACAGATGCTGTCCCCCACCTTTAGTGAAGCAAACTGCAAGGACACAGTCCCAACTGACACAATTCCCTGAATGTAAGGGCCACACCTGGGTATCAGATGAGGAGTGGGCAGTGCACAATAGAGGGACATGGCTCCTGGACAACATGACTGCTGCACTGTGGCAGTTGAACCAGGCCAGAGGAGGGCACAAAGCATGTAATACTGAGTTCACAGTGCAGTCTTTGACTCACCCCCTCCTTGCTGCTGTCTGGCCTTCAGCTGCCCATCCAGGTCTGGAAACACCACCGCCAGGATCTGGAGCATGTGGGGGTCAGGGTCCGTGTTCCGCCCCTCCTGCGAGGAGGCGACAGCTTCAGCTGGACCCGTGCAATCCTCCGGGTCCAGCCCCGAAGGTCCTGCCACCTCTTCTGGCAGTTGCGGATCCGGCGCTTGTAGACCCCCACGGACCGGACAGCCCGGACGATGTCCTTCCAGATCTCCTGCTTCCGATGGGCATTAACCTGTCAGGATGACAAAGTGAAAAGGCCATTACTACACATGCAACATATCCGTGCATGACACAGTTGTATATACATGTCTCATTCACAGGGGCACATGATGTACACAGGCAGTGCAACGCTGCCCATGGACAGACGTCACTACATGGTATCATTGCATGGGAAGTAAAACCTTGTTCAAATGCACTGTCACTGCACCATACCTGTCCAGTGCATGTCACTACACACTATGGGGGGTGACAACTACTCAGTGAGGCTGCTAGCCAGTGGCGTGCAGACTTTCAGCCTTGCTAGTCAGACAAAATGCACATTCAGAAAGGCAGTGCACAGAACACTCACCTGCTCCCCTGGTGTCCCATACAGCTTGCTGTACTGTGGAAGTAGGCTGTCCAGCAGGGCCTGGTTCTCCTCAAGGCTGAAGGCTGGGGCTCTCTCCACAGTACGTGCCATTGCAGGGTCCAGAGGGGCAGAGACAGCAGCAGTGCAGTGGCAGATGTCGTCCTGGAGCATGTAGTGCAGGCAAGTGAGCTCTCAGGGGAACAGCCAGCAATATATATGTGCTGGAGAGGCAGATACTGTCCCTTGTGTCCAAAGTGATAGGTCCAACTCGTTTGCATCTTCTGAATCTGGCCAATCCATGGAATAGCAGCACCAATACACGCCCACGGCATCCTTCAAATCTTCAACTTCATGACATACATGATTTTGCAACATTGTTGTGGGTGACCATCTGAATTTCCAGCAACCGACTCGTTCGAAATTCGAAAACGCGTCCGTTGCCAGGCAAGGCCATTGTCAATGGGTGCGCACCGATCGGTCCATTGCGGTACAACGTGTACACATTGAATGCAATGGGCCGGCCGGGGGTACCGATCGGTCCATTGCGATACAACGCGTACAGGGGCACAACGCGTACCCGCACACATTGAATGCAATGGGCCGGCCGGGGGCACCGATCGGTCCATTGCGGTACAACGCGTACAGGGATACAACGCGTACCCGCACACATTGAATGCAATGGGCCGGCCAAGGGCACCGATCGGTCCATTGCAATACAACGCGTACAGGGGCACAACGCGTACCCGCACACATTGAATGCAATGGGCCGGCCGGGGGCACCGGTCGGTCCATTGCTGATCAACACGTACAGGGGTACAACGCGTACCAACGCGTACAGGGGCACAATGCGTACCTGCACACATTGAATGCAATGGGCCGGCCGGGGGCACCGATCGGTCCATTGCGATACAACGCGTACAGGGACACAACGCGTACCCGCACACATTGAATGCAATGGGCCGGCCGGGGGCACCGATCGGTCCATTGCGATACAACACGTACAGGGGCACAACGCGTACCCGCACACATTGAATGCAATGGGCCGGCCAGGGGCACCGATCGGTCCATTGCTGTTCAACGCATCCCTGTACAAGTGACTGGCATATGTCACCATGCCTGTCTCAGATGGACATATGCCAGCCACAGATAGCTCCCAGGGAGTGAGGGGCACACCTACAACACGACAGCCTGTCCAAACTGTATGATAAGGCATGTAAGGCTGCATTTCCTATTGTGTGTATGTTGGTGTACATGTTGTCCTGTGGGTGTCACATGGGGGCAGCATCCCCCAGGCTGTGCACGTGTTCATGGGGACAGGATCCTGGGTGTTACGTGTACATGACCACTGTGATGTGCAACTGTTCATATCTGTGCATGTGCCATGGTCACATTTCACGGTGGTGTATGTGTATGTCATGTCACATACCCCGTGAGTCCCATGTGGGATGGTATGTTTGAGCCAGGGTGTCCCAGTGGCACAAAAGTGATGGTCCTCCACAGTCTGTGTGCATGTAGTGTTTACAATGTCTCTGATTTCATGTGCACAATGGGAGACAGTCTCCACATCCACGTTGTGTGTGCATGGACTTTGATGTTGTGCGTGTGTGTGTCACAGACGTCCATGTCTGTCCTGCAGTGGCAAGTGGGACCACTACCTGTGGGGGTCATAGTTGTTTTGCTGTGGTGTATACATGATACTCCATGTAATGCCAGTGTCCATGTGGCAATACAGGGTCCCTGGGAATGTACCTGTCGTTGAGCTGTGATGCCTGGGGCACATCTGTCCTCACATGTCACTGTGGGGGTGATTGTGACACAGCAGCAGGAGATGGGAACTGTGACACGGCCTCATGATATCCAATGGGCCAACCTGGGACTTATTGATGCCACTTGTTGGACCGTGATGACAGATGTTGGCCATGTATGTACCATACATGTCCTTACGGAACTGCACACTTCATGTAGTTGTGCCTCATAATGATGTATGTTGGGATATTGAGTGTGTTCAATGCCACATATGTGGGCTGACTGACAATCTTGCTTACTTCTCCTCTGCACTGCAGGGCTCCTGCTGTCCATCGACCATTCCCAGACCTGGCAACGATGGTGGAACGGGACAGCATCCGACGGTACCGCTTCACCAGGCAGCTGATTGAGGATTTGGCAGTGCAGTTGGCCCCACATTTGCAGCCTGGCCGGCCGTATCCTACAGCGCTGACCCCCAAGGTGAAGGTGATGGCAGCCCTACACTTCTCTGCCACCGGTACCTTCCAACATATTGTGGCGACTGCTGGTGGGATGTCACAGACCATGTTGAGCCGTGTGCTCCGCGATGTTTTGGCGGCAATGTTGCTATTCCTGAACAGGTACATCTATTTCCCTAGACTGCGACGACTCACTGACGTGAAGAGTGACTTCTATGCCCTGGGGAGGATGCCGCATGTCATTGGCTCCATTGATGGGACACATGTGGCTTTGGTACCACCACAGGCCCAGGAGCAGGCCTACCGTAACCGCAAGCACTACCACTCGGTCAATGCACTGGTGGTGTGTCTTGCAGATATGACCATCACACACGTGTGTGCCCGTTTCCCTGGTTCAGCACACGATGCCTTTGTGATGAGGAGTAGTTGCATCCCCAGGATGATGGCACTGATGCAGAACCAGCGTGCCTGGCTTGTCGGTGTGTACTGACTTTGTGCCATTGTGTGTGATCTGATCTGTAGTATTCCGCCCACTTTTCCAAGTCAGCTAATGTGCACTTGTCTGTCCGTAGGTGACTCGGGATACCCCAACATGCCGTGGTTGCTGACACCCCTCAGGAACCCTGTGACACCAGCCCAGATGCGCTACAATGAGGCACATGGTCGGACCAGGAGAGTGATTGAGCGGACATTTGGTCTCCTGAAGAGCCGCTTCCGCTGCCTGGACAAGACCGGAGGGTCCCTCCCATATGCCCCTGCGAAAGTGTGCAAGATTATCATCGTCTGCTGCATGCTCCACAACCTGGCAGTGCGGAAGGAGTTGCCTCTCATCCAGGATGACAATGACCAACATCCGCCACCTGTGGAGGATCCTGGCCTGGACCACGATGCCAGTGATGATGATGATGATGATGAGGGTGATGTCCGCACACAGCTCATCACCAACTTCTTCAGCTGAATGTGAGTATCCAGAGATGTCAGGTCAATGATGTGAGTATGCATGATATGTGTAGGTGGTGCTCTGGTGCTGTTGGAGTGTGTCCATGGGCTACTTGACTGGATGTGTGTTGCGATGTGTGCTTACAGGTGGGCTGTACTCCCCAACAGTGTTGACATGCTAACTTGGTTCTGGGTGGGTATCTTGTAACATGTATTGTGCATGAGTTTTGCTGTTCTGTCCTGTTCTCCATTGCTTTTGACTGTGTGTCATTTCTGTCCTTCACAGGGTACTTTCAGATTCGTTTGGTCAACTGTGTCCACCGACGACGTGATTGCACTTCCAGGGTGGTAGCTGTTGTGTCCCTACAGGTGATGTGCGCCACACCCATGGACTTCCTTCCGTCTACAGTTGTTGACTGTGTGCCCGCTGCCAGGTGGGATTACCTTGCATCTGTAGTGGTTACGACATGTTGCAACTGTGTAATAAACCTGTGCTTCACTTTGTGATGTGCGTTGTCTGTGGTCACACATTTGACTGCCATTTGCTTACTGCACCTGTGGGCTACTTGACTACAACTGGGAATGGGTGTGGTGTCTGTGCATTGCACCGTCTTCCCTGGCAACATCAGTGTAGGCAATGAGTCAGATGGGCTAGGTGTGTATGTGTTGTGTAGCCCTGGTGGTGTGTCTCCCTCATATGTGTCACGTTGCCTTTACTCACATGCCTGTGTTGTACTTGCTGTTGCAGTTCGCATACACAGTGTAATTTTGCAGTTCATCATCCCCATAACAGCACCCACGTTGGAATCACAACAGAGGCAAGTATGGTGTATTAGTGTGTTTATTGTGATACATTTGTGTGAATAGTGCAGCATAGGATGGGTAGTGCTGTACATAAATCTTGCAATCAGAAGTTCCTAGGTGAATTGAAAGTCCTGGTAGACAAAATCCCCAGTATCGGGGCCACAGTTGTCTGAGACATTGGTCCAACTTGTACTCCCCATGCAATGTGTGGGAGTAGTGTTGCCGTCAACAGGGTGAACAGTCTGTGCACAAAGGTGAACATCCAGAACAGGTTCAGGCTTCCTGGGAGTTGCGCTTGGCCATCGGCCTCTCACTTGCCCCTCCTCGGACGACCCCTCTTCTTGGGGGGGCCCCTCAAGTACAGGCTGCTGCGGTGCAGGGGACTCTCCGCCAGAGTCATCCTCCCTCCCTGTGGCAGTTGCAGTTTGTTCAGCACCAGATGTTGTTGGCACACAGGGAGGTGTGGACTGGTTGCTGTTCATCTGGCGGAGGCATTGTAAAATGTCCCTGTGCACCGCCTTCATCGCATGCAGTGCATCCCACTTGGACTCCACGCGGGACATGTGTGAGTCCACGCGGGACATGTGTGACTCCACGTGGGACATGTGAGAGTCCAAGCGGGCATGATGGGCAGCCTGCTGCTGTTTCATGTCTCTGAGGAGCCCCACTACCTGGCTGAGATCTCCGGTGCTGGACTGGTACGCATCAGCTATGCGTACCAGTTGTGGGTCATCATGCACACCAGCAACCTCTGCAAGCAGCGACCTCTGTCTCCCACCCCTCCCACCACCCCTGCTGACATGTGCAGTGCGTGCAGTGGCACGCACAGATGACCCTGGTCCACCTTGGGGGTTGGTGGTGGTGTCCATGGCCCCAGGTTGGTCCAGGGTCCCTGTGCTGGTGTTGCTCCTTGTTCTGTCCATGTCGGCAGGGATGGTATTTGTGGTGACAGTCGTTGGAGGGGTGGGTGCAGGGGTGCAGCTGGTGGTCCTGCTGGTGCTGCAGCTGGTGGTCCTGCTGGTGCTGCATGTAGACTTGCACCGGATGTGCCAGGTTGGTCTTCTTCGTCCGAGGAGGGCAGAGGCTGTACGACACCAGTGAGCTCCGCATCCTCTTGAGCCTGGGACTGGGACTCCTCAGCGTCTGCTGCTGTGTCCCATCATCACCTGTTTTTGGGAGGCACACACAATGTATGTTATGTTTCTGCAGGCATCAATGGTTGACACACCTGACAGTTGTGACTGTGCCTCTGGGTGCGGGCCTGTACATTGCATTGTCCTAAGTCGTCACAGTCAGGGGTTGATTTTGGTGTGGCACATTGTCCTGCATTATTTGGGCATTTCTATGTATTTGTTGGGGTGTGAACATGGTCTGCATTGGTTGTATTTGGTTGACAGCCGGCCCTCCTTCCCACCCAGCCAGTCAGTTATCCCACCATGGACTGTGCTTGCATTGCAGGGAGTGGAAGTTGTCTCTCAGGATGTCAGTCAGTGGTGTCCTGCTGTTTGTTGGTGCACAGTTCCCAGCAGGGCCTTGTGCTCCCCGCAGCAGTAGCCAGTGTCAGCCATCTTGTGAGTCCTTCTCCACTCCCTGTGATGTGAGCATGGTTCAGGGTGGTGTTGATGGGACAGTTGTGGGGGTGACCAATATCTGTGACTGCCACTCCCATCATGCTATTGCCTCCACCCCACTTCCCAGCATTCCCATACTTACTTGGTTTTGTGGGGAGTTCAGTGTGTGTGGGTGTGAGAGCAATGGCAAGATGGCTGAAAGTGGTGTCCTGCTGTTGGTTGGTGTGCAGTTCCCAGCATGCCCTTGTGCTCCCCACGACACAGCAACAGTGTCAGACATCTTTGATGGGCCTTTCCACTCTCTGTGGGATGTGCATGCGTGAGTGTGAGCTTGCTGGACCATGTGGTGGGGGATGTAGAGCTGTGACTACGACTCCCATCATGCTATTGCCTCCAACCCCCTTCCCAGCATGCCCATGCTTCCTTCCTTTTGACTCTGCTTCCCTGTGGGGTGGGCTGCCTGTGCTGACAGGATGGCTGGGAGTGTTGTCCTGGCAGTTGTTTGGCTAAAAGTCCCAAGAGTGTCCCTGTGCTTCACACAACATAACCCAGGGTGGTGGTTCTTTGTGGGATCTTGAGTTAGGATGGGAGGCATTGCATTCTCCCAGGTGGGTTGTGTGGAGTTTGTGTTGAGGGGGGGTGTGAGGGGAGGTGCTTGTGACTATGGTCAGTGCTGCAAGTCCTCCTTCCCACCCAGCCAGCCAGATATCCCATCATGGTACGTGCTTGCATTGCAGGGAGTGGAAGTTGTCTCTCAGGATGTCAGTCAGTGGTGTCCTGCTGTTTGTTGGTGCACAGTTCCCAGCAGGGCCTTGTGCTCCCCACAGCAGTAGCCAGTGTCAGCCATCTTGTGAGTCCTTCTCCACTCCCTGTGATGTGCGCATGGTTCATGGTGGTGTTGATGGGACAGTTGTGGGGGTGAGCTATGTCTGTGACTACGACTCCCATGATGCTATTGGCTACACTGACTTGGCCAGCATACACAGAATTCCTTCCTTTCAGTGGTCTTCACTGTGTGTTGGTGTTGTTGTGGTGGCTACATGTCTGGATGTGTTTGTTAGTTCTATTTGTGCCACTGCCTAGCTGTAGTTGTAGTTGTGTTTGTACATGTGATGGCACGGTTGAATGTAACTTTTTTGATGGCATATGTTGTGTTTATCTGACTGACATACACATTTTGGGATGATTCTGTTCTGGTTGCTGTGTAATTGCTATGAGTGCATGGTGTGACTCTCCCCTTGACAGTGATGTGTGTGTGTATTGTGGCAGAATATTGTGTACATTTGTTGTGTACTCACCAGGCTCTGGGATGTTCTCTAGTCCATATACGCTCACTGGCGGAAGGATGGCCCGCACCTTCTCCTCCCAGGGCCTGAGGTATACTGGCTTGGCAGGAGGGCCACTGCCGGTGTATTGGCTCAGGAGGTAGTCTTTCTTGAGCAGCTCCCGGACCCTCCTGCGCACGTCATACCACCTGTTCTGGATGTCGGTCTTTGTGCGCAGACATGGTGATTGTGCGTTCACCCTGTTGATGATCCTCTCCCACATCTTGGTTTTCTGGGAGATGGGGGTCTGTTGGACCAGTGTGCCAAACAGCTGTGGCTCTACCCTGAGGATCTCGTCTACCAGGACTTCCAATTCACAATCTAGGAACTTGTGATTCTTCTTGGGGGCATGGTGATGGGTGGTGATGGTGAGTGATGTGAGTGTTGGTGTGCAGGTGAGGGTGTGTGAGTGTGTGTTTTGCTGGGTGTATGTGAGGTAGGTATTTGTTGGTGTGCTGATGGTGTGTGGCTTGTGTGAGGGATGAGCTGTGGGTGTGTGGTTGCTGTCTCTTGGGTGCTGGCAGTGGAATGGCATTTGCAAAGGATCATGGTTGTGATTTGTGTCCTTTATATGGGTGGAGTTGTGGGTGTGTCTTTGTTCTCTGTCCCCACCCCCCCCAGTATTTATTGGCTTTGTAATTGCTTGTTTGGCCTTTTTTTGTGTGATTTTTCCTTTGTACTGTCTGTGCATGTTGGAAACGTTCTTGTGACCGAGTCGGACCCTGCATTTGTCTCGTACGGTGTTCTCCGTTTCGTTCACGCTGTGTTTGTGCAGTTTTCTATGCTGCGTATGCGTCGGTCGCGGTGTTTTGTATTACTTTGGCTCGGTTTTGTATGCGTGCGGCTTGTCCTCCGTCCGACTCGGTCGTGGTTTTCGCGCCTTGCATCGTACTTTGCGGTTTGGAGTTCGCGTGTACGTTTCGGTCGGATTTGTTCCGGGTGCGTGTCGGTCGGTTCGATTTGCGTGTTTTTCCGGCCGGATTGCTGTTTTCCGTGCGGCTCGGTCGTTCGGCTTGGGTTCTGTACGTGTCGGTCGGATTTTGCACGCTTTGCATCGTACTTGGCGTGTCGGGCGCCACAGGTACGTGTCGGTCGGTATAAATTCCGGCTCCGAGTCGGTCGGTGCTTTTTCCGGCCCGAATCGGAATCGACCCCTTAGTTGTTAACTAGTGCCCGATTACGACTCTGGTGGAGTGAGGACCACCAGACTGGTGTGAGCGTGGCGGTGGCTGTATAGCCACCGCCACACCGGCGGTACAACCACCCCAGTCAGAGGCTGCAATATGCTCGGCGGAATCGCCGCAGTAACGCAAAGTATATTGCGAGTTCCGACGACGGTGACATGGGGGTTCCACCTCCATGTCCACTGTGGCGGAGAGGAAACCAAGGGGTACCTACAGGGCCACTTGTGCCTCCTCTGCATGTGGATGCACACAGGGAGTCAAAACATGTGCCCAACTGTGTGCATGCACAGCAGTTCTTGAACGGCATCGACTTTTCAGTCCATGGCGTGCGAGAACATTGTGAGGCATATACCCATACAGTGCCTTTTTGAAAAGCACCCTGACCTTTGGAAGAGGAACCACCCTGTAAATGCCACGCCGTTCGTAAGACTATACTGTGGCTAAGTGATATAGAAACCAACCTCATAAACTATCCATTGGGGCGTTTTGAGTGAATGAAATGAAGAATCATACAGTTTTATGTTCGACATTATTGCTTCCAAACGTCAAATCACTGGTTTCTTCCATACAGCCAAAAGTATTTTCAGGTTGTTAGATGCATGGTCTTTTAAGTCTGTGGATACATAAGTGATAAACAAAATTTTAAACAAGTTTGCAAGACACCTTCATAAACTTCAAAACTGTCAGTCACCCGAAACAAATTACTTTCACTACAGAGTATAATTTTAAAAAAGTACTTTAAGTTATCTACAGTAAAACTATTGTTATCCATAAATTAACTATAAATATTTAGGGCCTTATTACAATGTCAGTTGGAAAGCCTGCAACTGCTGGTTGGAGGTTTTCTAACCGACATGGTAGGTTTACAATCCGACCGCCGAATCATAATGTAGGCCGTCGGAGGGTAAACTGGACGGTCAATACGACAAGGTTCCAAACAAAATCCCTTAACAAAGGCGTTTCCGCCTTAGGGATTATGATGGCAGTTTTTGACAGCAAATCCATGTCGGCCTTCCCGACATGGATTTGCTGTTGAAAAGCAACTTTGGGGTAGCCCAGCAAGGCCAACTTCCACCCTGGCCCTCCGCATTTGGCCCTGAGGTGCCTGCCCCATGGTGCAGGGATGTTGTAAAACTTCCATTTTTCAATGGGAGCTTGTGCTGCAGGCTGTATCCTTCCCACTGTCCAACCCCTCCTCTTGGAGGGATCCCTGAATCGTTCCAACCCTCACCTTAGGGTACTTAAAGGCTTACCTGTGGGTGGGTCCCTTGATTAGTCGTGGGACAAGATTCAGATCAGACACCACTTCAACTTTGACCGTCTAGAAACTCTGGACTTCGCTCTGGGCACCGAGACCGCATTGGGGAAGATCCCTACTGCTCCTGGCCTCCTCGTCCTGCAAGCTTGCTGCAACGTCCATGTCCATGCTCCATACAGGTTCCTCACAAGGCCTGTGGACATCCAAGACACCTGAAGGAATCTCCCTTGGAGTGAAGGAGTCACTCCCCTACATCGGCAGGCACTTGCAACACAGCTGACCGGTCTGCCGATCCTGGCCTCCCACAGACTCCAAAAGGCTCAGCAACACAGGTGATGGTTCTGCACTCCCTCGAGTCAGACGCATCGAAAAGGTACTGTCTAAGAGTCTGTCGACGCTATAACTGACCCGCACAGACGCAGTCAGTTGGAACTGGCAGATTCTGTCGTCTTTAGCATCACGGTAGCTCGTGTGGAGCTACCGACTCGGTGTAATAGTGTTTGAAGCTCTTCCTCAAATATCCTGCATCCTTTGATCTCGATGGGCCTTCATCTCCCGTGCCTCCTGGTCACTCCTGAGTGACATAGACTCTGTCCCCTCTGCTTTCAGGTACCCCTCAACTCAAACTCCCCTCTGTGTTCCAACAGACCCTTTCATCCTTCTTCGGTAGCGGCATCTTCCTGAAGTCCTCCGGTGTGTTCAACGGCGGTTTCCGATGCCACTTCGCACCTATGCACCCTGGTCTCTTGGTGTAGGTATCCTGGTTCCTAGGGTAGCCACAGGTGGGGTGGCTCCTCAACCTTCTGTCTTCCACAGGGTGTCTTCAGGGTCCACTGAGAAGGGTCCTTCTTCTGTAATTCTGCAGCCGCGACTTACCCATTGACTTGAATTGAGCACGTGGCCGGGTCTCTACTCTGCACCCGGCCTCGGTGGGGTTCCTGGGTCCTTACCTGAGGTGGTTCCTTGGGTCCCCAGCACTTCTACGTCTTCTGGGTCCAGTCTTCACGTGAGTCACGGTTCTCATCCCACTAATTTTGTATATAGTTTGGTCTCCCCCTGGCGACCACTATGTATTGTGTGCTACTTACCGTTTTCTTTTGCAAAGTATTGTGTATACTGTGTTATATCTACGGGTAGGAGATATGGGTATGTGTTTTTGAGTGTCTTATAATAAATACATATTTTTATAAATACACTGTGAGGTTCTTTTTCGCTTAAGCTATACCAGTAAGATTACGTACTGGTAAAACAAGCTGCTTTACACTCCTGGACTAAGCCTGAAGGACGCTTTCCACAGCTACCACTTAGAGAGCTTTCTAAGGTTGTCTAAAACCACTGAAATCACCATAAGGGTTGTCTGGATTAGTGGAAGGTGCTACACTTACACAAGTTAGCACCATATACTAAGCCAGCCTCTAACAATTGTTATTTGAAAAAAAAAGAAATAAGAACAAACATAATTTTTGATTCAAAGACAATTTTTGATTGCATGTAATACACTATTTTTTTCTATTTTTAAAATGGCAAACTACTAAGATATATAATTACAAAAGTAGAGATAGTAAAACCAAGCTGCTTGTGAGAACACCCTTACATCATGAGTGTCAATATTTGTTAAACAATTTCAAAACAGAAATTTGCATATTACTAAAATAAGTAGCAACCTCACCCCCCAACGGCACACAAGTTTGATTTTCTGCAAAATCCTCAATCTCCTCTGAAAGTGTTTCGAATGGAAGAGATGCTGGAGATTCCTGATTGGTCATGCTTCCTGCAAAATTATTTGTTTAGGTTTACTAAAATTCAGTTTGGAAAAACAGACACTACTCATCCAACCCACCCCAAACCCTGCTCAATCAAAAATAAGTATTCAAAATTCCCGTATTTAACGCACTGTACTTTTCAAACCATATATTTTTGACAAACTGAGTTTCACGTTCTAGTACCTTTTCACCAAGTATGGTGCCATTTGCCCAGGTTGATGGTATATAATTCTAATACACATCCAACCTTGTCCCATTGCATAGAAAAAACATACCCTTTGATGGTTTGCTGCTGCAGCTTGACTTATAAGGCCTCAACATGTCAAGATTGTGTGTTGTACGTAAAGGGAGGTTGCTAGCATTAAGCAATGTAACACGCTTTCCTTGAATTTCAGCAATAGTGTATGGTCCTGTAAATTTATGTTCCAAAATGCCTCCTTTTCTTGTACTTTGCCTGCAATTTTTCAGAAGCACTAACTGTCCTTCTGTAAAGGTGCACAGCTTATATTTCTTTGTAACTCTCTTTTTGAAGTTTTCTTTTTGCTTTTCCTGTGCAATCTCAATATTCTGTTTTGTCTGCTTCTCAAAACTCTGCTCTTTTTTTTTCTTTTCGACAATAATTCACGCATATTCTGTTTCAGTTGGTAGTATAAACTCAAGCTATTAAAGGAACCATAAAACTCAATCACTAATTTGCATTATAATCACTACGATTAAACTTATTTGAAGAATTTTAAATATAAAATAATGTAAGACAGGTCTGCATAATGAAAAAAATACATTTTTAAATTGAATCTAACCCTCTTATTTATATAAAAATGAAAAGAAATTAAATATCAAGATTTATTGTAAATAAATCTTATGCACAAGAAGCGAAATGTGATTTAATAGTAGTCAAAACCTAAAGAGTATCCTGCAAGTGAATCTATGTATAATTACACAATAGAAATATGCAGATTTAAACATAAATAGGGGTAATGACTCTGAAACAAATAGAACATTTTAACAATTCTTCTAATTCAAAACACAATCATAATTTCAAACCAGATCCTCTGCAACCTCACTTGGAAATCTGGCTTCACGGCCATACATAAGTTGAAAAGCGGACCCTTTTGTGGTATGTGGCTTCGATCTTAAAGCAAACAACGCATGATCCAAAAATAAATCCCAGTCATTTTGATGCTCATTCACATATTTAGACAACGTGCTGTAAAATTACAAAAAAAGTAGCACGTGGCATGATTGTTACTGACAATATATAAATCAAGTTTCTTTCCCTTTAATCAAATATTTTCAATTACATTTGTTTCATGTAATCTTCAATGTTTCAAGTTACTATTTATATATCATTGAACAGCAAAGACCTGATTACGATGCCGGTCAGACTCTCGTTTGAACAGCAACATAGCGGAAGTGTGATCGCCCGACAAGGAGTCGGCGGTCCCGCTGCACTCATTTGAATGCGACCGCCTTTCACAGCGGTCACAAAGCGATATTTTCCATTGCCGCTTGTGCTGTGGGCTGCACCACGCGTCACAATAGAAAACAAACACTTTAAAAACAACACTGCACCGTGTGTGCCACACGGTGCAGGGATGTTTACCCAGGCCCCATAGCGGAAGGCCAAGGAGGAAGAAGGCCCCCGAGTGGGTGCCCAAAATGTCTTTACGCCTGCCTTTTCACAGCGTGCGGGCCTACATGAAAGGGCCAGCGGCACTGGCCATTGTAATTCCTACGGCGGTGCCTGAGTAGGCACCGCCCCTGTTGTAGGAATTACGGACCCCCAGTGGTCCAACTGGCTCAGGGACTGTCCCTCCGCCAGCTACCTCCGACCGCACACATTTTAATGCGTCAGTCAGACCGCAGCAACAGATGAGCCGTCGGATGCAGTCAGACCGCCATCAGAATAACCCCCCAAGTACTTGCAAACTTAAAAATATTCAAATGGAAATATTTTATAAATAAATTACCAATCAATACGTGTATAAAAACAGATTCAGAATTAGCTTTACCTTTTAATGCTAGCATTAGTACGCTCATCTAAACCATTTGTCTGTGAGAATAATCTATTTCTAAGAGTTTTGATAACTCAGAATTAACCTGAAAAAAAAGATATTTATATTTTATATTCAGATGTTTGAATTCCCAGTAAAAAGTATTGAGAGGGAACGAAATGTAATTATGTAGTACACAGATGTGTAAGACACCTTTAAAAGCACAATCCGACTAACAGGGTCAGAATCATAATACCTTTCAAATAAAGATAGTTTTAAATCATCCAAGTTTCAAAAGCGAACAGACACCCGTGCCTGTTGGCCTTTAATGAATTTGGAGTATAATCTGTTTGTGCAATTTATCAGCAACCAAATTAGGGGTCAAATGTAAAAGGTTTCAAAGAATGGGTAATGAAAATGCCACGTGACTTGCATCATATGGAATGAATTTTGCCTAACACTGAAAAGTGGGTAGCAATTAGTGGGGATCTGGCTCTCTAACAGAGTAAAAATGATTCTGACCCCAAGCGTGCAATTACCCACTGAATCAAAGGGTGCAGAACAATTTTTCAAATAGCACTGTCATTAAATATGACAGATTGGCAATTCCTCTTGTTTATTAATTAATCATGCCATTTCTAAATATATATCTATGACTTTTCCAAATCCCATTTTCCTTGGGCTTAGAAGATGATGAATTTCTAGATTTACATACAATTGTTTTGATAAAAAGATCTCAGTTACTTTATTGTAGCAAGTGAATGAATAGTAGAGAAACATTAAGGTTGTCTCGATATTATAATTGAGATTTACCTTTACCGTGCTTTTTTTGCATTCTTAAACCATACAAAAGAACACTTTTTTTTCAAACCTTTATGCAATAAATTCTTATCTAAAAAAAGTAAATATACCTTTCAAATGTTAATGATTTAAAAATAATACTATATATAAATAACACACAAATTAGTTATTATCATAATTGCATTATCAATATGTAAGGCTTATATTGTACACTCACTTCATTCACAAACTCCCTGCCTTGGTCTAATAGAACCCTTTTCGTACTCAGACTTCCACAGCGTAAGTACATTTGCAACAGTATGGAAGCAACTTCGGCTGCACTCTTTGATTTTAGTGGAAATGCCTCAACCCATTTTTGAAAAATAGTCAGTTGCAGTCAGCATATATTTGTATCCTGTAGGAGTGGTCGGTAAAGGTACATCAAATCCACTCCTAAAAGTTCCCAAACTTCTTCCACCTGTTAATATACACATTAAACATAAATGTTATCAAAAGGTATGCAAGCTCATTATTTCTAAAGTGTCAAACATTTTTATTTAAAATGTAAAGTCCTACCTACAGAACTAGACATATAGGGGCTCATTAGGATGGCGGGCGGAGGCACAACCGCGGTGCTGGCGGAAAATGTCTTTTTCCGCACACCAGCAGCGGTCCTCGCGCCTGCCATATTACAATGGGCAAACATAGCCCATTTTCCGTCCGCTGCGGAGTGACGCGGACCGCCAGAAATTTGCGCCCGCCACCGCGGCGGAGGCAGCCAATAGAGACACCGCCGTGCGGAATGACGTCCCGTCCGCCGTACAAATTGCGATGCCGCAAACAGCCCATCACACCGCAGCAGAGAATCCACCCACCCAGAGACGGCGGAAGCATGACAGCGGAGCGCGAAACCAGACTCCTGGTCCCCTCCACCCGGTCCTGACCGCAATGAATCCAGCTCTACAAGCCTTTCCGGCGCTGTACCTCATCCACTACCAGCAAATAATGCACCGTTGCGGACAACGCCGCAGGTACGCAAATACACAACTCCGCACACAACCACAACACACAACTCCTGTGCTGACATACAGTTCCTGTCCACATCAGACACTCTGGTGGGGACAGGAACATATCCCCCAGTTTACACCAACATGTCCCATCTGATAGAAACTCACCCCTCCGCATCCGGGTCACCCATCAACCGCGAAATCACTGCAATGTCCCGGTCACGTCACCATAGCGGTGAAGACGCGCGACAACCTGCGCACAATGTAGTAGGCAGGGCCGGCGCCAGGCATGGGCAGTCTGGGCAGGTTCCCAGGGCTCCACCTTCACCCTACCCACACTAGGCTTCCCACACCCATCTGTGAACATGCTGTGTGCTCCTCCTGTGCCCCCCCTGCACAATTAATCTGCCAGGTGTAGCCAGCCCTTGCAGCCCACACACCAAAGGACAAGGGAGCCTGACTTGGAAGGTGGGGGTGAAGAGGAACACCCTGCACAGAAGCTCAGGGGCTGGACAACCCTCCTCCTCACACCCACCTCCCACTCATGTGTAGCAAACTGAGCATGATTACAAAATGAAGACTCACAATGCCTATGAACATCCACTGAACTGTTCACACTGCCTGTCAAGTCACACACAAACACCCAACACTGATATCCAGCCACATACTCATACCATAGGTCAGCAGCAGCGGAGGACAAGAAATGGCCCAGCCAAAAGGGAAGTGTTTAGTGCTGGAAAACCATGGAGCAAGCCACATAGCATCTGTACATCACATGCAAGAGAAGGAACATATCACACCACCCTTATGCCAACAAATAGACATGAGTGGCACAGTGAGTGAACTTAAACCAAAGTGACCTCTGTGCAACAACACAGGGATACATCAAGGCAAGCCATGCATAGGCACAGGAATGATAGGAAGTGTCTGAAGTCATACAGTGACCAGCCACACATCTGTGTCAACTTACTTGACATGTGTATGTCATCAGCACAACACACAAGGCTCATTGTCACACTCCCTGACTGTCAAACACAAGTAGGACCTTCACACATGCCCCTCACCCAAGCACCTCACACCTGCAACACTCCACACCTGTGAGAAACACACATAATGGTGCAAATAAGGTCCTGTGAGTTCACTGACAACCAATCGCTGCATCCACAAACATCACACTCACACTCAGGGATGCCTGAACCAATGCTGACACAAAAACAACTGTCAAACACAAATCTCACAAACAACATCCACAGCAGTCCAACAATCCCAGACGTGCAGCCAAACAATGGAAAGGCAATGTGACCCTAGACAGAACAGGAGTACACAACATTGCCACTCAGGGCCAATGCACAGACACCATACCCCAACACAAACAAGAATTGCATCATCAAAAAACACTCATGAACACCAACTGGGATCAATGGGACAATCAGCTAACACAGACAGAGACACCACACCACTCATCCAGTGAACATGGTGTCACAGTGTACCACAAGCATGCACATGCACAATCCTGACAAGTGACAGGCCCAAAATAGGAGGACAAACCACTAGTGTGCACTCAAAACAAGCTCAGGAACAAGAATCCACCTTGCTTCATGTGACAGACACACAAGTAATGCACACTACACTTGCAACACACATCTGAATGTATCACACAGCAACAACTACTTACACACAGTGTCATGCAAATAGAACCTCACACACACATAGCATCTGCCAGTAGAAAGAGCCAACACAGGCCAAACACTGCATACATCCACAACAAACACACAACAGATGCACAGACCAATCCATCACATTGCAAACTCAGCTGGACATCAGGGGGATGCACACCAGGCAAGTACAAGGCAACATACACCGACAGCACTGTGTGCACAACAGCCAAACCAGTAGCCCACATATCTGAGTGCCACACCATGAACTCCCACAACAAAAATCATCACAGCACAAACATAACATCACACTCAGGAAGGGTAGCAGAACCTCAGCAAACACACATACAGCTTACCCATCACCCACAGATGCACAACTCAGGAAAACCCAGATGCAAACAACATGACTAGAGGACTGTGCTGCTCAAACATATGCACTGCACATGAGCAACCATGACAGCAAACCAGTAGAAGAAAATGGCACATAACTAATTTGGAACCTGTCCTGAGTGTCACATTGGTCATGTACACAGTTCATCCTCACACAGCATAGTGTCACGCTATGAAGTGGTTGGGAGGCTCACACACTGGCGAGCCATGGGGTGGAAGACATGAGATTGAAGTGGTGTGTACGTCAGTAGTGGACAGGTGAGGAGTGCACAGAACACAAACACATAGAGGAATTACTCACAATGTGTAGGCATCAGAAGCACATATAGGGGATGGCATGACTCCACATACCATCATGGAGCCAAAAATGGGTCAAGTGAAAGCAATGCATGAGAAAACTCACAAATAACGTCAGTGTGGCTTAGCAGGTCTGCACAGTGAGCACAAACAGTAACAAGACGCATGGCTGATCAACAAAACACAACACAGACTTGGCAGTCACACACTCTGCATACTCACAACTGGCAGCAACAACAAGTAGGTGTCCCCCAGGAGTGCAAGGACACATCAACGCACTGCACAGTGCCCAAACAACAACTCCTACATGTGCCCACAATCTGAAGCACATGGCAGACAATTGAAACAAACAGACACTCATTACCTGGATCATACATGTGTGCAGTTGGCATTGCAGGGGTACACACATATCAACACTATTGACAATGAAAGCCCATCCACACTGTATGACAACTCAAGTTCACATATCCAAATGTAGCCATGTGACTAGGAAGACAGGCCTACACAAGATGACCACACATCAACACTGCTTTACACACATCAAGAAAGATCACACTGATATGATGGACCCTAGCCACCCTGCAAGTAATCCTGTGGATAGGATTCACCTCTGTTGTGGTATTGCAGCATAACATGACATGTGTACGATTTAGCAAACATGACCCTAGAATGATTAGGATAACAGTAGATCATCACAAACACCCATCATTGCACCCTCAATCCTCAGAGTCAACAAGAACAAACGTGCCTGTCACCTCTGGCAAACTCTGAAAAAGTAAAACAAGCAATTGGCAATGTTAAAGTGGCATACAGAGCATGTGTCACATGCAACCATACCCATCCAGAACACATTTCATTTAGCAAGGACACTGACAAAGCAGACAACAGGAGTAACTGTCTTGATTACATATTACCCAGATAGGCATCAAAATTATAAAACGGCAAGGCCAGTGGCCAGTCCATAGTTCAAAGTATGTACATGTGTGCATGAGAACCTGCACAGGGAATGGGCATCCAAAGTGACAAACAGCAAGGCCAGTGGCCAGTCCATAGTTCAAAGTATGTACATGTGTGCATGAGAACCTACACAGGGAATGGGCATCCAAAGTGACAAACAGCAAGGTCAGTGGCCAGTCCATAGTTCAAAGTATGTACATGTGTGCATGAGAACCTGCACAGGGAATGGGCATCCAAAGTGACAAACAGCAAGGCCAGTGGCCAGTCCATAGTTCAAAGTATGTACATGTGTGCATGAGAACCTGCACAGGGAATGGGTAACACCGTACACTGCCATGGGACTCACCACAGCTCGGGGGACACAAATGGGCAGGCCAGAGACCGCTGTGGGAGGGATGGGTTTGGGAGGGGGACTTTGCCTCAGACCTGGCTGTCAGTTGAACTGGGAGGTGGCTGATTGTCGGGGCTAGTTGGAGAACTGGACCTGGGAGAGAGCGGAGCAGCTGAGGTAGAGGCATCAGTGGCTTTGTGAGCTGGAGGGCTGCTTGGACCGGGTGGCATGGTGGCACGGGGAGGCGGAGACATGCTGCCGTGAGACAGTGTGTGAGGGAGAATGTGGAGGGCTGCCTTTCCACTTCTTGGGGATTCGATAGGTAAGAATTGTCTTGGTTGGAGTGGGAAGCGGGGCGGGCACAACAGCCTCACTCTCCACCAAAGGTGCATCAGGTGCAGGTGGCTCTCCCTGTGGGGATTTGCTGGATCTGGTGTTACGCTTGGGCTGGCCTTGCCTTTTCCCTCCATCTCCTGTTGACCAGGTGAAACCCCAACATTGCTCTCCTGTCCCAGCTTCACAGGGGTGTGGGTGGGAGTTGAGGTTGTGGGTGAATCTGCCTTAGAGAGCTGTTTGTGTGGACTCTTTGCAGGCACCAGCTTCACAGCAGGCAGGGCAACTGTGTGTTTGTCTTTAGGAGCAGGTTTGGGGACGGGAGTGTCCTTGGATGGGGCTGATTTGGATGCATGTGAGCCTGAGGCCTGCTTCTTGGCCTGATGGCCCGGAGTGTCACCTGAAGGGCTTTTGCCTTTGCGCTCCTGTGTGCCTGTTTTCTGTGTGGGGGATGGTGTCTGTGATCTGGGCCGCTTGGAGTGCTGCTGTTGTGTGCTGCGTGTTGAGTACTTGGAGCCTGAGGGCTTTGGTGTGTGGTCACTCTCGTCAGATGTTGCCACTGGCAGGGTGGTTGCCGAAGGGACTGGAGCTGGACCCTGAGCCTGTGACCGCTGAATGGCTGCCGTCACTGTGGAGGACAAAGACTGGACAGTTCTGTGTAGCCCAGCCACGTCAGAATGAATGCCCTCCATGAAGGCAACTACCTGTGCCAACTTCTTGTCATGATCCTGAAAGGCATTCAGGAGAGTAGTCTGACCCACACACAGCTGGCGCAAAAGGTTCACCGCCTCAACACTGAGGGCAGCACGGGAAGACAGGGGCAGGGGCAGCGGTGCCTGGGGGGAAGGAAACTCCACCCTTCTTACTGCTGCGGGCACCGGCAGCACTAGTGGTAGTAGCCGGGAGGGTGGGCACTGGACGATGTGTGGTGGAAGAAGAGGCAGATTTCCCACTCCCTGTGCCCGCCATCATTGAGGAGTCACCGCTGGAGTCAGATGATGTTGAGGTTGGTGTTTCTGGGCGTGATTCTTCCAGGGCACTCCTGTCTCCCTCCGAGGCGCTGGTCACATCAGTGTCAGTGTGCTCATGTGTAGCAGTCGTGCCAGATGCCTCACCACTGGTGTCCGTCCCCTGTCCTTCAGTGCCCTCGGTAGATGCTGCAAAAGACAGAGACGTAGGTTCAGTATAGTGCCATACTCACAAACATCATATGCAAGCAAAGCACAAAACTCGAATATGATACCCCCATGTTGCACACCACCCGGTGCAGTCTGCATGTGCAACCTTAATGCAAAACTCAGAAGATGCATGGAAACATGCATAGTTGGCATTAATGACCCAGGATTGCGGGCGGAGGCACAACCGCGGTGCTGGCGGTGGCGGAAAATGTATTTTTCCACACACCAGCAGCGGTCCTCGCGCCCGCCATATTACAATGGGCAAACATAGCCCATTTTCCGTCCGCTGCGGAGTGACGCGAACCGCCAGAAATTTGCGCCCGCCACCGCGGCAGAGGCAGCCAATAGAGACACACCGCCGTGCGGAATGACGTCCCGTCCGCCGTACAAATTACGATGCCGCAAACAGCCCATCACACAGCAGCGGAGAATCCACCCACCCAGAGACGGCGGAAGCACGACAGCGGAGCACGAAACCAGACTCCTGGTCCCCTCCACCAGGTCCTGACCGCAATGAATCCAGCTCTACAAGCCTTTCCGGCGCTATACCTCATCCACTACCAGCAAATAAGGCACCGTTGCGGACAACGCCGCAGGTACGCAAATACACAACTCCGCACACAACCACAACACACAACTCCTGTGCTGACATACGGTTCCTGTCCACATCAGACACTCTGGTGGGGACAGGAACATATCCCCCAGTTTACACACACATGTCCCACCTGATAGAAACTCACCCCTCCGCATCCGGGTCACCCATCAACCGCGAAATCACTGCAATGTCCCGGTCACGTCACCGCAGCGGTGAAGACGCGGGAAAACCTGCGCACAATGTACTAGGCAGGGCAGTCTGGGCAGGTTGCCAGGGCTCCACCTTCACCCTACCCACACTAGGCTTCCCACACCCATCTGTGAACATGCTGTGTGCTCCTCCTGTGCCCCCCCTGCACAATTAATCTGCCAGGTGTAGCCAGACCTTGCAGCCCACACACCAAAGGACAAGGGAGCCTGACTTGGAAGGTGGGGGTGAAGAGGAACACCCTGCACAGAAGCTCAGGGGCTGGACAACTCTCCTCCTCACACCCACCTCCCACTCATGTGTAGCAAACTGAGCATGGTTACAAAATGAAGACTCACACTGCCTATGAACATCCACTGAACTGTTCACACTGCCTGTCAAGTCACACACAAACACCCAACACTGATACCCAGCCACATACTCATACCATAGGTCAGCAGCATCGGAGAACAAGAAATGGCCCAGCCAAAAGGGAAGTGTTTAGTGCTGGAAAACCATGGAGCAAGCCACATAGCATCTGTACATCACATGCAAGAGAAGGAACATATCACACCACCCTTAGGCCAACAAATCAGATATGGGTGGCACAGTGAGTGAACTTAAACCAAAGTGACCTCTGTGCAACAACTCAGGGATACATCAAGGCAAGCCATGCATAGGCACAGGAATGATATGATAGGAAGTGTCTGAAATCATACAGTGACCAGCCACACATCTGTGTCAACTTACTTGACATGTGTATGTCATCAGCACAACACACATGGCTCATTGTCACACTCCCCGACTGTCAAACACAAGTAGGACCTTCACACATGCCCCTCACCCAAGCACCTCACACCTGCAACACTCCACACCTGTGAGAAACACACATAATGGTGCAAATAAGATCCTGTGAGTTCACTGACAACCAATCACACACCCTGTGCTGCATCCACAAACATCACACTCACACTCAGGGATGCCTGAACCAATGCTGACACAAAAACAACTGTCAAACACAAAGCTCACAAACAACATCCACAGCAGTCCAACAAGCCCAGACGTGCAGCCAAACAGTGGAAAGCAATGTGACCCTAGACAGAACAGGAGTACACAACATTGCCACTCAGGGCCAATGCACAGACACCATACCCCAACACAAACAAGAATTGCATCATCAAAAAACACTCATGAACACCAACTGGGATCAATGGGACAATCAGCTAACACAGACAGAGACACCACACCACTCATCCAGTGAACATGGTGTCACAGTGTACCACAAGCATGCACATGCACAATCCTGACAAGTGACAGGCCCAAAATAGGAGGACAAACCACTAGTGTGCACTCAAAACAAGCTCAGGAACAAGAATCCACCTTGCTTCATGTGACAGACACACAAGTAATGCACACTACACTTGCAACACACATCTGAATGTATCACACAGCAACAACTACTTACACACAATGTCATGCAAATAGAACCTCACACACACATAGCATCTGCCAGTAGAAAGAGCCAACACAGGCCAAACACTGCATACATCCACAACAAACACACAACAGATGCACAGACCAATCCATCACATTGCAAACTCAGCTGGACATCAGGGGGATGTACACCAGGCAAGTACAAGGCAACATACACCGACAGCACTGCATGCACACCAAGCAGTGTGTGCACAACAGCCAAACCAGTAGCCCACATATCTGAGTGCCACACCATGAACTCCCACAACAAAAATCATCACAGCACAAACATAACATCACACTCAGGAAGGGTAGCAGAACCTCAGCAAACACACATACAGCTTACCCATCACCCACAGATGCACAACTCAGGGAAACCCAGATGCAAACAACATGACTTGAGGACTGTGCTGCTCAAACATATGCACTGCACATGAGAAACCATGACAGCAAACCAGTAGAAGAAAATGGCACATAACTAATTTGGAACCTGTCCTGAGTGTCACATTGGTCATGTACAAAGTTCAGCCTCACACAGCATAGTGTCACGCTATGAAGTGGTGGGGAGGCTCACACACTGGCGAGCCATGGGGTGGAAGACATGAGATTGAAGTGGTGTGTACGTCAGTAGTGGACAGGTGAGGAGTGCACAGAACACAAACACATAGAGGAGTTTCTCACAATGTGTAGGTATCAGAAGCACATATAGGGGATGGCATGACTCCACATACCATCATGGAGCCAAAAATGGGTCAAGTGAAAGCAATGCATGAGAAAACTCACAAATAACGTCAGTGTGGCTGAGCAGGTCTGCACAGTGAGCACAAACAGTAACAAGACGCATGGCTGATCAACAAAACACAACACAGACTTGGCAGTCACACACTATGCATACTCACAACTGGCAGCAACAACAAGTAGGTGTCCCCCAGGAGTGCAAGGACACACCAACACACTGCACAGTGCCCAAACAACAACTCCTACATGTGCCCACAATCAGAAGCACATGGCAGACAATTGAAACAAACAGACACTCATTACCTGGATCATACATGTGTGCAGTTGGCATTGCAGGGGTACACACATATCAACACTATTGACAATGAAAGCCCATCCACACTGTATGACCACTCCAGTTCACATATCCAAATGTAGCCATGTGACTAGGAAGACAGGGCTACACAAGATGACCACACATCAACACTGCTGTACACACATCAAGAAAGATCACACTGATATGATGGACCCTGGCCACCCTGCAAGTAATCCTGTGGATAGGATTCACCTCTGTTGTGGTATTGCAGCATAACATGACATGTGTACGATTTAGCAAACATGACCCTAGAATGATTAGGATAACAGTAGATCATCACAAACACACATCATTGCACCCTCAATCCTCAGAGTCAACAAGAACAAACATGCCTGTCACCTCTGGGAAACTCTGAAAAAGTAAAACAAGCAATTGGCAATGTTAAAGTGGCATACAGAGCATGTGTCACATGCAACCATACCCATCCAGAACACATTTCATTTAGCAAGGACACTGACAAAGCAGACAACAGGAGTAACTGTCTTGATTACATATTACCCAGATAGGCATCAAAATTATAAAACAGCAAGGCCAGTGGCCAGTCCATAGTTCAAAGTATGTACATGTGTGCATGAGAACCTGCACAGGGACTGGGCATCCAAAGTGACAAACAGCAAGGCCAGTGGCCAGTCTATAGTTCAACGTATGTACATGTGTGCATGAGAACCTACACAGGGAATGGGCATCCAAAGTGACAAACAGCAAGGTCAGTGGCCAGTCCATAGTTCAAAGTATGTACATGTGTGCATGAGAACCTGCACAGGGAATGGGCAAAGTGACAAACAGCAAGGTCAGTGGCCAGTCCATAGTTCAAAGTATGTACATGTATGCATGAGAACCTGTACAGGGAATGGGTAACACCTTACACTGCCATGGGACTCACCACAGCTCGGGGGACACAAATGGGCAGGCCAGGCACCGCTGTGGGAGAGATGGGTTTGGGAGGGGAATTTGCCTCAGACCTGGCTGTCAGTTGAACTGGGAGGTGGCTGATTGTCGGGGCCAGTTGGAGGACTGGACCTGGGAGAGAGCGGAGCAGCTGAGGTAGAGGCATCAGTGGCTTTGTGAGCCGGAGGGCTGCTTGGACCGGGTGGCATGGTGGCACGGGGAGGCGGAGACATGCTGCCGTGAGACAGTGTGTGAGGGAGAATGTGGAGGGCTGCCTTTCCACTTCTTGGGGATTCGATAGGTAAGAATTGTCTTGGTTGGAGTGGGAAGCGGGGCGGGCACAACAGCCTCACTCTCCACCAAAGGTGCATCAGGTGCAGGTGGCTCTCCCTGTGGGGATTTGCTGGATCTGGTGTTACGCTTGGGCTGGCCTTGCCTTTTCCCCTCCATCTCCTGTTGACCAGGTGAAACCCCAACATTGCTCTCCTGTCCCAGCTTCACAGGGGTGTGGGTGGGAGTTGAGGTTGTGGGTGAATCTGCCTTAGAGAGCTGTTTGTGTGGACTCTTTGCAGGCACCAGCTTCACAGCAGGCAGGGCAACTGTGTGTTTGTCTTTAGGAGCAGGTTTGGGGACGGGAGTGTCCTTGGATGGGGCTGATTTGGATGCATGTGAGCCTGAGGCCTGCTTCTTGGCCTGATGGCCCGGAGTGTCACCTGAAGGGCTTTTGCCTTTGCGCTCCTGTGTGCCTGTTTTCTGTTTGGGGGATGGTGTCTGTGCTCTGGGCCGCTTGGAGTGCTGCTGTTGTGTGCTGCGTGTTGAGTACTTGGAGCCTGAGGGCTTTGGTGTGTGGTCACTCTCGTCAGATGTTGCCACTGGCAGGGTGGTTGCCGAAGGGACTGGAGCTGGACCCTGAGCCTGTGACAGCTGAATGGCTTCCGTCACTGTGGAGGACAAAGACTGGACAGTTCTGTGTAGCCCACCCACGTCAGAATGAATGCCCTCCATGAAGGCAACTACCTGTGCCAACTTCTTGTCATGATCCTGAAAGGCATTCAGGAGAGTAGTCTGACCCACACACAGCTGGCGCAAAGGTCCACCGCCTCAACACTGAGGGCAGCAGGGGAGACAGGGGCAGGGGCAGCGGTGCCTGGGGGAAGGAAACTCCACCCTTCTTACTGCTGCGGGCACGGGCAGCACTAGTGGTAGTAGCCGGGAGGGTGGGCACTGGACGATGTGTGGTGGAAGAAGAGGCAGATTTCCCACTCCCTGTGCCCGCCAACATTGAGGTGTCACCGCTGGAGTCAGATGATGTTGAGGTTGGTGTTTCTGGGCGTGATTCTTCCAGGGCACTCCTGTCTCCCTCCGAGGCGCTGGTCACCTCAGTGTCAGTGTGCTCATGTGTAGCAGTCGTGCCAGATGCCTCACCACTGGTGTCCGTCCCCTGTCCTTCAGTGCCCTCGGTAGATGCTGCAAAAGACAGAGACGTAGGTTCAGTATAGTGCCATACTCACAAACATCATATGCAAGCAAAGCACAAAACTCGAATATGATACCCCCATGTTGCACACCACCCAGTGCAGTCTGCATGTGCAACCTTAATGCAAAACTCAGAAGATGCATGGAAACATGCATAGTTGGCATTAATGACCCAGGTGACGTTCACACAGCCAAATTGTCAGGGTTGTCAGCAGCACAAGAAATAAACAACGCCACTAACCTTTTCACCGTGGCCAGCGGAGACGATGGTCGATGACAATTCCCCCAATTCTCCTGAACGCAACCCCCAACAGAGAAAGAGAACACTGCTGCGGGAGGTCGTGCCTCGGGGAAAAGGGAAAGGGATAAAACAATAAACTGTGCTGCAGTACCCTAGTACCTCGCTGGTCTGGTCAAGGAATCCGAATAACACCCTTCTAGGTTTTTTAGGCTCTGCAGTGTAAGAGAAAACAAACAAGCATGAGAAGCACCACACTTCTATAAACAAATGTTTTTCTAGAACGTTAAACCATACATACACTCACCAGGAGCCCTGCAGCTACACTCTGAATAACTTGGGTCAGCATAGCTCCACCAGATAATTCACCATCAAAAAGAGTCCACCTGGGAAGAGGTAGCTAGCTTCCAATAGGTATGCCGTAAGTCAAAGCCTACTGTTAGAATATCACAGTAAGATCGCTCCCAGTAGTGTTGTTCGAATATAAGAACGAAAGTCGTCTATATATACTATTCAATAACACTGAATAGTAGGCAGAGAGTAAGGAACACAAAATGAAAAGAAAATCCAGTGCACAGTCAAGGTATACCTGCCATAAGACTGTGCTGAACGAAATGCAAGGTAAGAAGCAGTGTCAAACAAATGAAAAGGAAAACATAACTCCTCTCCGGTAAAGTAATGGTGGTTCTTTAACCGCAATACCGACTTGAGAGGTAGGCGGGCTGATAAGGCTCAGCTGATAAAAGTAAATCAGTAACGGTAATGAAGGTAGCGCTCCGGCGCTCCTTCCAAGCACCTGCTATGTGTCTGTGCCTCGGACGAGCTGTGCCTGTAAAACGGGAACCGGTTCGTAATCCGACGGGTGGAGCCAACAGGAATCCTCAGGGTCTCAGGAATCGCGGTAGATTCTTCTTGCTGAAATCCGGCGGGGAACACCTTCCGCCACTTGCAATGCTCGGGAACGGATTGTCAAGCACTTCTCTCAGGAGGAAGAGGTGCTTAAATAGGGAGGCGGCTTCTTCCGTGTTGCATCCTGAAGTGCCCCACTGCCTGCTGGGAGTTGTAGTGCCTCGGGCTCTTATTCCGCTTACACCCGGGCCCTCGCATGCAAAGAAGGCGTGTACGTGCCTGTTTGGCGGTCTCCTTAAGAGTGAGCGCTACAGTACCCCCTCTCAAGGATCGCCGACTCGGCGGTCGTCCAGGCTTCCCAGGATGTGCTGCATGGAACCGTTCCACTATCTCCGGGCAATGGAGATTGTTTTCAGGTTCCCACGTTCTGTCTTCTACCCCAAACCCTTTCCACTCTACCAGGTATTGAACCCTCCCCCTTATTAGCCGGGAATCAAGGATATCCTGTACCTCGTACTCCTCCTGCCCGTCTATTTCTAAAGGGAGGGGCCTATCTGGTAGCCTCATGCTGGTAGGACATGACTGAAGTAAGGACACATGAAAGACAGGGTGAATATGCCACGAGCGAGGCAGTGATAACCTCATGGCTACAGGGTTGATAACCTCCTCAATACTATAGGGGCCAACATACTTGGGTTTTAACTTGTTTATGCCCTTTAGATGTAAGTTCTTTGTGGAGAGCCAGACCTTATCCCACACCTGGTAATCGGGTTCCTTTGCTCTTTTCTTGTCAGCAAAGTGCTTCTGTGCTGATTGGGCTGTCGCAAGATGTTGCTTGGCATCAAGCAATACTGCCCGGAGATGCGCATGATGTTCGTGCACGCTCGGTAGTTTGGATTCAACAGGCCATTCAAACGGGAGCATGTTAGGATGGTCACTCGGTTGATGGCCCTGTAATCGATGCACGTTCTCAATTCGTCACAATCTTTCTTCGGGATAAAGAAAAGAGGGGACGACGCTGGTGAAGAAGAGTGTTTGATGAACCCGGAGGCGAGATTTTCTTCGAGGTAGGTCTTTAGGTATTGCGTCTCTGGTTCGGTCAAGGCATACACTCTGCTACATGGTATGTCGGCTCCTGGTATCAACTCGATGCAACAATCATACACTCGATGGGGTGGTAACTGGGTCGCTTTTTGTTTATCAAAGAGAGGTTTGTATTCTCTGTATATGTCAGGCAATGAGGTAGAACAGCAATACTGGTTTTGTACACAGGCCGTTGCCAAGTAACTGGACTGTGTATTCTCTTGGCTTCCTGGATGGATCGCTAACTTGGTGCAAGGTCTTCTGCAGTAGTCAGAATTCATGGTAACCGTACGGGCCGCCCACTGGACAACAGGATCATGTAAGGTCAGCCAAGGCATGCCTAGGATGAGACGGAACTGAGGAGCATCAATAAGATCGAATTGAACATATTCGTAATGGTCAGTGCCAAACTTCATTAGAAGGGGAAGAGTGCGGTATTTAACAGGTCCAGAAGTCAGTGCAGTGCCATCTACTGCCTTCACATGTTCAGGGGTTTCTTTCTTTTCCCAAGAAACACCTATCTTCAGAGCAAACTCCTGATCAATGTAATTTCCGGTCGCTCCGGAATCCAGTAAGGCGTCTACCTCTAACACATTTATCGATGTGACCCATAGAGAGACGCCGACGTTCAAATGAGCTACAGCGGGTTGTAGTGTGTTGGCAATCACAGACGAGATCGATATACGTCGTTTGCCCAAACCAGGGATCTCATCCTGACTCGGGCTCTTCAGTTTTCTGCCGGTTCTCCTTGTCTGATCGTGGCTTGTATCCGTGAAATGGAGGTTCTGCCAGGGAGCTGTGTCCGAGCACGACATTCTCTGATAAAATGACCTCCTTTTCCACAGTACAGACATAACTTCATCTTCCTTCTTTTTTCTTTCTCTTCTGTAGTAAGGGGACCCCGAATTCCCCCTATCTGCATAGGTTCGGGTCCTTCTGTGGACTTGGGATGTTCCTCAACTGAGGTTTTCGGTCTGGTATACAGGAATCGAGTGTCTCCTCTGTTCTTGTCCCCTTTTCTTTCCTGTAGTCTATGATCGAGTTGAACTGTTAATTCTATTAACTCCTCACATGTCTGTGGTAACTGGACCACTTGAGAAAGGACATCCTTTAATTCTCCACGTAACCCCTGGTAAAATAGAGTGGTACGTTTTTCAGGGGGCCAGTCGGTTTAGACTACCAGGCGGTTAAACGATGTTATATAGGTTAGTAAGTCTTGAGACCCTTGTCGCAAGGTGAGAAGTTCCCGGTCCAAGGTCATCATATGTGATTTCCTATCGAATAGTTTCCTCATTTCCAAACAAAAGTCCGGAAATTTGTGCAGGACAGGGTCGTTTCGTTCCATAAGTGGAATGGTCCAACTGGCCGCATTACCCCCCATGTATGACATCATGAAAGAGGTTTTCGCTGCTTCATCCTGAAATACAGCCGGTTTACACAGGAAATGAAGTCTGCATTGATTCAGAAAAGTTTCAAACTTCTTCGGATCACCATAAAAACGTTCTGGCGGTGCCAAAGGTATGCCGGTATTCTGTATCACATGGACGGTGGGAACGGCATCTGTCGATGGTGGGGGAGCAGGAGTGGCAGAGAAAAACCCACCCACATGAGGGACAGAGGAGGGGGAGTGTGCTGCATGTACTGGAGGAGGTAGGGTAGCTTCTCTTATGTAGGAACCCGCCCCGGGACCTCTGCGGGTTAGGCCTGCTACCTCTCTGCGCAATGTGCCCAACTCCTTCTTTAAGTCCTGATTTTCTAAGCGAGATGTTTGTACCTCCTGTTGTAGAGCCGTCAGGCTCTCCGAAAGTGAGGACAACAGCACGTTAGTATCCATCGTCTAGGCTGGGCGTTTAGACTTGGGCTTGACAATCTGTCAGGGTTGTCAGCAGCACAAGAAATAAACAACGCCACTAACCTTTTCACCGTGGCCAGCGGAGACGATGGTCGATGACAATTCCCCCAATTCTCCTGAACGCAACCCCCAACAGAGAAAGAGAACACTGCTGCGGGAGGTCGTGCCTCGGGGAAAAGGGAAAGGGATAAAACAATAAACTGTACTGCAGTACCCTAGTACCTCTCTGGTCTGGTCAAGGAATCCGAATAACACCCTTCTAGGTTTTTTAGGCTCTGCAGTGTAAGAGAAAACAAACAAGCATGAGAAGCACCACACTTCTATAAACAAATGTTTTTCTAGAACGTTAAAACATACATACACTCACCAGGAGCCCTGCAGCTACACTCTGAATAACTTGAGTCAGCATAGCTCCACCAGATAGTTCACCATCAAAAAGAGTCCACCTGGGAAGAGGTAGCTAGCTTCCAATAGGTATGCCGTAAGTCAAAGCCTACTGTTAGAATATCACAGTAAGATCGCTCCCAGTAGTGTTGTTCGAATATAAGAACGAAAGTCGTCTATATATACTATTCAATAACACTGAATAGTAGGCAGAGAGTAAGGAACACAAAATGAAAAGAAAATCCAGCGCACAGTCAAGGTATACCTGCCATAAGACTGTGCTGAACGAAATGCAAGGTAAGAAGCAGTGTCAAACAAATTAAAAGGAAAACATAACTCCTCTCCGGTAAAGTAATGGCGGTTCCTTAACCGCAATACCGACTTGAGAGGTAGGCGGGCTGATAAGGCTCAGCTGATAAAAGTAAATCAGTAACGGTAATGAAGGTAGCGCTCCGGCGCTCCTTCCAAGTACCTGCTATGTGTCTGTGCCTCGGACGAGCTGTGCCTGTAAAACGGGAACCGGTTCGTGATCCGACGGGTGGAGCCAATAGGAATCCTCAGGGTCTCAGGAATCGCGGTAGATTCTTCTTGCTGAAATCCGGCGGGGAACACCTTCCGCCACTTGCAATGCTCGGGAACGGATTGTCAAGCACTTCTCTCAGGAGGAGGAGGTGCTTAAATAGGGAGGCGGCTTCTTCCGTGTTGCATCCTGAAGTGCCCCACTGCCTGCTGGGAGTTGTAGTGCCTCGGGCTCTTATTCCGCTTACACCCGGGCCCTCGCATGCAAAGAAGGCGTGTACGTGCCTTTTTGGCGGTCTCCTTAAGAGTGAGCGCTACACAAATAGCTGGCACGTGCCTCCTGTTAACCTGACATACTGATTTCTGTAAGCATACCTACGTGCCTGTAGGTGAGATATAGATGTACATCTCAACATGTTGTCACAGTCACATACGGAGTCACTTTAAGGGGACAACACAGATACTGACTCCAGAATGTCCTTATACTATGGCCATGAGCTAGTGATGTCCACCATGTTGTGCTTTGAAGCACAACGACCGTTGCACATTGGTGTCAGATGTGTAGTTCTCACAATTTCCAAGTCAGGCACTGCCCACATCGACGAAAGCACACTAAGATGAGGCACACTGCTGTTCACTTCCCGGTGATGTCTATGACACCCATAATGCAGCAGATGTCAGAAGGCCACATCTCATCTTGCAATGCCAAGGGCCATTATATTAAACACATGAGGAAGTACATGTAGCAAAAAATGCATGACAGCTGCACTCAACACAGAGGCCACTTACAAGCCATTGCATCACACTAGAAACATCACAGAGCTCCGCACTGGCTCAGGGTTGGGATACATGCAGTCACTCACACCCAAAGTCACCCTTCGCAGAATACTCACCCCCAACTTGCTGCTGATGGGCCCTCAAACATCCATCCAGCTCTGGCTGTCTCACTGCCAAGATGCGGGCCATTAGTGGTGTCATGCTCCTGCGCGCCAACCTGCCAGTCCGAGGGAGCAGCCCCAGCGTCATCTCTGCCACATTTTTGCTCAGCCGGCAGATGTCATCCCACCTCTTGTGACAGTGTGTGTGCCGTCTGTTGGGGACACCCAGACCCCGCACCTTGCGTGCAATGGCCCTCCATAAGGCCTTACGCTGGCGGACTTTAAGCTGCAGGCATGGGAGACAAGAAGAGGAAGTTTCAGTGTCACTGGGTTATGTACCACTGTGTCTCAGTACAGGAGCATGCACAACCTTAGCAGAGCTAAACAGATATGTTTAGCTCACTGTGTCATGGAGGTCACATTTAGGGACATGATCTTACATCCTCACACCCTTCTCAGAAGGTGTGTCTTGTGCAATCCACAGGCCTAAGATAGAACATTCATGAATAGGGTGGCAGACAACACATGTCTCACTCTGTCCATTTACTGATGTGTCCCGGTCAAATTGGGCAGTATCTGTGCAGGCCAGGGGGACTCACACTGAGGTTAAACGTGGGCCATGAGAACATTCACATGCATGTACAATATGAGAGGGCAAACAGTGCCTACACATGCGAGTCAGTACACATAATGAAAACAAGGGAAGGAGGATGTTTCAGGAGTACATTAATATGATGTGTCATAGGTGCATTTCCAGCATGAGTGTCACCCTCAGGCATTTCAATCTTGTGCATAATGCTTACATATCCATGGTGGCAATATTAGAAATGTACACACATCCTTCAGTACCCTCTGGACGAAACACATTTGTAATGTCACACATGAACATGTGAAAAGCTCATGGACTCTGACATCCATTGGCACAGGCAATGTTTGTTCTGACTTCCACTTTCCAAACCAGCAGTGTAACTGTATGGCTGCACAAACACTGCATGTCCCTCCCATCCTGAAATGCAGCCATGGATCTGTGGGAAATGGGCTACAAAATACATTGACATGAAGTCAGCATGCTAGGCAGTGTATCACACAAACTTGCACTCACAGGTACATACTACAGCAGATCCACTTCATGTGTGCACTCTGCACTCGCCAACTTTTACTCTGAGACACTTACCATTACATCCGGAGCACCATATAGCCTTCCATACTGTGAAAGCACCTCGTCCACCAGGACCTCCAGCTCCTCTGTGGTGAAGGGACGGGCCCTGATGTTCTCAGTTCTCGCCATCACTGGGTCCAGGAGACAGGTACAGCAGCAGTTGTTGGTGAAGAATGGCAGGCAGCAGTGTCTGGATGCAGTGGAAATGTGTGGCTCTCTCCCAGACATGTATAGCCCCCTGCGCTTGTTTCAGTGGTACTCAGATGCTGCAATTGGTGTTCCAGCTCAGCTTTGTTCAAATGTAACCAATGACCGGCCCTGCGGTAGCGGAGCACGCCTACCGCGATTTTCTAAATTGTATTACACTACCGCGATTGCGGGTCCCATTGGCTGCATGGGCATTGGCGGTGTCACACCGTGGGGCCCAGGCGGTCGCTACTGCAATCGTGCGTCTTTCAATTGTAACCAATCACCGGCCCCGTGGTAGCGGAGCACGCCTACCGCGATTTTCGAAATTGTATTATACTACCGCGATTGCGGTACCCATTAGCTGAATGGGCATTGGCGGTGTCACACCGCGGGGCCCAGGCGGTCGCTACCGCAATCGTGCGTCTTTCAATTGTAACCAATGACCGGACCCGCGGTAGCGGAGCACGCCTACTGCGATTTTCGAAATTGTATTACACTACCGCGATTGCAGTTCCTATTGGCTGAATGGGCATGGGCATTTGCGGTGTCACACTGCGGGGCCCAGGCAGTCGCTACCGCAATCGTGCGTCTTTCAATTGTAACCAATGACCGGCCCCGCGGTAGCGGAGCACGCCTACAGCGATTTTCGAAATTGTATTACACTACCGCAATTGCGGTTCCCATTGTCTGAATGGGCATGGGCATTGGCGGTGACACATCGCGGGGCCCAGGCGGTCGCTACTGCAAATTGGCATCTTTACATTGGTGCCAATGGCCGTGATTGCGGTGGCGGTGCACGCTTACGGCACATATGGACACATCATGCTATGGCAATGGCCAGTTCTCAGCATTGAACAGTAGACTCGTACTATGAATCATGCCACCAGATAGTGTAATTCAATGCTAGTGTGACATTTAACTCACTGATGACTACACATGCCATGTCAGGGCACAGGATTACATGCATTGGCATGTACTCCCTCACATGTCAGTTATGATGTTGTTGTGCATGTACACAGATCTGTTGTGTGATGGACTCTCAAATATGTACACATGTCAATGTGTGAGATGGCTAAGCAACCCACAGTAATGATGGACTGACTACATAATGGGCATATTTCACTGTGTAGATTGCTGGACTCATGTTTCTACTAGATCTTTATGCACACATTGTGCTCATTGTGTTGGTAATGTGTGCCCTGTCCGACTCACGCAAGAAGGTGTGGCAGGTACAGCTGCCACATCGAAGCCAGCAGTGTTGCTGTTTCGGACATGTGCTGTGTCAACTACTCTCAGGGCTGGTGACACAAGATGTTGGAATGTACCTTTCGGCATTCACATAGTCTGAATCTGTTTTGGGGGTACTCACTATGTTGATACTGGACACGTGTACAACTACTTTTGATCAAGGTGTCTCTGATCCAGCGGTAATTTCACGGTTATTTCTCAATGCAAAACATAATTTACCTCTAGTTTACAGCTTTAAAGGTGATGGACCTTTGCCACCGTGTATCACCTTCAGGAGACTTTACATAAACATGAAAAATCAAAAATACAATTAATATTTAAGCCAATAAAGAGAGTTGTGAATATTTTAAAGGGTTTTATTTTCTAGTCAAAAGTTAAGTTTCTCTGACCCTTTATTCATTAGTCAAATATCAATCAGGTTACAGAATTGAAAAACAGGAAAAATAGAATTAATACAAAACATATTATAGGTTGCATACAAAGCACTCCATAAAGGAGGAAAAAACCCTAATTCTATGTCAGTCAGAACTCTTTAAAGAGTTTCAGGAAAAATATAATTTGAGAGTTAGTTGTGCAAGGCTAATCAATAATTAATAATTGGCAAAAATCTCCCATAAAGAGAAATAAATGCATAAGACAAATAAATCTTTTCAGAACTAGTTAGTTAGTCAAAGCATAAACTTAGAGTTTTAGCATCTAAATCTAAACCTGTTCCATCAGCTGCTTCCTCTACCCTGGTCTGTTCAATCTGTCTCTCTGTGTCTCACACAGAGAGGCTGCCCTCCCTTCACAAGACCACAGAGGAATGTGATCTGCCTTGCCAAAAATATGACGTGCAAGGACTCTCTGGAAAAAAATATGAGCAAGAACCCCTCCTCCCTCTGTCTTTCCTCGGACACAATCTCCTCCCAGGCTGCACCCGCGACGTTCACGTACCTAACCCATATGATGTCTGTGTCAGATCTGCTTCTTCTCCTCTCCTCCCTCTAAGACTTCTAAGGCGTCTAAGGCTGCCACGCCCCCTATGGGGTCATTTTTTATACTCTAATTCTTGGCTGACTATACTAATAATGTTGCAGTTTCAGTAGAAACTCGCACTGTGATTGGTTAGCATAGATGACATGAGGGTCTCACCATCCTGTTCTCATTGCAAATCCAACCCATACCAGTTCTGACAATAAGGGCTTAATGCTAAGAACAATATACATAACATGTACCAGTAAGAACATTTCTTGCAACAAAATGTATCACTCAATTTCCTGTCTCTCTTTCACTTGGCACACAGGGATGACACTTTCCCACAAATACTGGTACATTGGCACGATGACAGGAGTGTACAGTTCATTGTGGCCTTGACCCATGTGTCTTCACTTGAGGCACTTGGCAGTTCTTGCAGCTGGAAGAATCTTCTGCGCATGTGTCTCTCATTCAGCACACTGCTAACAATTCTCAACCATGCTGGATTCTTAGGCAGCCATTTTATGGTGGGCCCAAAAACAAAACAAACACAAAAGAATATTAATTTATGAAATAAAACCCATTATGTTTACGTCCCCCCATACTAGTACCCTGTATTAGTTATTACCTAGCAAAAGCTATTAGTTTAAAGCAGCTTTTCTATCATTTGTGCACAACATACAAAAATGTGCAATGTACAACATAGCATAAACATGCTCTAGTGCAAATTTTCAAAGCTCAAACAGTTAATACATACTCATAACAACGTTCTCTAATGTTTTAGATAGCTTTTCATGCAAAATGCGTTTGCCCCATGTGTAGTGTTGGTGCATGGTTGATTAATACACATTATAAAAAGATGTGTTATGAACTGAATATGCATTGTCTAAATATGCAACAAAGCCATAGTCTCTTGAGACGGGAACAGGGAAAAGGAGCTGGGAGGAGAGAACACATTCCATGCTTATCTTCAAAGCTAAGAGGAAACTGAAACCACGAGTATCTCTACACTGCAAAAACACATGTTAATTTAGCACAAGCATTTCAGACTGAAAGCATTTTGACCAGGCCTCATTTCATGTCTTTCACTTTGCATGCACCAAAAGTGCCATTTTAAAATGCAGTCTGTCTGAAACACAAAAATAAAGCAATGCCTGAATCCAGATGAAATCTGAGCTACATCAATCCTCCCTTTGATAAAGTCAAATCATGATACCTCCATTGATTTGTTCTTTCTCACACTTATTTAATTTCACAGGTGACATTTTTATTGCAAAAGCTGAGCATACAACAATTTTACCTCTATTTCTAAGGCAACACAAGTTTTGTCTGTAATCAGATCATATATAGCCAAGCTCAAAATTTTAGTGCAGAGTTCTGTAAGTAGCTTCTTGGAACTGTTAGTCTTTTCTAAAATAAGTAACTAAAATAATAAAAGGAAAATTCAACAGGACAGTTCTTTTTTAATTTTTTTTTACTTCATCTTTTCTTCTTTTTCTTTCATCATTCAAAGATTCTTTTCTCTTCAGCTCTTGACAATTCTCAGTTATTTGTTTCAGCATTTCTTTTTCTCTTTGTCACCAGCTCGCCATCTGGGTGGCTCATATAGTTCATTCAAAGTGGCATTCTGTACTCTTTCCATGCATTTTGACCACTCAGGTGCTGAGAAACTCTGACAGAGCACCATCAATTCTTTGCACTTTTTCAATCCAAGCCTTTCACTTTTATTTTCACTTTGATCAGATTCAGATGTTTCAGCTATGGGTGCAAATGATTTTTCAAGGGACCACTGTAGACTTTTTGGATACCCTTTCAGCCAGCTTTTTCCTACCTCCACTCGTAGGCCCACAGCACTAATTTCTTCTTCAGAGGCTGCATCTGACTCTTTCACCCCTTTGACACCGCTTTCATCTGTGTCAGTTTCCACTTTTTGCTTTTCCATTGCCACTTCAGTTTTCTCTAGTGCTGCTTCAGACTCTGTGTGTTCCCTTACAGCTTGACTGACCCTCTTCTGTGGACTTTTGACCACTGCTGGCATATCTTCTTGAAGAGGAGCTGTTTTATCAGGGGGACACAGGACCATACGCGTGTGAGAGGCATGCACCCAATCTGGAAGGCCACCACATTTCACAAAAGTCTTTGCCAGGATCATTTGGAACAGGCCTTTCCATTTCACAGCATCTCTCAGATCAAAGTTTTGGCACCATCCATTATGTAGATCTTGTGTAGTAGCTGCAATCTGGTGAGAAATTGCACGCTCCACATCAGTCAGACCTTCACAGCAATGGCTAGTCTTTTCATCTGTGTTTTTCACAAGTGCATTTGCATTTATATATTCAAGCCACTTCAGTGATGCTGAAACACAGTCTTTTGCAAAGTGTAACTCTGTGCTGTCTTTGTGTTGCTTTATTATGCTTGAAACATCAGGTGGATAGCTACAATCCAATCCTTGTCCAATCTGTGGTTCTGCACACATCATCTTTGAAACCTCATTATGATCTGATTTCAGAGAAACTGGCAATCTATACCTGGGCATCAGTTTTTGCAATAACACATTTGCTACTATGCAGTTGTCACTTTTCTCAACATAAACAGTATTCTTTTCATATTCACCTGTGGAAATCCCATTGAATGTATAGGCTAACAGAATACAATTTTGTGCAACTGAATTAGCATTTCTCTCTCCCATGACAACAGTGACTCCCATTTGAGCAGATATACTACATGTTATGGAAAGGGCAATGATTTTCGAATTTTGGGCTGAGGTAACTACTGAAAGCCATGAAGCTTTGACAACATAATGTATAGGAAGCCCAGCATGTGCTGCTCTTAATTTGTCATTGTTACCTTTCAAATATGGGCCATCTACAAAATGGACATTGTTGGGCTGAATCAGACGTTCATCCTTAAAGTCTGATCTTGGCTTTATGCATATTTTCATGACACCTAGACACTCGTATTCAGTTTCATCACAAACCAATTCCTTTGCTGGCATTTCTGTGAGTTAGGGTCAAAGGTCATTGGGAAATACATCACAGACCTTTGAACACATTCATGTTTTTGAACAGGCACTGCGAGAGCGCAGCCCTCCCTCTCACTGCAAATTGGTGTATTTTCTTTTAAATAAACTTGCAATCCTAGTGCCGGGCGCGACACTTTTTCTCTTTCAACTCTAGGAATGCTTTTGTGCAATTGTTGTCCAATGGAAGCGGATCAGACACATTCTTGTGTGTCAGCCTCAGTAAAGGTTTAGCCACTAGGGAAAGGTTTAGTAACCACTCTCTACAGCAGCTAACCATTCCCAAAAACTTCCTGACTTCTTTCTGAATTTGAGGTGGATTCATCTGGTGAATTATTTCCACTCTCTCTGGTGACACCTTTCTAACTCCCTTTCCAATTATGTGTCCCAGACATTCATCTTCTTTTTGACAGTACTCCTGACTATTCTCATGCAATGGCACTGTGACATAAACTTGACAAAAATCAATAACAGTAAGCCATTCTTCGGGCCATGGAATGTGAAAAAATATGTTGGCTGGATTCGGTACCACAGGACAACATAGAAAAAGTTATGCTATTAATCTCCTGCACTAATCTGTTCTTTTCATTTAGTTTCTGTGAACCTGTGATCAGAAAGTTACATAAACTTCCAATCAATTCCATCAAAAATCCTTTACTCAGTTTATCTCCAATTATGGGTAACATTTCTGCAACTGATGGTGTTCTTGAATACGTCATCTGGTTCTAATTTGAATAAGACATGTTCTGCACATTTTATTAATCTGACATCCTTCTCTGTGAACTCTCTTATTTCTGTGTTTATTATTTCTTTCAAATCGGAAGGTAATTTTTCAACTGTCCTTTCTGAAAACAATGCTACAGCTGTCTCTTGTTGGGCCATTTTAAAATGTACATCCTCATCAGGAATCTGATAATTAACATCATCTGGTGTACAGTAATCTGTGCTGTTTAAATTGCAAAACAATTGTTTTCCTGCCAGGCCTGTATCACAAACAGTAAATTGGTAACTTTCCTCAAATGGGCCTATTTTTGCTGCAAATTCTTCTAAAACTGGGTTTGTAATTTCTCTTTTTAAAACTCCTACAACTAAGTCTGGACCTTCCACTGCTTTCACAATGGACTTGGTAAATTCAGAATTGTTAGGGTTAAAACTCTCATTTTCAAATACAGCAACCTGTTGAACTGCGTTCTGATTTTGTTTCTGGAAAGAATTCACATTTGCTCTGGACAACTTATTTAAATTAATTTGAGCATTTTCCATATTTTGTGGGAGCATCTGAGCTTGAAAAACTCCTGCCATTGGTACTTGTTTCTGAACTGACATTTGCATTTTCTTAACTGGCACATTTTGCACCTGCATTTCTCTCTGTGTTTGTGCATCATGTTTAAATTTATATTTCTTCTTCCAATGCTCAAATCTGTTATAAAGATGGCAAAAGGACACTTTTTCCAGCAGTGCAACATCCATACCTGAATTTGCACTAACCAAAACACCTTTACTTCCATCCTGTCTTCTTTTAAGCTGTACCCAATTAACATCCTTTGCTGGCACTCTGCCCTTCAGGAAAATAATCACTGCTACGTTTTTCTCCATAACAACAGAAAATGATGGTGCATTCATGTAAACCCTTTTCATTGTCTCCTCACCTGGCCTTTGCACAGCAACTTTATATTCAAACCACAATTCAGTCTACATGGCAATGTCAAAGAGCATTTCCAAATTAATACACAACTCTTTTAAAATTTAAACAAATCCATCAACTTGTGGGTACCACAGCATAGGTTTGTCTCTCAATTTTGGGAATGTGTTCAGAAATGCTGCAAGTTCACTTTTGTTCTGTGGCACATGAACATGCACTTCTCCCACCTTTTTTCTCAATGAGTAAGCAAAAGCTTCTCCCGCATCCTGTTTATTATTCCCTAACAAGGTCTGGTGGTTTCTTTTTCTTATCCAGTTTCCTTGCTAGGTCTGGTGGTTTCTTTTTCTTCTCATGTTTTCTTGCCCACTTGTCTCCTAATTTCTCAAACCCATTGCATTTGAAAATATATTTTATTATTTCTACAATGTGCAATTGCATTCCTGAAGAACACATTTTCTCATTTGCCTCATTGTTCATATGTACCCTGAAACTTTTCTGAAATGGAAGACTTCCTGAAACATCAATTTCATATTTTTGAGCTAAATCAGTCAGTCTATCATGTGTAGTTACTGCACATGTAGCTGTTTCCTTACTCAGGGAAATTAATTCTTTTTCCTGACACTGGTTCACATTTTCATGATTTAAACAGCAGGGATTGTTAATTTCTTCATGTTCAAATGTTGAATTTAAAACACTAAGGGCCAGATGTAGGTGGCCAAATACTGAGCGCTAACGCTGAAATTCGCAGAATTTCAGCGTTTGCGACTGGTAAATAGCCATGTACAATGTAGGTAATGCCAAACGCTATCGCAAAATAAGGAATCGCTAAAAATAAGGGAAACCAGTTAGCGATTCCTTAATTTGCGATTAGCACTACCGAATCCTAAATAGCGAATCGCTAAATAAGAAATCCTTAAAATAAATCACAAATCGATTTACCAAAAATCGCTATTACCGATTTTTCAAATATTCGGTATTTAGGAGTTGCAAATTACCACTGACTCAAAGCAGGTGGTAATCAGGTGCACTGCATTTAAACAGCCCCAAAATGCAACAGTGTGAACACAATGGCGGCCCTCTATGTCATTGCAAGGCGGCTTCGGATGCAAGCAGCAAGACTGAGGATCTGGAGACGGGAGGAACGCGTGTACAGACTGCGCATTACATTATTCCAACTGACTGAGGGTGAAATCCATGAGAGGTACAGGCTTCACCCCCAAACCATCCTAGACCTGATACGGGACCTGCACCCACTCCTGGAGCATCAGACACCAAGGGCGCACGCTATACCACCACATGTCATGGTGCTTTGTAGCCTGCACCTACTTGCATCAGGTAGTTACCAGGGGGTGATAGCTGTGGCAGGTGGTGTGTCACAGAGTTGCCTGTCCCGTTTTTTCAACACTTTCCTGGATGCCATGATGCAAAGAATGCACCACAACATACGGTTCCCCAGCACACAGGCGGAATTGCATAAAACCAAGATGGATTTTTATCAAAAGGCACAGTTCCCACATGTAATAGGGTGCATTGATGGGACACACATACCAATCTGCCCACCTGCAGCTACAGAGTACATATATCGGAACCGCAAATCTACACATTCTATCAACGTGCAGGTAATTTGTGATGCGGATCACATCATCACCGACATCGTAGCCAAATTTCCAGGGAGTACCCATGACTCCTACATATTCAGGAACAGTGGGATCTACACACGTCTGGCTGGTGGCGAATTTGGGGAAGGATACCTGCTAGGTAAATCAATGTGACACACCCTGATGTATACCTTGGATGAATGTGTTGGTGACTGTTATTAATGACTCTTCCTTTCTCACTCAGGTGATAGTGCATATGCCGTGCGGGCATTTATCCTGACTCCATATCTCAACCCATCTTCCCCAAGTGAGAGGAGATTCAATGTGGCACATAGATCTACGCGCAATGTTGTGGAGCGCACAGTTGGGCTCCTAAAAAGCAGGTTCCGCTGCCTCCACAAAAGTGGTGGTGCACGGCAGTACCGCCCTATCATCTGCTGTAAAATAATAGCAACATGTGCCATGCTGCATAACCTTGCCACAAAGAAAGGAACAGCAGTGGAACTAACTGACTCAGAGGATGAGGGTGAGGATTGTCCACAGCCAGAGCACAGCGCAGCAGGTGTGGCAGCAGCACCAGATTGGAGACACAGACGGGCTGAGATCACACGCAACTATTTCTGAGTAAGTAATGAGACAAAGCCAGTAACTGTAATTGCGTGACGGTGTTTTATTAACCTTAACTCAGGCAATAGCACAGCACACCGCCACACCATGAAGGCCTCAACATGCCATGCCAATATTCACTAAACATTCAAAAGGTGAAATGGGTTACATCACCCTGTCATTATGTTCTGCGCCCACGCGCAGCACTGCCGCGTTCCCTGGGCACACTGTCCTCCCTGGCGGTCTGTCCTGTGGCAGCTCCGTGCCTTTCACTGCGCCTCCTGGACTCAGTTATCGGGGGTGTGATGCTGCTGCGGCTAGTTGCCTCCTCACTGTCCCCCCCCATCCCCTGCACCTGTTGCGGCTATTTGGGTGGTCTGAAGCACTTCCCCTTGCAACGTCACGGCTGCAGTGGGCCATCTCTTCCTGCATGGCCACCGAGCGCCTGCTGAGAACAGAGGTGGCAGTGGAGAGGCGGTTCACCGCCTTAGTGTAGCCGTCCAATTTCTGTCGGTCCCTGCGCCTCGCCACACGATCTTCATCCAGTTTGCTGCACAGCAGCCTCACAGTCTCTGACATGTCCCGCATGCCCTCAGCCACAGTGTTGTTCATGCTGTTTATGCCCTCCTTAATTTCAAGCATGTGTCTGTTCATGTACACCATCTGGCGTTGAACTGATTTGATGGCTTTGCCTTGCAGGCGCTGTACCTTCAGCATATTCCCCTCCAGACCCTCGAATACTCTGGACTCCTCGCCCTGTGCAACAGGACTGGCTACCCTCGATCTGCAGCGTCTGACACCTGTGTGTGCGCGCTCGGTGGGGGACAGTGTCCCTGCACTGTTCTCATCCTCTACCAGCGTGGAATGTTGGCCTCCCATGTTAACCTCCTCTGACCCCTCCATCTCCTGGAGGCTAGCCACTGTATGCCTCCTGGCTCTCAGTGGTGGTGGCGGTGGTGATGGTGATGTTGGTGGTGTTGGTGATGGTGGTGGTGGTGACTGTGGTGGTGGTGGTGGTGTGTGCTCAGCAGGCGACAAGACCTCCTCATCCTGTGTGTTGGCTCTCCTGGGTGCCTTTCCTGTGTCCCCTTCAGCAGACTTGCGCGCTGCCTCGCCTGTGGAGACAGAATGTACATTTACTCACTTGTTTGGCAGCATTGGCGTAATAATAAATTTCATGACTGCCAATCAAACTGACTGTCCTCCGCTTGCTAATTACTGATGTGTGTCACATGCCTTTGGGTTCAGTGGACTGACTGTTATGATATGTGTTACTTCTGACTACATCTCCCATAATGCATTGCTGGTTTTTGGAAAACATGTACTGGAGTGGGAATCATACTGGCTCATTGGGGATTGTGGATTGGGGTTGGGGAGTGGGGGGCACAGCATGCTGTGCATGCATCTTACCTTGCCTGTTGCCAGCTCTGGCTGAGCTGTCTGCGTCTCCAATCCCACTCACGCTCTCCGGCTGGAGGGTGGACTCCACCAATAGTTCCAGGGCAGTTGGTACAGGCGCTGTAGATGTCCCACCACCTGTCAGCGTGAAGCTTGAGCCTTTCAGCCACCCTCTCTTTGGCACGTTTTCTGAGGTCATACCAGCGCTTTTTTAGTTCATCTATTGAGCGCTGTGTTACGCCAATTGCATTTATCCTCTCCTGGATCACCAGCCATATTTTCCTCTTTTGGGATTCTGGGACGTGCAGGGAATGTTTGCCGAAGAGCTTGTCGTGGTCCTTTGCCACCTCCTCTATCAGCACCTCCAGCTCCCTCTCGCTGAATTTGTGCTTTCTTTTTCGCTCTCCTGCCTCCTTTTCCTTCTCCTGGTTGTCCATTTTTGGTTTGGTGTGTCTGCAAGATGCTTGCAAAGCAGCTCCTGTGTTGTAAGGTCTGCTCCCTGCCTCTCCCACAGCTTCAGCCACAGTGTAGCAGCAGTTGTCAGGCCACTTCCTGCTTGTGATGTCATCAGAATGCACCGGAATGGCAGTTTAAATAGTTAGCGATTTCTTAAAATACCGATTCGTTAATACCGATTCGGTAATACATAATCGCTATTTGCTAATCGGTAAATCGGAATCAGTATTTCATTTTACCGATTCGCTATTTTTTAACGAATTATTACCTACATCGGACTTTGCGAGAGCGATTCGGTAAATATCGCTATTAAGAACTCGCAAATTGAGTTTTACCTACATATGGCCCATAGCTGTTTCTCTTTTTCAGGGTCTGGGTTAATTTGTTCCCCCATACTCTCTATCTTTTTAATCACTGCTGCTTCTTCAAAGCAGGTTTGAAAAATCCCATCTTCAAATATATTCATTTTATCCTGGGCTGCAGATGTTGTAAAGACCATTTTCCCCCCACCTTTCAGTGCTTGGACTGTCTGGGGTAATTTCTGTTCAATAATCTGTGAATTCTGAGTTTCTGAAATAAACCCTGACATAATTACTCCTTCTGCAGCTCTTTGAACCTTTTGAGTAGGGACCATATTAATTGGGACAGTCACAATTTTTCTAGGCATTGCCTGTGCATCTGCAGTTTGTAATACTTGTACTGAATCAGTCACATTTGAAGCAGTAACACCTGTAGATATCACTGTCAGTGCTGAATCAACAGGTAGTGGGTTAATCTGAAATGTCTGCACAGTTCTCTCAATCTGTGTTTCTCTCTGTTTAACAGAAGCAGTAGCCACTGTAGTACTTACTGGTACACTATTTTCAGTATTTTCAATGGGGACCACATAAGGTGGTAGACACTTAGTTAACAATGCATCCATTATTTCATTCCCTGAATCATTATTTATTTGAAGCTTTTTGTCATCTTTAATTTCCTTCTCCTGTATCTGGTGCTTTACCTTTTTATCCTCACTTGCTTTGTCTCTTGCTGCCTTTTCCCACATGCTTAAAGCCTCAAATTGTGCAGCTCTAGATGGTGTCTTTATTTCACATAACACTTCCCTTAATTTGTCAATAATTTGAAATTCAAAAGTACCATCTTTTGGAAACCTCAAAGGACCTTCTTTTTCAATAATCTTGCACCATTGGTGAACCCACATACATGAATTTTGTCCCAAATTGATAGACATAAAATGCACGGGTGTTCCTTCAGGAGCATTACCAATTAAAAACGAATTTTTCACTTTACCTCCCAACAGTTTCTTTAAACCTTCAAACATTTTCATTTCTGCAATAGTTCAATGCAATTTCTTTTCTCCTATGCTGTCAGTTTCAATTTCAGTCAGTTTAACTCCTACTACTAACCCTCTCAAATGCAATATTTTTCTGAGTTTTTCTTAAGCAAAATTCTGTTCGTAACAACATAAAAACATTCGCTACTCTGTCTGTTCCACTAAATAAAGGATAGATTTCTTTTCACTGCGAGTAACACATTCCGCTTACTCTTCACAAAGTAAGAACTTCCGTTTACTCTTCAAACACTGCGAGTAAATCCCTTCCGCTTACCCTTCACTCAAGCTTGGAAGAACCTGCTACTCCTTCGGTGTTACCCTTTCTAGGTTATGTAAGACCAAAGTTTCACCAGCGAACTCTTTTGCTGTCACTCAAGCTCGAAAGAACCTGCTACTCCTTCAGTGTTACCCTTTCTAGGTGATATAACACCAAAGTTTCACCAGCGAACTCTTTGCTATCAATCACTCTCACTTTTACACAGAAAATAGTCCCTACTTTAACACTGCCAGCCCTGCATAGCTTCTCAGTGTTATTCCAACAGACGAGTAACCTCACTGCAGTGTGGTTTCTATCGCCACCCGCTATTCATTCCCCGGGAATTTTCCAGACAACGTAAAACAAAGACGCTAACTCTTTTTGTTAAACATAAATCAATAATCAATAATTCTGTCCTATGAAATTACCAATATAATCAATACAACCATCAAGTCAAAATGAGCACAATTTCACCAACAGTCAAAACCCTTACTATTTTTCAACACTTCAAAAAATCAAAACATACCTTCTAGCACATTAACAACATTTCACAACCCTATTGATACTCACACCACTCCAGCAATCACCTTCTTGCATCACCTTCCAGTACCGCTTTGCCAGTCTCCAAGTTTTGAGCATTGGAATCAGGACTTTTTTGAGAATCTGGACATTTATCTAACTTGGGCAATTATTTTTCTAGCGCTATTTAGGCTTTAAACTAAACTATGCTCCTTTTGGTGATGGTGTTAACCTTACCTCTGCTACCAGAAAATGATCCAGCGGTAATTTCACGGTAATTTCTCAATGCAAAACATAATTTACCTCTAGTTTACCGCTTTAAAGGTGATGGACCTTTGCCACCGTGTATCACCTTCAGGAGACTTTACATAAACATGAAAAATCAAAAATACAATTAATATTTAAGCCAATAAAGAGAGTTGTGAATATTTTAAAGGGTTTTATTTTCTAGTCAAAAGTTAAGTTTCTCTGACCCTTTATTCATTAGTCAAATATCAATCAGGTTATAGAATTGAAAAACAGGAAAAATAGAATTAATACAAAACATATTATAGGTTGCATACAAAGCACTCCATAAAGGAGGAAAAACCCCTAATTCTATGTCAGTCAGAACTCTTTAAAGAGTTTCAGGAAAAATATAATTCGAGAGTTAGTTTTGCAAGGCTAATCAATAATTAATAATTGGCAAAAATCTCCCATAAAGAGAAATAAATGCATAAGACAAATACATCTTTTCAGAACTAGTTAGTTAGTCAAAGCATAAACTTAGAGTTTTAGCATCTAAATCTAAACCTGTTCCATCAGCTGCTTCCTCTGCCCTGGTCTGTTCAATTTGTCTCTCTGTGTCTCACACAGAGAGGCTGCCCTCCCTTCACAAGACCACAGAGGAATGTGATCTGCCTTGCCAAAAATATGACGTGCAAGGACTCTCTGAAAATAAATATGAGCAAGAACCCCTCCTCCCTCTGTCTCTCCTCAGACGCAATCTCCTCCCAGGCTGCACCCGCGACGTTCACGTACCTAACCCATATGATGTCTGTGTCAGATCTGCTTCTTCTCCTCTCCTCCCTCTAAGACTTCTAAGGCGTCTAAGGCTGCCACGCCCCCTAAGGGGTCATTTTTTATACTCTAATTCTTTGCTGACTATACTAACAATGTTGCAGTTTCAGTAGAAACTTGCACTGTAATTGGTTAGCATAGATGACATGAGGGTCTCACCATCCTGTTCTCATTGCAAATCCAACCCATACCAGTTCTGACAATAAGGTCTTAATGCTAAGAACAATATACATAACATGTACCAGTAAGAACATTTCTTGCAACAAAATGTATCACTCAATTTCCTGTCTCTCTTTCACTTGGCACACAGGGATGACACTTTCCCACAAATACTGGTACATTGGCACGATGACAGGAGTGTACAGTTCTTTGTGGCCTTGACCCATGTGTCTTCACTTGAGGCACTTGGCAGTTCATGCAGCTGGAAGAATCTTCTGCGCATGTGTCTCTCATTCAGCACACTGCTAACAATTCTCAGCCATGCTGGATTCTCAGGCAGCCATTTTATGGTGGGCCCAAAAACAAAACAAACACAAAAGAATATTAATTTATGAAATAAAACCCATTATGTTTACGTCCCCCATACTAGTACCCTGTATTAGTTATTACCTAGCAAAAGCTATTAGTTTAAAGCAACTTTTCTATCATTTGTGCACAACATGCAAAAATGTGCAATGTACAACATAGCATAAACATGCTCTAGTGCAAATTTTCAAAGCTCAAACAGTTAATACATACTCATAGCAACATGCTCTAATGTTTTAGATAGCTTTTCATGCAAAATGCGTTTGCCCCTTGTGTAGTGTTGGTGCATGGTTGATTAATTAATACACATTATAAGAAGATGTGTTATGAACTGAATATGCATTGTCTAAATATGCAACAAAGCCAAAGTCTCTTGAGATGGGAACAGGGAGTGTTGATTACAAGGAAAAGGAGCTGGGAGGAGAGAACACATTCCATGCTTATCTTCAAAGCTAAGAGGAAACTGAAATGACGAGTTTCTCTACACTGCAAAAACACATGTTAATTTAGCACAAGCATTTCAGACTGAAAGCATTTTGACCAGGCCTCATTTCATGTCTTTCACTTTGCATGCACCAAAAGTGCCATTTTAAAATGCAGTCTGTCTGAAACACAAAAATAAAGCAATGCCTGAATCCAGATGAAATCTGAGCTACATCAATCCTCCCTTTGATAAAGTCAAATCATGATACCTCCATTGATTTGTTCTTTATCACACTTATTTAATTTCACAGGTGACATTTTTATTGCAAAAGCTGAGCTTAAAAATTTGGCACTTTCGGAAATTTGCCTGAAAAGGGAGGCTCTGTGCAAGGCACACCTCTTGAACTGCGGGGTACAGAGAGAACTTTTTTGAATTGCAGGTTTTGTGACTCTCCAGGTATGGGTAATTTATGAGAGATTTCTGGGGGTGTTGAGCATTGTAGGCAAGGCAGGCAGTTCTCATAGTTCATTTAGAATCAATGTGTTGTCATTTGAAGAAAGTGAGAGTTGGGTGACATGTTCATGGTTTTGGGCACTCCTCACGTATCATGATGGCACAGCTCTGAGTAAAGCTAGTCTGGTTTTCACTGCTGTATTTTTTCCCCTCGGAGATTTATATAGTGCTAACTCGACCTGAAGGTATTGAAGCACTTCACATGAGCACCAGTTGCATTACACAAGGGCACATTCATTTTTGTTAGGGACGGGTAGATTACGTGATTTGCCCAGAATCACAGGATGTTGAGCTTCATTGCCGAGACTCGAACCCCGTTCGCCAGATTTGAGGTCGACTGCCCTAGCCATTAGACTACATCCTCTCCTGCTGTTATTTTCAAGGTTTATGGAAGAGTCTATGCTTTAAGTGTTTGAGTTTGTGAAGTTGTAATCTTGCCAATTAGCCAAACAATGCCACTGTTTTGATCTTGATGGCTTTGCTGTTTATTGCTGTTCTGCATTCCACTTCCCATTATCTTTCCATCCTGCATGCTGATCAGCTTCATTACAGACTCTGCATTTTCAATTACTCTGTTAGTGCGGCACAGGGCAGCCATTTTGGCCGTAGCCCTGAAATACACCACCCTGCTGAAAAGCTGCGGGATGGTGATTTTAGGCCTCATTTCACAGAACACTGTGGACCAGCATTCTAATCAGTATGGCCTGTGCCTGTCTGATGGGCTGAGCGTTGAGCACTGTGAGGGGCTGGAACTGTGCGCAACTGAGCGCATCTTGAGACCCTTGGAGCACCATCTAAACACCCTCGTTGGCACTCCTACCACAAGGCTCACACTGAGGGGAGATAATGGTGCCGCGCAGTGGCGTAACACAGGGCCCCGCAGTGCGGGGGCCCGAGCCCCAGTGGGCCCCCTCAGCACAGTACCCTGGACTGAGGGCTCCTGGTTGAGTCCGGAGGAGGGCCCTCCATGGACCTTGCAGGGGGGCCCCCTCAAGTTTTGTTACGCCACTGTAGGGAACTGCAACGTAAATGGTTACCGTGGGCATAAAGACTGCACGCACAGGGCTCATTCCGTGCACTGGCAATTCGATGTAAACAGTAGGTCTGCCTGTTGCAGAAACACGTATGAATCGTTAGGACCGGAGTTTATAAAAAATGAACAGAACATTTTATTGGCATCTGAGCAAAACCATTAACACCCACAATATTAATTTCAATAACGATGATAAACAGTTTTCTAAGTGGCACTAGAGTCTTGGACCAGCATGCTAAATGTGCGCTTTTACAGTCAGTTATCAACCCACTGAACTATCGTAAGGATTTGAAACGGTGAACTGCAGATTCCAAATTGAACTTTGCATTAAGCATTTCAAGCACATTTAAAAAACAAGCAAGAAACTTGAGCGTGCCGCCTCTTTCCCCGGTGCCCACCCCCGTCGCCCAATCCTTTATTAATTTAATGCCTACTTAAAAATTAGCTCGGGTGAACTGGACCCCCATTAGCGCCCTTCCAGCTCCAGCAACATCGTATGGCGGTGCTTGAATGCCCTTTGCAGGGGCTCTACGAAGGGGTGCAAGAACAACAAAGCCTCGTTAAGTACATGGTCTTTTTAAAGACCTGTGAATGAATCGAGTGCGGCGGCAGGCAGACAAACGGCAGACCACAACAGCTCCTCTCCCCCACGTTAGCCAGGCAGGGGGCCTGGTGTTGCGCTGGCCCTTGCTCACGGGCCTGGACCAGGTTCCAATAACTCTCACCCTTTTTTGGCTTCTGGTACAGCAGTTTGTCCCACTGTACGTTCCGGGTTGCTCCACATATAAGAGCACGTTGATCTTGTCGAGTGATATTTTCTCATTCCACGTATCCTCCTATCACAGATTCCTCACCACCCTGACCTGGGGGACCTTCCGTATTCAACATGCCAAGGGCTCTAGAGCGAACGTAAAGACCATCCATACAGGACAGGTGGCACCCCATCTACTCCCCCTCTCCAGCTGAACTAGGTTGGACAAGCAAGAAACTTGAGCGTGCCGCCTCTTTCCCCGGTGCCCACCCCCATCACCCAATCCTTTATTAATTTCCTGCCTACTTAAAAATTAGCTTGGGTGAGCTGGACCCCCATTAGCGCCCTTCCAGCTCCAGCAACAGCAACATTTAATGGGGGTGACTCCCGTTCCGAGCTGCTTCCTTCTCGGGCCTAAATTGCAGTTTGGTCTGCAATGCTTTGGCTCCATCAAGTGGCCAAGTGGTGCAACAACAATGAAAATCATTGACACTCGGTTTAAACCGGGTCAGCTGATTTTCATCCGGTAGGGTACTGTCGGGCACAGTCAGTTTTAACCGATTTCCTGACAGCCTATACATGTGATACACCACACAGTTTACATTGCAATCACGTGGTATGGCTGCAAGATACTGAGCATCATGACATGATGTTGATGTACATACATTACTTGTCCATGGTGTGACATGTCAATAGATCCCATGTTCCAAGTACAGATTGTGTATGTCCTCATCTGACAACTAGCAGCACAACAACTTTATGTGAAGCGTCTTTTCGGTTTGCTCTGCATGGAAGACATTACATCTGAGCATGAACTAGCCATTGTAATCTAAAGCATACCTTTGTCATAACATGTACTTTACTTTCTTTTTACAAATGACCTTGCATGTTTTGTGTTCTTATGTGCCTTGATGCTCTGCCCCCATGGCACTTACACATAGCATTTAGTGCTGTGCACGATTGTGCCCTGAATTTCTTCAACATGTGATTTGGTGAGTCAAACTGAAATTTCTGTGACACATACCCATTTCTGTCTGCACACTGGAAGTGCCTATTGGATCTATGCCAAGTTGGCTGACATGTGAGGGCTAGTGTGGTAATTTGCTCCATGCATTTTGAGAGTAATGGCAGGGTGCATGCACTGTCTACCTACCTGTTCTGTGACACAGTTGAGGGGAATTGCTGCCACATGTTTGGGGGGGTGTTCCATACTGCTGGGCTGTGGGACAAGAGGGCCTGGTGGGAGTTGTAGTGCTGGCTTCCAAAGCACAAACCCCCCTCCCTGTTAAGATGGCTGCCTCCCTGTGAAGTGGAACAGAGGAAGGGAATGGCTACACATGGCTCTTGGATGGGGGAGTGTTCCATCCTGCTCAGGGGTGGGACAGGGGGGCATGGTGGGAGTTGTAGTGCTGGCTGCCTATCCACAAACCCCCCTCCCTGTGGAGATGGCTGCCTCCTGTGAAGTGGAACAGAGGAAGGGAATGGCTACACATGGCTCTTGGATGGGGGAGTGTTCCATCCTGCTCAGGGGTGGGACAGGGGGGCATGGTGGGAGTTGTAGTGCTGGCTGCCTATCCACAAACCCCCCTCCCTGTGGAGATGGCTGCCTCCCTGTGAAGTGGAACAGAGGAAGGGAATGGCTACACATGGCTCTTGGATGGGGGAGTGTTTCATCCTGCTCAGGGGTGGGACAAGAGAGCATAAGATGGCTACCTACCTGTAAGTTTGATGAGTGAAATACAATGGCTGCCACATGGTTGTGGGTGTGGGGTGGAGTGTACCATCTGGCTCAGCTTTGGGACAGGGGGGCCTGGTGGGAGTTGTAGTGCCTGCTGCCTGTACACATGCCCCCATGGTAATGTTGCTATCTACCTTTGGGGTGAATCAGAGGGAGTGAATGTTGGATCTGTGAGACAACTGTTGGGGAGAGTGTGGTGCACATGAATGCATTTGGGCCTAGGAGGTGTCGCTTTGTAGTTGTGCAAGACAGTACATAGCATTGTAATGGTAGACACTTGTTGGTACTTACCAGCCTCCACTCCCCCGGGTATTCTTGTGAGACTCTCTGGCAGTGGCGGCTCCCCCATTGGGGCGTGGGGGCGTTGCCCCACTGCTTTCTCGCAGTGCGAGAAGGCAGAAACATAAATGGTAATAACTACCATTTTATGTTTCTGCCTTCTCGCACGGCGAGAAAGCAGAAGTGCCTGGTTGGTCGTGGGCGGTCCTGCTCGAGGGCAGGGGGGGAGTGGCTTGCCCACTGTTGTGCGTACTGACTGTTTGGTCGGCCCTGAGGCCGACCAAACAGTCAGTATGCACAACAGTGGGCAAGCCACTCCCCCCCTGCCCTCGAGCAGGACAGCCCACTCTCCCTTTTCCTCTATGTAGGCTGCTGCAGAGCAGCCTACATAGAGAAAATGGCCTGGGTAGGGCGCGCTCCGCTGCGCCTCACCAATCACAACGCTGCCATTGCAGCGTTGTGATTGGCAGAGGGAGGGAGGCTGCCTTTCTTAAGTTGATGATGACGATGCAGGAATTAAATTCGGAAAAGGCAGGACGGCGGGAGTCGGACGGTGGACCCATCCAGAAGCTGAGGTGGCAGCGGCGCAGGGCGGTAAGTAAAGTTTTAAATTATTTTATATTTTTTTAATTAAACAAATCCCCCCCACCCCCGGGACGACCCAATTTTCACCCCTCTCCCCCACCCGCCGTCATGCCGACCGCGACTGCACTCGACTCTTTCCTTTCTCTCCCGGGGTCTGGCAACCGATAGCCCCTAACCCCCTCCCCGAGAGCTGAACATCTCCATTCCCTCGCTGCTTTACCTCTCACCTGGACAGACCCTCGCAAGTAGCGGACCCCCATCCCAGACAGGCATTGTTAGAACTGGTACACGTCCTCATTGCTGTACCCCTTCCAAGATGTACCTCCCCTTCAAGCGCTACCCTAAGTGCCGCAGCTCTCTTCTAGGCGCTCCATACTCCCTCGGATGAGCCCTCAAAGCCTTCCCCTCTCAGAGTCACCAGCAGTAATGCCCTGACAGGAGAACGGGCCCTTAAATGGCGTGGGTCTGCCGGCTGCCTTCCTCTTCTCTCCGTCATTCCCCTATAAAGTTCCGGCCTTTCAACGTTTTCAAATTGTTAAACTTCCCTTGCTGTAATTGTAATAGTGCTTCCAACATTTAAACTTGCTTTAAATACATTTGCGTCATTTGCTCTTAAAAGTGGGTTGTCGTTTTTAAAAGCTTTGGTGATTGTCTCATGCAATTTTGGCTGCAGCAGGAGTTGTTAATGTATATTTATGCTTCAGGCAACACTACATTTTGACGTCACTGGGTCCGAGGTATTTGCTGGTGCCACGACTTTTTGTATGTTTTCTGAGTATAGTACATACCTTCAGGGGTGGGGTTTCCTATGCTAATGAGGCTGTAGCAACCGACTCACTTTGCAGAGTTGTAAATAGATGTTTTACCATTTGCCAAAATACCTGAAGTATTTGTCAGAAAACATTTGCTGACTTAACTATTCTCGGTTTTCTTTGACATTTGTTGGATTCGTAATCACTGATTTGCTGATTAACAATTGCTTGATTCAGGTATATGTGAGTGTGGGCTAGTTATTTAAACAACATTTCTACTGAATTGGTTGATTCTAAAGCCAGGAACTGATACCTGTTTTAATATATTGGTAGGTAGCTTGTTTGAGTATGCAAGCAAAGCGAGTACATGTCTGCAAATGTTAGCACCTGCCTGTTATATATTTCAGGAGAGATGGGGATAAAAATGGTCAACGGGTGTTAATCCGTGTATGTTGTGTTCTTCCCGGATTCGTTTAGAATGGCAGCCTCCTAAAAGGCCGTCCATCAGAATAACAGCCTCATAAAAATCCCATCCATTCAAGTGGCAGAAAAACACGCCCGCTGTATTGAAGCAGAATAATTAGGCCTGTGTGTTGTCTAGTTTGTCACTATGCTTCAAGAACTCCTTAGGTGTTTAAAGGCCGTAAATAGCCAAGAACCATCTAAACGTACCAGCCCTGTTTTTCCAGTCCTGACCACAACTGGTGATTTGACATTATAGGGAGAAACACAGAGGACCATGTGCATCCTTACGCTTGAGGACTTGAGCACTAGTTTTTGCGGGGGAGAACCCCCCCTCCCCCCCCCCCGCTCCCCCGAACCCCTCCGAAGATTGTTCGGACTCGCTCGCTCGCCACAGTGCAGTATGACCATTGATTTACGCCCCCCCACTTTCAAATGTCACCAGCCGCCACTGCTCTCTGGATGCAGTATGCCAAGCACCTTCTCCTCCCATACGGTGAATGTTCGTTGTAGAATGGGAGGGCCACCGCCAGTCCTCTGAGCCAGCTCACGGTTCTTGTTGTTCTTCTTTTTCACCTTGCTCTTGAGGTCATGCCACCGCTTCATGATCTCCTTCTTGGAGCGCGGGATGGTCCCTACTGATTATCCTTGCCCACATTTGCGTTCTGGTGGCTAATGGTGTCTGTTGGACCAGGTTTCCAAACAAATGTGGTTCTACTCTGATTATCTCATCTACCATCACTGACAACTCATTGTCAGTGAATTTGGGCATTTTCTTCTGAGACATGGTGTGCAAATGTGTGAAAAGTGCACTTGTGAAGGTGGTGGTGGTGATGTGTGTGGTGTGTGTGTGTGTGGTTGTGCTGGTGAGATGTGTGGTGATTTGCCTCTCCTTTGTGCTGTGGGGTTGGTTCCTTTAGTAGTGGAGTTGAGCAAAGGATTCTGGTCAGGGAAGGGGCTGGTTTTATACTCAGCTATGTGAGTGTGTCAAAATGAAGTATTGATGTCAGGTGTGTTTTGTGGGTTGACCTGGGATTTGTATTTTTTTACTTGCCATGGAGATGTGTCATTGGGGTGTGTTAGGTGTTTTTTGAGGCTGAGCCAGGTTAATGGGTACACTTGGTAGCCGTGTTGTGTGTTTTTTTTTTGTCGACCGCCATTACTGTTCCGGAGCGACCGCGGCGGTCGGAATACAACAGCCCTTCCGCCGGCTCTCCCATTCATCAATAGTTGCGATCGCGGCGGTCGGATACAGCGGATCGTTCCGCTGTCACCGCAATGGTATCCTAATTTAACGTGCGGTCAATCTGCTGGCCGTGCGGCGGTTTTGGGTCTTTCCGCAGCAAATCCGTCCGCCGCAGACGGCTTTTCACCTGCCCCGCACGCTCCCGGCAGTTTTTCGTGGAATCCGTCCGCCGCGGTCGGAGTTTTCTGGTGGTTCATCCTAATCTGGCCGCCGGTTTTCCCGCGGTACATGCGGACAGTTAATTTCCGCTAACCCGGCGGTCGGAATGCTTTTCCGCCCGCCATCGTAATCAGCCCCATAGTTTGGTTTTAACTCAGAGGAATTCTGGAGTGCAGGTTGTTCCTTTTGGCAAATATCATACTCCTTGATCTACAAATGAAAAAATAAAGATCTATGAAAGCAAATATTCAAATGGGGTAACCCAAATAACAAATTTACATCAACGTTTTGACTTTGTATCTCTACGAAGTGTAGAGGGTGTTCATGGAAGTATCATACCCTCCGACACTAGTGCCTGCCTCACTTCCTTGGAAAAAATTACATTATTTAAAGCCCACCTGCCAAATCATTAAAATTTCAAACAACATATCCTTACCAAACAGCGACTTTATATTGGTGCACACAATGGCATAATTGATAGTTGCCTTAAAAATCAGTTACCTACACTTAAAGATTAAAGAAACACTCTAAATTGAATATGCATTTGAATTACTCAATATTTCTAACAGTAATGGATGGGCCAACAGACTCATGTGCAAGAGAATAAGGAGAGATTTTAAATTTGAGATTTTTAATAGAACAATGGGTTTATAAAAATGGCTTATAAGACATAATTTCAAGTGAGATTTTTATTTCTCAACAATTAGTTTTGAAACTCACCCATTGTTCAATATCAACCATCATATTTGGCCAATAAAATCGGGTGCTAATACTTTTTTTTTGTTTTGTTGATTCCTGAATGGCCATCAATAAGAGACGAATAAAATTCAAAAAATATTGTTTTTGCAGCTTTAGCACCAATGACAACTTTTGTGTTCTTTCCTTTACCAGTGTTGAACAAGTTCTCATCTATTGTCAAAACTAAAAAGACAAATAGAATACCATTTAAATTTATAATCTGTATCTCTAAATGAACTCAAATATATGTCAGTAAATTATATATGTATAACAGAAAGTACATTCACATAATCCAGAATATATAAGCAGTATTCGGTTGTTATGCAATTTAATAAAATCAATTTATGCAATATATCTGTCTCTAAAAAATTATATATTGAAAAATAATTTATATAAAGAGGTATAGGGGCTGATTACGATGTGGCCGTGAAAGGCTCCCACCCTTGGTCGGAGCCTTCACAGCCACATCGTAATGGGCCGGTCAGTTTACTTTACGACCACCTCTTTGCGATGGAGATGGTCATAAAGAAAACCTGCTGGTTATTCCTGCTGGATTCCTACGGGCTCTGAGAGTCTGTTGGCCAGTCGGAATCCGGCCTGCAATCTCAATGGTGGGCATTTCCGCCCTTGAGATTACAATGTCGGGTATCGGCAGCCTTTCCGTGCAGGCTTTTCCAACACAGAAAGGCTGTCGGAATTCAACTGTGGAGACCCCCAGGAGGGCCCCATTGGGTGCACGATCTCCGGTTGGAAGCTGAGGCGGCACCTAAGGTGCCCCCCTGTTGATCCCTGCACCCTGTGGCAGGCACCTTAAGTCTGTTGGCCTGCCACAGGGTGCATGTATGAACTGCACCTCCCTTTTCTCAACCGGCCGTAACACAAGCTCCCATTAAGGAAAGTACAATGCGACCGACCGCACAGTGGGCCTGATTAGGATGGCGGGGGGACGGGGATGGGAACCGCCCGACATAGGGCCCGATTCCGATCTCGCAAAAAAAGCCTTCCCAATGCTATTCGTAGGCTTCCCTCACGACCGACTCGTATCCGGAGCTTTTTTCTACAAACGAGCAAGTACGATGCGAATTACAGGCAAATTTCCGACCCAATCGTCCGCTCTGATTCGTGCCCTATTTCACGACCGAACAGGCTCAGGAAAAACGGAAATCGAGTCCTACGGAGGCGTTTGCCAACCAGTTTCCGGACACGCAAGTACAATGCGTTTTTTCTACGCGCCGTACAGGGCGCCGCTTCCAGCACGTCACACCATTCGGACGAGGCGTATTGAAGCTCCGATTCGCGCCAGAACACGATCAACGGGGACGAGACGGAGCAGCCATTTATCCAATCACGCATGTCTTCCCTATACTGTATGCCTACCGTTACCGACGCGCACGACGCAGAAGGTGAGTCAGACACCTACCACACACCAAAATGTCACGAGCACACGAAAGGAAACCCCATCATAGGGGGGTGGATGCCCATCACTCCCAGCATTGTCCACACCATAGGGGGGTGGATGCCTACCACTCCCAGCATTGTCCACCCCATAGGGGGGTGGATGCCTACCACTCCCAGCATTGTCCACCCCAAAGGGGGGTGGATGCCTACCACTACTAGCATATCCTAACCATAGTGGTGGATGACTATCACTCCCAGCATTGTCCACCCCATAGGGGGTGGATGCCTATCACTACTAGCATATCCTAACTATAGGGGGGTGGATGCCTATCACTACTAGCATATCCTAACCATAGGGGGGTGGATGCCTATCACTACCAGCATTGTCCACCCCATAGGGGGTGGATGCCTATCACTACTAGCATATCCTAACTATAGGGGGTGGATGCCTATCACTACTAGCATATCCTAACCATAGGGGGTGGATGCCTATCACTACTAGCAAAACCTAACTATAGGGGGTGGATGCCTATCACTACCAGCATTCTCTGACTATAGGGTGTGGAGTCAGAACACTCCCCACTGCTGTAATGTCAAAATTGTGTATTTGTGTGTAAACAGGCAGCAAAATTGACACATAAAGAAAATTATTTGTCAAAGCACCATCACTGTAATGACAAAGATGTGAGTGTGTGGTTCAATCCCCCAGCATTGTCAAGCACATAGGTGTCATGGGGCATAACCCCATCACAGTAGTGACAAAAAGTTGAGTGTGGGGTTCAATACCCCAGCATTGTCAAGCATATAGGTGTCATGGGGCATAAGCCCCCCCTCACTATAGTGAAAAACATGGGAATGTGTGTTACACCCCCCCAGCATGTTCAACAAAACATGTATGTTTCTGGGCCTAAACACACAAGCTATGTATTGATAAAGTACTGATTGTGTGCCAAACAAACACAGAACTGTTGAGGCAAAGATTTTTGTGTGTGCAAAAATACCCTCCGTTATGTGCAGCCAATCACTGCTATTGGGGGCTAACACTGCCACAAATTTACAATTGGACAATGTAAGATGTGACCATCAAAATGCCTAGGCACACATATTGTTCCACAAACATACACAAATACAAAGGATTCCGTCTGAAACTACAGTTGTGCTGAGATCCAGTTACACATTGTGGCACCAATGGCAATTTCGAAACAGAAGGAATGTTCAGACTGAAGATGTAGGAGTCCCAGGGCCAGTAGAGAAAACAACTCAACAAAACATCCACCACATGCCCTTCAAAGAAAGTTGAAATACATGGGTGAAGATGCACAAAGACAAACAACCAGCCACACACTGCAGAACAAACGTGTGTGTGTGTAAGTGTCTCTAGGCTGGGCCAACACACACGATGGGGGGCAGAACTCCACTGAGACATATGCGTGTTGAGTACAATCCCGAAGTATTTCATTAATTGGGATAGTGAATGTGGGCAATCAGGCATTGTTTCATAAGTGGGTGCATAACAGTCACTAGCGTAACAAGCTTGGTGGAACAACAAACAATACAACAAGAGACTGACTCTCTTCCGCAGTACCCTCAAGGCCACAACACTGTGGTGACAGTATCCTGTCTGCTGACCCTCTACGCCGATAAATTAGGATGTGGGCCATACATTTCAGCACACTCACTCTTGCGCACTGTGTCACGTGCCTTGCAACAACAACTGTCATCTCACATACCCAAACATGACTCACGGGGCATGGCCTGTAATGTAAGGCCACATTGCAGGTAGGGGCCTTGCCAAGAGACAACTCAAATTTGGCCAGTCTAAACACAACACACCTTGATCTGCAGCAATGTGCCACATCTAAGCCTACATTGACTGGTGACATTGTACAGGCACCCATTACAACTCCAGGGGTGGTGGTGGGATCTGTGTTTAACAAACACAATACACATAGCTAGTCATCACACATGGTGAAATTTGTTCCACCGTTTAGGATGGAGTACATGTGCAGAACGTGAAATGTTTGGGACACATTTGGAACATTAAGACTGTCTCATAATAATGAAACACTCAAGGAGACCCACAAATAAGACATGTTGCCATCAGGCTACAGGGAACAGTACAATCTGCTGAGTGTGAGTAGTCATACACACATACAAGTGCCAAACTCACAAAAACAGATGACATATCAAAAACATCCTGATGTTGCTAGCACAAATGTGACTCGGGAAATAATAAATGTGCCACATGTGACTTTGCCCACAGTGCAGGCCCTCATCTCAACCCAACCAGGGATGACCCATAATGACACCATTGTACTGGTGCACCCACATCCCGGACACTCAAAGTCAACTCGGTTGAAAAAGAACTGTACTACTCAGCACACAGCAAGCTTCTCAAACAGGAACATCTGCAGGGACTAGAGTCTTGGTATGAAATGGCGTTTGAACACAGAGATTAATGCTCACATGACACACACCATGGGCTCAGGATATGTCACAGATTAACACACTGCCATGAGGTGATATCACTACTGTGGAAGGTCAGCTGTGGCAAGCTTGGTCTTGGCAGGGGTCTACCATGTCAGAATGACACGACATGGATCCAAAGATTACAACACACAGAATACTTTGTTTCCATCAGCCTCTGTACATCTGTTTCTCCAAAGTCATCAGCACGTTGTCAAACTCCATGTATAACAAGTTGTACTGATGAGACCGATGACTTTTTTCATCATCAATGCGCCATTCTGCATGTCCACCGTAGACGGTTGTACCATTAAAAACGTGTATAATGTGTACAAATGTCAGCACAACCTATGTGCAAAAGTGTAAGTCAAAGATGGGATTGTGTCAAAAGCATGTCACATTCCTTGTCCAAAACATTGTGGATCCTGACAACCTGCAATTGCAGTCAATGATGACTCTGATACATCCTGTAATAGGACACATATACCATGGACCACATGCAGTCCATCACATAGCTAATTCATTATTTTCATAAAACAAGATTCCAACAGCAATTTCATTAGGCTAATTAAACAAATTAGGTACACGAAATGCAAATCTTCTAAATAAATGAAATAATGCTTTATTCAGCCTTTGCCTTTGTAAATCTCAACAGGAGAACAATAAGGCCAATGGCCAGTCCATTAGATGTAGTCCTTTAGGGGGGAATACAAAGAAATCTTCCTCCCTCGCTTGCCTGCACTGCTACGACTAGGTGACATCTCCCCTTGGAGGGGCATCTTTAGGGGCATGCCCGGCAACGCAGGGACTGGATCAGGGGACAGCAGAATGGGGCAGGGGAGAGGTGGTGGGTGCAGGAGTGTCGCTGGCAACTGCAGTGGAGGTGTCTGACACAGTGTGCACCGTCACCACTGCCGGGCCCAAGTCAGATGTGGTGGGTGCTGTCACCACTGCATGGCTCAAGTCAGATGGGGTGGTTGCCGGCACCACTGCAGTGGGCAGGACAGATGGTGTGGACGGGGTCTCCACTGCAGTGCCCAAGTCAGACGGGGTGGATGTGCTCCCTACTGCAGTGCCAATCTCAAGAGGAGTGAAATGGGGTTCAGATGAGGTGGGCAGGACAGATGGGGGAGACAAGGTCTCCACACCAGTGGCAGGAACAGGCTGAGCATGTGAGGTGGGGGTGAAGTGCATGTGGTAGGGGGGGAGGGCCTAAGCATTCTGGGGATGTGATATCGGTGTGTGGGTGAACCTGGGGCAGGGAATGGCTGTGGGACCTGTGGAGTGGTGGCCTGGGGGCTGCAGGACGGAGACTGTGTGGTGGAAGTGCGTGGTTTTTGTGGGGTCTTGCCCTTCCTGGTCCGGGGGTATTTGCGGATGGGGGCCTCAGTGTCTGTGCGGCAGGGGAACTCCCCTCTGTGCGTGGTGACTTCCTCTTCCCCTTGTAAGTTGGAGCAGATGGATCGGTGGGGAAGAGGCCAAGGTCACAGAGGAAGAGCTGCTTGGAAGGGGGGGGTTTAGGTGAGGCAAGGGAAGGTGTTTTGGAGGGAGAGGCATCTGAGGACTGCGGAGTGCTTGTGGAGGCCTGTTTGTGTGTCTGTGACCCATCCCCTGTGTGTGTGCCATCAGTCCCCGGAGTGTGCGTGCTTGTGTGTCTGGATTTTGTCTTGCGTGTCTGTGTGCTGCTTGTGTCTGATGTGGTGCGTGCATATGCTGGTGTGTGTGATTGTTGGACAGGCAGGGTAGTGGGGATTGTGGATGTGGCTGAGGTAGGAGGGGTGAGGGCCTGTTGGAGGAGGGACACTGCTGCCGTCTGTGTGGAGGCCATGGCCTGAATCGTCCGATGTAGGGCAGACATGTTCGATGAGATGCCCTCCATGAAGGACACCAGTTGTGTCAACAGACTGGTGTGAGAATGGAGGACACTCAGCATTGTGGTCTGTCCTACATGGATCTGCTTAAGTAAATCCACAGACTCCACACTCAGGGCAGCAGGGGAGACAGGGGCAGGGGGTGCGGTGCCTGGCACGAAGGAGACATGCTCCCTTACACGGGAGCCTCCACGGACATCTGGGATGGGAGCAGATGTAAGGGTGGAGATGGTGGTGGTGGTGGGGACAGACTCGCTAGGTGTTGTCTGGGGTCTGCTGACACCTGCATCCACAAGGGAGTCATCACTGAAGCTGCTGTGTTCCTCAGCCGAGGTGGTTGTAGCTGAGGTCTCCTCAGTGTGGCTCCCCTCACCCTCTGTGCCACTGGGTCCCTCCGACTCCTCTGCAGCGGACCCTGTCTGCCTCTGCGGCTCCTCCTGGTCCGTGGAGCTGTCTCCTCCAGTATCCGTAGATGTAACTGCAAATAAACAGGGTAAACAGATCCACATCAGTCACCTGTATTGACCTCACACATCACAGTCAGTACAGCACATTACAGCGCACGGCTGAGCATCATTTGCAGTATATTGGCAAAAGTGCTGACACATATTTGAAAAAGACACATGTCAGTCTGCAGGGTCAACCATGCCCCTCATATCCTACCTGTCCATGGACCCATCAGTCTGGTGCATGTAGTTAGCCACTACTCATATGTGCACACATGCACCACATAGACAGTTGTCTGGACTGCAGGATTAGTGATGGAAATGTGCCAGTACACACATATCCCATATCCTGCCACCGACTCAGTACATGTGTCAGCAAAAGGGATGGCCAAAGTCATTGTCAGTAATATGGATATGCTTCCTTCACCAGACACCATGATGTGCACATGTATTGATGGCCGATGCCACAATTGAGTGCATGCAGGACAACTGACATTACTGCAGGATACACATTTGCAAGCGGCATACCATGCTACAGGCCAGTCTGAGTAGTCAGTCATTACTGGCTTCAGTCACAGGGGCAGTGCATCTGAGAACAAATAGTCTGCACTGTATCACAATCATGTATTTGTGGTGCATGTAAGCCCTGCAGCTGTCAAGTGCACATGTTCCCCCACTGCTACCCACATCTTAAGGCTACTGATGATCCCACCTCATACAAATGCCACAGTTGAGTGACAGCAAGCACAAGTCTGTCAACATGATCACTTCACAGTCTGATGAGAATGAATTATAGCTGCCTGCACTTAAATGTCGAATACACCATTAGGCACAGTCAAGTGATTAGACACCTATGTTAGACCCCATTGTGATGATCCAACACCCACATCTCAGCTGGCTGCCCACCCCAAACTGTTTGATACCCAAGGAGTCTAAAAAGCTAGGCCACTCCACAATGACACAGAGGCTGACACCTGATTGCACAGTTCACAATGCACTAAATGTAGGTTGACACACATGAGTAGGAGAACAGAGTGTACTTCATGTCTGGAGTAGGCATACCTGACCTGGTCCATGTGCAACATGGGATTACCCTGAACACTAGGCATGTGTCTATGCATGTGTGACACACATGATGTACATACTTCAGAGGCCCCAACATTGTCCCACCTGCTGCATGGATGTGTGGTAAACACCCCAGACACATATGGTGAGGCAGAGCAGCAATCAGGACACGTATTAATGGCCCACACAGAGTACATGTTAGATATCTGGCAATGTGCAGACACATGTCAATCAGTTGCCTCACTCATGAAGGCCAAAATATTGTACCGGTAGCAGATGCTGTTTCCCATCTCAACCTTGGACAACAGCAGGGACACACAGCCCAAGTGAGACAAGTCACAGACTGAAAGGGCCACACCTGTGTATCAGATGAGGAAGGGCCATAACCTAATTCATGCACATGACTCTTGTTCAAGCAGACAGACAAACTGTGGTAGCGTAACCAGGCTGAGGGAGTGCAAAGATCATGTTAGACACAGTTCACAGACAAGGCATGCACTTACCCCCTCCTTGCTGCTGTCTGGCCTTTAACTGCCCATCCAGGTCAGGGAAGACCACTGTCAGAATCTGGAGCATGTGGTGGGTCAGGGTCCGGTGTCCGCCCCTTCTGCGAGGAGGCGACAGCTTCAGCTGGACTCTTGCAATCCAACGGGTCCAGCCACGTAGGTCCAGCCACCTCTTCTGGCAGTTGCGGATGCGGCGCCTGTGGACCCCCACAGATCGAACTGCCCGGGCAATGGTCAGCCAGATCTCATTTTTCTGATGGGCATCAACCTGTGAGGATGACAAAGTTAAAAGACCATTACTACACATGCAACATGTTTGTGCATCACACAGTTGGATATACATGTTGTTTTCACAAGGGCATCTGATTCACACAGGTTGTGCAACTATGGTGATGGACACTTGTCCTGCATCAACAACATGGAACCAGTGCCTGGGTATCATAACCGTGTAAAAATGCACTTTCCCAGCGCAATACCTGGTCACTACAGGTACCTACACACTTTGGGGGTAACAACTACTCAGTGAGCATGCTTGCCACTGGTGTACACAATGCCATTAGTGCTAGTCAGACAACATGCACAATGAGAGAGGATGTGGACTGCACACTCGCCTGCTCCCCTGGTTTCCCATACAGCTTGCTGTACTGTGGGAGGAGGCTGTCCAGCAGGGCCTTATTCTCCTCCTCTGTGAAGGCTGGGGCCCTCTCCACAGTACGTGCCATTCTTGGAGCCAGAGGATACAGAGACAGCAGCAGTGGTAGCAGAGATGTCAATCTGGAGCATGTAGTGCAGGCAAGTGAGCTCTCAGGGGAAGAGACAGCCTTATATCTGTGCTGCAGAGGCAGATTCTGTCCCATGCGTCCAAAGCGATAGGTCGGAGTCGTTCGTATCCTATGAATTAGTCCAATCCATGAGATAGCACGCATCGGACACGCCTACCGCAACGTTCAAAATATCTGTATCATGACAGTTTTGATTTTGATACATTTGTGTAACAACTAAACGGAATCGTACCGCACGCGAATCGTGCACGATGAAAAATGCGCGTCTGTCACCATGACGACCAACAGCCAATCTGGCAGTCCTGCTCGGTCAGGATGCGGCAGACGTGTATTTTAAAAACTCACCCGCGTCGAACACCATTGAATCAAGCATGCAATCTGGCAGTCCTGCTCGGTCAGGATGCGGCAGACGCGTATTTTGAAAACTCACCCGCGTCGAACACCATTGAATCAAGCATGCAATCTGGCAGTCCTGCTCGGTCAGGATGCGGCAGACCCGTATTTTGAAAACTCACCCGCGTCGAACACCATTGAATTAAGCATGCAATCTGGCAGTCTGGCTCGGTCAGGATGTGGCTCACGCGTCCATGCAATACTCACTCATCATGTCAGACAGTATATGTAAGATTCATGTAATGCTGTATGCCCTGTGTGGATGGAGTGAAGCACATGTCAAATGTTACACAGACAAAGACAAGACTACTCCCATGATGATCCTAGCTTACAGTGCAACTATTGCATTGTTTGTGAGGAACATGACAAGTGTGAGTGACCACCTCACAGATCATCCTCCTATGCTTGGACACAGTCCCAGGGGATCATTGTGTTTACACAGGTTACATCCACACATAATCACCGCATCATCTGATTATGTATTAAAGTCCGATGTGTGAATTCCTTTTGACTGTGTCCACAGTATGTGAGACTTGTACAACGCCAAAACTGAGTTTTGAAAGTTTTAACAGTATGTTAACATACCTCATCTTGTATTTGTCATGTGAGTTGCTGTTGTGTCTATGTGTCGCTGAATTACATGTATGCATGTCAAATACATATGTGCTACACATCATCAATGTTCTGTGTATGTGATAGGACATGTAGGTCTGACATCACATCATGACAATGTCCACACCATGACAGTGGTGTGCATGGTGACAAGCTGTCTGTATCTAGTGTTGTTGCTAGGTTGCAATACATGATCCATGTCTGGGTACCTTTAGAACATGTGCTAGTTGACCTTGACATCTATGTTTGATACTCAATTAGGTGTGTGTTGTGCATGTTACGATTGATCACATGGAGAGTGACAGACAACAGTGAATAGTCACAGTACAACACTGTATCCGTCGAAGATCCATGACAAAATTGAGTGTATGTTCAGGCTCACATAGCTGTCATTTGTGGATTGGCTCAACCTCACACATCTGACTTCACTGTGTCTTTATTGAAAGTGTAATGCGATATGTCAAATCTAGATTACGTGATTTTCATTTGTAATAGTAATATGTGTACATACTTTGTCATATGTTCCGCAGGAGACCAAATGTCCACAGACCCTTCCCTGATCTTGCGACCATGGTGGAACGTGAGTGCATGAGGAAATACAGGTTCACGAGGCAATTAATTTCTGAAGTGACAGACCAGTTGTCACCACACTTGCAACCTGGGCGCACATATCCCTTTGCCCTGACCCCCAAGGTGAAGGTGATGGCGGCACTACATTATTTTGCGACTGGATCGTCCCAGTTTACTGTGGCTGATGCTGGTGGGATGTCGCAGACGATGTCTAGTCGAGTGCTTCGGGATGTGTGTGAGGCCATGTTGGGGTTCCTCAACCTGTACATACAGTTTCCTACACCGCCACAGTTCCGTGCCATTAAAGATTACTTCTATGCTCTGGGACACATGCCACATGTGATTGGATCGATTGATGGGACACATGTGGGTTTGGTCGCACCACGAGCCCATGAACAGGTTTACAGAAATCGTAAACAATTTCATTCGATCAATGCCCTTGTGGTATGTCTGGCGGACCAGATCATCTCCCATGTATGTGTGTATTTCCCGGGATCTGCCCACGACGCATACATAATGAGGATGAGTCGGATACCCCAGCTAATGTCCCAGCTCAGGAATGAGCGTGCCTGGCTTGTTGGTGAGTCATGTTGTCAGTTTCAGTTGTGTGTTCATTGTCTGACATTTTGTACCCTGTTTTTGCTCAACTGATCATTTATATTTGATAAATGTAGGAGACTCTGGATACCCCAACATGCCCTGGTTGCTGACACCACTCAGGAACCCGGTCACCCCAGCTGATGTCCGTTACAACAAGGCACATGGGCGGACCAGGCGAGTGATAGAGCGCACATTTGGGCTGCTGAAGACCAGATTTCGCTGCCTGGACCGGACAGGAGGTGCCCTTCATTATTCCCCGGCTAAGGTGTGCAAGATCATAATCGTGTGCTGCATGCTTCACAACTTGGCTGTGAGGAATGAGCTAACCCTCATCCAGGATGACAGGGACCAACGGCCTCCATCAAGGGAGGATCCAGGCCTGGGGCACGTTGCCAGTGACGAGGAGGAGGAGGAGGTGGATGTCAGGAGACAGCTCATTAACAACTTTTTTACATGAGTGTAAGTATGCAAAGATGTTTGATGATGCCTTTCCTAAGCGTGATGTGTGTATGTAGAACAATATGTTGTGATACGTGTGTGTATGCTAATTTACAGGGTCATTGTTGTTGTACAGTGTATGTTAAGTTATGATGGTCACCACTACATTGTTGAATTTACTCCTAGCTTGTGTTCAGAAGTTACAATGGACAATAGTGAGTCAATTATTGGATATGTCATCATAGCAAGTTGTAATTAAGACTGTACTATGTCTCTCCTTCACAGGCTCCTTTGGCTGTTGTGTGGGTACACACAATGCTGTTCCATAATGGAATTTCAATTTGGAACAGTACTCTCTGAGAGACAATGTTTTAGGTCAGATTTTTCATTTCTTTTGTTTATTAGAATATTTGGAACTGTAATCAGTTTGCTTTTGTGTTGAGCAGAGCTTGTGCCTGTGTAATAAACCTATTACACACATTGATGTTTGCCTTGTCTGTTTCCACACATGCTACAATCGTTTATATACTGTATTTATGCCATGGTGTTCATTTCATTAGACAATGGTCATTGTTTGTGCGGTTCAATGGTTTAATTGGACAACAGTGTGTGCAATGTTTAAATGTTGCATGTGCTATGTGTGTTGTGGTGACCTTGCGTGTCTATCTCTGGTATGTGTCATGTGACATTTCTTCACAAGACGGTAGATAAATTGTTAGCTGGTCCCTAGGATCATGCTGGATTATGCTAAGTTACCCTGAGCCAAGCTTACATTTTAGCTTTGTGTCTTACATTTTGGCGCACATTCTTTCTCTGCTTGTTGTGCAAGATGCCTTTGAGTCCACATGAGATCATTTTGGTACTGTTCAAGCGGTGCGCCCCAAGGTTGAAAAACAAGACTCTTTGTAATGGAAGATCTAGTCAGCACGTATTGTTTATCCATGAAATGATACACTTTTTGACACAAAAGAGAAATACTTGCATTACATTGACGCACAAGGGATTCATCTACACAGATGGAAGTTTCCTTCTACGAACCAGAGCTTTGCTGTGCATATGCTGTAACCAGTACTCCTAGTTTCTAAGGTGAGCGGTTCACCCGATTTGGCACAGAGATCTTCATTAGTATGATAAATATGTCACCATCACAGGGAGGGTGGTGATTTCCACACTGTTCATAGAAACACATTTCACCTTTTGTCTTCTATGGAATTGTGAAAATGAATTTTGTTTGATTATCATGTATTATGCTGCTGGTGTGAGCTCGTATACTGCATTGTAGGACAACGGACAGAGATTGTTCTTTCTTAAACGTAACATTTTAATCTTTACATAGACTCTGCATTATATATTTGTGGACAAGCATGGGTGAGTGAGCGAGAAGGTGTGCATTGCTACGGCGACTCAGAGGTTGATAGTACTGTGTTCTGGGTGGTAGAAACATTGTGTATCTTCTGTATGTTTAGTTGAGCTAATGATACACTAGAGGTAGTGGGTCTTAGGATTGTGGGTTCTGATGTGCAAGGAATGTCCAAGCATCTTTCAACAACGGCCTATTTTATTGTGCATAGTCCTGTATGTGCAGATTCCCTACCACAGAACTCATGCACCTCATTTGGAGACAGTGCCAGGTTATACTGATCATAATTTCAATTGTGGGTACAGTGTATCATTCACAGATGACACAGGGATTGTGTGAATATGATTTTATTAATGTGCATATGATCAATATAACAGTTAAGGGTAATTGCATTCCAAAGTTTTAAATCCAAAGTTCATAGAGGAGTTGGAAGTGTTGTTAGATGAAAATCTTCCAAGCAAAGTCCCTATGCACCGCTGTGAGATCGTCTATTTTCGACCAGTTGGACTCCATACGGTCCATGTGTTGGTCCATATGGTGGTCCATCCGGTCAAAATGTGCAGCCTGCTGATGTTTGATGTCCCTGAGGATCCCAACAACCTGGCCAAAGTCTCCGGTGCATTCGCGATATACATCATATATGCGTTGCAAGTCGGGGTCAGCTTGATCTCCGACACCAGCTGTGGGACGTGCCCTCCCACCACGCACCCTCACACCACTCCTAACCCTACCCGCACGGACATTGCCTTGCGTTGCATGCACTGACAGCTCCTGTCCTCCTTCATTGTTGACAGGACTGGTGTTTCCTGCCAACTCCAGAGTGGCCTGTGTTGCTGTGCTCCCAGGGTTTTGTTGTCTGGGTGTGTCCGTGGGGATCCTGGGCATCTGGATGTTCACAGATGTTGCAGGAGTGGTCACTGGTGCTGCTGATCGTACTGGTGCCGCATGCTGGCCCACACCGGAGGTGCCAGGTTGGTCCCCATCGCCCGAGGAGGTGTGAGAGTCATCCCCACTGGAGGTCTCAGTGTCCGACATAGTGCTGGAGGTGCTGGTGGACTCTGAATCATGTCCAGATGTTGATCTCAGTTCAGGAGTGCCTATGGGTAGAAGAGAGACACAATGTTAGTTGTGTATTTTCACATGTTATGGTGTCATACACAGACAAATGTGAAGATGTTGTGGATAATGTAGCGTTTCCTTCAAATTTATACTCATCAATCGTCACAGACACTGGGATATTTGTTCATGGAACATTGTGATTTTGTAAAGATGTGCTTTACTGAGCATGTCCAGCTCTGTGCATCGATGTGCATGTCTTTTTTATTATTGACTGTACGAAGAAATTGATTGTCAAGTGTCACACTGTGCATGACCCAGGTGTGTTGTTATTTCACACATCAGTGTTTTCACTATGACATACATACTGTAACAAGTCCGATGTTTAGCAAGATTTGTGCATCTGTGCTTGCCTTTGTGCATGTTTGTAACTGTCACATTGCTGAGGTGACATACAAACTCACTCTCCTGAATCTGTGTCAGCATTTACAAATTTAGCTTGGATGAATGTGTTGATGTGAACCATCAATGACATCACATGTGTGACATCGAATGCAATTGCAACGCGTTTGTTATGAAAAATCGATTGTTACATGGCAGTCCATTGGGATACAAGTCATTACATTGACATGCAGTAGGGGAGTCGCTAACATGAGTTGTTGTATAATCTGATATTTGTATGGTCTGACATTCCCTACTGTTGCACACACTGGACTTGTAATGGTGAATTGTATTAGTTTGTAATCCTGCGCAGAGCCTACACCAAGTTTGTGTGATGTTTTGCGTTGTGATTTTCTGCAATGTAACAACACGGTCGTTGTTATGCCTGTGTTGTTTTTGCATGGTTTGTAAACGTATGCAATGTGAGAAGACATATTTGTGTTGATATTTCTCATCACTTTGCACACATGTGAATATCTTTCTGTAGTTGATTTTGTCGCTGGTTACTTTTGCGCATGTTCACTTCATGTACAATCTACTTGTTCTCCATGGACAGAGGAGTTTCCCAAGGATGATCAGTTGCCTTTTCATGGTCAGAGCTGTGAGGTACAGTGTGTTTAGTGCTTGAGTTAGGCTGCGTTGACTTCTATCCCTCTTCCCAATGGCAAACAGACCAGCTTACTCATCATTGACAGAGGATCAATGACAGTAATGGTAGTGTAGTTCAAGGATGCTGACACCGCTGACTGATGTTGAAGTACAATGCAAAACACAACAATGCCTTGTGCACATGACACAACGCAAGAGTGTCAGCCATCTTGCATTGCACCTCACATCTACTGTCAGATGGGCATTGTCCCTGATCTGTGTTTTTATTGTGTGTGGTTTGTGTTATGTGGTGTGACTGCTAATTAGACTGTGTCCTGTCCTCAACGCAAATTTGTAGCATGCACAGTGAGGGCACATGTGACTAATCTTTACTTGTCAGTGTGTGGAATGTACAGTTAAGGTTATGGTCTGTAGTTGTGTGAGTAGGCCAAGAACTGGCTGTCAGTTTTTCTAAATACGTACATGAATCCCCTGGGTAGCCATCTTGACAGGGCATTTGCATTCACTCTCAAGGACAGCATAGTGACAGGTGTGTTATTGTGGGAGTGGGGTGTGTGTGTGTGACAAGTGGGTGCTGCTGGCAGTAGTCACAGCTTCCACTCCTCCTCCCACCCAGACCAAATAGGCCAGCATGTACCATGGTTCCATGACAATGAGTACAAAGTTACATTCAAGATGTCTGACAGTGGTGACTGCAGTCATGCTGGACACGACTGCCAACAGGGCCTTGTGTTCCCCACACCGAAAGCCAGTGTCAGCCATCTTGACAGGGCATTTGCTTTCACTCTCAGGGACAGCATAGTGACAGGTGTGTTATTGTGGGAGTGGGGGGTGTGTGTGTGACAAGTGGGTGCTGGTGGCAGTAGTCATAGCTTCCATTCCTCCTCCCACCCAGACCAAATGGGCCAGCATGTACCATGGTTCCATGACAGTGAGTACAAAGTTACATTCAAGATGTCTGGCTGTGATGTCTGTGGCTGTGTATTTGAGGTAATTTTAGACTATTTGGACATGTACTCACCAGGTTCCGGTATTCCAGCCAATCCAGTTATGGCCTCCGGTGGGAGGAGGTCCCGCACCTTCACCTCCCAGGTGGTGAAACGTACCGGTTTATGACGGCCACCGCCAGTCTTGTTGCTCAGGGCATGTTCTCTGGCAATAAGCTTCTTAACCCTCCTGCGTACATCATAGTACCGGTTCCGGATATCCTCCTTTGTGCGCAAGGTAGGTGATTGGGCATTCACTTTATTGACAATCCTCTCCCACATCTTGGTTCTCTGGGACGGGGAGGTCTGTTGGGCCAAGGTGCCAAATAACTGTGGCTCAACTCGAATGATTTCATCTATCATGACTTCCAACTCAGCAGCTAAGAACTTTGGATTCTTCTTTGGGGGCATGGTGATGGGTGGTGGTGGAGATGTATGTGTGTGTGAAGGTGAGGGTGAGTGAGTGTGAGTGGAGGTGTTTTCTGTCGTGCTAGTTGTGTGGAGGTTGTGTGGTGGATGAGTTGTGTGTGTTTGTAGTGGGTAGATGAGTTGTCTGTGTAGTAGTGTGGTCTGCTTGCATGTCTGTCGAAGTAGCAAATGGTGTTGGGAAGTTTTTGCTCCCTTAATATAGGTTGAGTTGTGGGTGTGTCTTAATATTTAAATTTAGGTTTTTTTGGAGGTGACAATGCATTTTTTGGTAGTCTTTTTTCTGTTTCTATTGTATTATTTTTTTCAAATTATGTAAGTCGTTTTGACGGTACATGATGCTTGTTCTTGTGTTATTTGTTTTGTCCAAGTCTGTTCCATTCATACTAGGTTATGTGGCATCGTACGAGTATGTCGCGTCGTGTATGTGCTTGGCTGTGTAGAATCGTTTGCGTACGTGTCTATTGGGTTGTGTTAGTGCTGGAGTATGTGGCATCGTCCGAGTCTGTCGTGTCGTGTGGATGCTTGGCTACATGGAGTCGTTCGCGTACATGTCTGTTGCGTCGGGTTGACGCTTGGCTATCTCGAATGTTGCCCGTACGGGTCTATCGCGTCAGGCTCCTTTCCGGCCGAGTTGGTTGTAAATTTCAAGCATCACATCGTACTCAGCCATTTAGAAGGCGTGTGTACGGTTCGGTCGGAAAATATGACGGGTCCGTGTCGGGAACAACGTTTTCCAGCCGAAATCGGAATCGACCCCATAGTGTTGGGGGTCCCACAGGCCAAATTACGATGTAACCGCCACAGTGACGGTAGCACTTACCACCCTTTCCATTGCAGCAAGTGCTGCTGGCTGCAGCCCCTGCCGCAATGGAAAACAGGGATATGTAACATATCCCTGTACTACGTGACAGGCACCGCACTTGGTACAGGGATATGTTAAGGTGTCCCCCTACACACAAAGAAACGGGCCAGGGATGAAGGGTGGCCCACTACGGGCCCCCAATGTCCATCCCAGCCAGCCTTTTCATGGCGGGTGAACCGGCATGGAAAGGCTGGTGGGGAGGGAACATCCTGCCTGGTAGGCACCGCCACCATTTTAGGGATAGGGAGGCCCTCCGCCGAACCGGCGGGCTCAAGGAGCCCGTCGGATGCGTGGCTGTTGGTGTTTCCGACCACCACGGAACCGCCTGCCATCCTAATGTGGCGGGCGGGGAATGGCCTTCCGAAGGCGGTGAGACGACCACCAACAGGTTGTCGGTGGCGGTCTCACCATCATCGTAATGACCCCCAGTGTTCGGTCGCTTTGTAATAGGCTGGTTGGGACCGCAGACTGGGTGTCGATTGGTCCCAGGAGCAAATCGGTGTCGGGCGGAAAGAATTCCGCCCGAAATCAAGTGAAGCCCATAATTTGTATATATATGAGCCTAAGGTACTATGCAATACTTGTGAGCATCAAAGTTGTAATTTTTATATCAGTTACAAGATCAACAATTCATAATAATTATTTCAAGCAAGTACCGCAATTCTACTTAAAACTTTCAGGATACACATTACTGCTTACATAATCCAGAACTCTTGGTATTTTGTGCCATCCATTTCTCTTTAAAATAATGAAAAACAGTGAAATAAGTTAGGAGAACATCATGGATGGAAGTACCCAAGTTTCCCTGCTCACATTGGTCTTAACTAGACATTCCTTTCTGGATTTATGTTCCAACCATGTGCTTTAAAAGACTGGAAAAGACTTGGAGCCTGATTTCGAGTTTGGCTGGCACAAACTGGATGCCACGCAACTGGCCCAGGACGGCTAAACTCCACCGCCGCCCACCTGACAGATTAAGAATAATTTTATTGTCTGGCGGGGGGCGTATCAGTCCCGTGGAGTGGCAGTGTAAAGGCTCATATGTGAGCCTTTAACTGCAAGGCAACGGGACCACTAGTGCATGTTCCTGCACGTCATGGACTGTTAAGTCCATGCTGTGCTGGAATGGGGTGCATGCACACATGGTGTCACAAAATGTGCCCCCTTGCATGGACCGCCGTGCACATGGCCTTTCCTTTACTCACTGTCACCATTTTCATGTAGTAACAACCTCCATGAGACTGCTAGCGGTGATGAAAGTCATAATAAGCTTGGTGGTGCCTTAGGGCACCACAAAGCATATTGCTTCATCATGAATGCGTCCCAGGGCGGTCTGACCACCCAAGCTGTAATCCAGTGGTTGGACCGTCGGTACAGCGCTGGTTGGTCTTCCACCAGTGCTCCACCACGCTTTTTCTCGCAGTCCATGGACCGTCATACTCAAAATCAGGCTCTTGGACTCTGCCACTGTGTGGAGTTGCCTAGATCGGGGATGCATGCACCACATGGAGATAGCCAAAGAATGATCTAAATTCTGTTCTTAATTCAAGGCAAATCCAGAGAGGGATGAGATTTGGGAATGGATTAATACACAGTGCTACCAGGTAGAAAAATTTGAATTTAGGGCCCCCTCACAGGACTGTCTTGAGCACATCCCTTGGGCCTATTTGAAAATCTTGGCTAATATACCTGTATGCACTTACAAAGAATAGTCCATCATCGAAATACCACTTCCTCACCATTTAGAAAAGGTCAAGGACCAGGGTGGGTGGATACCTGGTTCTAAGGTGAAATGTGACAACAGTGGCCTTGTTCTACGGGGATGCAGCCCCATGCCACACGGACACCACATACATCATACAGACAATAAACTACCAGACTGGCCAATAAATATGGATGGACATGGCTCTGAGAAACACTGTAGACCATGTGAATAAACCAGAGGGTATGATTGTGAAGTTTGCAGCCACAGCCAAGAATTGCACGGTTGACGTCCAGCAGCTACTTCCCAACTCAAGGTTGTAGTTATAGTGGGTTATAAAAGCTGAAGGTGAGCAATCTAAAAAACATGTGGTTGCTGAGGTTTACAGAAGGAGCGAAAGGTCACTAATTGGGCCATAAACAATTGCATATGTCCTTGGGATTAGGGGGGAGCAGGCCAACACCACTGCTGCTACCCCCTGCCCAGCCCCCAAACCCCCAATGAACTCTTTCTTGGCCTCACTGCAGGGGGCGGCCCTCCCTGCTTGCTGCAGTGTGAGCAGGGCCTGCCATACGCTCTCATTTAGAGCCATTTAATAACGCCTAAACTGACACAACAATTATGGATCACTGACAGAATATCGACGACCACAATATCGAGTTCCCAAATTATCGACACCTAAATATTGAAGTCAATAATATCGACATCCTATCTACATCATGGTAAGTACAAAAATATGGATAAAAAAATATCGTTGTAAAAAATATCGTTAAAAATATCGTTTTTTTTAAATGTGTAAAAAATAATATAAAATAAAGTAAATAATACATATAATAAAAAAAGTTAGTTATAATTATTATAAAATGTTTAAAATTAGGAATAATAAATATAATGTTAAAAAAATTAAACATACATAAAATATAACATTTTATATATATTTACTTAATATTAATAAAAAAATTATCATAATAAATTATAAAATGTTAGAAACATATTAAAAATTACACACACACATATATATATACATATACCAGTAAAATAATAATAAAAAAAATATATATATAATAAATTAAAATATTTTTATTCTTTTACAATTACATTTTACACTACATTAACAGCAATAGTAGGGAAAATATTAGATAGCGGAGGGGATAAAATTACTATTCCCACTCCAGGAAGTGCAACAGTAGGGAAAGTATTGGATAGTGAAGAGGTAAAAATTACTATTCCCACTCCAGCGAGTGCAACAGTAGGGAAAGCATTGGATAGCGGAGGGGAATAATTTACTATTCCCACCCCCAGCAAATACAACAGTAGGGAAAGTGTTGGATAGCGGAGGGGTAACAATTACTATTCCCACTCCACAAACTACAAAAGTAGGGAAAGTGTTGGATAGCGGAGGGGAATAATTTACTATTCCCACTCCAGTGAGTGCAACAGTAGGGAAAGTGTTGGATAGCGTAGGGGTGAAAATTACTATTCCCACTCCAGTGAGTGCAACAGTAGAGAAAGTGTTGGATTTCTTAGGGGAATACTTTTCTATTCCCACTCAAGCAAAATAATTAAAATTAATAAACAAACAATTAATAAAATAAAAAATGTTTGCCTCCCACCATAGTCCCCTATAAATGACACCACCAATGTTCTAAAACATAACACTATTATCATAATTAATTAATAATTATCTAATTAATTAATTTTAATTAACAAGTAATTTAAAAACAATAAATAATAATTTAATTCACACAATTAACAATATAAAACAACTTAAAATAAATTATATAATAAAATGTTTTTAAAATTATATTGAAATCAACTTACTTTCCAGCCTACTCCCCTTTCAACACACAACACACTCCTAAAAAAATAACCCAATTTACACATATACCAATTAATTATTACTGATTAACAAAAAATGAATAACTAATTAATAATAAATTATTTACCACATTTAGCAATATAAAAACATAAATACTTTATTAATTAATAAAAAATGATTAATTAATTAGTTATAATTAAATTACTTCCCACCCTATTCCCCTATAAACCCACAACCCGCTCCTAAAAAATAACATAATTAATTTATTTAACAAATAATGAATAATAATTAACAACCAATTAATAACTGATTAATAAAAAAATTAATTACCACAATTAACAATATTAAATATTAAATATATAAATATTAATTAATAAATATTATTAATAAATTAATTATAATTAAATTACTTCCCATCCTATTCCCCTATAAACCTACAACCCACTACGGAATAAAAACGCAAAATTTAATTAAAAATAATTAATAACTTCTAAAAATTATTATTAAATGTATTATAATTAAATTGCTTCCCACCCTATTCCCCTATAAACCCACAACCCGCTATGGAACTAAAACGCAAAATTTACTTTAAAAAAAATTAATAACTTCTAAAAATGTAATACATATATTTAAAAATACATACAATACTTAAACAAAAATATAGAACACATACATTCAAAATACATACTAAAATACATAACACTAATATAAACATCGATATTATTAACAACGATATTTTTACAAACGATATTACTGTCTTCGATATTAAAAAAACAATATTTTTACTTTACTGTCGATATTCTGGTCCACGATATTCTTGCTGTCGATATTCTTGTACTTTGAAATAAAAAACTCGATATTTTGTCTGTGCACCAACAATTATACAGACTTGGGAAAAAGCCTAACTGTCCCTCACCAGCCGGTCTGCCTGATTTACTAAAATGTCACCCAGGGCCACACGCAGTGTTGCCAGATTTTTTCACTTTCCCTTTTGGGCTGAAACATGTCGACTTGAATAGGACATAGGCAGTGAAATGGTATTTCAAGTGTCCAATGTTTACTTTTAATCACCCCTACACCACCCATTAATAAACAACCAAATTCAAACGGGCAGGTGCACGGGGTTTTTAATCTTTAGGATCCCCCATCCCTCAGAAACATCTCTGAATAGTCCCTCTGAGTACAATGAGGGCCCCAGCCATTAGTGCATTCTCTGGCGAGCGCGGTATGGCAAATAATGAAGCATGACACCCAGGGGGTGTGTGAGGCCATCCCATTCTTTTTTGAGAAATCCTCCACCAGGGTGCTCTCTCTAACTATTGGGACACGAGTTATCCTGAAAATGAATGAAATGGTGCATGTCTGGTTTCCATAATTTGAGAGCCTGATATGGGGGATGTTTGCTTTTTTGCGATTTTGCGTATAGAAGGGAGAGTGCAAACGGTTACCCATATAACGTTCTCTCTTATTCCCCCAGCCCTCAAAATTACAAGGGCTTTGTGTGTGTACTGCCAAGAATAGCAGCATTCTTCAGTGTCTGGCAGTGGCAGGTTAAGGCGTGCAAAACATTTCTGTCACTGCCAAGAATAGCAGCATCCTTCAGGGTCTGGCAGAGGCACTGTGAAAACTAGCAGCATCCCAGAGTCTGGCAGTGGTAGGTTAAGGCAAGAGGACAAGGCAGCAGCAATGAGTCCTTTGGAACCATAGTGGTAAGTCATGTGTTGTGGAAGAATTTTCATTTGGAGCTGATGTTTTGCCACATAAAAACCCTGATGATGAGTGACACACTCTGTAGCCCAATTTGGCATGTGAGGTGTTCAGTGTCAGGAATGCTGCTAGCGAACAAAGGTTTGGATAAGCTGCTCAGCAAGACAGTCAAACAATTAATTGTACATACTGCTGTTGAACTTTGCCAGCGATTCTGGTGAGGGGCAGAATGAAGATGAACTGAGACCAATGCGCTTCAGTCCAAATTTTATGTTAAGTATATTTGCTAGCAGTTTCATCGCCATTCGGTTACGGTTCTCATTTTTAAGCTGGGTCATTTGTAAGAACACTCTTATCCACTTGTGCATTTGATATGGGCAGGGTCAGAAGTTTAATGGCGCCCTTGGAAAACTCCTGAAACCGATGATTCCCAGCAGCATCTGTATTATTGAATACTTCTATCCAGAAAGAGTCCATGCCTGATGAGTTATTTCATTAACATAAAGTCACTGTTCGCCACTGCGTTTCTAAGTGTGTTGGGTGGGCGACAAACTCTTTTGGCAAGTCAGTAACCAAAGGTTTAGGATCTGAAAGCACATTTTGGGGCTTCAGAAGTTCCAACTGTCTTAGGAGGCTCAGCTAATCTGGCAGACGCATCTGATATTCTGCTGCTAGAACTTTAACAAAGTCTGTGCACCGTATTTTTGTGCAGTCCTTGGCAGCAGCAGGCAGTTCGCTTTCTTGGAGCTTCTTGCGGAAGTCAAGGCCAAGTTCAACATCCTCCTGCGCAAGATAAATTGCACTACCCTGAAGATCTAAATTATGCAACTATTGCTCACTATTAATACTGATAACACTTGGCTTTAGAATTTGCTGGAAGTTGACCTATATAAAGTTTTCAAATCCCGAAATATGTGGAGGACAACCCCAAATTCAAGCTGAAATGCTTTGTTCACTACCTTAATTTCCTGCAACATAGGTTTGAGGAAAATAAGATAGAGATAATATGTCTCGTCATTGTACATTTCTTGCAGCATTCTAGCTGCATAGCAATGTTCTACATATGATGTGTTGCAAAAGTGCAGCTTTAGTACATCATACTGCTCCAGAAAACGCTCCACACAATCCGCCATGATGAGCCACCGCATTTCACATGGCAAAATAAGCTTCAGCAGCATTCTTCCATCCAAGGTTTGATACAAATCTGTGTAGACTGCCTGGTGCGTTGGAGAACGTGCAAATCAGTTGTAGGTTTCTCGCACAATAAACTCCGCATTCGGCAAACTCTGCATTGCTTTTCTAGCAACAATGTCGAGCGAGTGGCAGATGCAACGTACAAGGTGCAAAGTAGGCTGCTTTTCTCTCAACAAAGTGTATGTGGAGTGGTTTTTGCCACACATCACACTTGAGCCATCCGTACGTACACCTACCAAATTCTCAATTGGAAGCCTCCTGTCTCTGAGGAACTGAAGTGTATTTGCAATGTCTTGTGCACATGCCTCTTGCAATTCTATCATCCAAAGGTAACTACTCACAATTCTGCTACTTTTCTGACTGAAGTATATTACGCATATGCACAGCAGTTTCTTTACATAAATGTCAGTGGATTCGTCAATGATCAAAGAATAAGGTGAACTGCCCATATCTTGAAGGAACCCCCTTTGAAATAGGGGGCCTGAAAGTCAATTTATCAAAGCTCCCCTTTGAAATAGGGGGCCTGAAAGTCAATTTATCAAAGCTGTGCACTTTGTCCGATGCATACGGAAAGGAAGAACTTCACTTAAAATTTCTCTCAGTCTGTCAATGTGTTAATTGATGTGCTACAAGCAGTTTGTATAGCAATCCTAAGCTCTTTCCTTTTCTGGTCATGTGATAATTGAGGCACTTGTGGGGCAAAAGATGCCATGGTTAGGCTAGGTGTGTTCAAGCTTGCACAATGTTTTGCTGTGAATGCATGCAGCTTTAAATCATGACAGTAGGCGTAGCTGTGTATGACAGTATTTACAGCTTGCCTTTGCTTAATCTGTTTTTACTAGGGCAATCTACTTTTTTAGTTTGGTGTCAGACTCCCAATCTTTTCTTTCTTTTACTGTGTCCACTTGCCCATTTTCGAAGTTACTTAGACAGTAGCTTTTTGGGACGGTCCAAGTATTCGCGATTGGAAGAGACAGAATATCCTTCATCATCCCTAGTTCAATAAAGTTGAGCAGTGAGGAGCTTATCCCTGTTTTGGTCTGCTGCATGGTCTCCTGCATTGATCACCAAAAAACCCCACACAAATGGCCAAAGTAAAATCATAATTGAACCTTAAACGCATTGCACACATCACCCTTGTCTCATGTACTAGGCTTCTCCTTTGCTTTCTAGCCCAGTTTATCGTTCATCCCATTATGTAATGCAAAGTAACCTTCAACATAATTCCACTTGTGTTTGCCTCTGTAAATATTTGGTCATAGGCAGGACCACTGGAATTGTGAGACTGTGTGACAGAGGGGTTTGTAGCATAATTATAGATTTGACACAGTCGCCACAATCCATCTGCTGCACAATCTACAGTTTTTGCCAAAATTAATTGTTTCCACCTGAAATGGATCAAAAGATACTAAAAACAGAGACCGGTGTTGCCACGCAGTGGCAGACTGTAGTGAATAAAAGATGGTCCAATCCATGTAGTTTCCAAGTATATTTATTCAGGATAAGATGTTAAGCAGAGCCCCACCAGGAGCAGCCTTCCTGCTGCTCAGCCCATCCACCAACTGACTCACACACTCACCAACATTCCACTCATCAACATTCTCTCACCACAGTCGCACTGGCTGAGCAGCAGTTATAACACATCTCCTTTCTTTCTATTAATTACAAAAGAACTCTAAATGGAATAACAATGAAGTCTGATGCAAGCGAAGGATGACATAGGAACAATAGCATGCAACAGAATAATATCAGAACCATTGCCACACATAAGCAAGATAGCAACGATCTGAAACAACAGTATGAAGGAAATAGATGGAAAATATCATGCACAAGAAATGAAAAAGAGAGGGAGGAAAAGAAACACAAGTAGTATAATAAGAATACACTCATGCACCATCTCCCTTTCTACCACAGCAAAATCCATGCACTACCACACCACAAACAACATACAAACCCAGATACCTAAAACATGCTGGCTGGCCAGGCAAACATGAGAAAAGTAAATTGGGTGCCAACCACAAGGTGTAGAAGGAAACCATCCAACAACAACAACTAAAAGTTCACCCAAGCCGAAGCATGGGTGGAAAGTGTGGAAAGGCGCTCCACACGGAACCAACGACATCACAGCTGCCCTTCACCCAAGCCCGAAGCATGGATGGAAAGTGTGGAATCACAGTGCACACAAACCCAGAACGGAACAACAAAGTTCCACATCCATCCTCGTAGTAAACATATGAACATCAATCACTAGTGATAAACCAAAGACATCAAAACTGCCCTTCACCCAAGCCCTAAGCAAGGGTGGTACGTGTGGAAGGACAAACCACACAGAACACGTAAAGGTGCACCCAATCATGTAGTAAAGGAAAACAGTACTCACTAGGAACAATACACACTCTTCAACAATATGGCTTAAACTCAGCCCTTCACCCAAACCCAAAGTAAGGGCAGTACGTGTGGAAAGGCGCTCCACACGGAACATGTGAAAATGCACAACTCAACACCCAATAAAATGTAAGAAAAACAGCAATCATTAAGAAAACACTCACTCTTCGAAATCTGCACTACGATGGGTGGTATTTCAGCACCAACCCAAACCACGTAAAAGTGGGAGACATCAACACAATCAAACAAGTGTGTGGTAATACTGCACCAACCAAACAATCATCACACTGTTAAACAAAATAATGATACAAGTACTCATGAAGAAAACACCTCAAACCCATGACTGCATAAATCGAGCACACAACAAAATCGGCGCACGCAAAGCACACTCAAAACCTCTGCGAAACTTAAGACAAACAACAGTAAAGCAATAAAACCTAAGAGAACATGCATCAAACGAAATGAACACAAACACTACAGGACAAAATAAGGCATTTGAACACAAGAAAGATGCAACACTGAGCAAGGACACATAGAAAACTGCGGTGAGCGACCTCTCACCCGAAGTACAGTATAGTCCCCGTACTTTAATTATTGTCATCGTAATCTGTGCCATAGGTAGTTTGGATAACAGGTGAGCACAGATCACACAACTCGCATCATTGCCTCCTAGAACTTACAAAATGCAAGAAATTCTTCCGAATTAATGACTACTGACATCAAGAAACTGCAATACAGAAAGTCATTACCAAAGTGTTGCATATATGCTGACAAAATTACTTGCATCTCTAATTCCAGAACATTTCTTGCTCATTGAAAACAAACACATTCTTGTTCCAAGGATAGAAATGGTAGACAGCAGGAACCAGGAACTTCCATATATCACCTCATGAGCAAAGTCATTTTCTCTTCCCACAAAGTCCACGTGGGCAGAGTACCCGAGCTTTGTAGTTTGTGGTTAAACGGTGCAAAGACCACAGAGCAGATTGCAGATCAAGTAAATCACGGCAGGTGAAAGACGCAGTGGATAAAAACTGATGATAAGAGACGCTCACCGGAAAACGCCTTATCAGTATACTTCATTTATCCGCTTTCAGTTCTCAAGTCCGGAAAGCAACCGGGAACACAGTAGGGAAATCACGATGGCTTTGACTACAGGGTACAAAATGGAGGCACGCATGCGTAAGGAGCGCAGAGTGGCTCTGGGCTAGAGCGTGCGCCAAGCGTTGCCGCGCAGCTGTACTGACGCGGAGAGAGCGGGGAACGTCACAAAAGCAGATTCCTGGATCGTGGCAAGATGACGCTGATAGAAGGACCCCAGCTGAAGGTAAGCAGGCGCGTGCGTCATTTAACTCGTGCCACATTTAAAAAAAATTACACTGTACAGTTGAACTGCCACTGAAGACCCACCAGTAGTTCATAGTCCAAATTGACTAAAAATGCTCTTGCTGCCAGTGCCGACATTAATGTGTGAAAGTGCCACTAACAATCTGCAGCACACAAGCGACACAACTGCAACAATCCTAGTGTGATTTGCCACGGCGAGGTCCTCTTCAGCAAGGCAAAATTCACACACTTAGAATAATCATGCAGTTCGTCTAAGTAGTAGAACAACCCTGGAAAGCACACGCAATACAAAGCTCACCGAAAATATGTGCCAGCTGGTAGGCTGTTTACAGGTCCACAGGAATAAAGCCATAAAGAAACACAGCGGGATCTGGCACGCCCAGGTTGGGGCCGACCGATCTCTGGGTCACTGGTGGGGCTCAGGGCTGCCAGGTTGCTGTTAGGGGAAATGCGCTTGGTTTAAAAGGAAATTCTCAAGTTACCTCAGGCTTGAAGTTTCATAAGGTTACGGTTCAATTAGGCTTAGCTTATATCCAGTTCTCACATGCAGGTCCTTTTCAAATCGTCGCCAAAATGTAGTGAATAAAAGATGGTCCAATGCATGTAGTTTCTTCCAAGTATATTTATTCAGGATAAGATGTTAAGCAGCGCCCCACCAGGAGCAGCCTTCCTGCTGCTCAGCCCATCCACCAACTTACTCACACACTCACCAACATTCCACTCCTCAACATTCTCTCACCACAGCGGGGTTGCTGCGCTACTCCTCTTGGACCTCTCAGCTGTCTTTGACACGGTTGACCATGACACTCTGAAACAAAGACTCTATGAAGCCGGCATAGAGGTAACTGCTCTAGACTGGATTGCGTTCTACCTTCAAAACAGAACTAATGTCATCCATACCCCACCTTTCTCGTCCAAACCATACTCCACAAAAGCAGGGGTCCCTCAAGGTTCTATCATCTCGCCCATGTTTTTCAACATCTACATGAAGTTATTAACGGTACTGATCAATCAATTTAATCTCACGCGCTATAACTATGCAGATGACACGCAAATACTCCTTCAACTGGAATGCCCCAAAGACATTGAAAAATCCCCAATTTTCAGTTGTCTCAGGGCTGTGGATCAGTGGATGACTTGGAGCCATCTCAAATTGAATGCTTCAAAAACAGAAATACTCACGTGTGGCGATTGGAAACCTTACGACCCGCTTGCCGCCTGGCCTGATGAACTGGGATCACCACCTAAAGTATCGAAGGAAGTAAGAAACCTCAGAATGACCATGGACTCCAAGCTGTCGATGAATGCCCAAGTGGACAAACTAGCAAGATCAAGCTTTGTCACTATAAAAACGCTGCGACGAATTTTCCCTCATTTGGGATTTCCACACAAGGTCCAAGCTACCATCTCCCTTGTTCTGTCCAAACTCGATTACGCCAATAGCCTCTACCACGGATCACCTTTAACGACCATGAAAAGACTACAACGGATTCAGAACTCGGCTGCCAGACTACTCTTGCATATCAAACCGCGAGACCACATTTCACCTGCCTTGAAAGCCCTGCATTGGTTACCGGTTGCCAGAAGATCCACATTCAAGCTACTTTGTATCACCCACAAAGCAATACATGGAATGGGACCGCTCTTCATCAGGAATAAAATCACCAAACACATTTAACAAAGGAACCTACGCTCTAAAGGGGCATCGCGCCTCGAAATCCCAAGATACAAGAAAAAAAACCATGGGTGGCACATCCTTCTCTGTTCAAGCAGCCAAACTATGGAACTCTTTACCCCCCAACATAAGATCCACCAACAACCACCTTATCTTCAGAAAACTACTCAAGAATTGGCTCTTCCCCATATAAGCACCATACGCAAACAGAAATTTACAGCATATTCCTCTGTATATAAGCATTTATTTTCACTATAGATATGTACCTATCTTTGTGTATTGCTTTGTATAAACATGTAGAATAATTATGTTGTTGTAAATAAATAAATAAAAAATCATCTTTGGTCTACATGTACTTACTTCCATTGTGCATCTATGTACCTTCCATGTACTTGAATCTGTGTGTCTGTTATTTTTCTCCTGAAAAAGCATATCCAATGCACTACCCTATTTCTCATCCTGTACCTCTATCAATATCTTTAATCTATATATACTTACCTCCTTTATGCATCTATATACTTTCAATGTACTTATGGATCTATATATTTATCACTTTCTTCTAATTTAGCATTTCAAATGCACTACCCTATTTTCTCAGCCTATACTTCTCTCAATATATCCTCTGGCCCAACCTTCTGACTCATCTCAAACTTCTTTCTACTACTCTTTCCAATGCACTACCCTATCTCTCACCCTATACATCTATCAATATATCCTCTACATCCACTCCCTCATTTATCCCAAACCCCATACCACTACTATGATCCCCAAAATAACCCTTTCTAGACTCTCTCCTACTCTACCCCTCCTTGCATCATCTGACACCTCTTTTTACTATACCGATCCCCCAAAATAAACCTTTCTAAACTCTTCCCTCTGACTCTTCCCCTCAAAAACACCTTTTTTACTCATCCAAAAGCCTCCTCCTACTGCTATGACCTCAAAAAAAAAGAGAGAAAAAAAAATCTCACTCTTCTGTCCCTCCACTATCCTTTTCAATCAAAATAACAGACTAACATGTTCACTTCTCAAATTCCATATTCCACTATACTAATTCACCACTAATCCTTTATGGGTTCCAGAGTAGCGTGCTACTCGCCAATAAAGCGTTTCAACACCCCCATCAGGGTTACCAGCGCTATATAAATGCAAACCTTTTTCCCTTTTCTACCCCTTCTCAATCCAAATAACTGACTAACATATCCACCACTCAAATTACTTTCATGTTTCGCCATACCAATTCAACAGTAGTCCTTATGGGTTCCAGAGTAGCGTGCTACTCGCCAACAAAGCGCTTCAAAACCCCATCAAGGGGTAGCAAGCGCTATATAAATACAAACCTCTTTCCCTCTTCTATCCCGCAACCTACCCTTCTCTATCCAAATAACTGAATAACATATCCACCACTCAAATTACTTCATACTTCACTATACTAATTTTCAACACTAATCCTTTATGGGTTCCGGAGTAGCGTCCTACTCGTCAGAAAAGCGCTTCAACACACACCCATCAGGGGTAACAGGTGCTACATGAATGCAAACCTTTCTTCCCTTTTATCCCTCCGCTACCCTTCTCACTCCAAATAACTGACTAATATCCACCACTCAAATTACTTTCATATTTCACCATACTAATTCAGCACTAATCCTTTATGGGTTTCCGGAGTAGCGTGCTTCAACACCCCATCAGGGGTAACAAGCGCTATATAAATACAAACCTTTTTTTTCCTCTTCTATCCTTCTGCTATCCTTCCGAATCCAAATAACTGACTAACCTATCCACCACTTTTTAAAATTTACTAGCATGTTTCACTATACTAATTCAACACTAATCTTCTATGGGTCCCGGAGTAGCGTGCTACTCGCCGAAAAAGCGCTTCGACGCCTCGTCCGGGATAGTAAGCGCTATATAAATGCAAATACAATACAATTACAGTCACACTGGCTGAGCAGCAGGTATAACACAGACCCTTTGCGAAGGTTGACTGGTCAGATTTCTGCTGCTTACTGCTAGCTTTGGGTGTTAAACTTGTACTAATGAAGTGCAAATAATACCCAGACAGTGTTAACAATGGGAAAATGACAATATGGCACTTATATGATAGTCTGCTTAGCTGGTTACTGCACCGGGCTGTCCATCTGAGATTTTGTGTAATTGTGGGCCTGGGCTGCGATGGTTGGAGGGAGTTAGAAGTGGAGATATCTGTTGAGGTAGTCATTTTCAACAACAGCCCATATTGTAGTCTTTTTGTGAGAAGTAAAGAACACATTCTTTGGGGGGTTTGCCGGCTACACTGCCTAGCCCTATCGCAAACAGTCCGGGGAAACTAGTGCTAAAGGTCAACAGGAATATCAATAATTAAGTTATACAAGTCTGTGAGAAAGCTCATGTTCACATTTCTCACATTTGACTTAATTTGCTTCCCTAACAGCATTTTGTTTTTAACCAACACATTGTTTGCCTGCAGTTTTTTTTTCATACCGTGATTATTCTTGTGATGTGGCCTGGTTGCTCTCAGGTATCTCTGATTTCCGGTTGTGGGCTGGGTTTTTCCCAATGGGACATAATTATAATATGTGTGTCATTACGATGTTTAGATTACTTGGTCTCTCTGCAGAGTGCATGGAGCAATGGTGGCAAGTGCCAATTGTGATCATATATGAAAGTATGTGATGGTATTATAAAGCTGCTGAAATATTAACAGAACCAAAGTATCTTTAGTGAACTGAGAGGCAAGACAGTTATCAACTTGAACCGAAGTTAATGGAGTGGTTTACATGAGGGGCAGGTACATTGCACAAGACACAGTATTGCTTTAAATAGGAAGTACTCGAATCACTTATAGGCAGTGTCCCCTGTCCCCTCAACATGCAACACCTGCTGAAGTGAGATTGATAAGAGCAGCTCGTCTTAAAGAGGCCATAGTGGTACAGCAGAAGATGATGAAACGCATGTACATACATCCTCCCTTACTCACCTTTGAACTGGCTGGGGGGCTGGTGCAGAACTAGAGGTTCCCAGCTACTCACCCATCAAAGCAGATCTGCTCTGACCCACCTAGAACACTGTCTAATCGCACCCCAAAAACGTGCAAAACTGCTCTTTTCCATAGGCCCCAATGCAGACGATTTCCCATTTAAAAACTAGGCCCTAAACCACCCTTCCATGGATCGATTTCTTCCCAAAAAATCACAGGCACAGTACACATCCCTAGCCATCAGTCACAGAAGCCACTTTCACCTGGAGCAACTGAACCCCTCCACCCCCCAAGCATTTCTCAACAACCTCAAAAAAAGACCCATTGGATAATATTGCAAAATGAACCTTCACAAACAATTGTGTGTTTGACCCCTTCCACTTCATCGATCCTTTTGAAACCTGGAGAGATACTAGTCCCACTTATCCCCGAGTACCTCACCAAGCCGCATCACAATCAAATCATGGGAAGGGATTCGACTTTTGGCTCAAAACCCCCCCACCCATTAAGAAAAACAAGCAAAAATCAGCCAAAAACACACCACATTGCAGCAGAACCCTGCCGATATAAAACAAACCGCTGCTCAGCTTGAAGGGGCCATAGTGGTGCAGAAAGTGAAATGCGAGTACATACATACTCCCTTTCACTCACCTTTGAACGGCTAGGGGGTTGGCTTGGCGCAGAGCTTACTCGAGGGCCGGAGCCCTTAAACAAACAAATTCTATTGAATGGAAAAGGGCTTGGCCAGGGACAAACAGCTGACTGCTGGGCAGGTGGCAAGTCCAAGGGCCGAGAGTACACATGGCGACAGGAGGCGTCCTTCCTCAATCAAGGTGGTCCGTGGTCCCAGAACTGCAGGTAAAAAAGGAGGAAGTAGGGGGAGAGCCCCAAAAATACAAGGCAAAAAGGTATGGGTGCGGGCCGGTAAAGTGTTGACACGCCCACCAGTGATGAATGGATTTGACCACGATTGGGTCAAAGGAACTAGAAGGCAGGTCAGCACGTTATTTGTTGTAGGTCAGAGGTCACTGCAGGGCCCTCATAGGAAGGATCTTCCTGCGCATCAAAAGATTTATGGCCCTGCAGGTGTTACTGTGGGCAGCGCATGCACCTAAAATCAGGACAAGGGGCGTGGCAAGGCAACCCTTGGCTGTAGCATGGCTGCGCCGCACAATTCTCTGAATCCACTGCACATTGGGCAGATTCTAGCCCAAATTTTGGTTACCCACCCAACATGCTTTTTCCTCGCACAAACGGCCAAAATATCGCCGAATTGTGTGAGAATTTGCCCAATCTGGCAACCCTGGCCACACATAGGGCCACTAGATGGTGAAAAACCCTGCCCACGTTCCCACCGGCCAATCACTATGCCCCTTGCCCCCGGACCCTACCACCCGTCTGAAGCTCCCAGGGGTGTTGGGCATTCCAACCCCCGCAAAAAAAAATCCATTGTATAACATGTATTGGGGGCGGTCTCTGAGGTCCATAGTCAATCGAGATTCTTTTTTTTTGGGAACTTAATATGGTCTACACCTGCAACAGGAGCATCCTCATTAGTAAGGACTGGACAAGAAAGACAGATGAAGACGTAACGTCTGTAGCCAAGCGGGCAGCATACTGTAAAGTTACAGTGGCAGCAAATGGACTCCCTCCATTGCTATGCCCTGTCACATGCTTTTTTCTGATGCTTTCAATCCTGTCCTTGTTTGCAGGTCAAGTATTACATTTCCTTTGCTGATCTCCTTCCAGAAAATCTTTGTTCTGTGGCTCAGGTTCATTGAATGACTGCAGTCAAGAAGAACGCACTGCTTTATATGTGGAAATACTGTTGTACATAGTTTTGTGAGAAGAATTATTTTTTATTTATAATTAGAGCTTGCCATGTTTATATGGCACATTAATACACCGTAATTAAGATGTAATCTTAAGGCTAAAAGTTATCCTAATCATTAGTAAGCATGTCCCAATATAAACACTATTTTTTTCCTTACATATTGCCTTAATGGTTAAAGGCAGCTTCAGAAAGTGTTTTGGGAGCTCCATTTCAGGACAGATGTACTTTTTTTATATGTAAAACATGACATTTGATTTCTCAGTCAGCACTAGAAAAGCAGAGTCTACATAAAGCAAGCTGCAAATTGTAATGTGTTTGATGATCATTTTAGATTGCGGCTGACAAGAACTTCATTTTGCAATCTCAAACAAGTTACATATGCCATTATCTGTCTTTTCAACCATTCTTACACAACGTGATCACAATTTTATTTTTTACGCCAACATAAAAAAATGGGGCAGCATAGGCTTGGATATGAGACCACTATCCCCCTCTCATTTAGCCCCAGCTTTTATTGGACCTCCAAAAGGCAAGCAATGTATTATTTAGCAGACCCCATTGTACATTATCAATATTTTCTTGTTTTTACCAAACAAATGTTTTAGTGAATGCATCTTGGTACAGATGAAAATTTGTAATCTACAAGTGCATATATAAATTTTTTGTGTGGTCAACTTTGCCATCATTCAAGCATTAACCCAATTCATTGTCATCAAATTAAGTAACATTAATGCTTTAAACTCTAGTAAAAAATGCAATGAAGTTACCATGTCAAACCTCTGCTACCTCAGTGCATTCAATTAAAGGTCCATGTATATTTACTGCCATTGTGTTAGGCAGCATTACCCCCATCTCTGCAGGCTGGTGGTTTAACCCAGGCTCAATTATTTCATGTACCACCTCAAATGTTTTACAGTAACTGCCATGTGTGGTTGTACGACCTCATCATGTAATAAAGGGACAGTTCTGAACCAGGTCCAGTCAGGTTCGTTTGTAAAACCTTAGTTCAGTCCTGGGTATCTGTGCCTCAGAGCAGTCAGGCTTTATCAGAGAACAAGTGTAAAGCTTTAAGGGGTACCAAAACAGATGAATAAGAAGAAAATGAAACACAATAAAAAAATCGGACACCAACTCATAAAAATAGGTTGTATTATTATCTTTAAATGAACATCTCAATGACAAAAATCAGTGTGGTTCTGGAGATATGAATTTTCCAAGAAACAATAAATGACTGCTATTCACTAATGCAATAAATCTTAGCAATCTACAGTGACTCACGGTTTAGGGTTAACCACAACATGTAACTTGAAAACAGCTCTAAGGGCACCTTTGTTTGAGGTCAAACTCCGACAGAGAGTCAGTCACATGGGCCAGTCAGGTCCAGTTGTAGAGGTAACTCTTAGTTTAAGCTGTCTCTACTCTGGTTCAAGGTACTATATGGGAACCACAACAGAAGTCAGTGGGAGTGGTTCTGATGCATAGGATGCAGAATGCTAAAGATGCTCGAGGATGCTGAGCCGGTTAAGGGGGTCTTCCTGTGGCCACCACTTAGTCCATGAGCACGAGGAGGGTGACTGGGATATCGACCCAGAGGCCAAAAAGTCCGGGTGAAGTCCAGCACGAACACAGTGGCCATTGGTCTACTGGTCTCCAATTACAGCAAAACTAGCAGTTCCCTTTAAATGCAGTAATTTTCGTGCTTGGTGACTAAACTGCACTCATTTGAGTCTCCTGGGTCCAGCAGACTCAGATGCAACTTGTAAGCGTCAGTACTCGGTCTCCCAGGCTGCACCTCAGCATCCAGCTGTGATCAGGCTTCTTGGTGCTCAGCTCTCAAGGGAGCAGGCTCCTCAGCTTTTATGGCCCTGTGGCTGTAACAGGGAGTCACCCATCTCACTCTTGGAGTCAGTTTCTCTGTCTGGGGCTCAAGGACGACTTTTCCATGAGCTGGACACCTCAGGCACAGTCCTTACTTTGCTAGTCTAGGATGCAGCAGGTGCAGTCCAGCCTTTGGTGCAGCCTCTCTTTGCTGGGTCCAGAGAACAGCAGGGCTTGATCTTTGGTCCCCTGTCCAGTACAGACGTGTTCTGAGGTCAGGGTACCACTTTAATGCCACCTACGAGTTTGAGGGGATGTGGCAACTAACTAGTCAATTGGCTACCAGGACCCCACCTGCCTAACAACGACTTCCTACAAACTGTGGCATCTAGTTAGCCAGAATGCTCTATTCTGCCTACTCCACAATCCCCAGAACCCTTGTCTAGGTGTGTGGAGTTACAAAGCCCAACCCAAAGGTGTGACTACACACCCTCTGGAAAACCTTTTTGCCAGTGGCTTCTTCCTCTGTGCCCAAGATTTCAGCTTGTCTGCTAATAAAATACGAGCAGACCCTTTCATGTGTAACTACTATTTGCCCTCACAGGTGGCATCCCCTTTGAAGCTCGCCTTTTGGGCTCACACCCACTCTGGCCATCCTGCCAGGCGGTCACATCACTCCCTTATTCCTTTTCCTGATTGTTGTTCTCACTTCTCCCCAGAAGGGCAGAAAGCGGTTTCAAAGGCAGCAGATTTGTTGAACCGTAAACCGCTACTGGAAACTTTGGACATCATAGTGGCAACTTGAGGGGGCGTGGCCTGCAGACGATTGGAACGGACGTGAACTGAGGAGCTCCGACCGTCGCTTCCCTGTAATCATCTATCCTGTCCCCCGGACATGACGGGGAGAGCTGAATTGTAGACCGAGAGACGCCTGGTAATGCCCGCGAGCAGAAACGGGCTCTGAATTGCCTGCAACTACGCCATTTGAAGTGTAATTGGAACTCGCAGGTCTGGCGAAGACGGCAGCAAGATGGCGACCATCTCGTGAACGCCGTGAGAACCTGCTGCGCATCGCCGACGGGGAGGCAGCTCCCAGCGGCGGAATCCATCCCACCCAGAAGGGAGCTTTGGGGCGTGGCAGAGGAGGTGAGGGCGCCTGGGAACCGACGATTATCCGGCTGCTGTGAGGTACGCTCGTCCTAGCGGGTGCGGCAGCAAAATGGCGCCAGCGCCACGGAGGGCCTAGAGTGGTTGCCGCAGCGGATGGGCGGAACTCGGCGGCAGAGTATACACGGTCACTCGAGGGGCCTGTAGCACTGTAAGTAGCGGTGCGAGGCTGGGGTGCGCAGTGGTGACTGAGCAGTGCCTGGGATGCTTGAGAAAACTCACCTGCACCTTGCGGTTGCAGTCGAGTGGCGCCTGGAAGAAACGGTAGGAATGAGACCGCGCGGGAGAGGGCTCGGTGCTGCTGGATCAGACCACCAGCTGAGAGACGGTATCTGCCGGTGATGACCGCTTGGACCCCTGCGAGGATACTGGGCACTGAAAAGCTGCAGAGTCGCCCTTTGGGTGCGTAGCGCTGGCAGGGCCCGAAGTTACTCCCCACTGGTTGTACTGAAGCTCCCCTGTTGAGGTGGCCTGACAGCGCGAAGATGCCCACATGGTAGAGAGGCCTACAGAGTCGCGGAGGGTGAAGCGGGGTATCTCGGCGGAGAAGCGCTCCGCACCTCGCGCGGGACCCTGAGATACCGTGCATGTTGGCGTGTGTCTGGCGAGACTGGCAACGACTGCAGGGGGCCTGCATTCCCCCAAAGGGATCCCTTGAACTCTAACGCCGCAAGTGGCTTAGGCCCTGACGGGCAGACGGGGCAGTTGCCCGCATAGCAGAAGGCCCAACACAAGCCCACTGGGATTGATTGGCAGCGGACGGCGCCAGTAGTGACGCATCTTGCTCCGGGGAAGACGTTGAGCACTGCTGGGCGCGAGGCGCTCAATTCACAGGCGACCTACACCCCGTCCTTCAGCAGGAAACCATCTGCGCACTGGGGGGATACGCATGGAAGCTGCAGATCCCATACACTGGTGCAGGTCTTCTGGTTGCTGAAGAACTGGGATGTAACGGTGCACCATACATTGGTGACTCGAAGTACTGGCGGTTCCTCACATAGCTACGCAGAGCCAGTGGAGTCCTATGGAAGTGGGAACGGCAGTTTCACACCCATAAAGACCAGACCCAGAGCCAAGAGCGGGCACAGAGCACACTACACCGGGAAGGATATTAGTGGGCCTCCATCGCAACATACGCAGCACTACTGAAGTGAGCAGGCGTCCATCCGGGGGGTTTGGTAGCTGGGAGCTCCTCATTAGATCACTGGGCCCTAGCGGCAGACTAAAAGGGCCCGTCTATGTCTGCACGAAACGGCCCCCAGCATTGAAGTGTGCACCTGCGGCTGGCAGAGAGAAGCCAATTGTAGCCCCAAAACGATGGGACGAACACAGAAGAAGAGAGGGTTCAACGTCCTCAGCGTGGATGCCCCTGGTGCCCAGATGGACGACGAGGAAGACGTCCTGGAACCGGGGAAAGACTCGACTCCCAGGAAACCCACATTGACCGACATCATGCAGGCGATTACGGCATCTAGAGAGGTGCTGGAGGGGAAAATTGATGCGATCAGTACGGACTTAAACCTGCTAAAAGATGAACATCGCAAACTCAAGGAAAGGGTGTCAACTAATGAAAAGGAATTGGGAGGCCTTCCGGGGAAAGTACACAGGATGCAACGGTCACTCACAGACCTAGAAGCTAAAATAAAAGTGCTGGAAATGCAGGCTGAAGACAGCGAGGGAAGGTCCCGCAGGAATAGTATCCGCGTCATCAGTGTACCGGAAAAAACGGAAGGGGCAAATATGGTGCGCTTCTTGGAGGACTGGATCCGAGCGGAGGTGGCTCCGGAAGGGTTGTCACCCTTCTATGCTCTGGAACGGGCGCACAGGGTTCCAGCAAAACCACCAAAATCAGGGGCCCCACCACGACCAATAGTGGCACGTCTGTTGCATTTCCGGGACAGAGATCACATCTTGCAAAGAGCTCGCCAAAAACAAGGTCTGCAAATTGACAACAGCGCCATAATGATTTTTCCGGATTTCACAAGGGAGGTCCAACGGAACAGAGCGTCCTTCCTGGCTGTCAAAACAAAGCTACGCCAACTGCACTTGCATTACGCAATGTTGTTCCCCGCACGACTTCGAGTGGCAGACCCCGCGGGAACTCGCTTCTTCCTCACACCACAAGAGGCTTGGGAGTGGCTTGAAATGCGCGGACCAATGACTCATCGTGCTTCTGCTCTGAACTCTCCGCAACGGAGCCCTCGCAGCAATAAAACTGGATCTAATGCCCCGTCGCCCAGAGAATTTAGTCTGGAACGCCGCAAAGCATTGCAGGCCGTGGCGACACACAGTCAAAAAAGTCCCAGCCCTTCTTCGAGCAGGAGCGGGCTACACACTGGAAGGTCAGAAACTTCACCAGATCACAGCGACAATGACAGCTCGGGAACGGACTTGCCTAGGGTTACATCCCAGACTGCAGACGATCTCATGTGATGAACATAATGCAGCGGTAGGCGCCGAAGATTTCAGAGGCAAGACGTATACCTGTACCTAGAAGAGCTCTCAAAGACCCGGCTGTTTGTCATACTGTATTACGGGCTGCAACTAACTGGTCCGGGGGTTACTTTCTGGTTCATTCACTGGGGAGGCGGCGGAGCGGGGAATTTAGGTCCGCGACTGTAGGTTGTTCACCCCTGCAACTGCCATTGGATGTTTGTATGCTTCAGCAGTGTTTGGATGGGAACTAGTTCTCCGGTACCTGTCCTGGGGAGGGGGAGTTGGGGGTTTTCTTTAGGTTGGGGAATGTTAAGGGGGGCCAGGCGTGTCACGGGAGGGTTTTTTTTTAATGAGTGCAGGAAATTCCTAAGACAATGGGATCCCCACTAGGTTTAAAATGCATTTCGTGGAACGTGAGGGGGAAGCACTCAATGGTACGACGTCATAAAATACACTCATATTTGGTTCACAGAGGTATTCGGATCGCATTGCTTCAAGAAACCCACATAATAGCAAAAGAAGGCTCGGCATTGCTGGAGGGGTCAAGCGTACTACACTACTTACTCCGCGTTTGCACGAGGGGTCCTAATATGGGTAAGGGCGGGTGTACCCTTTCAGTGTATGAAACAGATTATCGACCCAGAAGGCAGGTATGTGGTAGTTTCAGGGAGACTGGATGGCAGGGACCTAGTACTGGGTAGTATATACTCGCCTAATTCGGACCAACCAGCCTTTTTTCCGCACCTTTCTAGGAAACTGGCGACTGTCCTCACGGGTTCGGTATTACTGGGGGGGTGACTTTAACTGTACATCGGATATCCACCTTGATCGTTCCCATCCCCTACTCCCTGATGCACCTGCACACAAACTGGCAGAGATGCGCTGTAGCTGGCAACAGAAATGGGGCTTGATAGACTCCTGGAGGGCACAACACACCGACCCGGGATTACTCCTTTTTCTCAGCCCTACATGAACTGCATGTCAGACTGGATGCCATATTGTGCTCCCCTGATGTACATGAAGGGGTTTGCAGCAGTGAATACCTCACTAGGACGCTATCTGACCACAATCCTGAGCTAGTAAGTTTACAATGATCCCACGCGTGACCCAAGATCCCCACTTGGCACTTGCGACCCGAGGCTTTAGAAGATCAAGTATTTCATGAAGCGATAGGTACAGCTATTGCTAACTACTTCCAGGATAATGTTAACACTGCAGCATCCTCCTTAGTGGAATGGGACGCCTGCAAAGCAGTCATTAGAGGGCGCTGTATATCAGAGATGATGGGCGTACGGAAGGTGCTCCTTCAGGACATAGCGAGGGATGACCAACGACTGCGGGACCTGGAAAAAGATAGGCCTGAGAACCCGGACAAGCAGAAGGAGCTTTTGGAGGCTAGAGAGGCAGTGACAGTGCAAGTCGAGCGCCTTCGGTGCTTTGACTACAGAAAATACATCACCCGAGCTCACTCGGAAAGGGGCAAGTCGGGAGCTCTTCTGGCTTGGTTGGCTAACCCTGCCAGGAGAGGTACAGTGATCTTGGAACTTGGGGACCAGAATGGGGCAGCGAGGTATGATCAGCAGAGCATCAATGACTTGTTCTTAGCCTATTACACAGACCTATACCAGAGTAAGCTGACTCCAACGGAGGAGGATCTGCATGAGTTCACGTGTGACGTGGAACTACCAGCCCTCGGTCAGGACAGCGCAGATACACTAGGGCGGGAAATCGAGCTTGGCGAAGTAAGGGGTGCTATTAAGAGCATGGCTCGAAATAAAACTCCAGGCACAGATGGCTTGCCAATTGATTTCTACCTAGCATACATTGATTTGTTGGCTCCCAGGCTGGTACAGTTATTCAATGACGCAAAACGAGTTGGCCACCTACCTGTGTCTACTAAAGAGGCAATCATCATACCGTTACTCAAGACGGGGAAGCCGACATGGGATAAAACGGCATATCGCCCGTTATCTATGCTTAACTTAGACTACAAAATACTAAGTAGGATTTTGGCTACTCGCTTGCTCCCCCATATGACTGCCCTGATACATAAAGATCAGTCCAGGTTTATCCCCACTAGAAACACAGCACTTAACATTCGGCACCTTCTGCGGGTCCTAGAGGCTGACTCTTATAGTGTAGCCGTGGCGAATATCTTCTCCGTTGATATAGAAAAAGCATTTGACAGCCTGGAATGGCCTTATTTGTTCCATGTGATGCGGAAATTGGGGCTGGGTTATGATTTCGTGGAATGGACGGCTCTCCTGTATTCCGACTCCACTGCCAGAGTTAAAACTGGTGGGTTAATTTCGGATGCCTGCAGTGTGGGAAGGGGAACGCGTCAGGGGTGCCCCCTTTCCCCCCTGCTGTTTGCCCTGGCGATGGAGCCGCTGGCAGCACGGGCCAGATCAGGGCGGACTTATCAGGGACTCAATGTGCATGGGCAGATTCATCACATCGCACTGTACGCCGATGACCTTTTGCTCTTTCTAGCTGTTCCTGGAGAGCGAAAAACCTACTACAGGCCCTCAGCAGTGTCGCAGGGTTGAAAGTGAACTGGGCAAAGTCTTGCCTGTTTCCTGCAAGAGGGGGCAGAATAGGCCCACAAGAAACAGAGGGGGTAACTTGGGAAGACAGGTGCCTGCCATACCTGGGCACGCAAATATACCACACTCAGGAAGACATCTTAGAGGGTAATATAGGGAAGGCCATCAGGGGAGCAAAAAGTAACTTCGACTTCTGGGGCTCCTTGCCGCTATCTGTGGCTGGCCGTGTGGCCCTGCTTAAAACGGTCACTCTCCCGAGGTTATTATACTACTTCGGGACCTTACCGGTTTGGATCCCGACAAAGTACTTTGTCCAGCTCCGATCGATGATCACGGGGTTCCTATGGGGTACTGGCAGACGTAGAGTGGCGCTTGCTGTCCTTATGCGGCCAAGAGCGGAGGGTGGGCTAGCGGTACCGGACTATGAGACCTATTATCTGGCGGCGCAGTTTCAATGGCTCACGCAATGGGTAGCGAACAGTGTCAGGGGAGAAGAAGAGCGGAGAGAAGAATTTGAGTCCTTAAAACTGTTATCCCACATCATCTTGCGGCTTCCTGTCAGAGCCACAACCCTCACCACGGAGCTCGACACAGCACGACGGTGCTGCAACAGATACCCGCGGAGGGCTAAACTTAGATGCCCTTACGCGCCAGAAATCCCGTTACTTATGTGTACGGCCTTGCCGCACGGGGGTAACTGGCAGAGGCTGGAGTTCTGGGCGGAACAAGGGTTGGCTAGCATAGGAGCCCTATAGGAGGAGGGGGCCATGATCCCGTTTAATGACCTTCAAGCCTGCTATGACTTGCCTGGGGGGGATTTTCTGCTGTATACAGCCCTCACTGCAGCTATTCGGAAACACTGGGGAGGGGGACTCACCGAGCCAAAAACGTCACTGGGTTGCAAGTACGTGGTTATGGCAGCAGGTACATTCAAAGCAGTGACGTGCTTGTAGAGGCGCATGACGCAGGAAACGCTACTCCCCCTGACTGAACTGAGACTCAAGTAGGAAGCTGACCTTGAGGAGGCTATCCCAGAGAAGACCTGGGGGGAATTGATAGAGAGAGCCTGGAAGAGCACCCGGAATGCCAGATTCCAGTTAGTGCATTTTTATATCCTACACAGGGCATACCTCACCCCGGAAAGCTCAATAAGTATTTCCCAACTCAAACAGCGGCTTGCCCGCGCTGCAATACAGAAGGCGCAGATTTTAAACATATGTTTTGGGACTGCCCGTTCCTGGACAGCCCAAGCATAGCAAGGTGGAAGGCAGAACTCCTTAAGTGGGCCGAATGAGAAGGTGTGATCAGGCTGCAGATAGCAAAAAGAACAGGGAGTGAGAGGGCGCTAGAAGCGGCGAGAGCTTGGGAAGCGTTAGTTGTAGCACTTAAATCCCCCGAGGACACTGAGGAAGAAGGCTCCATAGGTGATCCCCCGGCAGACATAGGCTAGGCTGCAGGCAGTTGAAGGAATCTTGAAGCCTGGAGACTCGCTACCGGAGACGGCATTATGCTGCCTGGATGGGATGTGATCCCCTATGGTGATACCCCAGTCAAAGTCGACACCCCGCCTGGGCTACTGGTCTACTGTACATTAGCGACCTGGATGTAGGTGACACGCCTGGAGGGAGGGAAGGGAGGGGGTAGTTGTGGGAAGGGAGTTTACAGCTGGAACTGAAAACAAGTCTATGTGTAGAACTGCGAGAGAATGCCGAGATAACCGAACATACTGATCTGACCGATAATCTGTATGATACTTGCTGCCTTACTTGTGTCCCAAGTTGGCTGATTGTAAGTTTGTTGAATGACAGGGTTGTGACATAATAACCCCATGCACCTTTTGTCAAACTCAATAAAATCTGTTTACAAAAAAAATCAGTGGCAACTTTCTAAAATTGTCTTAAATGAGAGGAACCAGGAGCTATATTTAAGCAGGTCCTGCACACACGCTCTAGGGGGACAGTATTAAACAGAATAATGTGCAGTTCCTAGAGGAGGGAGGGGAAGGGGAGGTCTTTTTAAGAGTTGCCCTCACACACCCCGGAGGATGTTACGCTTCATCATAGGGCCTGCTCCTCGTCGGGACTGCGCTGCAATGCCCGACGGGCACCCGCGAACGGGGCTCTTTAGCAGAGATCTTTTGATGAAGCCGTTGGGTGAGTGCGGGTGTGTGGGCTTGGTAGTGCAGTGAATAGGTGAGCTAAAATAGGTCTAAGGCAGTCCAGCTGATGAGTTTATTCTATGGGAGCGCTAGCCTAATTAAAAATAAATGAACCCCTGAATGGATATGATGGTCCTATGGGACTGAAATGGTGCTATAGGTCGACATGTTTCGTGCCTGTTGAGCCCCTAGCGGGTCTAATGGCACTTCATCAGGACCGTAAATGTAGCTAAAAGCTGTGTTAATGAGCACTACCGGAGGCCTGGTTCAGTTTAGTGTTACTGATAGCCAGTAGCAGTAGAGCACCCCAGAAGAAATCATGCCGGGGTGCAAGGACCTGAGGGAACAATAAAAGGGAGAGAAGAAGAAAAAGAAGAAACAAAGGGCTAATTAAAAACTGTACATAGTGGTGAGATCACTCATATGTATGTCACAGGCAACACAGCGATGGTGTAAGGTGTGACAGTGATGGTGCCACCAGCCTACTACAAAGGTGAGCTCTAATGGGTATGGTGTGTAGGTGATTAAGAACACTCGTCATTATTGGTGTCAACAAGGTGGTGAATACTGGCAAGGTGACTAAGGAAATACCGACATAAAAGCTAATCGTGCCGGTATTGTGAACTGGAAGAGCCACAAACATGGTAGTGCGTAGTATAAGCAACGTCTGGGGGCTCCGTGACAACTGCGACCAAACAGTGTTGGCTCATCCGAGAGAATTATGGTTATGCCATGATGTGGGAGATCCCAGCTATTATAGTCCGAACGGTGAAGACACATGCAGCCACGATGTGAGAGAGCAGCGCTCGTAAAGTTTAGAAAACACATTCAGCCCATAACACGTCTTACATTAACCACTTAACCGCGGCGCGAATTCCGCCGCGGTGCGGCAGTTTAAAAGAGTGGGCGGGGCCGCGTCGGCCAACGGACGTGCGCAGCACTAGCGAGGTAGTGCTCGCGACGGCCGTTGGCCGACGGAAGCACGGAAGGGGTTAAGCCTTGATGTGAGTGCAGCGCTCGTTAAGTATAGAAAACCCATGCAGCCAATATCACGTCTCACAATCAGGGCAGGGGAAACTTGGCCTGTTGGAGTTGACATGCCGTCAACAGCGTCATGGTCGACTGACTATGGCAGTGAAATACTTAAACACCCAATTTTTTATATACAAGCCCCACAAGCCGGTGATGTGAGCGGAGGCATGTGCCGGGAAACTGCGTGTCCGCGCAAATCACTATGGTGGCGGAGGCCGCGGAGACTCATGCGCCTGGCGATGAATCACAGTGGAAACATTCAAAACAGTAAAATTGCCGGGCAGCACTTGAGTAGATGCTAGAACTCACCATGGAATTAAGGTCAAGAGCTGACGGGGGAAGCAGAGCACGTAGTTGCTCTGGTTACTGCAGAAAAGAGGACAAGTCGTCACTTATTACTAGTCAGCAGATAACAATCTTACCGAAGTCTTGATGGTGGTGCTCGGAATGGCGGAGAGCAAGCAATGGTCATACTCACGGCAGGAGACTGAGCAATTTGCATCCGTCCTACCCTGACTCTGGGCCCCGTGAGGGTTGCTTCCGGGCGCACGGCTTCTAACGAAGCCGCGAGGACGTTTCTACGTGAATGACTAGACCAGTCAGGTTGGCGGCCATGTTGGGTATGAATGAAAGTGTGTTTCACTAGCGGCGGGGACCTATGGTGAACCGGTGCCCCTGAAGCGACCTAAGATTAAAGATGCAACTTATAACTGGAACCCCTGATGGAATCAACTTGGTGATGGAGGAGTGCGGTAAAGGGCCCATTGAGGTTAATGAAAAGGGCACTATGACTACCAGATCTGTGTCAGTGCGCTGGCTCCCGTGGGGGTAATTAATAATGCCAATCATATAGTGACCCTGATGGAGTCAACTTGGTGATAAAGGAGAGCGGAGAAAAGCCCATTTAGGTTAAACAACAGGGCGCTGTGTCTGCGGGATCTGTGGTAATGTGCTGGCTCCCGTGGGGGTAATTAGTAAAGCCCATCATATAGAGACCCAGTGGTGGAAAAGACGCTGCGGTCATTGAGTCAGGGTCTGATGGTGGTTAGTCCTAGGCTGGGGGCCCACGGTGATAGGTCCCTTATGTTGAGTAAGAACCACCTAATAGGTGCTTTGTATGCAGGCCAGTGATGTGAGATGTGTGGCCCGGAGGGAGGTTCACTCAAAAGAGACAGGGGGCTTTTGAGTATTGCTTGGGGTCAGCAAGGAGCTAGAAGGTATGGTCAAGGGCGATTAAGTTCGGCCCAGGGAATATCATCATTCAGACCTCGTGTATGGGAAGTTAGTTTAAAAACCCAGTTTTGCTCTTTCCTGAAGAGAGCCTCCTTTGATATCTGTGTAAACGCTTCCAAAATGGTCCACGCGAGGTCATTGGAGGTGTGGTTGTGTTCTGCGAAGTGTGTGTACATCTTCGTATTGGTTTTCTTGCACCTGATATTGCTACTGTGTTCTGTCACTCTGATTTTAACTTGGCGGGTGGTCATGCCTACTTATTGCAGCTGGCAGGGACAGGTGATGAGGTATATACAATAGCGCGTATTGCAATTGGTGTGTCTGGTTTGGTGCCATGTCAGGGTGTTGGTAAGTGTTATGGTTTTTGATGTTTTTGAGGGGGCAAATCACACACTGACTACATGGGAAGTGGCCACTTACTGGCGGTAGGTCCCATAGAGTATTGGGAGGTGGGGGAGTTCTCTTTTTCGGTCTGGTGTTTATGAGTAGGTCTTAGAGGTTTGCAGTACGTTTGAAAGCAAACCTGGGCTTGTCAATGGTTTGGTCCCCTATCTGGAGGATGTTCCAGTGCTTGTTGATGACCCGTTTAATCATGTTGGACTCCGGAGTGAAGGTGGTCACACAGGTCATTTGGGGAGTGTTGGATTTGGGTTGTATCTCCAATAGTGCCGCTCTGTTGGCGTTGCGGGCTCTTTTTTGGGCATTGTTGATTTGTCTAATGGGGTATTGTCTTTTGGCTATGTGTGTAGTCAGTTCAGCTGCTTGTGTCTTGAAATCCTCCACATTGCTACAGTTACGTCTTATCCGTAAAAACTGGCCATAGGGGAGGTTTTCCCTTAGGGCCTTGGGGTGGAAGCTACTGAACAGCAGAGGGCTGTGGCTGTCGGTGGGCTTTTTGAAGGTGATGGTCTCCAGTCTATCTTGCTTCCGTCTAATCATGAGGTCCAGGAATGGTAACTCAGTGTCAGAGGTATTAGCAGTAAACTTAAGAAAAGAGTCAAGGCTATTGACCCAAGCGAGGAAACTATGGATGAGGTTTGCGTTCCCTTTCCAAAACACCAAGATGTCGTCGATGTAGCGACGCCATAGTGAGATATTCTCAGTGTAGAGGTTGGTGGTGTTGAGCACGTGCCTTGCCTCAAAGTCCGACACGTAGAGACATGCCAGACTCGGGGCGAAGGTGCTCCCCATTGACGTGCCCTGGGTTTGATGGTAAATTTTATCCTCAAACTGGAAGAAATTCTCAGTGAGGGCAATATATGCACACTCCATAATGAAGCTTATGGGAGTGGGAGAAGTCCAGGTAGTGTGGCGTAGGATTTCCTCTACAACCTCAAGTGTGGTGAGTTGAGGAATGTTGCTATACAGCGCCTCTACGTCAAGGGTTAGAAGGACGTCAGGCTGTGTTTCTCCCTGGTTGGTAGTCTCAATTAAGTTGAGTACGTCCCTGGTGTCCTGGAGGAAGGTTAGCGTGACTTGGACCAAAGGTTGAAAGAAATGATCGCAAAATTTGGAAAGAGGTTCCAGGACTGACCCTATCCCCGAAACAATGGGTCTCCCGGGGGGGGTTTGATCCCCTTGTGAATTTTGGGGAGGGTGTAAAAGTAGGGAAGTCTTGGGGTGTCATTGATTAAGAAATCAGCCTCATTTTTAGTGATCCATCCTTGATTGAGTGCGGAGGCCACCACGGATTTGATGCGTGTGGTGAGGCGTTGTGTTGGATCCACGGAGAGGGGAGTGTAATATCGGACGTCGCTCAGTTGACGTAGACATTCCGTTCTGTAATCTGCAGTGGACATAATCACGATAGCCCATCCCTTGTCTGCTGCTTTGATGGTAATGGTAGGATCTGCTGCCAAGGTTTTTATGGCCTCTGATTCTAGTCTGGATGTGTTGAAGAACCCTGTATGCCTCCGTGTTTCAGTGATTTCTTTTAATACCGCTTTCTCAAAGGTAAGAACCTCTGGTGGCACCATGCTGGAGTTGGGTGTGAACGTCGAGGGCTTGCGTAAGCCTGAGTCAACCGGGGGGGATTCTGACTGGTTCCCGAAGTAGGATCTCAGGCGTACCTTCCTGAAGAAGTTCTGAAGTTTGCAATTGGTGCGGAAGTCGTCGATTTTAGGGGTTGGTACATAACCAAGACCTCGTTTGAGGACGGTTGTTTCCACATTGGTGAGAGGTCTGGTGGAAAGGTTGACGATTAATTTCTCTTCTCCCTGTGGCTCCTCACTGTCACATCTTACACCATCGCTGTGTTGCCTGTGACATACATATGAGTGATCTCACCACTATGTACTGTTTTTAATTAGCCCTTGGTTTCTTCTTTTTCTTCTTCTCTCCCTTTTATTGTTCCCTCAGGTCTTTGCACCCCGGCATGATTTCTTCTGGGGTGCTCTACTGCTACTGGCTATCAGTAACACTAAACTGAACCAGGCCTGCGGTAGTGCTCATTAACACAGCTTTTAGCTACATTAACGGTCCTGATGAAGTGCCATTAGACCCGCTAAGGGCTCAACAGGCACGAAACATGTCGACCTATAGCACCATTTCAGCCCTATAGGACCATCATATCCATTCAGAATAAATTCATCAGCTGGACTGCCCTAGACCTATTTTAGCACCTATTCACTGCACTACCTAGCCCACACACCCGCACTCACCCAACGGCTTCATCAAAAGATCTCTGCTAAAGAGCCCCGTTCGCGGGTGCCCATCGGGCATTGCAGCGCCGGCCCGACGAGGAGCAGGCCCTATGATGAAGCATGACATCCTCCGGGGTGTGTGAGGGCAACTTTTAAAAAGACCTCCCCTTCCCCTCCCTCCTCTAGGAACTTTCTAAAATTGCCATTTGTTCAAAGTTACATTAAATTCAACTTGAGCAACAAATCGGGTTTAATACAGCAATTCATTCGATATCTTGAAGTACCATGTTTAGTAGTCCCACTGGGCTCTGCTCAATTGTCAGCGTGTAACTCTATAATCGCTAATAAGGCTACTAGCCTTTCCACAGTAAAAACGACAATGCAGACTTTTTACTGTCAGGACATGTAAAGTTAATAAAACACATGACCATCTCTTTAATATAAAACACCCTGCCTTTAGGGCACAGCATGCCTACTTTAGGGGTGACTTGTAAATATTAAAAGGGAAGTTTTTGGCTTTGCCATTGGTATAAATCGCAACAATGAGTTAGCTATTTAAAAACTGTTCTTCTATTGCAGGCTAGGAGTCATGCTTTGTTTTGCCACACTCGTGGTGGCACAGTAAGTGCTGCAGTCCATAAGGGATGATTAACTTACAGGCCCTGTATCCCCCTGGTGTCATATACTGGAGACTTCTAAGTAAGTTAACCTACGCCAATTTTGGGTAGACCAAGTAGACATACACTTCTAAGGGTTGGAGCACATGCACTGAGGCCTGGACAGCAGGTCCCAGTGCACTACGTATTCATCATTCCATCGCTAAATCCAGCAACAGTAGGGCAAAGATTGGGGCTGGGGGAAGGAACCTGCAAAAAAAGGAATTCCCTCACACTGGTTCATGATTCATTAATTAGAAACTGATTACTGGTACTACTTTCATTCAGCAACTAATGATACAAATGTCATGCTGTTTCTAATCACTGTAAATAACAGGTGTTATTACTACCCAAAATAACACTTAATGCATTACCACTAAAAATTTAGCAATACTGACATCTTCATAAAGTGCATACGCCACAGTTTGTAACTAGTGAGCAGGTACTTCAAAGCTTTTTTCCAGCTTGTGTAGCAAAATATCTTTCAGTGTGTTACACTAAAGTATAAAAAATGAAATTATCATGCGCAAACAAATAACATATGCTGTTACTATAGTGTTTACAAACTATTGTTACACAAAAGAAACCTTTTTTGTCTGTTGAATTTTTAAGATGAACAAAAATCCACAACCTCTTTAAAAATTTAGTTTAAAGTAGCATACATAGTCTGATGAGTACATATTTATGTTAACAACTTAAGGCTTGAGCCGCAAAGATTTCGCTTTGAGTAGATGTGACTTACTCTTGTAGTACTCCTGGATTACCTGTGAATTCCAGGCGTACTTCTTGCTTACTACTGGTTTACTTCTAGGTTCAATCATGGAGATCTCTGCACCTGTTGATTTTTGCCTGTGCCTAGATGCAGTTCTCTAACTCTGGGCTAAGATTTATACCTCGCAGTAATAGTACATTACCCCACAGTCTTGCTTGAGGTAGTTGGGAAACATACAACTCAAAATGCAACTGAGAATTTACAACTAGTATTTTTATGGGTATATTTTAGGTGTACATCATCAAATATGTAGGCTGAGATCTTGGAATAAACTTTGTAGAACAAACAAATTGAAAGAAAAAGAAAAATCGGTGTTACCTGAAGAAAATAAAACACACTTGACAAGCATTACTATTGGAAGTACTTAAATAAACCCACATATAAATAATGCTCACATCTTGGCTCTGACTTCTTGTGCTGTGAGATGCTACATAGCCGGATATCACCCACATTTGTGTTTTAGAATAATGATACTTTATATTTTGTATAATTGTGCAATGTGATGTATATTGGTGCAGTCAATGTTGACATTTAAATGGATAGCTTTTTATATTTGTTTATTTATTTATTTGAACAGAATGGTCTATATCAGTGTCTGCAGTGTTTAAAGTATTATGACAATTTTTTCTTTTATTTTTTCCAGTTGTTGGGCTCTGTGCTGGTAGTGTTATTCTCTGTGTCCATTGATTTGTATGTGATTACCTTTCAGTACTTTTGAAAAACCATTTTACGGTGTGTGATCCAGGACGCAGCTAAAGTGATTTTAAACGTTTTGAGCTGTAGTACTACTAGAGTAGATGTGGATGTTACTTTAGTGAATTGCAGCTGAAAAAGTTGGACTGGGATATATTTCAGGTTTCATTTGTCTTCCCCCACCACTTTTGTGGTTTTCTGTATGGCTGAAAGAAGAGCTTGGATTTAACAAGCTAATTTTAAGGGACTGCCTGGACCTGGGCCATAGGTTTAACATTCCTTGGTTGTTATATATCAAGAACACCATGAGAGACTTGGGCAGACCCAACCTTTTCTCTGATCGAGACCATATTACCAAAGCGGATATTGTGTCAGTCAAGCAGGCCTTTGCCGCCAAAGCGGGTTCAGAGAGGGAGGCTCTTGTGTGAAAAGCTGTACTACAACTACCAAGACACTGTGGGGTAATGGCGCTGTTACATGCAAGCAGTGCTTTCCTACCCCCTTTTACTGATAAAAGGCTCTTATGAGCCGCCCCAAGCTGACGAGCTTTGTAACGCCTGCACGCTATGAGTGGGATTATACCTGAGAAAATTGGCAGCATGTCCAACAACCCGTAAATATTATCTACTGATGAGGGAGGAATCCTTAAATACTGGTGTCTAGAGATACGATTTCGAAAGACGGCAATAGCTGAAAAATATTATGAACTTTGTGTGAAAAACTGAACTACAACTACCAAGACACTACATGGTAATGGCGCTGTTACATGCAAGCAGTACTTTCCTACCCACTTTTACTGATAAAAGGCTCTTGTGAGCCACCCCAAGGTGATGAGCTTTGGAATGCCTGCAAGCTATGAGTGGGATTATACCTGAGAAAATTGGCAGCATGTCCAGCAACCGGTAAATATTCTCTACTGATGAGGGAGGAATCCCGAAACACTGGTGTCTAGAGATACGATTTCGAAAGACGGCATTAGCTGAAAAATAATATGAACTTTGTGTGAAAAACGGAACTACAACTACCAAGACGCTACGGGGTAATGGCGCTGTTTCATGCAAGCAGTGCTTTCCTACCCACTTTTACAGAATATACACACATGGTTCGACAAATATGAAAAACCATTCACCGCCGTCAGAAAGACCGCTGCCGCAGCGGTCCTCTTTGGACTGCCGACCTCGTAATCAGGCCCTTAGTTTGTTTTACTTTTTGTTGATAAAGTAAGCAATAACATGTAAACCTCTCTATGGAAATATTTTTTCTCCTACTGCATTTAAGGTTTGCTTCACAAAAATAAAAAAATATGTTTTAGGCGGTAAATTGGAGAAGTCACACACTTTCATATAGAGGTTGTATTTGTATTAGCTCTAAGAGCATTAGAGAAGTGATTTCATACTTCTTTTACTTTTTAATCCATATTTCCATTGTTTTCTTGCAATTTGAAAAGCATTTTCCATTAGTTTGCTTACAAAATGTCCCACTAAACAAGAAGAAATTATTTATTTTGCCATTATATTTCAGCAATATTTAAAAAACTATAGCATGAATTGCTGGAATACAAATGTTTAATTGTAAATGTTTTTACTCCATTTTCAAAACATGTTGAAAATACTATTAATACAACAACCTGAAACTATTAAACTTCAATGTATTATAAAATGTATTCATATCATATCATATTGTAAAATGGGCCCTATGATGTGATTGAGACTGGTGGACCTCAAGACCCCTAGACAACCCCACAGGGTGTTCCATATCAATCACCTCAAACCCCACTTTAAGAGGTCTGAGATCACCATGCTGTTGATGACAGATGGAGAAGAGGAGGAGGAGGAGAATGAACCGCTCCCTGACCTCTTAGGCTTTTTAACGACGAAAGATGGGTCTGTGGTGGGAGTAATCCTTTCCCTCGCTCTGACTCCTGAACAGCTGAGATACTGCCACCAAGTCATGGGATAGTAATCCTCTCTGTTCTTCCTTATTCCTGAGACTACCCACCTGTGTACCCATAATGTGGACACAGGCGACAACCTCCCTGTTAAGAATACGTCTTACAGGTTGTCGGATAAGGTGAGGGCCAGTATTAAGAGTGAAGTCTCTAAAATGCTGGAATTGGGGGTGACTGAACACTCCAGTAGGCCCTGGTTCAGTCCTCGGGTTCTGTTACCAAACGTCGCCCCACCATGCACCACACCTGAACTGAGGTTCTGTCTGGACTATAGAGGGCTCAACTCAGTTACAAAAGTAGATGCTCATCCCATTCCCTGGGCTGATGAGCTGATTGACCGGTTAGGGGCTGCCCAGTACTTAAGTACCTTTGATCTTATACCAGGGTACTGGCAGATCGCCCTAGCAGCAGGTGCCAAGGAAGGTACAGCCTTCTCCACTCTAGAGGGCCACTACCAATTTTGTGTGATGCCCTTTTGACTCCAAATGCCCTTGCCACCTTCCAGAGGTTGGTTAATCAGGTCCTTGCTAGAATGGAGGCCTTCTCAGCTGCCTATCTGGATGACATAGCTGTCTACAGTAGCAGCTGGAAGGATCACCTCTTTCACCTCCAGGAAGTGCTTCAGGCTTTGCAGCAGGCAGGCCAGACTATCAAGGCCTGTAAGTACCAGAGAGGCAGGGGTCTGTTGTATACTTGGGACACCTGGTGGGCAAGGGTAGGGTGCAGGCCTTTCAGGCCAAGATAGAGACTATCATGGTCTGGGAGCCCCCAAAACCCAGACGGAATTTAGAGCATTCTTGGGCCTCACTGAGTACTACAGGAGGTTTGTCAAGGGATATAGCACCATTGGTGTCCCTTTGACAGAGCTGATGTCTAAGAAGCAGCCCAGAAATGTGATTTAGACAAAGGCATTGTCCCCTTGACAGAGCTGATGTCTAAGAAGCAACCCAGAAATGTGATTTATACAAAGGCATGGTCCCCTTGACAGAGCTGATGTCTAAGAAGCAGCCCAGAAATGTGATTGAGACAAAGGCATTCCAAAAAGCATTTGACTCTCTGAAGCAGGCCATGTGCGAAGCCCCTGTGCACAAGGCCCAGGAGTTTATCGTTCAAACAGATGCCTCAGAACATGGCATAGGGGCAATTTTACCACAGCTGAATGAATAGAGCGTAGACCAACCTGTAGCCTTCATCTCCAGGAGGTTACTCCCATGGGAACAAACGTGAAGTGCTATAGAAAGAGAAGCTTTTGCTGTGGTCTGGGCACTGAATAAGTTGAGGCCATACCTGTTTGGTACTCGCTTCCTGATTCAGACTGACCTCAGGCCCCTCAGGTTGCTCATGCAAATGAAGGGTGAGAATCCAAAACTGCTGAGGTGGTCCATTTCCCTACAAGGTATGGACTTCAGGGTGGAACACAGACCAGTGGTAGACCAAGCCAATGCTGATGGTCTATTAAGGTTTTTCAGCCTTAGTGATGAGAACTAAGCGTGGGTGGAGTATGCGTAGTAGTGCTATGCGGAACTCCGCGAAGCGGTGAAAAACTCCAGCTCTGCTTGTCCGGCCTGTTCGCGTGACGTTTCCGACGTACGGCAACGCAGATTGCGTGTTCAAGGGGAAATATTGCGCAAACTGCACCACGCGGTCACGCATGGGTGCGGCCATCTTGTTTTCTTCTCTGTTATGGTGGTGGGGCCTACTTTTCAATCCTCCCTAAATCTTTTCAATCTTTCTTTCCCAAAACTTTTTTTCTGATCTTTTTATTTATTATCTTTCCCTCGGACTTCTTAAGTGTATATTTTGTGGGGGTTTTCTACTTTTTGTGTGTTTTTAGTGAGTTTTGTGCTGTTTTTCTCTCTAACTTGCTTCCTAATATTTTTTTAATTCCTTCTTCTCCCTTAATTTTTTTAATACTTTCTAGAATTTCTTTTTCGCCCCCCCAGCATCATGGCAGAGACCCATACCACTAACATGCATTTTCAATGCAATAGGTCTCACATTTTTTCAGAGTAAGAGCTGTTGATGTAAATGGTAATGTTTTATACGTATGTGTTTTGTTTTTTAGTGTATTGTCTGTATGTGTTGTGTAGTGGAAATATGTTTGGTTGCTGCGTAGAGTGGCGCTGTGTAGAGTGCCAGTGCTTGAAGTGGCGTTGTGTGGAGTGGCGCTGTGTATAATGGCATTGTGTGGAGTAGCGTGGTGTGCGGCATGCAGTTGTGTGGAGTGCAGCAGAGTGGAGTGGCGCTGCATAAGGTGGAGCGGAGTGGCGTTGCGTGGAGTGGCATTGCGTGGAGTGGCGCTGGGTATAGTGACATTGCGTTGAGTGGCGTGCGGCGTTGTGTGGAGTGGCACTGCATAGGGTGGAGCGAAGTGGCATTGCATTGAGTGGCGTGGAGTGGCGTTGCGTGCAGTGGCGTTGTGTGAAGTTGCATGGAGTGGCACTGCGTAGAGTTGCGCTGCCCTGAGTGTCATTTCTTGGAGTGGCATTTCATAAAGTGGAGTGGGTTGGGTAGGGTGAAGTGCAGTTGTATGGAGTACAGTTGCATAGAGTGAATTTGCATTGCGTGGAGTTGCGTAAAATGGAGTGGCGTTGCGTAGAGCAGGATGGTGTGGCGGTGTATGGAGTGACATTGTACTGAGTGGTGTTGCCTTGAGTGTTATAGCTTGGAGCAGCGTTGAGTGGCATTGCGTAGCGTTGCGTGAAGTGTCAGTGCTTGGAGTGGTGTTGCATTGAGTGGTGCTGCGTAGAGTGGCGCTGCGTTGAGTGGCGCTGCAGAGAGAGGTACTGCCATGAGTGCCAGTGCTGTAGTGGGGTTGCGTGGAGTGGCGCAGTGTAGAGTGGCATTGCGTGGAGTGGGGTGCGGCATGCACTTGTGTGGAGTACATAGGGTGGCGCTGCGTGGAGCGGAGTTGCGTGGAGCGGAGTGGAGTGGCGTGGAGTGGAGTGGGGTTGCATTGTGTAGAGTGGTGTTGCCCTGAGTGTCACTGCTTGGAGTGGCATTTCATAGAGTGGAGTGGGTTGGGCAGGGTGTAGTGCAGTTGTATGGAGTAAAGTTGCATAGAATGAATTTGCATTGCGTGGAGTTGCGTAAAATGTAGTGGCGTTGCATGGAGCGGGGTGGCGTGGCAGTGTAAGGAGTGACATTGTACTGAGTGGCGTTGCCTTGAGTGTGTTTGCATGGAGTGGCGTTGCGTGGAGTGTCACTACATAAAGTGGCGCTGCGTAGAGTGACGCTGCTGTGCCAGTGCTTGGAGTGGCACTGTGTTGAGTGGTATTGCGTGGAGTGGTTTGCGGCATTCAATTGTGATGAGTGCAGTGGAGTGGCGCTGCGTAGGGTGGCGCTGCGTGGAGCGGAGTTGCGTGGAGTGGCGTTGCGTGGAGTGGCTTTGTGTGAAGAGGTGTTGCATGAAGTGGCGTTGTGTAAAGTGGTGTTGCCCTGAGTGTCACTGCTTGGAGTGGCATTGCATAGAGTGGAAGAGGTTGGGTAGGGTGAAGTGCTGTAGTATGGAGTACAGTTGCATAGAGTGAATTTGCATTGCGTGAAGTTGCATAAAATGGAGTGGCGTTGCGGGGAGCGTGGCAGTGTATGGAGTGCCATTGTACTCAGTGGCATTGCAATGAGTGTTAGTGCTTAGAGCGGCGTTGCGTGGAGTGGCATTGCATGGAGCGAAGTGGTGCTGCTTAGAGTGGTGTTGCGCGGAGTGGGAAGCAGCATTGCGTAGAGTGGTGTTGCCCTGAGTGTCACTGCTTGGAGTGGCATTGCATAGAGTGGAGTGGGTTGGGTAGGGTGAAGTGTAGTTGTATGGAGTACAGTTGCATAGAGTGAATTTGCGTTGCGTGAAGTTGCGTAAAATGGAGTGCCGTTGCGTAGAGCGGGCTGGCGTGGCAGTGTATGGAGTGGCATTGTACTAAGTGGCGTTGCCTTGAGTGTTATTGCTTAGAGCAGGGTTGCGCGGAGTGGCGTTGCATGGAGCAGAGTGGTTCTGCGTAGAGTGGTGTTGCGTGGAGTGGGATGCAGCGTGCAGTTGTGTGGAGTGCAGAGGCATGGAGTGGCGTTACGTGGAGTGGCGTTGCATGAAGTGGCATTGTGTGGAGTGGCGTTGCGTGGAGTGATGTGTGGAGTGGCGTTGTGTAGAGTGGCGTTGCCTTGAGTGTCATTGCTTGGAGTGGTGTTGCGTAAAGCAGAGTGGTACTGCATGGAGTGGAGCAGAGTGGCGTTACATGGAGTGGTGCTGTGTAGAGTGACGGTGCCTTGAGTGGTGCTATTTGGAGTGGCGCTGCGTAGAGTGGCGTTGCCTTGAGTGTCATTGCTTGGAGTGGCGTTGCATAGAGGGAGGTGGTACAGCATGGAGTGGAGTGGCATGGAGCGCAGTGGCACTGTGTAGAGTGGCGATGCGTGGAGCAGAGTGGCACTGCCTAGAATGAACGTGCCTAGAGTGTCACTGCTTGGAGTGCTGTTGCATAGGGTGGAGTGTGAGGAAATTCTGGCTGGATTGGGAGGGGGAAGAGGCTAGATAGAGGAGAGAGAGGGAGTCTATTGCAAACATTGGCCAGGGAATGCACCGACGCTTCACAGAGTTGAACACACGGACAAGGGAAATGGGAAAAGAAAGGGTTAACCGCCTGTACATGCCGCAGCCACTGCGGAAGCAAAAAGAGGCAGGCAGGGGGAGTGCTGGTGCTGGAGGGGGGATTCCCAGTGCAGGTCTCTCTGGCATGAGAAACCCTCAGCTGTGTGTGTGCTTGGAGGGTGGGGGAGGGCTACGAGCGCAAGGAGGGAGGGGGAAAGCCACAAACAGGCAGACAGAAGGGATTATCAATGTGTTTGTGAAGCCGAGCGAAGGGAAAGAAAAAGACAGTGCGACAGAATACTGCCACAGTAACGGGCAATCGCCTGGGAGGGTGCAAAATGGCAAAAGGCAGGACTAATTTACCATATCCACCAAACAAAAGCATGCATTGCAGAAGGGCAGTAGCAGAAGCCAATAGAAAAGATGGCAGATTCTTCATTCACACATACCAGATACACCATGCCTCGCTAAGCACGACCTCTTCATCCACACATACCAGATACACCATGCCTCGCTAAGCACGACCTAAAAAGGCGGCAAAGAAGAGCCGCCTTCCTTGCGAAAGGCGGCGCCTAGAAGGGGTGCAGCCCCGGGCCTTGTTTTCAGAGGTGGAGGTGGCAGTGCTTGGTTTTTTTTGTGCAGCGCCACATTCCCTCCACCCTGGCAGTCGGCGGCAGGCCTGGGTCTGGGTACGGGCTCCAGGAGCGCCAGCAGCAGTGGGCGAGGGTGTGCCAGGAAGTGTATCGCTGATCTGGGGTCCGGCGTACCCACAATCAGCTGGCGCAATGGTGTTCCGACATCCTGGACCGAGAGCTGGACCTGCTAGGGGTGGAGGTCGCGGGGCTTGGTGAGTAGCTAATTATTAATATTATTTTATCACTTGTGTGTTCTATATTATTGCTAATATTTTTTCCCAAATAGCAAGCATGCTGCTTACATTCAGGTAAGTTACGTTTACAAATCTTATATTATGTGAGCCTTATTCTTCTAGTGGACTGGGTTGGGTTGGGTGAAGTGTAGTTGTATGGAGTACAGTTGCTTAGAGTGAATTTGCGTTGCGTGAAGTTGCGTAAAATGGAGTGCCGTTGCGTAGAGCGGGGTGGCGTGGCAGTGTATGGAGTGGCATTGTACTGAGTGGCGTTGCCTTGAGTGTTATTGCTTAGAGCAGGGTTGCGTGGAGTGGCGTTGCATGGAGCGGAGTGGTTCTGCGTAGAGTGGTGTTGCATGGAGTGGGATGCAGCGTGCAGTTCTGTGGAGTGGAGTGGCTTTACGTGGAGTGACGTTGCATGAAGTGGCATTGTGTGGAGTGGCGTTGCGTGGAGTGATGTGTGGAGTGGCGTTCTGTAGAGTGGCATTGCCTTGAGTGTCATTGCTTGGAGTGGCGTTGCGTAAAGCAGAGTGGTACTGCATCGAATGGAGCATAGTGGCGTTACATGGAGTGGTGCTGTGTAGAGTGACGTTGCCTTGAGTGGTGCTATTTGGAGTGGCGCTGCGTAGAGTGGCGTTGCCTTGAGTGTCATTGCTTGGAGTGGCGTTGCATAGAGCGAGGTGGTACTGCATGGAGTGGAGTTGCATGGAGCGCAGTGGCACTGTGTGGAGTGGCGATGCGTGGAGCAGAGTGGCACTGCCTAGAATGAACGTGCCTTGAGTGTCACTGCTTAGAGTGCTGTTGCATAGGGTGGAGTGTGAGGACATTCTGGGTGGATTGGGAGGGGGAAGAGGCTAGCTAGAGGAGAGAGAGTGAGTCTATTGCAAACATTGGCCAGGGCATGCTCCGACGCTTCAGAGTTGAACACACAGACAAGGGAAATGGGAAAAGAAAGGGTTAACTGCCTGTACATGCCGCAGCCCAGTGCAGGTCTCTCTGGCATGAGAAACCCTCAGCTGTGTGTGTGCTTGGAGGGTGGGGGAGGGCTACGAGCGCAAGGAGGAAGGGGGAAAGCCACAAACAGGCAGACAGAAGGGATTATCAATGTGTTTGTGAAGCCGAGCGAAGGGAAAGAAAAAGACATTGCGAAAGAATACTGCCACAGTAACGGGCAATCGCCTGGGAGGGTACAAAATGGCAAAAGGCAGGACTAATTTACCATATCCACCAAACAAAAGCATGCATTGCAGAAGGGCAGTAGCAGAAGCCAATAGAAAAGATGGGAGATTCTTCATCCACACATACCAGATACACCATGCCTCGCTAAGCACGACCTCTTCATCCACACATACCAGATACACCATGCCTCGCTAAGCACGACCTAAAAAGGCGGCAAAGAAGAGCCGCTTTCCTTGCGAAAGGCAGCGCCTAGAAGGGGTTCAGCCCCGGGCCTTGTTTTCAGAGGTGGAGGTGGCAGTGCTTGGTTTTTTTGTGCAGCGCCACATCCCCTCCACCCTGGCAGTCGGCGGCAGGCCTGGGTCTGGGTACGGGCTCCAGGAGCGCCAGCAGCAGTGGGCGAGGGTGTGCCAGGAAGTGTATCGCTGATCTGGGGTCCGGCGCACCCACAATCAGCTGGCGCAATGGTGTTCCGACATCCTGGACCGAGAGCTGGACCTGCTAGGGGTCGCGGGGCTTGGTGAGTAGCTAATTATTAATATTATTTTATCACTTGTGTGTTCTATATTATTGCTAATATTTTTTCACAAATAGCAAGCATGCTGCTTACATTCAGGTAAGTTACGTTTACAAATCTTATATTATGTGAGCCTTATTCTTCTAGACAGGTGCTCTGTGCTACCTAATTGTACTTGTTTGCAACTTTTCGCTTGCTCAGGCTGATTATGTAAGAACTTAAGTAATGCAGACTAGAGAGAGACTCCTTTCCTTTTTCCTGTCACTAAGATAGTGGTAGTAAGTATTGGTAATTTAGGGGCTCGCGTCCTATCACTTCAGTTCTTAGAACCTTTTTGTAGCTGGTACAGTGACAAGGAACCAACCAATTTGGTGGATGCATGCATCCATCTATGCATTTAAAGACAAAATGCAGACTTAGTTAATTGGCCTGTCAAAGGGGGTTGAGAATGATTGCGAATGAGATCGATACTTAGAAGCAAATATAATTTGTTGCAATTTATTCCAAAGTCTTTGGAAAAGGCGGGCTAGGTAGGTTTAGGAAATGTGGAATCGATAGGACTGTCCGCGATACTAGTTTACTACTAGTCAATATGATTTAGGAAAGTTCAATGTTATTGCAATTGCCGTTCCCTGTCGAAAACGTTTTAGGGAGAGAGAATTTATTTACCACCAAATATTTCTTGTCTTTTTAATTATGTCTTATATCAGCATCCAGGGGCAAGAGGTCGTCCGAGGTGGGTGAGGGAGGTGGAGGTGCCTCCCAGGAAGAACGCTCCTCGCCTGATGGCTCTGCTGGCCCCAGTATGTCCTCCTGTTGACTTATTATTATATTTCCCTAACTTTTACTTCTCCTTAATTACAATTTTCTACCTTTTCCCTATTTTTTTTTTTCAAATCCTCTTTGATCTAGCTGTGTTAAAAATCTTGTTATCCCTGCATTATCCTATTTACTAAGTTATTTTATATTTCTAGTGTCTGTATTGTACCTCAAACTTCCTCTGTCTGTACTAGTTTGCAGCTTCCTTTCTCCTGGTTTTTCAGTCAGCTTTCCCTCTCCCCATATGTATTTTGTGGACTGCCTAGCGGTGGTACTGTAAAACTCAGAGAACCCATTGGTCCTTACTACTCTACTAGTACTACTAGTCTTCCATGCAGAATGCATGCCCAAGTAAGGTATTCTACGCATATTTGTTGAGATTAGAAGGCTTTCTTTTACTTTCTCATGCTCAATCAGTAGAACAAGAGAGTGGCCATAGTCACGTTGGACCCCCCAAAGTTGTGTCTTCTTCTTAGCTAGGCCTAGTATTATACTATTATTAGCAGCAGTTGATAGTGAACTGATTACCGTTCAACAAGGCTAGAAGGAAGTATGAGGAGGACGTTGCCATACATTTGCCAACCAAGACGTCTTTATATCCGTTTGTCCGGCCAGTTGGCCACTCTTATTTCTTTTCAAAAACTCAGATTCACCATTAGCTTCAGCCACTCAGTTCACCTTTGCAGGTCGTCTCTCTTCTTGAGACAGTTTTCAAAAATTGCCACCAGCAAAAACAAAATGCCCAACCGGATATCTTATAATTTTTGATAGGCCATACTGTGACTGTACCCAAATTGCTAGTGATGTGTGTGGTGTATGTATTTTCAATTTTGCTATGGAAAAAAATAAATAGGGGAGGCGCATATGGCATCTAAAAAATATTTAATGTTTTTTCTAGACGCACCGACCACTAGTGCCAGGGCCAGCGGGGACGGCGGCGCCATCCAGGGAGCAGCAGATGCAGCAGCTGCAGGGGGTGAGTTAGTGGCAGGCAGGGGTAAGTCATTGCTTGCTTATTGACAATTTATATTCTCGTCGCTGCAAGGGTGTGCATTGTACTGTTGAGAGTGAGACTGGGGGCCAAATGTACGACCATTTTGCATGCGCAAAATTGGTTGCCATTTGATTTGCGCATGCAAATATGGCCATACGAAATGCATTCGCAAAACCAAAATTTGCGCTGCGACTAAATACCGAGTCGCAGAAAATGCGACCGCTTTTTGCGTATACCAAATTGCGACTCACAAATAGCGACTCACAAAATAATATGCACGAAGTAGTCGCAAATTGCGACTATGCGCAAAACGGGCCATTTGCGCATGCAATTTACCACTAACCTGAAACAGGTGGTAACCAGTCCCAAACTGTAAAAACAAGCCTCAGAATACACCATAACCTTTCCAAAACGGCTGCCCTGTATGTGATAGCGAGGAGGATGCGGATACTTGCTGCTCTGTAGAGGAGGCGGAGACAGGAGAGGATTTTCAGAGTCAGGCTGACATTGTTTGAGAAGACGGAGTAAAAGATATATGAACAGTACAGGCAGAGTAGCACTGTCATCCTAGACCTCTTAGACACCCTGAAGCCACATTTGGAAAGCAGAACCCAGCGCAGCAATGCAATCCCAACACATGTGCAGGTGTTGTGCTCCCTCCACCTATTGGCCACTGGTAGCTATTAAGATTTATTTGCAGTGGCTGGAGGTGTGTCACAGAGTGCGCTTTCGCGTTTCTTCCACAATTTCCTAGATGCCCTGCTACACCACATCCATCAACACATCTATCTGCCAAAGAATGATGAGGAACTTGAAAATACCAAAATGCAATTTTATAGAATAGCAAGGTTCCCACAGGTTATAGGGTGCCTACATAGATGGGACCCATATGCCCATATGTCCACCATCACGCATAGAATATATATTCTGTAATAGGAAAAGCACACATTCATTCAACATCCAAGTTGTCTGAGACGCAAACCACATCATCACAAACATTGTTGCCAAATTTCCAGGAAGCACCCATGACTCAAACATCTTCAGACACAGTGGCATATACCAGAAATTAGAAAGAGTTGATTTTGATGAAGGATACCTACTAGGTAATGAATCCCCACGCCCACAGTGAGATGTATTTGCATGTAAATGTCTGTCTGCATGTTGTCTTAATTTCTTACATCTCCTCACAGGTGACAGTGTGTTTGCCCTGTGTACCTGGATACTCACACCATACATGTCTCCCTCCAACACACCTGAAAGGCGATACAACAGGGCACATAGACGCACCAGGTCAGTCATCGAGCGCACATTTGGCATACTAAAATCAAGATTCAGGTGTCTTCACAAGAGTGGCGGGCCTTGCAGTATATGCCTGAGACAGTCTGCAAAATTGTGGCAAGCTGTGCCATACTCCACAACATTGCATGGAGGCGTGGCTTGCCCATGGAGTTGTCAGATTCAGACTCGGGGGATGAAGAGCCCAGCCCACCAGCCAAGCAAGGAAAGCTCAGCAGCAGAAAGGAGAAGGCGCAGGGACCACATAGCCAGACATTACTTTTCAAGGTACGTAATTACCATTCACAGTATATGCACAATAAACTACACAAGAAACAGTCAATCTGTGTATTTGAATTTCCCTTTATTTGAAGGGCATGTCAATTTAGATTATTGGACAACCTGTCCATCTCAGACAACATAAACATCTCTAACTGTAAATGTAATGTGGTTACTTCACCACACAAAAAAGGGAAATGAACTTCCCAGGAAATCAAATAATTTTTGCCCCTATGTCCAGCATGTGGGGATCTGGCACTTTGGAGCATAGAATGCCGACTGCTGCTTCGCCGATGCATTGGTGCATCTGCAGTAGAAACACTGCTGCGGCTGGACACTTCGCTGTCAGCTGTGTCTGTGGCTCCTCCGGTAGCTACCATGTTGGTCTGTATAGCCTCAACTGCAGCAGTGATTTGTTGCAGGCCCCTTGCTACGTCGCCACTGTAGTGGCCCATTTCGACCTGCAGGGCCAGAGTGCACTTACTGTATTGAGTTGTGGCCGTTGCCAGCCGACCAATTGCCCTGGTCATGGAGTGCATTTCATGTGCCCTGCTGCGCTTTATCCTCCTGTGCAGCTCTGTGCACAGCTGCACAATTGCTCCAGTCATGGCATCAAATTTGGCCTCAATACGTGCCTAATTGTCAGCCAATTGTTGTGTTATATTGGCAAATCCCCTGCTCAACTACATATTGATCATCCTGATCTGTTTCTGTTGCAGGTGCTGAACCTTTAACATAGAATCCTCCAGGCCAGCAAACGCAGACTGATTGACTGCTCTGGTGTGGGTGGGAGCATGCCTACGAGCTTGAAGCCGGCTTCCTGATTGCTGGGTTGGACGTGTACCCTGACCCTTGTGCCCAGAGTGCCACAGGATGTTGCTTGCTGCTGTGTGGCTGTTGTGTCAAGCGCTGGAGCCCTCCCCAATGACATGGAACAACCTGGATCATCCAGCCCTTCATCCATCTGGCCCTGCTCCTAATCTGTCACATCTCCCCTTGGCTCTCCTCCCAAAGGTGTATCTATGTTACAAAAGGGAAAATAAAGGAAATGTTCTGAGTCACTATCTCTGTTGTGGTACTATGTTCACAACTCATGTCAGTCCCTAACACATACTACATTTCCCATGATGCACCAACTGTGACTATTTTATTGTGTAGACAGAGCATGTAGATGCATTTGGGCCTGTGTGTGGGGCATGCATGTGGAGTGCTGGCTTTAGTGTGACATAATATGGCATTCATTTCTCACCTGGGGGTGGTGGAGTTTGAGATGTGTCCAGGCTTCCAATTCCCACTACTGCCTCAGTCTCAAGGGTGGCTTCCACCATTGCTGCTGAGGCTTCCGGGAGGCTGGATGGGCCACCTCCTGTTCTTTGTGCATCACGCAGCCGTGCAGCCACCCTCTCCTTTGCCCTGGAATGCAGGTCATACCACCTCTTCTTAATGTCCTCAAGTGACCGGTCAGCCACACCAAGGGCATTCACGCGCAGCTGCATGTCACGCCATATTTTCCTTTTGTCGGATTCTGGCACAGTATGCGAACTCCGACCAAAAAGCTGCTCATGGTTGTTGCAGCACTCTTCGATGATAATGTCCAGTTCCCTTTCAGAAAACTTTAGTTTGCACAGCCTCTTTTTGCCTTTCTCACTTGTCTGGCTGTCCATCTTGATGTGCTGTTCTCTCTTTGGCAATCAGTGTTGTAATGAGCTGCTGCACCTTGCCATGTGCTTTTAATTTTGTTCAGGATTCTCCAGGGACACCACGTCCTGGTTTGGGGTCCTTCTGCTCTACCAGGAAGTGTTTTTATTAAATTTTTATTCACACTCGCTATTTGCGCATGCAAAATGCAAGCTTTCAGCCACGAACGCTAATTGTGAATGCAAAATGCATGCTTTCAACCACGTACGCTATCTGCGAGCATTTAGCGTGTCGCAATTAGCATCATCGCAATTTAGCGTTGCGAGTCATTTGCGAGTTGCTATTTGGGGAACGGTTGTTTGTACATTGAATTTAGCGACTTGCAATTTGCAAGTCGCAATTTGGCGCAAATTGCGAGTCACTGAATCTTGCGGTAGTACATCTGGCCCTAAGTTGTGAACAGTTGAAGACACCACTCTTTAATTAGCATTAGCATATACAGCTGGAGTTGAGTAACTAATGGCCTCTTCTATCGTCAACTCAGCAGAGAAAGTTTCATGAAGAGGAGTCAGACCTTGATGGGTTTATGGGAAAGAAGGATGGAAGGAGGAAGGGTGGATGAATTGTAATATGAGTGGCAGAGAAGGATGCGTGGATGAAAGGAATATAGGTGGCTGATAGGATGCATGCATGCATGGGTGGGTACGTGAAGGATGTGTGAAAGGTGAAAGAAATGATGCCTGCCTGCATGGGTGAAAGTGTATGGGTGAAAGGAATCCTCCGGGCGGTTTGATGGGTCAAAACAAGTAGATAAAAAAAATTACAAAAGTACGTTCATGTTGGTGAAAGATTTGTTGAGAATGATAGCCATGTTTGGATGGATGGATGGTACAAGTATTCATAGTGAAGACTGGATGAAGAGAATGTAAAACTTAAACGGTGACTGAGTAGCACAGCCATGGGTGAAGAATAAATAATGCTAGAAGAAAAATGCAGCGAAAAATGGAAAAATCCCTGGGAAGAAGAGTAAACAATGAATGTTTTTTTATCAAGGTTTTTGATTCAAAGGTTTGAGCGAGGTTGTGTTTCAGATAACTCTTTTGACTCACAGTAGTTTTCAAGCACAACATATATATTAATATGTACTCCTACCCACCCATCATCATCAATCGCCTCCCTCCACGTCCCACTTCCTACCCGTGGTATTTCGCCATTGTCAGCCATGGGTGGCCTATCGGCTGCATGATTACAATAATAGAACCTCACGTTGTGCCTTATATCATCATTCATATATTAGTAACTATTCATCTGCCTTTGTGTAGTCAGGGTAAAAGTGAAAGTGAGCATTTGATTTAACAGAGACTGGCCATGATAGGAAAAGAGATATTTGTGTGGTACAGCTGAACTGCCCCACCTACAGACAGTAGCAAGCTGGCATTCCAGCTACATTAATTTAGCTGAACGAGATAGGCAGAATACTTATATACTCCATGGTGCTTAATGCCTGGAACTGTAATCACATCAAAATTGATGGGCCGAGGAATCGAGGATACCAGCAAATATTATGTACTGCTAGTGCTACTTTGCCACTATATCATTTTATGTGTTACTGTTTTGCTAAGAGTATTGGTTACAATTTGTCTTTTTTCTTTTTTGATATAGCTACTCCTGCAAATCCATCATCATCCTCAGGCTAATAACCCAGCAGGCAGGAGATAGCAGCCAGGACCCAGCAAAGGAAGCTGAAGGCCATCAGGGCCGAATACCAGCGGTTGGTGGCCGAGGAGGAGGCGGTGGCGGCAGCAGCTGCAGCCTCCAATTGGCCCCAGTGCCTCTGGTTGTATGGCACCGTGGTCAGGTAGCTGCCCGCCGCCGTTCATCAGCCACTGCTGCTCCCCCCTATAGACTCTATAGAGCCTTTTAGCGCTGCATGCTTCTGAGGATGGCACGCCTGGAAGCCAAGATAGAGGAACGGTACAACTGATTGGAGAAGAAGCTCCTAGCCCGCCGCTAGGTCTCTCTTGCCTCTTTTTTTAATCTTTTGTTTGGTAGGTGGGACTTGTTGGGGAGAGGGAGGGAATGTGGGAGTTGGGGAAATCTTATAGTTTTAGGCATATTAATTTATGGACATTTGTTTGGACAATTATTTTGACTATCTTTACTTTGGACATTTGTTGGAGTTAGGGAGAGGGGTGGGCCAGGTGTTGTGAGTTTTCTAGTTTATTTATTAGGGAAATACATGTTTAACGGTTGTACATATGATTTAAATCTTTTTGGGGGGTAAATGTTTTACTTGGCACTATTTTCTTTGCTGCAGGCCCGCAGCCAGTTTTTTTAATCTGCTGATAGTATAACACACCAATAGTTATGCAGTACCCTCACTTGTCCTACTACTCTCTCCTCCTATGCTCTGCAGTCTGCAACTATATTAGCCCCTAAGGACTCGGAGGGGGTGTGAGTGTGAATTTCCATAGTATATAGATTATTGTAGCTCAACAATGAATCCCCCACAGTTCTTCTCTTACCTGTGATTAGGCGAAGCGATGGCTGTATGGTTTCCCAAGGTGCTAAGGTGGTGGTAGTAGACAGTAGCAGCATGCTAGCAGACTAGTCAAATACTAGTGAAAGCACCAGATCCAGAAGCGAGGTTCCACTCCCTCCCAGCCGAACTCAAACTGTAGGATTGAGGAATATTCATCGCAGGGAAGTTATTAAATTGAAAGGAAAAGTTACTGAGTTTATTCCGTTTTATATGCAAGCTTTGCAAAAAAAAATGAGACAATCACCAGAGGGAGACTAGAGTACGACTAGTAGTACACAAGAAGACTGCCAAACGAAAAACCATGATAAGCAATGCTAAAGTAAAATAAATAATCAGAATGGTGGGCTAGAACAAGTTACAAACTGAAGTCAACTCTAGAAATGGAGTGGACAAGCGTAACTTTTAGCGCTGGAAGGATGATGATGCTGGCAATTATTATGATGGATTATGTACCTCTGAAAAAAATTGAATATCGAATACTGTGCATGGTTGGGCAATCTAATATATATAATATTGCCAGTGTGGGCTATACTTAGAGCAGAAGAAGATCCTCGCCCTGCCTTGAGTTGGTGTTGCTTTCACCACATCCGCCCCACCAAGTGTGTGATCAATTAATGGTGTAAATTTAATTTAGTCACACCTCAATAAATCACACAGCCCAGGGGAAGAGGGTTAGGGGGTCGATGAATGGATAGGAAGGGGAATTTGAGGGAAAGGTTCGACAAAGACAAACACTACAGAAGGACAACATTCATCTTGGCAGCCAACCATCATAAATCTTTTGTGGGAGGAAAAGGAAATGAATGCATGATAATGAGTACTAGTACAGGTAAACCAATACCAAATCAAATTGTTCGTCTGCCCCCAGAGAGACCCAAGTTTCATTATGTTCTGTAACTGTTTTACCAAGCTTTGAAAGATATCAAATAAAATTAAAATGTCTGTAGGAGTCAAGTAAACAAACAGCCTTTCTTTATTTTACTTTCTTTGTTTGTCTAACATGTGAGTTCATGGGTACAGGCTTGTATCCCACTGTTATGGTATTTCACTCACATCTGTACTCGATTGTAACTAATTTGCATATTAAATTCCCCCTTGTCCGGCTGGACACTGGCCTAAATATAGTACTGATTGGGGCTATATTTTATTGTATTATTTATTTTCCCTATTTTAGGGACCACTGTTTTTTGTAATAAGTTAATTCCCAAGGTCCCTTACCAATTCAAATTGGGTTCCCTTGTTCTATATACATACTTAGCGCAATCAACTGATTGCAAGGGTTTTTTCCTATTCCCCTTGTTTCCAAGTGGGTTACTTCCCTGTTTCCTTCACACTCGCAGACTTTTCTTACCTTCTCTATACTTCAACACAACCACACAGCAATGTCAGATCATGCACCACTCTATACAGACGACTACATCAAAAAGATTCTAGAGGGCCCATCTCTATTTAGTGACACAGCCAATGAACAATCTGAAATCAATACCTCACTTCCAGAACAACTAGAGAAAATTAAAAAGAAATCGGTCAGATTACAGCTAATGATCCGAATGTTAATAGAATATTTAAAGGCAGAAATTATCACCACCGGCCTACAGGTCAGGAATATTCCAGGGATCTTCACTGATATCCCCAAATACATCACCAATTTTAGCTATATCGGTACCACATGCTCCAGACACTGGATGGTGCTAGGTATCGATATAGCTACAGAGGAACTTAAAAAACTATTAGAAGAAATAACTGAAGTTGAGAAACAAATTAAAGAGAGTAGCTCTACAGTTGAGGGCAAACAACTGTTAGACCAAGTACAAAAGACAGTTGACGAGTTCTACAGACTCGAGCAAAACAAAAAATATGTTAAAGTCAAAAAGGATATTAAATCCTATACAACTGAGAGAACTTACCCTTACTTAAATAAAGATTTTTATTTAAATAGATCATACAGCAACCCACGCAACCAAAGACCTTGGGGTAGATTCAATCGCAGGAATAACTTGGTAGGCTTTTCGGACACCTCATCCGACTCGTCAGACAACTCGGAATCAGGAGACGGCCCTAGTACATCCACAAAGCAGCTAACAACTCTTTTTTAGGACGAGGCCAACAAGAACCCCAAAAGAAAGGAGGTTTGAAACGCACTCACTGGCAAAACCCCCCAGGAGAACGACACACACGACGGAACCACTATCAGTGGTGACCAACGCCAATTCTTATTCAAATCATATAATGGAATTATTACCAACTCCCCCGCTGGCACTCGAGGAGCCCATTACACCGGATATTCCCTCCAATCTGCTTTTGCCCATTTTCAATTTGACTAAGCACCAACTTAATGACTCGGAATTATCCATACTGAGCAAGGGGTTATCATTTGTTCCCAGCACCCACACCAATTTTTTAGATCTCCAAACTGAGGTGCTAAGATTTTTTCGTAAAATAAGGCTACATAGTTACTTTTTACTCAATCCCTTACCCCCAAAAAAATCCAACACGCCTCTGAGACCAGCATCCACGTTCTCCCCCTCTTCTAATATGGTTCCTTCCGAAATATCCACATTCGAAAAACTGGTACTCAATGATCTCTCCAAATTGGAAAAGGGGCGTCACTATGTCCCATACAACATCTCATTGGCTGAGAAAACAGCATTGAAAACGCTCAAATGCAACCAGGATATTATTATAAAGTCGGCAGACAAGGGAGGTGGCATAGTGCTACAAGAACTTGCTAGCTACAAGAACGAAATAATAAGGCAACTTGAAAACACAGACCACTATTGCAAATTACCCACAAATCCAACTCCTGAGCTTCAAAAATTAATCTTACAAATTACCTCGTCTGGCCTTGACCAAGGTTTCCTGACTAAATTGGAACATCAATTCTTCAATGCGAAATCTCCGCGCACCCCTGTTATTTACACACTCCCCAAAGTGCACAAGAATCAGGATAACCCTCAAATGCCGCCCCATTGTGTCAGGGTGTGGCTCCATTTTGGAGCCCTTGGGTCTCTATGTCGACTTTTTTATAAAAGAATTTGTGCCCACCACTTCCTGCTATGTCAGGGATAGTATGCAAATGATTTTGCTGGTGGAAAACCATTCTTTTGACCCTCTAACTGATACTCTTTGTACTCTTGACGTAGAGTCATTATATACAAATATCCCCCAAATTGACTCCCTACTGGTGATAGAAAATATTCTTGACAGACGCCCTAGACCTCATGCAGTTCCAACTACATTTATATTACAACTTTTGGAAATCTGCCTTATAAGAAATTTTTTCCTATTTGACGGGCAATTCTACCAACAAACCAAGGGAACATCTATGGGGGCCGTTTTTGCCCCCAACTTGGCTATACTTTATACGGATGCCCTTGAAACCAATTGTATTCTCACACTTGAGAACCCCTTCCACACTGCTATATCAATGTGGAAGCGATACATCGACGATATCTTTATGATCTGGCGCAACACACAATCCATGCTAGACCAGTTTCTCCATTGGCTGAATAATAATTGTGGTGGACTTAGATTCACACTATCCCATAGCAAGGCGACCATCCCCTTTCTAGATCTTAACATTTCACATAGGGATGGCCAGCTCATTACCAGCTTATTTAGGAAGCCCACTGAACGCAACACATTACTTAAATATGACAGCAATCATCCCAGAGCATTAAGAGATTCTTTACCCTATTCTCAATTTTTGCGTATCAGACGCAACTGCACTTTGAAAGAAGATTATTTTACAGAAGCCAAAGTTCTCAGCGGCAAACTCACTGCTAGGGGATACCCTAAAAGACTAGTACGTAATTCTCTGAAAAGAGCATGGTATTGTCCTAGAGAATGCCTCCTTGAGCCTAAACCCAAAGAGACAATGAACAGAATGGTGTGTGTCACGACTTTCTGTCCATCTTCACACAAACTACGTAAAAGCATCCTCAAACATTGGAATGTCATCAATGCAGGAATACTAAACCTAGATAGACCCATCTTTGCATTCAAAAAGAGCAAAAACATCAAGGATCACTTGGTCAGGGCAGCTTTACCATGTCTTCCTAGTCCTAACACACTCAACGATCACTGGGGTCTCCCACGTCTAACAGGACATGCACGATGTGGGAACTGCACTGTTTGTAAATTCACCTCTGATTGCAAAGAATTTGTGTTTGGTAACATCAAATCTGAACTTCGAGAATTTTCCAACTGTAACACTAGCAATGTAATCTACGCAATTAAGTGCCCATGCAATAAGATCTATATTGGGCAGACCACGCAGAAGATACGAATCAGGATCTGTCAGCATAGAAGCAGACTCCGCTGCAAGACACCTAATGCCCCATTGGTAGAACACTTCGACACTTTGGGCCACACTGAAGACGACATCCATTGGACAATAATAAGTGTGGTGAAAATGCCCCCAAGAGGAGCCGACCTTGCCCAACTACTCAACAGAGAGGAATTGAAATGGATTCTACGTACGGGTAGTATCCACACAGGTCTTAACCGTCTTGAAGACTGGACAACATTGTTGTAATTCCATTTTAATGTCCAGAAACGTCCTTAACAACCTTCCACGTACAATTAATGATAAGATATTACTGCCTCTATGAAATACCATCTGGATTGGTTGTATGCCTTTTTCTTAACATACTTCTGTTGTACAAGTACATTTTGTTTATTTATGCATTCAGTCTCTGCGCAAACTGTTGACCTTAGTGACGTAGTAGTACTAGATTTGCTCAACAACCCCAAACCCCCTATTTTCACCTCTGGGTTGCACATAATTGATTTATATACTTATTGTAGCATGCATTTAACAATAGACAGGGCATTTGCATAAAGCAGATTTTATTATCATTTTTACCACCCTCTTGGCAGGATTATTACATTTTCCCTTGATTACAACCAACAATGTCAAATGCTTTTTCAGAGGCAACCCTCTCCGTTTCATGTTTCCTTTTTTTTAAAAAAGTCACATTATATTTCTTTTTACATATCAGCAACTGTAAGTCACTCCTGTGAATCCATTTTCACTAAAGTCACACTACTACAAATCTTTTCCATGGTTTTCTGTTTCCTTTCTCTTGAATTCTCTATTCATTTTCCTATTCTAAGATGGCCGCTGAGCACGTAACCCAGTGCTCTACACACTGCACTAGGTCCTGAATTTCCGAATGGATCACATGACCACTCTAGTTCACCACGTGATCCTTCCCTGTTTCCTTTTCTTTCCCAACCTTGCTCACGTATCACTCTTCCAGGATTGCGCCTTGATCAACAAGGCTACCACGCTCTATTCTCGAGGTAAGCGCCCGCTCTCTTGCTCGCTACAACCCCCAGCAGACTGCGTTTTGACAGTCTACTAATCCCTTTCCCCCCTTTATACTTCAGGCCCTTACTGAAATTTCGCGCCGATATGGACTATTAAATTCTGGCACTGCCCGTTAGGTAAGCTTCCCCGGCTGACCTCTGCATTTTTCTATTTCGTTCCATACCCTACCTATCACTAGCGCTTGTCTCTTTTTCTCATAGGCGGCCCTATTTAACCATTTCATCCTAAATCCTCACGTGCCTGCCTCCGTACGGACACGATTCCGTTCTTCCGGTCAAATTCATTCCCAAGCATCCCGCTTCTCATTGGGACACGGCCATGGCGCCGACCAGGACTCATTAACAGTCCATTTCACTCTGGTAAGCCGCCCGACTTTCACATCCTGGTCCCATCAGTACCAGTTCTCACTTCCTCCTCATTTCCCTTTCCTTCTCCCTCTTTTTCACAGACCCATGGGCCTCAGCATCAGTCCGGACCTTGTTACACCGGCCCATAATCTCAGGGCTTGGTAACAGGTATCTCACTCTCTCATTTGGCATAATGCACGCGCCGGTTCGAAACTGCACTTTTTGATAATTCAGTCAACACCACTAGCACATCTCATCACTCCTGTTTACACCATAAGTTCGTGCCATTCCTGCTACATGTTTTCCCGCGCTCCCCTGCTACCCTCACAATTCCTGTAATTCCGTTTTGGAGGCACTTTTGACCTTCCACGCGTAAAATAATTCGATCATTAAGATCAGGCTGTGATATATATCAATGGAGCAATATAGAGTGCATGCTTAGTACGTTGCTTTCTCAAATACTATTTCTTTACTCACCATTGTGTTTATTTTCTTTTTCTTTCCCTTCGTCTTTATATTTTTTCCATGTTTAATACAGTAATTCACAGGCAATTGTTTTCAGACACTTTAATTCTCAGTCCTGATGATGATCCAATATCCTACAGATAAGGATCGAAACGCCGTCGACATAGTTGTCAACCTTATACACAGTGATTTTTGTTTATTTTTCGTGTAAAGGTGACCTCTCTATAATTGTTGTTTCCCCATCTATGTATTATCTTTTAGAAACAACCTTTGAAACTGCCTGAGCCTTTCTTTATTTTACTTTCTTTGTTTGTCTAACATGTGAGTTCATGGGTACAGGCTTGTATCCCACTGTTATGGTATTTCACTCACATCTGTACTCGATTGTAACTAATTTGCATATTAAATTCGCCCTTGTCCGGCTGGACACTGGCCTAAATATAGTACTGATTGGGGCTATATTTTATTGTATTATTTATTTTCCCTATTTTAGGGACCACTGTTTTTTGTAATAACTTTTAGAATGTTGGCATTTTCCTGCCCTTAGCACCTTTGTGCCTGTAACCTGTCTTGGGTCACATAACTGGGTGTAACTGACAGTTAGACTTTTTGAATTCCTCCAGAAAGTCACACAATAGAGGTATTAGGTGTTCCTGAATGGACCATCTGCTGGCAGGATGGGGAGCATAGCTGAGCATAGCCCCACTTACAGCTGATTAGCCTTTGCTCTGCCTTTACACAAAAAGCCTAACAAACCTGTATTGTCACGTCAGCCAACTTGCAGCCAGGGCAGGGGAGGCAGGAAAGACCACGTACTTCAAAGACACTGTCTAGAACCGTGGTCTTCAAACTTTTTTATCCTGTGGCCCCCCTCGTATAAACAAATACATCTTTGGGCCACCCTCAGAATTTTTCACAAATATTCCATAAAATAGCTTATGTTTAAATATGTCTAGGCTTATTTGAACATTGCAGTTAAGTTTTGTTACCGTTTTAAAAATGCAATCAAATATATGATTGCCAAACATACTGTTTTGGTCAGCCAGGCCTAATGTGTAAAAGTATCCATAGTGTGATTATTAGACGTAGGGGTGGGGGTTTTGAAGAGTATTTGGAGTCACTTCCTGTTATGAACCCCAATGTACCCCAATATAGGCCTAGGTAGTTACACAACCCTTTACCTACATCTGTCCTACCATTGTCTATATAACGGGTCTGGCGCTGACTTTTTACCTAGTTAGGTGCTACATAGATGTCGTGTGGTTTTATCCGAAAACTAGCCTTGTGTATTATGCATGAGGATTCTCAGTATCACAGCAGGATTACCATCTTCTGCATAATAACTCTGTATTAGGGTCACCTCTATTGTCATCCTTGCCCGAGATGCCCATAGTACACTTTTAGGTAGACCCCCTTTCGGGTATATAAGCACTACATCTTTGTTGGGCAAACCAGAGGAGAGAAAGACTTCCATGCTGACACACTGACATGAGACGCTGAGGTCCCTGCACGCAGTGGTCTGACATCCCTTGCGGGGTGTCCATCTTGAGACCAAGACGGGGATCCTACACTATCCCACATCAGGTAATGGGGTTGGCTCTATCCTAAGGGGATTCTTGGCTATACACCTACATACATGCTAGGTAAATTTAGGTACATCTAGTTAAGGTTGCATCGTCGGAGTACACATTATTACTGTCATGTATCTATGGGCCAGATGTACGACGGTATTTAGCATGCGCAAATGGGTTTTGCGACCCATTTGCGCATGCTAATAACCTTCTGGCCAATGTACAAACACTATTTTGCGAGTAGCAAATAAATTGCGAAATAGTGTTTAGCGACTCGCTTTTAGGAATGGGCGTTCCCTTCCTAATAGCGACCGCAAAGCCATGTACCAATGTTTTGCAACCGCAATTGCGGTAGCAAAACACTCGCAAATTACCACCCTCTTCAAGAGGGTGGTAATGCAGTCGCAAATGGGAAGGGGTCCCCAGGGGACCCCTTCCCCTTCGTGACCGGCTCAGGGACCACTACCTGCCCTTAAAAAAAATGAAACGAAAACGTTTCATTTTTTTAATTTAAATGCATCCCGTTTTCCTTTAAGGAAAATGGGCTACATTTAAAAAAAAAAAAACCTGCTTTATTGAAAAGCAGTCCAAGACATGGAGGTCTGCTGAGCCCAGCAGGCCACCATCCCTGGGAGGGCCAGCCATTCCCAATGGGGTCACAAAAAGCGAGTGGCTCATGAATATTCATGAGCCTCGCATTTTGCGACCTCATTGAGAATCGCTAACAGTGTCTCTGACACTGTTGTACATCTGCTTTTGTGACTCGCAATTTTTCACAATTTGCGAGTCGCAAAAGCAAATTGTCGTACATCTGGCCCTATATGCCTGCATATATCCATTGATTTAGCACTATGGTAGAATTCTACCTATTCTTTACTCTGCTGGTGCTCATAATCGTATATATCTGTTTCTGTCTAATGGTTGTTGCAGCACATGTATTTTATACTAGAATGACGCTGGTTCAGTAAATGCTTATTGAAAACGTCCCCACCGTTTATTCCGTATATCTCTGAGACCGAGTGAGCACGAGTGACTGAGCAAAAAGTACTGTACTGTTTCCACGATCCCTGAGGGGTCAGAATAGTCATGTTCGATAGTTGCCAGAAACTATTCGCTCCTTGTGGCACTGTGAGCTAGCTGGTCTACAGACTAACATATCCTCTGGGGGTGTCTGGAATCAGTCTGGACACCAATCCCTTAGTTTATGTTGTCTAAACGTGCAGATCCTATATAGATTTGTAGGAGTCACACGTCATGGCGCCAGCAACGTTGGTTTGGTTCTTATCTAACGGTCAAATCTGAGTAGTTCAGTCGTGCTTTCTCAGAAACCCCACTCACATCTACCCAGAGACGTCTGGAGTGGGAGCTGCAGCTGAGTAGGCATATCCTATGTATTGGCTGTATCTTTAATCAAGCTTGAAGGATTATAGTTCCCTACATTGTGCATAAAACCTTATCTTATTTTCCTTGAAACTATTTTTAACAATGTCTGTTGAAGAAAACGCAGGAGCAGTATTACATGCAAATGCAGCAGGAGAGGCAGGGCAGGAAGGTGCAATAAACATTTCAGAAAATGTCTGAAATGCACTTGCTGCAAAATTTGACAATTCTGGTCTCTTAGCACTAGGAGGGACCGTAACATTCGTGATTGAGGCACACGAGTCATTCAGGACAGAGGTATTCTATTCATGGGTAAAATTCCCACCTGCAGATGCACCCACAAATACATTTCATTCTTATACTGCGGATGAAATACCAGAAGAGTACTGTCCATACAAGGACATAGAAGTTCTCCTCACGTACCAAGAGCATATAAATTGGTTTAAAGGCACCCTCCCATACATCACAGAAAAAGTGAGACTCAGTCCACTCAGCGGAGACAAAGCTACTTGGCCGGTTCAAGCTGCTTACACGCTGAATCCAGAAGTTGACACATTGCCAATTGCAGACTTACGTCCACTTCATAAAGAAATAATAAAACTTTACAGAAATCTGACACAGTTCGTTATGAGAACACTCACACTTCAGCCCACAAGGCTTACCCAAGCAGGTCAACTATAGGGGACCGCAACGAAAATTACCCCACAAACACTGAACAAAGTATTGGGAAGAATGCCCACTAAACGTCAGCAAATGCCGTTCTGGATAGCACAGAAAATAGCACAACTAGAGGCAGTGTTTCCACACACAGGCCCACAAGAAAAACAGAGAATATTGACAATCTGCTTTCCGATGCGGATAGCTCCCCCGATAAAGGATTGTACCACTTGGGGTACAGTCTTCGCTGCCATCTTGGGAAGAGGTGTGGTGCAACGGCCAGGGCGACTGACTCCGGACCACGGGGGCTCACGGTTCGATCCCCGGCGGCAGGTTTGTCCCAGCACCTTGTGACTCTGGGCAATAGCTCGCTTAATCTTCCCGATGGCCCCCAGCGCCCTGACACCTCGCCTGAGGTAGCTGCGCGCTTTATAAATGCTGGTATTATTATTATTATCTATACCAGGACTCATGGCACCCAATAGCAGTGATACCGGAGGTATTAAGACAGATACAGAATGAGTATGGAGCAGCACGTGCTCTAAACTTAGGGATGAAATTAATAGGCAATTTTTCCCAGGTATCGGCAATTAGGTTAGTAAACATAAAAGGGGAGGCAGCAGCGGTGGCTTTTCGCCAATGCCTGAGGAAATGCACTCCTGCACAACAGGAGAGGGATTTGCCCAAAATTATCTAAGATACATACGCTGAATTAGGTAGAGATAATTTGGGAGCTAGACCTCTGAAACCACAAGTAATGGGAAATCCTGAAAAAGATAACACCAGATCCTTCTTAAATGAAATCGGATAATAAACAGCAGAAAAATAAGCAGAATGCATCACAATCACGGGGTGGGTCTACTCAACAGGAGCCCTCCGACAGGAGATATAACCTTAGAAACCGTGATAACATTAGAAAACCTGACAGGTATCAGGATACTGATAGACGCTACTCTCGTTCCTTTCAGAGTTCATTGAAATACTCAGAGAGAGAAGGACGGTCAGAACACAGATCAGAAGAGCGAGCCAAGACAAGCGACACACATCACACTTCAGACTATAATATAAAAAAAGAAGATAAACCAAAATCAAAACGTCAATTTAAAAAGAAGAAACTAGCAGGCCTTAAAATAAGAAATGCCCAGGCTGCTCAGGGCACAACTTCTGAATGGGGAATGGGCACTGACGATGCTAGACAGCGCAGCAGAAGTAACAATAGCTCGCCAGAACCTTGTGGAATTTCTGGTGACAGCAGTGTTGAATGAACATATCACAGTGGAGACACCTGATACTAGGGTAAGTGTCCCACACCAGTTATATGAAATAACAGTCCATATGAAGGGGGACATACCCAGGAAAGCTAAAGGTCTCTTTTGGGAGAACCTGTCCTTTGGATATGACATCCTTTTAGCAGAAAAGATTGGCCGCCTGAGTTTGTTATGGACTGCCCAAAGGGAGAAACTGTAATTTTACCAGCCTTCTCCGACCTCGTTCCAGAATCGCTAAAACATTCATACACGCAGGAGTGGGCGGTAGCATTAGCTCCTGCATTATATCGCAATCATGTAGGGTGGGATGCTGAGTCACCTCACCATGAAATCACAGTAAAAAATACTTCATCTCCACAGAGACAGACCCAATAAAACATGACGCGAACAAACAAGTCAGGGAGATCTTAGATAAACTTGAATACCAAGGTGTAATAGAGAATTGCACCACTTTGATGAAAAATCCTGTGTTTCCCATAATGAAACCCGATAATTCATATCGTCTAGTTTTAGACTACAGGCATTTGAACACATGCATGAAAACATTTGCAGTACAAAATGACCACAGTGCAGCATTAATTAATAACGTTATGCGGAAAAAATACAAAACGACATTAGATATCTCAAATGGATTCTTTTGCCAAAATATAGCGCCTGAGAGCAGATATTTGACTGCATTCTCAGCTCTCAGCATCAATTTTGTAGACTGCCCCAAAGGTATAATAATAGCCCAGGGTTGTTCTCAGCAAGGGTTTCAGAGTTACTTCAAAATTTTGATGAGGAGGCATTGTCCTAAAAGATGATATTTATCTGACGGACAATTAACTATTTGATCATTTGTCCTGGGTAAACAACATAATTTTGGGGATCGCCTCTGAGGGCTACTATTTAACTTTAAAAAATCAGAAATTGCCCATCTCAATGTCCTATTTTTGGGATATGAGCTCTCAAGTGTAGGGAAAAGCCTTGCAGCAAACCTTTTAGAAACGTGTGCGCTGCTCCAACAACCAAAGACTCTGAAAAATCTGCAATCCATTTTAGGATTCCTAAATTTTGGCATAACATACATTTTGGATTACACAGAGTGAAACCTTTCTACAGAGATACTTCGTTTCCTACAAGCTGACATGATAGCTTCCAAACACTTACACACACGTGTAATCACTACGAATTTGGTGATCCGTGTAATCACAGGTCAATCCTTGGGTCCCACTATGTGGAATTCCCTTCCTCTTGCACCTAGGACCGAGACCTGCTATACCCATTTTCGTAGATCTCTGAAAACCTGGCTTTTTGATCAATAGGCTTCCCCTTCCTCTTTTGGCAACCTGCAAGGCGGCGCCGGGAAACCTTTGGGTAGCTGTGCGCCTTATAAAACCTAAATAAATAAATAAATCCGGGTACATTTACCTCACCTTCAATGAAGGCGAACCTGTACCCATTGCATACAAATTTCATTTGTACACAAACGCTGAGATGCTTTTTGCATCCACTGAAAAAACAACTTACAGCAGTAGAGACTGCTGTAGTGAGAGAAAGAGCACAGGCTCAGGGGAAACAAATAATTGTCGTGATTCCAGTACCAACCTTAGAAGCTGTTACTAAAGCAAGCGTTCCAAACGCAAAAACATTGCATCCACGATGGATACAATGGGCTAATTCTCTCACTGCAACAGATGTAGACTACAAATTTGACTCTACATTAAAAACACAAGCATTCCTGCAGTACGAACAAGAATATCCTTCCCCAAATGAAATGATGCCTCTAGATCAGTATGAATACATAATTTACACTGATGCTTCAGCTCAGCCAGTCATAGGAAGTAAACAGCAATGCAGCGCAGCCTGTTCGATTGTAAAAAGACGTATGCGGGACGGTAAGTTCTCTCCTTGCAATATGCAGCCGCAGTCTCTAGGAGACTGCACGGCTCAACTGGCAGAACTGAAAGCCCTGATACTGGCACAAAAAATACAGATCGAGAATTCCCCACACTCATTGTGTGTGATTCCTTTTACTGTGTCCAGTCATACAATGAATATCTTCACTACTGGGGCCAGAATTGATTTAAAGATTCAAAAGGTTGCACAATAAAGCATAAATTGCTATGGGAACAAGTGGCGGAGCTGAAAAAGGGCTTGCTGTGGGCTAATGTGATTCATATGCTGAGTCGTCAACGTGTTTTCCAATCAAGTATTCCTATAAGTTAGATGCAAAAAATATACCGTATGCTCAAATTCCAGGAGTGGGGGATAGAGTAATACCAAATATGGATTGCGTATTAGATTTAATACTAGCTGCACTCGAGGGTCTGGGCTCAGCAAACGCAGGTATCACTGCGACAGTTTCATTGCTGAAACAACGTTATTAGTGGCAAGGTCTTATCAAACCAACCAAGGGCTTTGTCCTTAAATGCGACATCTGTCAGCAGATGAAGGGTTCCACCGTAGCACGTCCTCCACAAACACCACTACTGATATCAGACAGACCTCTCGCATGTGTCTATTTGGACCACTGCGGCCCCTTACAATCTGATGGGTGGATTCATGCTCTAGATTCCTGTGGGTTTGGTCTCAGCACTCGGCTGACACCCGAACTGTTATAAAGGATTTGTGAGTCTTCATAGGGACATACACAATTTGCACATTACATTCTGACCGTGGTCCCGCATTCAGCTCTCGGGCTTACAAGGAAGCCATGGGAAGTTTGGCTGTAGCACTGTGGTACTCCTCTCTGTATCATCCCGAGGGAAATTTGATTGTGGAAAGGAAAAACCGGGACTTAAAGCAATCCTTAACAGCAGGGGTATTAGGCTTGGGTGGCAGTTGGGTCAGTCACCTATATGGGGTCCAGAGGGCACTTAATAAAAGGCCAAGAAGCTCCCTGGGAGGCCGTACTCCATACGAAGTCCTGATAGGGACGAGAATGTGGGTACCCGACCTCGATGGTGGCAGCACAAGGGCGGATGAAAAAGCATTTGACATCAATGACCATTTGGCTGTTTTACAGGAACTCAATTAATTCCGGGCTTTACAAAGCAATGTACAAGTAAAACGCACCACCCCTGGGGAAGTGAAAGCCATTCCGGCAAGACCTGCCTGGGTCCCAAAGATTGGGGACCTGGTCAGAGAAAAGATTGTGGACAAAAAAGACTTTGTGCCATCTTACAGAACCTGTACCTGTCCTGGCTGTCGAAGGAACAAGAACAATACTTCTTCCGCCTCTTGCCGGCAAAAAAGAAAAGAGATTTGTCTCCATTGATCTGATCAAACCACACTATGTGGCTGATACTGACTAGCAGGCTGTGTGGGCTCCTGGGTAGCCGCCGATCTCCTCTCGCTACCATACAGGAATTCAGACAGAAAGACTAATAATGTTTGAAGATTCTACTGTACGAAGTAACGGAGTTGCCAACAATGGAATGGAACTTGTACCAGTCAAAACTGAACAACAACAAAATACAAATGAAACACAGATCTCAATTCGGCCTAACACCGACATCTATGTGAACATATCTCACAACGAGTCATCTGCCAGTTCAACAAAACCTGCTGAGCTACCAAAGATAGATCGAACAGCGTCTGGCTACTTTATCGATTTTGATACCTTTTCTCTGGATCCGAGTGAACCTGAATCGCCACCAGATTCTGTTTCCCGTAAAGAAAAAATATATAAAATCTACCTTTGGCTGAAAAAGACTTAGGGGCATATCAGCAACAACCGGCGATAATTATCGCTAAGCGCACTTAGCGCTAGGATAATTATCGCCGGCTATCGCTGGATGTTATCGCTGAGATAGCGCTATCAGCGACAGCTTATCTCAAAGCGATAAAAATACCAGCGATAGCGGGAAAATCGCCGTTTTGCAGGGAACATCGCTGGATTTCCAGCGATGTTCCCTACAAACGGCGATGACTCTGCTGATACGACCCTGTGGTCGTATCAGCATAATCCACCCCCTATGTTAAGCATAGGTAAGTCAGGATTTTACCAGACGTTAGTTTTTGGCGAAAACCGCCGTTTTCGCCCAAATCTAACGTGTGGTAAAATTCTGTGGGCTGCCTTGTAAATATCGCGATGTGAACATCAGCGATATTTTACAAGGTAGTCCATCCGGGGTACGCCCAGTGACGCCCACTTTGCATCTCATTAGAGATGCAAAGGGAGGCGTCGGGAAAGGGTGCTAACATGCGATTATGCATGTTAGCACCCTCTTGTTAATAGGGCGATAGTTTTATCTCCGCTTTTTGGCTTTTTAAGCCAAAAAGCGGAGATAAAGCCCTTGTTAATATGCCCCTTACTTTGTTTCTCCCTGGCTACAGCTCTGGATTGCAATTGGTCTACTCTTCCTAGTCCTTTGGAGAAGTGTAGTGACTGTCTTTTTCCTGTTCCTGAATTGACATTATCTCCCAGAACTCTCTGCAGTACAACATGTGAACTTGGTCCTAAAAGCTCATACGTCATCTCATCATGAAAGAAGAGACCTGGCCTTTGTGAACATTACAGCAGTTCTGATTCCTGAATGAATAGTTTGGGATAGGGTTTCATATGATGTATTTGGTCCCACTGAACTTTTGACAATGCCACATGTATTTAACATCTCTTTGAATGATATCATCACCTCCAGTACATTCTCTGATGATTGGGACTTTGAAACTGTGTATAGCATGATTTAGAACAATGTGCTGCTTTTTCAAAAAACGAATTGTATGATGAGACATCAGAGTTTGACACCATGTATTGCTACCAACATTGTGGTCATCATTTACTTACCATCAATGGGAACATTGCCCGACACCACCGAAAGGTAGTTCACAAAGGTTTGCACAAAGGCTTGCTTAATTTTCTGGGTATAACACTTCAGACCCGACCTCATATTCATATAAGGTTGAACCTACATCTGCGAAGAAAAATATGCTTACCAACACGAAACAGATATACCCTGCTTCCTTTATTTGCAAGCTTTCTTTACAAGGCTTTGACTTTTAGAGGGACAATATAGACACAAAATCTGTCTTGTGGACTAAAGATTGGCAAGTTCAGGGAACTGAGGCGTTATTTAGAGCATGCCTCATACCACAGCAAATTATGTTCTTGAACGATACTGTGCAACATACTTCCTGTCTTGGATTAGCCAAGATTAAGGACTTGAACACACCTCGGATTCCCTCACCTACACACTATGAGGGTTGGCAAAATTATACATCACCTAGTGAGGATAGACTAAATGACATTATACATAGAGGTTCATACCATTCTTCAGACCCCAATTGGAAGGGTTGGTTAGTTTGGCCTATCGACAAACATGGGTGCAATCAAGATTCAAGGGTACCGCCGAAAAGGTTTAGTATCCATAGGCTGGACCAACGCTATGTACAACGAGAACATCCGGGGGTGGTGACATCCTACAGTGTTGGGACTGGGAAGTTATGCCTAGATTGGCTAAGAACCTCAACACTGTCCCAGGTGAAACAACATTTGTCCTTACTCTCAGATGACATGGATTCAAGGGATTTTTTGCTAAGTCTTCGGAAGTCATGTCGTAAACGCTTCTTATACACTATTTACAACGAACTTTGGAAAATCTCTCAACAGGAAGCTGCGGAGAGGTTGCATGAAATTGATAGGGTTAACCTAGAAAAGGCTTTGGCAGTGGTTGACAATGACATGAACACACTAACAATCAGGATTTAATCACTGGACAACATTGTATCCTCTGCAATAGATATAATAAAACAGGACTTGTCCATTCTTCGAACATGGTCAATCGCAGTTACGATCGATCCTGTTATTAAGCTGGACGCTACAATCATTGCGTTCTGGTCATGTGCCCTGGCGATTTATTAACAGTACGTCTCTGTTTTCGGCTTAGAATTTAGCAACAAGGCAGATAACATTGGCACGGAGAGATGCGAAGTATACAATGCTGCACATTGAAAAATTAGACAAATTACCTTTTAACGTGGCTGAGTCACCCTCCACAGAATGGTTAATCCATGGCCATATAACATTGCCAGTGACAACATTCCAATTTCAATATTGTCTACAATACCACCAGGTAGACAGGTATGAAGTGTTGGGTAGGGAATACATCCATGAGTCGTTGGAGTTACCTTACAGATTTAGATGCAGGAATGGGGACACTGACGTTTTTCTCAGCGGTTCAGACTGCGAAAATTTGTTAAGTGGGTCTCTAATTTGTCAGGCTATTATGCTTCACGGAGCTTGCAACACTTCGGTTGCAAACCTATCTTGTCACTTGAAAGGATCCCCAGCTGCCGTGATATATCCAGTGTTCAAACTACTCTCGAACTTGAGTTATTTGATGTTGAATGATCAAGGTTGTTGCGGGATGCGGCCGGGTATTGCATATCTGGTCACAGTAAGTTCCAGGGTTACTTGTTGTATACAAGTATTGTTTCTACGGACTCACAAAGTCAGGGAGGCACCACTAAGACCTCCATTGAATATTTCGCTTATACGGTTTGATTCTCTGAGCAGACTGAAAGCCATACTTTTACAGAAGGAGGTAGCCTTCATCTCAGCTCGAGAGACTTTTGATCTCCAGGTTGCAAGGTCTTCAGCTGAGATACAGGCTCTAGTCCGAACTAACTTCCCGCTCCATTTCAGAGAAATGGTATATAGTATCTTTAACATGTCTGATACGAGTGGGACAGTGCACCTATTTAAGACCATAGGTTCTGGGCTATTAAGTACCTTTCAGACAGTTGTCGGAGTTATTCCATCTTTAATACACTCCGTATTTGGAAGCATTTTTGGAGGGCTTCTGCTGATCCTGCTACTGGTAGTGGGTATCCAGGCTTTAATTTTTCTGCTACGCAATGGACGTCCCCAATTCCAAGGAGATGGAAAAAGCGCTCTTGGAGCGACGTTGGCGTGAACGCATAGTACTCCATCTGGGCACATCTCGGCTTCAGGAGCTAAGCGAGCATTAGTTTCTATCATTCAGATCAGTCTGGGTAGACTGCATCTTGCCTGTACTCCGCTGCTTATTCTGCGGACACGAATGCGTGTTGGACATCTGTCTAACACTTCCATTGGTTGCACCTCCAGACTTGGATGTACTGCTGGACCCGCTAAAGGCCCATGTAGTGCAGTGTCCTCAGCGTATTCCAATCCTGATGTCGCATACTTAGACCCACCACAGGATGCTTCAGCTCCTGTTGGAATGGACACCGGCTCTGTACCAGGCTTACAGGCATCAAGTGTTTCCTCAGCAACTGCTGTGGGAACAGGAGAAGATCACCTTTGCTCCATTGACCTGATCCAAGAGGTGTTACAGGGACCGTCGTCTGCAAAGGCAGGCAACAGTGATGTTGCATCTCCTGCACAGGACACATAAACATTTGGCTCTCCGTGTGCTGGGAACAATGTGGCCTTTTTTCAAAAACAACTAAAACTGGAATTCAAAAACATCATTTTTGTTTTATTTTTCCTCTTCTGCTCTCACTGAGCACTATGGCTTTCGGCATGCTCAGTTGGGCTCACAGTATATTGACCTTCTAGTGGACTCATAGGGCTTTTTTACAGCTACATAATTTGTTTTTTTAACATATACCGTGTTTTTTAGATGTTTTTATACTCATATTTTAGCAATGTTTTTATGCTTTTTAAACAGGCATATTTTAGCATTTATTATTATGTCGTCCAGTCGGATGAGGAGTGGGTGTTATGAACCTCAATGTACCCCAATATAGGCCTATGTAGTTACACAACCCTTTACCTACATCTGTCCTACCATTGTTCTACATAACGGGTCTGGTGCTAACCTTTTATCTAGTTAGGTGCTACATAGATGTTGTGTGGTTTTCTCCGAAAACTAGCCTCAAATATTATGCATGAGGATTCTCAGTATCACAGCAGGATTACCATCTTCTGCATAATAACTCTGTATAACGGTCACCTCTATCGTCATTCTTGCCCAACATGCCCATAGTACACTTCTAGGTAGAACCCCTGAGGGTACCTTTCGGGTATTTAAGCACTACATCTTCACTGGGCAAACCAGAGGAGAGAAAGACTTCCATGCTGACACACTGACGCGAGACGCTGGGGTCCCTGCACGCAGACACTCCAGCACGCAGTGGTCTGACTTCCCTTGCGGGGTGTCCATCTCGAGACCAAGACGGGGTTTTTCGCACTCCCACATCATGTAATGGGGTTGGCTCTATCCTAAGGTGATTCTTGGCTATACACCTACATACATGCTAGGTACATTTAGGTACATCTAGTTAGGGTTGCATCGTAGGAGTACACATTATTACTGTCATGTATCTATATGCCTGCATATAGCCATTGTTTTAGCACTATGGTTGAATTCTACTTTTTCTTTACTCTACTGGTGCTCATAATCGTATATATCTGTTTTTGTCTAATAGTTGTTGCAGCACCCATATTTTATACTAGAATGGCGCTGGTTCAATAAATAGTTATTGAAAACGTCCCCACCGTTAATGCTGTATATCTCTCTGAGACCAAGTGAGCACGAGTGACTAGGTGAAAAGTACTGTACTGTTTCCACGATCCCTGAGGGTCAGGATTGTCATGTTTGATAGTTGCCGGAAAACTATTCACTCCTTGGTAAGAGGGGCTCATAGTGGCACTGTGAGCTAGCTGGTCTACAGACTAACATATCCTCTGGGGGTGTCTGGAATCAGTCTGGACACCAATCCCTTAGTTTATGTTGTCTAAACGTGTAGATCCTATATAGATTTGTAGGAACCACACAACATTCCCTTTTGACACATACTCCCAGCTAAGATATGAATGGCAAAATATGTTAGTGATGGCTCATTACAGAGTGGCATACTGCCACTTATTTTTTCCACTTAAAACAAAGCACTATTATCGGCATAATGCTACTTTCGGCCAGAGCATGGCGACCCCCCCCCTGAGATAACTAAAAGTCCCCCTAGGGGGGCCCACCCCCCAGTTTGAAGACCCCTGGTCTAGAAGCTTCTCCCACCTTCCAGAACCAGGGCACCAGGGTATAAAAGAAGGACCCCAGCCACCAACTCTTCAGTACACGTTTGGACCTGTGGATACTCTGCCAGGAAGAAGGACTGCTATCACGCTAAAAAAACTGTCACACGCTGGACTACTGCTTGGGCAGAACTGCTTCCCTTTTGCCTGTGGATGAAGAACTGGATCTGCAACCTCCATCTTGAACCCAGGACCCCAGACTAACTCAAAGGGCTAGTCTGCTGTCCTCCTGATCCAAGTCTCAGGGACATAACAGGCTCTCCAACAGCTCCTGGACACGTCTACTGCGAGTTCCTGACCCCCAAGAGGCACCTCTCAGGTCCTGGGCCCTTGGTGTGGCTCTCAAGCTCTTAAATTCAAGCTTTTGGGCTCTTTGTGAACGTGAATGAGCCCGTTCGTACCAGATCCGTGCCGCTCGCACAGAAAATGAGCGTAAGCCGCTGCAAGTCCATCTCTATGCACAGCAAGCATCGATTGCTTGCATGGACCGCCAAAACGAAGTTCCAGCCTGCCCGTCCGCGACGCCTGGCCTGCTCCTCACTCCACGCCGACTACTACCAGCGACGCTGTCCTTGCTTCCGGCGATCTCCTTTCACGCAAACGGTACTCTTGATGCAAAACTTAAGAAGGTAAACTTTCAGCTGGACTAATCTGGGACTGTATACGACCCATGCTCCATCCCGGTTGGCTTAAACATTTGAATTTTACCCGGTCCAGTGTGACTAGATATCCTCATTTGGCGCTTTATGCTTTTAGGCGCTATTTTATAGTTTAGTCTTTAAAAATTCATTACTCTGGTTCGACTGTTTGGATCTTTGTCGTTTTGGTGTCAAATAATTGATTAAAATGTACTTTATTTTTCTAAATTGGTTTGGGGATTTTTTTCTTGTGTGTTTTTACTTTATTACTGTTTGTGTGCTGCATAAATACTTTAAACATTAAATTACGCCTGACTGCTGTTTGCGGCAAGCTACCGAGGGTTAAGCACAGTAACATTTAGCGACTTTTTATGGTTCACCCTGCAAGGGATTGGGGCTGTTGCTTGACCAAGGCTCACACCCCAGTCAACCAACAACTCAGTTTCTCACAATTATGTTATGAATTTTTGTGAAAATGTATGTTCATGTTGAAATCTTGATTTTTGAGTAACATTTCCATACTTATTTATCATGGACAGGAGGGGATGTAGTATGTTTTCAGTGTTTATGCTCATGAAGCACATTACGGGTGTATTTTATATGGATTTTAAGATGGCGTCACACAGCATGACCAAGGCTTCAGAGGCAGCCAAAATGCGTAGATGGGTCCACAATTCTGATAAAATAAAGATTCTACTCAACATACCATCTTCTGTGCGCTGGCCCTTTCTCACTGAGAAGCTGGAAAGGTTTTCAATAAGGAGGTGGTCTCAGCGGCCCTACCATCAGCCAGGCACCAACGGCACTCACAAGCCTGCCAGCATCCGCCATTCTGGGGTAGCCACTCTGAAGTTACAGTTAGTATCCTAGCTAGGAATTTCTCTGATTTTTGCTTGCGAATAACTTTGCCCCCGTTTGATGAATCCCCACGATATCTTGCAGACCTATAGCTTTTTCTACATTGGCTGATGATGGAAGGTTTCATGATGATTAGTTAATCATCCTCTCCCTCACGAAGAACCCCGAAGACACCAGACTCAGCTTCCAAGAAGGAATGAAAGATGTCGCAGCCTGGATGAGCAACAGCTGCCTAAAACTGAACTCGGAGAAGACAGAGGTCCTCGTCCTCGGACCCTCCCCCACGACGTCGGACAGCTCCTGGTGGCCCCCTGCCCTCAGACACCCACTCACCCTGATGGACCACGCCCAGAACCTCGGCATCATCCTAGACTCCTCCCTCACCTTGACCCGCCAGATCAAAGCCGTCACCTCGACCTGTTTCAACTCCCTCCGCATCCTCCGCAAGACGTTCAAGTGAATGCCCCCCGAATGCAGAAAAACCGTCACCCACGCACTCATATAGCAGATTGGATTACGGCAACGCCCTCTACGCCGGAATCAGCAAAACCCTGCTACACAAGCTCCAAACCATACAGAACACCGCAGCCAGACTCGTCCTCGGAACCCCACGACACGAGCACATGACCCAGCACCTATGAGACCTCCACTGGCTCCCCATCGAGAAGAGAGTGACCTTCAAGCTACTCACCCACGCCTACAAATTCCTCCACAACATCAGACCCAAATACTTCAACGAAAGAGTCTCCTTCCACATACCCAAAAGAAACCTCCGCTCCACCGACCTCGCCCTGGCAGAGACCCCACGCATCCGCAGAACCAGAGCAGGCGGAAGAGCCTTCTCCTACATTGCAGCCAAGACCTGGAAAGAGCTCCCCGTCATCATCAGACGCTCCCTCACTCTGCACACCTTCAGAAAGTGCCTCAAGACCTGGCTCTTCGACTGATCTGGAGCTGCCTTGAGACCCTCACGGGTGAGTAGCACGCTCTATAAACCCCCTGATTGATTGATTGATTGATTGAAGGGGTGCAAAGAAAAGAGGGGTGGTCCCAAAACAGATTTTTCCACCAATGCATTTTCTATAGACTTTGTACTCACCTGTAGTGCAAAAATGGCTGCATGCATTTGACAGGAATGTAGATAATGGTGTGAAGATGATCCCTTTTGGTATTTGAAGTGAATTTGTTCTGTAGTTATAAAGCACAAAAATGTAGTGCTATCTCTGGCCCTGGAAGCACCACGGTACTATCATGGTACATGGCAATGACAAAACACAATATGATTGGTTAACGAAAGACCTTCCAAAATTAAAAGGTAACCATGTTGAATACAACACACTTTTGCTGTATTGTGTGTTTCTATCTGAAATACAGATGCTGTAGAGTATAGGAAGGAATCAGACATTATACCAAGTCTGTAGTGGTATGGAAAGGTAGTTTAAGAGTGTAAGGCGTTCCTACCTCGAAGTATCTAGGAAGTCACGCAGTACTTTAAACATTAAAAAAAAACATTAGATATGAAAAATTTCAATTTCACATAATATATGGTGTCTCTTAAATGAGTCTTTGGTTGTTTCCAGACTAGACATACTTACATCTGTTGGATAAGTCAATTTTTGAGGTTTGACAGGAAGACCTTGTAAAATGGACTCCATCTGAATGATACAGTGCTGCACTGGAATATTTGATATCCGAATGAAAAATTCTATGATCTCTAAGGAGTACTGGCACTGTCTTGTTGATTCGTCTTTGACTTTTTTCAAACTTAGCAGCATTTAAAGCAGACCAATTCCACTTTTGCCTCTGGCAAATATTGGAGAAGACAAACTGTGTGTTTGGAAACATACACATACATTTTGAATATGTGTCCCTCTCAATTTCTAGTCTAACTCCAGTTAAGTGGTCAATATCATTCCCACCACAGGGACTAATCATAATGTGCGGATGCTCAGGAAATTAGAGGGCGCAACTTATTCTAGCTCAAACCTCTTTCCCCAATCCATGTAATTCCTACTCTTTTCAAACCAAAATTAGCTTCAAAATAAGCTTTCTTGTCATGCTCTCTGGCCCAAAATATTAAACTGTTCCCAACAAGCTAAACATGAACCATCCTGCTCCTGCACATAATTACCCAGTAGGAAAGTAGTTTACTTGACAAATTTTGAAATGCGGACAATAATTGGCTTAGATTCATTGTGGGCTAAAAATGTAGCACAATACTACCAAAATCTAAAATGATGTTACAAAATAAACTTGTGTACAGCTATCAAGTTTCAGAAGTAGTAAGAAGGCATGTGAAACACCCATTTATGGTCAGATGAAAATGAATACCAATAGACAAGTAGATAAGAAATATAATAAACAAATAAAGCATTGTGTGATTGGTTTGTAGTAGAAAGTGGGCTGTAAATACAGCCTAATACTACTAAAGACATTTCTGGTCACATGACAAAACAAATACAAAAGTAGATAACAAATACAATGAAGAAGTAAAGCAATACTCATTGGTTTATCACACTAACTACTACTAAATAACAGCTAGCACCATAGCTACTGTGGTGACTGTTGGAAAGCAATACAGCTCTATTTGTTCTTCAAAGATATTACAGACAATTTGGAAATAATAACTCATCACTTCCATCTAAATATTTCTACATAAAACAGGTATATTGCTTATGTAATACTGTTTAAAAAACATACAGGGAATTCAAATAATTTTACCTGTTGTACGACAATAAGTAGTAAAAGCTATACTTCTTTATCTTTCTTAAAACAGATTTCCTCACATTAAAGACAATGCCTACAAACCCTGAAACTGAGGCGGAGCTTGTTCCTCCAGGAGCAATTTTCAGCGTCTTCCGTCTGATCGACCAAAGGCGCCACCATGGACAATTATTGGTAAACCTGCCATCTAAGAGTTCCCACCTCATCTTCAGTGGTCAAGATCTGTTTTTTGGTCTCCGTAACCCTTTCCTCCACCCCGTGAAGATCCTGTTGCAAAAGTGAGAGATCGACACGGACTCCATCCACTTTGGACTCAACTGCCTTTCTGGAGTCTTGGATTGGTTTGAGGATGGCTGTCAGGTCTGTAGGGGGCTGGGTCGACTGGTTTGGCAGCGGGCCCCCAGCTGCACCCCTGTTGCAGTGGAGGAGAGTGTCTTAGAGTGGAGTGCTGTGTCATATAGTGGAGTGGCATATCATAGAGAGAAGTTGAGCGGCGTGTCATTGAGTGTGATACAGTGTGGTACAGTGGCTTAGTGTGGATGGGCAAAGAGTGGAGTAGAGTGGCATTGTGTGTAGTACAGTGTTGTAGAGTGGAGTTTCATACAATGGAGTATAGTGTCGGACAGTGGAGCGGTGTAGAGCAGAGTATAGTGGCATAGAGTGGGATAAAGCGTAATGGAGTGAAGTATACTGGAGTGAAGTATACTGGAGTGGGGTACATTGGAGTGGGGAAGTGTTGAATGGAGTAGAGTGTCATAGAGTGGATTGACGCGTCGTAGACTATAGTGGTGTGGATTGTAGAAGAGTGGAGTGGCGTAGCATACAGTTGAGTAGTGTCATAAATTGGAGTACCATGTAGTACAGTAAAGTAGAGTGGGGTGTCATACAGTATTTGAAAGTGATGTAGACTACAGTAGAGGAGAGTGGCATACAGTCTAGTTGATTTATGTAGAGTGGAGTGGTGTACAGTACAGTACAGTGTTGCAGAATGCGGAACAGTGGATTGGCATACAGTGTTATAGAGTACAATGGCACTGAGTGGCGTAAAGTGGAGTGGTGTACAGTGGAGTACTGTGTCAGAATAGAGTGAAGTAAAGTGGGGTGCAGTGGCATACAAAGTTGCATACAATGTCGTATAGTGGACTAGAGTATTGTAGAGTAGAGTGGATTAGAGTTGTACAGTGGCATACAGTATAGTACAGTGTTGTACAGTGGAGTGAAAGGGTATAGACAATTGTAATGTGTCAGAGAGTGGCATTCAGTGTACTACAGTGTTGTAGAGTGTAGTTGCCTGAGACATCAGGAACAGGAATGCAGCAAACTAGAAAGTGGAATTGAGGTAAATAGAAGAAAGGCAAAGACTGGGAAAATGGTAACTGCTGAAAGAGAGAAAGTGCAAGGATGCACTAAGAAAGCGCTGGCTCAGCAATTAAAAAGCAAGATAGCACTGCAGGCAATGCTAGTTCAAGGAACAAGGAATCAGCTACAGCTCAGGAATCTAGGAACAAGGATTAGCTACAACTCAGGAATTAAGGAACAAGGATTACTTAAAGCTCTAGGAACGTTTGAATTCTGAGTTTACGGTAATGCGACAACGCTGATAGTATGTTGTTTAAACTTTGCATTTAGGCACTTGATGTGGTCTGGTAACAATGTATCTTACACACGAGGGGGTTGGGTTTTTAGTTTAGACCGAAGAAAAGTTAAACAGTTGAGCTTTTAGACGTTACGGTAACACTTATTGAGCATGTTAGATGTTGTGTAGAAAACCAGGGAACATAACACCTTATCTAAATAGCACGGGATGTTTTTTTACCTCAGGTCAACTCAATGACAATACAGCCAATTAGACATAGGCAATAGTCCACAAAAAGAAACGGAGTTATGCCACTGCTCATGGAATGTCAATGGCTTAGCTACAAAAACTTCAGACCCAGAATTCCTGCAATATCTCAACACGTTTGACATAATCCTGCTGCAGGAAACATGGCTTATAGAACCATTACACATACAAGGGTTCCTTTGCTTTGCCATACCAGCCACAAAAGGCGGGAAAACCGGTCATTCCTCAGGTGGGCTGGCAACTTATATATCCATAACCACCATACCCACAGCAGCTGCAGTCGGCCCTGCAACAGAGGTTGCTTTAGCAGTCAAATTCACTTTCTCTTTGGCAGGGGTACAAAATGAAGTAATGATCATCAACGCATTCATTCACCCAAAACGCACAGCAACTGATTCAGCGAAGCTAATTGGCCAAATAACTACCTATATAGGCAGCGTAGAATCACCAAACCTTATCCTGTCGGGGGATCTGAACCAATATTTATGGGGATCGTCAGAAGAAAACGAAGCAAGTCTCCAATCTTCAAACTGCAACATACCAACACAAAGGGACTTTACCTACGGGAAAATCAACAAGAAAAACAGACGTCTTCTGGAAGACCTAGAACATTTCAATCTTAGGGCCCTCAACGGAAGATTTGCCGGCGACATCCCCCCTGTAGCCAGCCATTATTCCGCAACAACTTGCTCGATCCTGGATTACACGTTTGCTAGTCTCTCGCTGTTCTCATTAATAATTGGCTTCAGAACGGGTGACAAGGGGGACAGCGATCATCGCCGACAAGAAATCTCCATAGCTGCAACTGCACCTTCTGGTATTCAGCCAGCTCCACTCTGGAGCTCCAGTTATGCTTCAGACTACAAGAGAATTAAATTTACGGCAGAAAACATCGAGTTCCTGTCAGAATCAGCAATTAATCTCATACTCTCACATCTGATCGAAATGGATCACATACAAAACTGGGAACGTTTCACAACCAGCCTTAGAGAACTTCACGCGTCGCAAATAAAAACGAAGCGCCCTCCGGCCCTCGAGCAAGAAAAAAGGCTAACTACAGCACAAGGTGCGCAAATAAAAGGCCTCAAAAGAACAATAAACGGCTCCATAAGATCCCTGCGTCATGATCCTGGGAACTTACTGCTCCTCTCCTCCTTGCTACAGCAAAGAACAAAACTAAAGAAGCTGAAATGGGACATTAACAAAATTACGAAGATGACATCTGGGCAAAACTCCTTCACAACATAAATCATAACGACAGCGCCCGCTGCTGGAAAATGGTAAACACAATCATCCACCCGCAACATGGAGGAACCTCTTCACATATATTAGAGGAAACTTGGGCCAGTTACCTAAAAAACCACTTTAATCATCAAATCGCGGGCTCACCACAAATTGACCAGAGTAGGGCGGCTCCGGATGACCGCTATGTTGACACTCGAATAAAGGAAAGAGTCCCACATAAACCCTCTGATTTAGATCAACTCCCGGAGGAAAAGACACATGCCGCAGAGCAGCTTCTAATCAGGCAGCAGATTATAAAGGGAAGAAAGGAAGGGGCGCAGGGCCCTAACGGAATCCCGCCCGCTCTGTTTAAACAGAGGGCAGCAAAGTGGGCAAGAATATTTCAACCAATATTTTCGGAAGTGACACTACTGGGCGTTATCCCTGACTCATGGAAAGGCTCCATGATCATCCCTATTCACAAAAGTGGCGACAAGGCTTCGCCTGGCAATTACCGGTTAGTGGCACTGATCGATAACGAGGCCAAATATTTTGCGGGTACGCTGCTGGAAGAACTTACAGCCTGGGCAGACGACAATGACATAATACCATTAAACCAGACAGGCTTCCGCAAAAAAACAGGTACAACAACTAACATCCTGACAATCTCTTTGCTTATCGATGCAGCAATTTCGAAGAAAATGCAGCTGCACTCTTGTTTCATCGATTTTAGTGCTGCTTTCGATAATGTGGATAGGGCAAGACTGTGTGCGAAGTTAGCCCGTTGGGGCATCCCAAATGCTCTCCTAACAATGCTAATGCTTCTACACACAGACACCTGGGTACAGGTGAAATTAGGAACAGGGACGCATCTTTCCAGAAAAGTAAAAACAACAAAAGGCCTTAAACAGGGCTGTGTGCTGGCACCCACCCTATTCAATTTATTTATGGCAGATTTACCACAGACACTTAACTCCTGCAATTCTCACGCGCCCAGGCTGGGGGGCACAACTCTGTCCAATCTCCTTTACGCTGACGACGTAATTCTGCTTAGCCATACAGTAGTTGGCTTGCAACATCTCCTCAACGGAATGCAGGACTACGCAGAAGAAAAGAACTTGTCAATTAACCTAAGGAAAACTAGGACAATGTCAATTAATAACAAGAGGAAAGGAGTGAGATTCTGGCATCTGGGCGGCACACAAATAGAACCAGCGGTGGCCTACAAGTATTTAGGTGTCTACATAGATAAAGAAGGATCAATCGCACGACATCAAGAAGAGATTAAAAAGAAAGGGCTGGTGCTAGAACTAACTATGAAAAGCTTAACATCTAAATTAACGGGTTCAACACTGAGTCCCCTCCTGAATGTAGCACAGGCTAAAATCCTACCCACAATTACCTACGGTAGTGAAGCATTGAGAGGTAGAGATGCTAAATTGCTGGACAAAACACTAGTTAAAGCATATAGAACTATGTTTAGCCTTCCAAACTACACTCCCTGGCGCAACTAAGGTTGGAGTTTGGCCTACTAAAGCAATCATGGGCCAGGTACGGCGCATACATCATCTGCTGGAACAAGATCAGATCATCAGCCCCTAAAACTTTAAATCAGCTCTTATGGAAAGATCTCCAACAGAGGGAGAATTCTCCTGCAAGAAGCTACCTTCAGGAGGCTTTGGCAAGCACTGGACTCTTGACCCTCTGGAACTTACAGAGTCATCACTCAGCTTTCAAGAAATGAGTCTGGAAATCTTTGAAAAAACTGTCGTTGGTGGAGGACAAAGCAGCCTTTTCAGCTAGATCGCACACTTGGATGACTCTGAACAATTACAAGATCTTAGCCCCTCAAAAATATTTTAATTTGGGTTACCCAAAAGCACAGAAACTAAAATTTCTACAGCTCCGCCTCGGCTTGATCCCATGCACCCAGAACCTTCCACCATGGAAGCGGGAGCCAACTTTAACATCTTTTAGCCTGTGCAAAAATGGCCAGGGCGACATCACCCATTTATTATGCTCCTGCAAGGAGTTGCTACAGGAAAGGAGACAGCTGTTAAAAATCCCCTTTAACCAAAGGGGAATTCGTTCAAGGAGGCAAGCAGTTTTGGCATGCTTTGATCCAGCAACACCACAACTAAACTGCAGATTAGTGAGATTTCTTGTTGTAGCCGAGAAAAAAATGCCATCTTAGACTCAAGCTTCTCCTGGGTTTAGGGGCAGCCCAACAGGTCATCATCCCACGCAGGTGGCCGGCTGCTTAAACACCAGCGATTATAGTGTTACTCCATCCAAATCAAGATAAGAGGCTGTTCCAAACAAGGCCGAGCTGGGAAGCCCTCACAGAATGCTCAGATTGGACCTTTAGTAATGCATCTTTCCGGACAATAGCACTTCCAGACTGAGCAACGAACTCCGTACTGACTGCATTACTTATACTGGCAGCTATCTGCACGAGTAACAAAGAACTTTTAATCTGTCAGTAATTTAACTGTTTCAAAGTTTTAAATATTTATGGAATTTACAAACGTGTAATTAATATTTTTTATTATGATCCTATCGTTTTAATCAAAATTTGTATTGCAATGGTTTTCAGTAACTATGCAAATGTAATAAAATTCAAATTCAAATTCAATTCAGGTCAGAGAACAGTTGAAAACTTAGTTTACGGCAATGTGGCAATGCTAACAGTGTGTCATTGAACTTTGCATCTTGGTACTAGATGGGTCAGGTAACCCTATATTTTACCCGCAAGGGGGTTACTTTTTACTTCAGACAAGAGAATAATTAACATTTTGAGGTCTTGGATATTGCGGTAACATTTGTGATACGATGCTCGAAACCTGCTTGCTGACATTGCATGGTTTTTGTTGATATCTAGCCACATGGTACTATTGGTTCAAATTCAGAAGTTATTTTATGATGCCTAACTGAATGCTTATGTTAAGTCGACAAACAGCATATAAAACTATCCCCCGAAATAGGGAGCGTCATCAATTTTAGGAAACAAGTGTAGGACTAACTTGAATACGGAAGCGGTAAAGAGTTAAAGTCATACTTGCCAGAGGAATGTACCAACTTCTTTAAGCAGGGTCTCTTATGAGGGAAACCGCACTGTTGTCTGAGTGGGTATGAAACACGGAATACTGGTCTCAGACCCAGTACCGTTTGTGAAGGAGTGGCCACAATTAATAAGGTCTTTGTGCAGAACTAGTCTATTGGACTTTCTTCTGATCAGCCAGCAGTAGTAAGTTTCTGTTTTTCTATTTAGGAAAAGATGTAGTATTAAGTGCAAAGTTAACCTGGGAAACCACCACGCACTATGGGAAGAAAAGTGCCCATTACTGACCACCAATTAATAACATATATTACACCTAAGGGTGAGTTTTAATGAAATCAATATTCATCTGTACGGAATTTTTGTAAGTGGACTGCTTAGGGTTACACATTGCCTGTTTGCAGTGATGGAGATGAACCAAAAGAATTGTGACTAGGACTGAAGTATTCTAGTAAAATTGAATTCAATAGATACTGAGCTCAAGGACATCGTAGCTTTTTATTAATGTGTACATATTAAAGGAATGTATGAAGCCATTTTAGGGAATTTCGAAGGGTTTGAGTTTGGGGATACCAATCTGAAACAAGTATGAGAAAAATTGACCAAACAAATGGGAAAGGTTTGGATTTGATTATAAGTCGAGAGGATGGCGACTTTCACTCCTTTAATCATTTAATGTATGTACTGTCTCTCCTCTTTTCAGAAACAACTCTCCACAGAGATATATCAAACAAACACAAGAGTGTGTAAAAGAGAGGTTTAGATTTGAATAAAAAGAAACGTGGCAGCCCTATATTAATTGGGTGAGTGTAGGAGGAGATTAAGTAACTAGTTGTTTGACACAACCATAAAAGAATCACGTTTTAATGGGGCAAAACATTAGCGATAACTATTAAAAATCACATCTAATTTCTGAAAGATAGATGATTCGTTTAGGAGAGAATATGTCAGAACTTTACATATGGAATATGTAATAAGAATGCAAATGTGAATCTGAAATGTGGTTACACAATATGATTTTTTTTTGTTGGTTTCTTTCATTTTGAATGTGTACATTATGTCATTCAATATTAATAATGTATGTAACAGAATTTAAGAATGTTTCTCTTTTTTCCATTTGTCATTTCAACCCTGAATAAGCAACATGTAGGGTCACGAAACACGTGTTAGCTGAAAGCATCGTGTTGTGGCTGAAAGCATAGGGCTGTAGGAATCAGTCAATTATCAATTAGGCTTTTGTGTTTCAGGAATGAGCTAAATGTAAATCAACTGTGGAAACACTGTAAAGTGATGCAAGTCTATCTTGCTCTTATGTCAATTCTTATGAGAATGTGTTAAGAATAAATTTTAATATAAATTAAAAAACTTGGACGTTGATGTGTTAATCTGTGGTATCATTGTTAGTAATCAGCTCCCTACGAAACCTCCAGTTTGTGTTCCACATATAGACTTGGTTGGGCACCAATCTAGTGAGTTGATCGTGCGCTGGGCCAATAGGATCTTATGTCTATTTACTGATGTATCAACATTATGGCGTGTCAAGGAGGGACTAATTAATATTGGTTTAGAAGGTACGCAGAACTGAACACATGCTCAGAAATTTAGGACTGCCTATTTGGTTTATTACTTTAAGCTATGATGAAGATGGGTAGGACAATTTTGATCAATTTCTTCTCAAAGCAAATGCTAATATTCCAGACATTAACTGCAAAACACCTGCTGAATTGTGCTCTTTGGATCCTGCCAATGTTTGCAGATATTTCAACCATAAATTTCAAAATATGCTTCCCTACTTAACCAACAAAAAGAAATATCACACTGGAGAAGTAATTGATTTATTTTAGCAAAAAGAGTGTCAAGCATGAGTTGCAAAACAGATGCATATGCTGCTCTGGATCAAAGATACACCTAAGTTTGGATACAACTCTGATGAATCGATTCAAAATTATTAAACGTTATGTCACTTGCGAAGTTACTAAAAAGAGAAAAATAAACTATTTGAGCAAGATTTGTGCTTTCAGTCACATAAGTGTGGTAAAGACTGCTTAAAAAAATATGGTAACAAATCTAAATATTACTACAAATGTCACTTTGGATTCCCAAGACTAATTCTACAGAAAGGAAAAGTGAACAATTTACTGTTGTCTTGAAGACCTGGTTTTACTGGCAATACATGAAAAAACACTTACAATCTTAGAAGACCACAAGCATCCCAATGGATCAACAACTACAACCCTTTCATTATACATATGTAGAATGCTAACATGGATATCCAATTTGTTGCAGGTAACTCTACAGGAGTTGCACGTTATGTTACTTCTTTCATTACAAAATCAGAAAAAAACAGATATCAAGGAAGTATGCAAAGAAATATCTGCTGATCAATCCTTAACAAAAAGATTATACAGATTTGGCTTCCAAATGCTGTCTCACCATGACGACAGTAACTATGAAGCATGTGATCACTTGAGTTCCTCAAGCTTATATGGTAAGTCACAGCAATCATGTGGCTTAGTTTAGGCTTCATGACTGAAATTGAATAACTTGCACAATTTGATCCTACAAACAAAGACATTTTGAAAACAAATATGCTTGACACATATTACCCAAAGAAAAGTCCATCGCTCTATAAAGTTGCTCAGTTCTACACATATAGAAATAATATGGCAGAAGGTATTAAGGCTGGAAAATTCTGAGTTGAAAGTACCAATGGCTGTTTAGTAAGTCATTTGAAACCTAATCATATTAATCATCTGAAACTGAGTTGTGACACAGGAGAAAAGAAAGTGTTCTATTATTTAGCACTTCTTCAACTATTTAAACCATGGCGCAAAAAAGAAGACATTTTTAGAACCCTATGAATCCTATAAAGATGCATTTAATTTTTGTAAAAATGAACATTGCCTTGCTACAATTTTAGATATACTTACAAATTTTGCAACAAGAAATAGAGGAAGAGAAGAATAATAAATGCAGAAATTAAATGCAATACTGCATCAACTAATATTACTTTCACTTCTAGGTCTGGTGGCCTACTTGGACAACCAATTATTGATAATGAAGCTGTGGTTGCCATGGTTGAGGTTCAACATGCAATGATGAAGGGGAAGAGGATGTTGAAAATTTGGATAACTAAATTAAATAGTGATCTACAAATATACCAGTGCATAGTACTGTCAGTAGATCATGGACTTCAGCATGAAAATGGATTATGTAAATGTAATACTTTTGAACCTACTTTAAAATATTTGAGCGACCAAGCAAGAACTGGGAAAAGCTTTCTTATTGAAGTAATTCCTGCATATGTGCATAAAGTTACAACATAAATTTAGCATGTGTCATTACAGCTCCTACTGGCTTATCAGTACATAATATTAAAGGAATTACCTTACATAGTTTCAGATTTGATGTTGGCGTTTGTTCATTGCGTATGCAAGAAGTTTTCAGAATATCTTATTATGTGCTCTTTGGAGGAAAACGTGTCATTGTTTTGGGAGACTCACTACAACTAACACCTGTAAAAATGTAACTAATTTTTTTACAAAATTGAGCAGCAACAAACACAGATTTGTTTGGAAAGTATAGGAAATGTGAACATTTGATTGCATTTCACGTACAGAGAATGAACACAAAATTAGGCTAACTGACGATAAGGAATATGCCAACATTTGCTTTGACATTGTGAAAAAAAAAAACATGATCATGCTAAGGGAAAAAAATACAATTAACGTATTTCCGAACCTTCATTCACCTGCTTAAGTTATGCATTATCTTCTTTCACAATCACAACCGTGGTTTGTTTAATGCCAGTTGCTGAAGAATGTGCTCAATTGAATAATAAAATGCTACGTCTGGAAAATTAAGAAATTGTACATCTTCCTTGTAAGGATAAAGTGAAGGATCATGGACTCAACATACCTATAAGCAAATGTAGCAACAAAATAACAAAAGGTGGAAAAATCTGTTTCACCTACAGCAGGATTGGAAAAATATTTACACCTATGTAAAAATTGTGGTCGTTGTACGTTGAAATTTGCATGGACACGAAGGACTAGTAAATGGAGCCATGGGATTTGTAGTTGAGTTTGTGATGTCTGCAATGAATGAAGAGATTGAATTTATTGTGCTCACATTTGACTACATTAAACAGCATAAACAAATTTTTCTACGAAACAGATATGCTCCTCATCTTAGTGAATATCCCATTTTCACAAACTCCAGACGGTTTTTGAAGAGAAAAATTCAATCACATTACAATTAAGAAAAACATTTGGAACGACCTAAAAAAAACCACAGAGAACAAAACACACAGATATTACTGGACATCAGTTTGAAAATCAGAATGGCATTATTTACCATATCAATGTGATTGGTAATTTACTTTTATACATACCATCAGTTAAAGAACTAATAACATCAAACTTTCTGCAAGACCTTGACAAACCTTCCTCAAGCAATTCTGTCAGACAACCATGTATGCTGCACTACAAGTAGCTTAAGAGATATGGTAGATATGTGTAGCGGTGCTATTAATTTCTCTATCAATGAACAACAAGATGCTCAGGAATTCTGTATGGCTAGTCTACAAATAATAGGTAATGAGAATGAACCGATTTCAGATCTCTTTGGTGTAAGCTACTCATGGGAACATGAATGCATGCATTGTCTACATTCAAGCTCCACTGTTACACAATTTGATAGATGTGTATATATACTAATACCTGATTGCAAATTAATTTCATTAAAAAATTGTAATATATAAAGCTATGCAACCAAACTTATGTCCAAACTGTAAATCAGATGTAGTCTCAGCCCTTAATTTAACAATGGTAACAAAATATCTAATTTCAATGATTGAAAGATGCACTGTGAATAACAAAAAATTCAAAACATGTATTTCTAAATTTACTGCCACTTAATTTTCTATTTCAGGTCGCACTTTTACTACTAGTACTATTATTTTCCATAATGGCGAGATTGCAGCATCAGGACACTATACTATCTACTGAAAGAACAACACAGGTTGTTGAGAATGTGATGATAATACTCTTACATTTAAGCAGTCTGCCAAACAAGTTACAGGACAGTTACCTTTTTATTTTACATGCTAAATTCTAAGTTATGAAGTTACCATTGTTATAAAGCTAGAAATTTACATTAGAGTTGGACTTACATAATTCAGTAGAAATGTCATAATGTGGCCTAGCATGGTTAATGATATTTTGAGAAATCTACTGTATGTATAGGAGTCTTCTATGGTTTCGCGTATGTCACATTACTTAGATATGTACATTGTTCAATGGGGTTTTTTCACATTCCAATAGATTTGTTTTTCCCAATGTTTCATGATGAATTGTACAATATGATCATCTTGAACTGCAAATGTTCTAAATGATTCCATAGTTCTGTAACAGAAATGTTACGTAAGTCTGAGAAACCCATAAAAAGAAAAATAGATTCCCTTGATGTTGTGTTTATGGCATACTTTTAGATATTACAGTAATAGTGTGGTATAAACTTATCATTTTCAAACATTACAGGTGTGTATTGGTTGTAAGGTGGATTCAAAAAACAAACAAATCATTGTTTACATGCATGGTACCCTACGTTATAATTGACAGATTTACTTTCATTGTGGATAAGGGATATAGAAATCATGTTTACTATATTTTGGATGGTTGTGAGCTAATGAAATACTGTTCTCGAAATCAATTAATTATACAAACAAATTCATTTCTGCAAAAGGAAACTTAGGTATGCCCCTCTACTGTGTACTGCTTTACTCCACTTTGTCACAGTGAACGATACGCCAACCTACTCAAATGTTTCACATGTCAGTCCACTCTAACACACTGTACTGTACGACATCCCACTGCACTCTATGGCACTCCACTCTACGCCCCTCCACTGTAACACACTATATGACACCCCACTGTGGTACATGGCACGCCAATGTACGTACTCCTCTCTCCAACACAATACTAACTGTATTACAATTCTTAACATTGTACCCAAGTATACTCCACTGAACAAGGCTTCACTGAACAATACACAAGTAAACCAGACTCGACTCAACAAATTTGACACTCCACTGTACTGTATGCCATACCACTCAACTTAAACCCCACATGTTTGACTTACCTTACATTTACCTTTTATTAGTATATTACATTCAATTATATGTTTCTGTTATCTGTAAAGAATATGGTTAATATTAACACAAGCTCTTTATTATTGGAAATATTTGGGTAGTTCTTAAAAGAACTTTTTTTTGTTACTTTTTCTGATTTATTTTTCTAACTGGTCAATGTGACCAACAAAACAAAAACAAGGTGGAGAGGATATAGGAGGGTAAGAAACCAGAGGGAAAAATAAAACTAGGGTTGTTGGGTAGGACACTGGTGAGCAATCACAAGCTCCTGGTGAATGTTGAGTTCTTTATCACTGGCAGCAATCACTGTGTGACACAGTAGGCAATAGGTGGCAGTATTTGCATACTGGTCCACAATGTCGCAACCCTGCCTCAACTGATTGGAAGCACAGCAGTGCCATGAGCGGGTACAGAAGGGAGAACATATGAACTGGGTGTTGGTGCAGGTCCAGCCGACGCTGCAGATGGTGGGAGGGATTGCAGGGTTGGGAGCTATGGCTGCTGAGGATGTAGCTGCGGTGAGCTCCTACAACTCTTGCTGACTCCTCCTTTCTGCAGGCATGAACCTTGTGGAGTGGATGGCCTCCAGAGGTTTCTACATTTTTCACATCCCAGTTGTTCCAAAAGAGTACTGCTGGAAGGTACCCTGTGATCTCACCTTCTGGCGCAGGTTAGCATTTGCCTCTTCCTCCCCTGCTGGCAAGGTAAAAAATTGCCACACCACAGACTCCTTCTTCTTCTTGTGCCTCTCTAACTCCTGCTCTTCCTTCACCATGAGCAACTCTTCCTGCTCTTCCTCCTCTTGCTGCAGGGCAGGATCCTGTTGTTCAGCCATTCTTCACTGGAAGCAATACAAACGCTACCTCCAAAGCACAGAGTTCTCTACAACTACAAGACCACCACCTTCCTCTTACAAGCCCAAAGTAGAAATGATGAACTAAAGGTGTGAACTTCCTGTTTCCTGTAATTGACACTGTTTAAGCCAATCAAAAGTTGTTTTACAGTTGTGAAGTACTGCGCTACTTTTGTGATAGTATCTAGGAGGTACCTCGGTACTGGCGAACTACTAAAAGAATAAATGCTTTCCAAAGTAGCATGCACATACTATAGACAAACTTATAACAGGCTTTGTATTGTTTTTACAAACCATTTACATACTAAAAACTAAAAATATTAATAATAAAACCATTCATTTATGTGGGCTATAAAGGTCCCCAAACCTACTTTAAATGTAGCCAACAACTATAGACACAATACTGGTAAAAAGTAACAATATATGGCCTATGTACACAGCCCAATAGTACCACATTACAGCACCAAACATACACATTTTGCTGGCTATAGGAAAGGAATATAGCTTTTTTTCTCATTTAAAAAAGTACAGAAATGACAATAACTACCTCATTAAATACATGTGTATTTATGTATACATTAAAGTGTTACATTCTTATTTGATTCTATATGACTATTTTGAACATAACATACTCATTTAATTTCTGTCACAAAATCAATAAATGTTTTTCGCATCAGAATTAAACAAATTCAATGAAAAAACCAAAGGTTAAAGCTTATTGTTATTATTATTATTATTATTACAATAACAAAACAACTTAAACTATACACACCTTTGAAATTGCAATGTTATAGTAATACCTTCAAATTATATGATCTGCTCTGTTCCAAAACTACTATAAGTACCACAGCTTAAAACACAGCGGTTCAAAATAATTGCCATGCCCCTTTAACTATAATTCATCACTTGTGCATACACTGCTTAAACCCTTTCATATAACATCTCTTCTATCATGTTAAATCATACCATTCCTAACAACACTTATCACAGGTATAATTACATCATTTATAAGAACAATATGCATGTACAGTGGAGATTATAGTTTATGGGGTGTGGCAACTGTTTTGATACAACTGTGTTTTGAACTGTGCGACATATAGTATTTTTGGGATGGGGCAGAACAATTTTATAGTATAACTATACTTTTGCAATTTCAAAGGTTTGTGTAGTTTAAGTATTTGTATTGTAATAATAGGCAATATCTTCTTAACGTAAGCTAAGCTTTACCCTTTGTTTTTTTATTATATAGTTATGTATATATGTATATATATGTGTGTGTATATATATATATATATATATTATATATAAAATATAGTTTAAAAAAATTGTAGTCTTTTGTATACCTGATTATAGCTTCACTTTAACCATTGTTTTTTTAGAGAATATACATATGTGCATATATATATATATATATATATATATATATATATGTATATATACAGATACATATATATATATATATATATATATATATATATCAAACCTCGTTGTGGTTTTGTTGTCGTGCATCTTCAATGCCGGTGGTGCAGGTAAGAGGCGAAATGCCACGCACGCCTCTAAAAATCCAAAACACTCCCCTCAAATCCAGAAGGAGCCCGCACTCAAGATGGAAAAATTCAAAGTTTTACTAGGCAGCACTTGCTTTCAAATAACAGGAAAGCGTTTCGGCTGTCCTTGCAGCCTTTATCCACCTGAAAATTGCGCGATGTCTACAGCACATTTTATAGTGTCCTCGGGTATTGCAATTGCAACGGCGTAGAAAATCTGCTGCCGTTTTATTGAGCTTAACATTAAAGGCACAATCCTCTTTTCCAGCAGTCCCTTGAGAACAACATCAATAAAGTTCATTTGTTTGAATACAGCAGTTCAAATTCCAATGTTTAAAAGCCTATCCATTGCTGGCAGCATGTGCGCAGGTTTCTGAATAGAAGTTTCCATGTAGAATTTCATTTTCATACTGGCAGGCATTCACGTGATTTAATCCATTATTTGTGCAAACTTGCAAAAGATAATTTTCATTAACGACAATTGTCTGGGCTCTGCCTGCCACATTTTTCAAAATGCTGTGATCAAATTTCAATAAGAGAATACTCTGCGCTTACTTCATTGCTTCGTAGAAAACTGCTGCATCAAATCGATAAGGCAAATGCTGCTTAATCTCCATTTCCATGTTACTCACAGTATTGTAACCGCAATTCCCGGCTCCGAGCTTCCTTGATGTCGGAGCTCCCTGCAGACTCCAAGTCCCCTTCAAGGGCAGCCCATGCGATAGAATGCTCGGGGACACGTCAACCATTAAATACCAAACCTCGTTGTGGCTTTGTTGTCGTGCATCCTAAACGCCGGTGGTGCAGGTAAGAGGCGAAATGCCACACACGCCTCTAAAAATCCAGAACACTCCCCTCAAATCCAGAAGGAGCCCGCACTCAAGATGAAAAAATTTAAAGTTTTATTAGGCAGCAGTTGCTTTGAAATAACAGGAACGCTTTTCGGCTGTCCTTGCAGCCTTTATCAACCTGAAAAGTGCGCAATGTCTACAGCACATTTGATAGTGTCCAGAGGCGTTGCAATTGAAACGGCGTAGAAAAACTGCTGCCGTTTTATTGAGCTTAACATTAAAGGCACAATCCTTTTTTTCAGCAGTCCCTTGTGAACAACATCAATAAAGTTCATTTGTTTGAATACAGCAGTTCAAATTCCAATGTTTAAAAGCCTATCCATTGCTGGCAGCATGCGCGCAGGTTTCTGAATAGAAGTTTCCATGTAGAATTTCCTTTTCATACAGGAAGGCATACATGTGATGTAATCCATTATTTGTGCAAACTTGCAAAAGATAATTTTCATTAACGACAATTGTCTGGGTTCTGCCTGCCACATTTTTCAAAATGCTGTGATCAAATTTCAATAAGAGAATACTCTGCGCTTACTTCATTCCTTCGTAGAAAACTGCTGCATCAAATCGATAAGGCAAATGCTGCTTAATGTCCATTTCCATGTTACTCACAGTATTGTAACCGCAAGTCCGAGCTTCCTTGATGTCGGGGCTCCCTGCAGACTCCAAGTCCCCTTCAAGGGCAGTCCTTGCGATAGAATGCTCGGGGACACGTCAACCATTAAATACCAAACCTCGTTGTGGCTTTGTTGTCATGCATCCTAAACACCGGTGGTGCAGGTAAGAGGCGAAATGCCACGCACGCCTCTAAAAATCCAAAGCACTCCCCTCAAATCCATTAGGAGCCCACACTCAATATGGAAAAATGTAAAGTTTTATTAGGCAGCACTTGCTTTGAAATAACAGGAACGCGTTTCGGCTGTCCTTGCATCCTTTATCAACCTGAAAAGTGCGCGATGTCTACAGCACATTTGATAGTGTCCATAGGTGTTGCAATTGAAATGGCGTAGAAAAACTGCTGCCATTTTATTGAGCTTAACATTAAAGGCACAATCCTCTTTTCCAGCAGTCCCTTGTGAACAACATCAATAAAGTTCATTTGTTTGAATACAGCAGTTCAAATTCCAATGTTTAAAAGCCTATCCATTGCTGGCAGCATGCGCGCAGGTTTCTGAATAGAAGTTTCCATGTAGAATTTCATTTTCATACAGGCAGGCATTCATGTTATTTAATCCGTTATTTGTGCAAACTTGCAAAAGATCATTTTCATTAACGACAATTGTCTGGGCTCTGCCTGCCACATTTTTCAAAATGCTGTGATCAAATTTCAATAAGAGAATACTCTGCGCTTACTTCATTGCTTCGTAGAAAACTGCTGCATCAAATCGATAAGGCAAATGCTGCTTAATGTCCATTTCCATGTTACTCACATTATTGTAACCGCAAGTCCTGGCTCCGTGCTTCCTTGATGTCGGGGCTCCCTGCAGACTCCAAGTCCCCTTCAGGGGCAGCCCATGGAATAGAATGCTCAGGGGCACATCAATCATTAAATATATATATATATATATATATATATATATATATACCGAAAGAAAAAAAACAATTGTGATGTAATCAATGTAAATCAACATATATATGTATCTATACATCTATATATATATATGTGTGAATGTTTTCCAAAGGAAGAACGACGCGCACTCCAAGCATCTTGTTATGTATTTTTATTTCGTTTTTGTTGAGCCCACCACTAACAACTGACAGATGCGTTTCGGCCTCCTGGCCTTTGTCAATGTCAGTTACCTCTTTTTATTTTTACCATTATATAATCACGCAATGCTGTAAAGATAAACAAAGGATTTATACTGTGAATCGGCTGCATGCATATTTGCATGTCAGCCATCTTAGAAGGGTTTCTAGGTCTCTACTTATATGTTTAATGCTATGTTTCTGTTGCTTCCTTTAAATGTAATTTATGCATTAATCCTCCTTTTATCCATATATTTAAATAATATAAATGCATGCATTAATTCATATTTTAAATAAATAGAAAACCAAAAACATCACATAATGAGGAAAGCAATTGCTTAAGCCAAATCTAAACATTTTATTAAAAGCATTGTTCCATCAGCTTTCTCAATGAATTCTAAAAAAAGCTGACATCCAATGTATATCATTCCATATATCACATTTTCCTTAAGATCATTTTGCTCCACACTCCCTCATTTCCTGTCCGTTTGTACCTTCATCTCCATAAGATTCTATTAAGCCCTGTATGGGCTGTATTTGCCGTATTAGCAGCCAATATGCAAAGTGCCTGTGCTTGTGCTTAATTGAAGTGCCTAAGTGATGAATACATCCTAATTTGACAGTGAATCATATCTGCAACTATTCTAAAAAGTGCCTATACTTAAATAAAGTGACTCAGTGCTAAATACACCGAAATCTAATGCTTTACAATATATTCTGGGGTGACCCTTTTTATTTCAAATGCTGATTTAACCTATGTGGCTCCACAGTTCTTCATCACTGTTAAGACCCCATGGAGCACGGGTCCTCATTTCAATTATATATCTTGATTCGAGTCTTCTACTATTTCTCACCTTATCTCCCCCTCTCTCTTTACATGTTTCCTGATCGACACAGAAGAAGTGTAGAAGACTGATATTGATTCTATGCTCTGTGGCAAAATGCCTTGCCATCGGATAAAAAATCATCTTTGTTTGTTATTGTTCTGGTGTGCTCCAGTACCCCCTTTTTGTCCGGGTGTATTCTACTTCCAATGTTATTTTTTCACACGGGCACACCAGGCAATATACTACAAAGTTCGGGTTTCAGTTTAACAGCTTGGTGATCTTCATTTTTGTAACTCCCAGAACCTCATATTTCTTCACCTTCCTGCTGTTCCTACAGGCCTTATATCTGGTACAAGGGAAGAAGCCCATCACCTTGGGCTTCTCCTGTGTTTTTTCAATATAATGACTATGTACCAGAAGGTCCTTGAATGAGGTGTTTAGATTTGGCTCAAGCAATTGCTTTGCTCATTATGTGATTTTGTACGGTTTTCTCTTTATTTATTTGTTTACAATATGAGTTAAGGAATGTATTTATATTATTCAAACATATGGATAAAGAGGAGGATTAATGCATAAATTACTTTTAGAGGAAGCAACACAAACATAGCATTAAACATATAAGTACAGACCTAGAAACCCTTCCAAGATGGCCGACATGCAAATAGGGATGCAGCCGATTCACAGTATAAGTCCTTTGTTTATCTTTACAGAATTGCGTAATTATATATTGGTAAAAATACAAAAAGAGGTAACAGACAAGGTCAGGAAGGAGAAATGCGTCTGTCAGTTGTTGGTGGTGGGCACAACAAAAATTTAAAAAAAATACATAACAAGATGCTTGGAGTGTGCAGCATTCTTTCTTTGAAAAATGTACATGCATCAATTGAGGAACCGTCTCCTTAAGCTGCTGCACCCGTCACGAGTGAGAGCGGAAGCATTGTTGGCGGAAACAGAAACATATATATATATATATATATATATATATATATATATATATATATGAATAGTTTGTCATCGATGCCTTTCCTCCTCCTCTCGACGTCGGTGCCAGCAGCGGTAATGACACCCGCTAAAATTATCACACAACGAAATATCCGGGAAGTCCTGAATAAATCAAGCGGCACACCACAAGGACAGCACAAGAGTTTATTGTGCATACAACGACGCGTTTCGGCGAAGCCTTTTTCTAGTTGTGTGACCTGCGCCCAATTACCCATAGAAATACGGGTTGCAGTGCATAAACATAGAAAAAATATTCATTACAATTTCTGATGTGATAGAAAACGAACATTATTAATTCATAGTACTGTGCAAAGCTATGCAAAACTACATTTAAATTTAAATAAAACATATGGGGCATGCTGGTGACTACCGATTTAAAAATAGAGTTTTGCCCGCTCTCTCAATGTTTACCAAACATAGAGGACAGACTATACTGTAGGCATCTCTTGTTGGTATTGCCTTCTGTTCTTTAAAATGAAGGCAGATAAACTGCAAATAAGCGTTGCCCATCCTGCGCAATTCATATCATAGAATTAACCACATAAAGACATGCATATCATTGTGATTGGTGCGCATGGGGCAGCTGTTTCCTGGGTAATGTACCCTAGTACAACATTCTATCATACAGGCAAAAATAAGGCAATCACATTACGGCAGATGTACTCCTAATAGATGCATTTCATTAGAAAATCAGAGCCCCCATTCTATCCGGGCCTAATTAATCCAACCAAGTCACGGGTAATGTACCCCACAAAATTTCATCTCATAAGTGAACAAGTACGGGCAATATAAAAAATAGTCACATTGTGGCCGATGTCCTGTTAACAGATACATTTATGAAAAAGCCCCCATACCATCCAATGAGCAAAATCAGTTCAACTACATCATGGGCAATGTAACCCAAGGAATTCCATCTCATAAGTGAGCAAGGCCTAATAATTCGTTGTGTGATATATATATATATATATGTGATATAATCAATGTAAATCAACATATTTATATAAAAATATGTTGATTTACATTGATTATATCACAATTTGAATCTTCACGAAACTTTGCAGACCTATTCCTTTTTTTCTACATTGGCTTATGCTGCAATGTTTCGTGGTGAGGGATGCAAAGAAAAAAAGGGGGTCCCAAAACACGTTTTTCCATCAATCCATCTTCTATAGACATTTTCACAAATGAAGCGACAAAATGGCTTAGTGATATATTGGGCACCGGTATACTGCGGTACTTTCACGGCATACCGTGGTACATGACGATGATGAAACAATATTATTTGTTAATCAAAGCCCTTGCAAAATGAAAAGGCAGCCATCTTGCTTAGACCACACTTTCTTTTTTTTCTCTGTTTTCAGGTGAATTTTAGCTTTCTTCTCTTTTTCGAATTTAGAAGAAGTAATGAGGCTGTTTTATAAACTCTGTAGAAGTAGGGGAAAGTATTTTTTTGAGTTATATATTTTAAAAAGGTTTACGATGTACAGCTGTACTTTCTCAAAATGATGTAGAAAGTACAGCATTACTTATTGAAATGTAAAAAAATTATTTATATATGACAAAATACAATTAGATGTAATATAGGGTGTCACTTAAAAGAGCCTTTGTTGTTGTGTTAACTAAATATATTTACATATATTTGTCCAGCCAAGTTTTTAGGTTTGAAATGAAAATATGGTTTACATAGGTTGTAAAATGTACATCATCAGGATAATACAGTGCAGCATTGGAATATTGTATATTCAAATAAAAAATGGAAGACATTTCATGATCTTAAAGAAATGGTGAGACTTCCTAGTTGACATGTCTTTGAGTCTTTTTAAACTTAGCAGCATTTAGAGTAGACCATATGTGCCCAAGTTAGGCCCATGTAGCAATGCTGCACATTTTCTTATATTGTCCTCGGTCTGCACAATGTGATTTTACTGTGGCATTTTGCACCTATTTGCGTGCATTACAATGTCGAATTTGTTTCTCTGAAACTGCTTTGCTTACACATCTGTCTTCGCACAACATTTTCATGATTCCCTGAACACTGAGTACAAGGCCTTTAAGCATGCTGCACAAATCTCGTTCTATCTTCCTTCACGGGGCAACAGGGCTATCTGCATATCCATAACAATGCTTATCTGCATATACATCGCAAGGATGCTTTTTATTATAAATAAATAAGCATTTCCGGGGGTAATCAGAGGAGACATTTCTGCTGACATTGAAAGGTCCCTGCACGCTGGGGCTTCATCAAGCAGCTGCGTAGCATAGCCTTGAGGGGTATCCAGTTCGTGACCAAGACGGGTTCCTACATTCTGTCCCACCAGGTAATTGGGTTGAATCAACCCATGGGGGTATTCTTGGCTATACACTCACATACACTCTAGATGCACATAGAGTAGGGATTGCATAGTAGGAGTACGCCACATTATCATCTTGTTTTATATGCCTTCATGTATACATTGTTTTAGCACCTTGGTGGAACTATACCTGCTATTTACTATTTTAGTGCTCATAACCACTTTCATATGCTTCTGTCTACTGATTATCGCAGCACATGTATTCTATACAAGAATAACGTTGGTTCAATAAATATATTGAAGAATGTCCCATTGTGTATTCTTTGTATATTTCTCTGAAAACAAGAGTACACATGTGACTGAGCGAAAGGGTTCTAGATCTGTTAACACGATCCCTGAGGGATCAGGGTTGTCATGTTCAGTGGCAGAAACCATTTGCTCCCTGTTTGGGTTAGGGGGCTATTGGTGGCGCTGTGAGCTAGCTGGTCTCTAGGCCAACATATACTATGGGGTTCAGGGGATCAGTCTATGCACCACACCCAAAGTTTATGTTGTCCACAAACGTGCAGATCCTACAGATTAGTGGGAACTACATGACAGTGCTGCATTGGAATATTGAATATTCAAATAAAAAATGGAAGACATTTCATGATCTCAAAGAAATGGTGAGACTTCCTAGTTGACAGCATTTAGAGTAGACCACTTCCACTTTTGTCTCAGGCAAATATTTGAGAGCACAAAATGTGTGTTCACAAACATAAATTTGAAATTGAAATGGAGACATTTTCCATCCTAATGTCTAACTCCAGTTAAGTATCCTATAAAATGGCCACCATAGTAGATAAACATTAAGTGGGGATGGTCACATTTAATAACAGCATAAAGTAGAGGGAGTAATTGATTCCATTCCAAACCTCTTTCACCAATCCATGTTATTTCAACTCTTTTCAAACCTAAATCAATTTTCAGCACCTGCTTTCTTGGCATCCTGTCTGGACCAAAATAATGAAACTGTGCTCAACAAACCAAACTCTAACCATCTTGCACATACTCTGAAATACACGATTGAGAAACACAGAGGCAGAGTAACAGATATTTTGAGAGTTTGAGGATTGGCCTTCAAGCAAATACATCATATCAACAACTTTGTTTAGAAAGTAGTGCAATTATTAGCTTAACTACACTTTGGGCTACTAGTTTAGCAGAATATTACCAACATGGGGTAATCAAAATAAACTAGTTTGCAGCAATTAAGTTTAACAATTTTTAGAAAGGCATTTCAAACATACATTTCACATGACAATACAAACCGAAAGAAAACTAGGTTACAAATAAAATTAAGAAGTAAACCATTATGTGATTACCATTATGTGATTGGTTATTAACACAAAGTGGGCTATAAACACAGTCCAATACTACTAAGTAACAGCAACTTGCTGACTGCTAGAAAGTACAGCTATATTGCTTCCTCAAAGATATAACAGAAACATTGAAAATGATACTTCATCACCTCCATCTATATATTTGTACATAAAAGGTACATTTCTTTATGCAATACTCTACAACACTCCACTCTATGTCATGCCACTCCACTCTACTACACTCCATTCTATTATATGGCACTCTAAGACGCGCCACTCCACTCTAAGACATGCTATTCCACTCTGTGACACGCCACTCCACTATACTCCACGATACGCCACTCCACTCCACAACATTCTTATCAACTCTGTGCCCCTCCACTCTACGCCACTCCACTCTACGCAGCTCCTACTGAACAATATGCCACTCCACTGTATGACCCGCCACTCTACTCTGACATGCAACTCCACTCTACGACACGCCACTCCACTCTAAGACACCTGCTCTACTGTACGACCCGCCATGCCACTCCACTCTACGACATGCCACTCCACTCTACGACATGTCACGCTGCTCCACTTTATGCCCTTACACTCTAAGACACTCTACGACACACCACTTTATGACGCGCCATTCCCTTGTACTCTATGACGTGCCACTCCACTATACAAAATGTAGATAAACAGAATGGTTCAGTGGAACTATTTATGTTATGCCATCAATGTAACTTTCTTTATTACTACATTTTGTACCCTGGTTCTGGATTGGGAATATGGGTAAGGTCCTTTGTTGTATTATATTCCGCTGTACGAGACACCACTCCACTCTATGATAATCCACTCACTCTATGACATGCCACTCCACTGTATGCTCCTCCACTTTAAGACTATATGACACACCACTCTGACACGCCACTCTACTGTATGACATGCCACTCCACTCTACTCTTCGACACAACACTCCGTAGCACTCCACTCTATAACACTCAACTCCACTCTATGCCCCTGCACTGTACACCACTCTATGACACTCCACTCCTCTCCATGACTCTCCACTTCACTCTACAACACACCACTCCACTCTACAATACGCCACTCCACTCTACAACATACCACTCCATGCCACTCTACTCTAAGGCACTCTACAACTTGCCACTCTGACACCCCACTTCATTGTACTTTATGCCACTCCAATGTATGCCAGTCCACTCTACTGTACGAAATGCCACTCCACTATACGACATGCCACTCTATAACAATCCATTCTACTAACAAGATGCCACTCCACTCTACAAGAGGCCACTCCACTGTACTACATGCCTCTCCAATGTATACCACTCCACTTTACACCCCTCCACTGTAATACACACCATTTCACTTCACTCTACACTACACCACTCTATGACATGTCACTTTGCTCTATGACATACCACTCCACTCTACGCCCCTCCACTCTAAGACACGCCACACTGACACGCCACTCCACTCTACAACACTCTGCTCCGCTCTGTGCCTCTCCACTCTACTGCACTGTACCACACGCCACTGCACCCTATGACGCACCATTCCACTCTATGGCACGCCATTCCACTCCACCCAACTCCACTCTGACACTCTCCACCACTCCGCTCTATGCTACACCACTCTTCTCTACGCCATGCCACGCCACTCCACGACACCCCACTCCACTCTTCTCTATGACACGCCAAGGTATTCTACGACACCCCACTCCATTCTAGGCTTCTCCACTGTAGGTCACTCCACTCTAAGACACACCATTCAACTCTATTCCACTCTGCGCCACTCCACCCTGTGCCACTAAACTCGGCGCCCTTCCACTCCGCGCCCCTCCACTGTACGACACTACTCGACAACACTCCCTCTATGCCACTCCACACCACTTTACGCCACCCCACACCACTCTGTGTCACTCCACTCTACAACACTCTATACCACTCCCCTCTACAGCATTCTATGCCACTCCGCTCTACTACACTATATGTCCCTCCACTCTATGACACTGTACGATACGCCACTCCTCTCCACTCTACAACACGCCACTCCACTCTACGACACGCCATTCCACTGTACTACACACCATACCACTCCACTCTACGACATGCCACTCTACTCTACATCTTACTACTCTGTACATCACTCCACTCTACTGTACAACACACCACTGTAAGCCACTCCACTCTGTTGTACGATACACCACTCCATTCTATGCCTCTCTTTAAGAGACAGCACTCCTGTCATAGGGATTACATTTTGTCTCCATTTTAGTATTCCTGTCTACCTTAGCATCTTTCCGAGATGGTGGTTTGAACATATTTTCCACTATCTCGACAAAATGCCTCACACGCATTTATTATAGTTAAGCATTGTTGTTCTGTCACATGGTTCTTACGAATTTAGTAGGACTGCCGATTGGATCAACAAAACTTCATAATACAGGGTCTGAGTCTTCTTATATCATCAGTAAATGTTCATCCGGCTAGCCCACAGTATAGCATCTAAACTCCTAAACCTCCAGAGTTATAGATGATGTCGGCAACCTCGAACATGACCACCCTTATTCCCAAGGAATTTGTGAAAACAGATCTAACCCTTCCGTTTGGCACTTTTGCATGCCCAAGGTTTCATAAAGAGAAGAGACAATAATACATTTTCAAATGTTATTGAAAAGATCTAATCCTTGTAATTAAAACATAAACTGCAATTGTTAGATAGATGTGACATTCATTAAATACGTATAATTCGACCATGTTGATTATTCCTAAATTTACTCCTAATTAGCACTAATACCCCTAAACTAGCGAGATCATTGTGGGAGTACCCTTCTGCCAGACCCAGTGGAAATGTTGTAACCCCTTACCTTGGTGAAATGTCTCAGGAAGCCGGCCTCAGTGCATTAACAAATGCATTCCACGCTCACACACCTCTGCCAGCACAGCTATCTTCCTTCTTAGAAGATGTGTCGGGGCCTGCGGAGCTGCATCTCATTCACAGGTTTCCGCAGCATCCGTGACAACTCCGGCTCTCGCTGAAGTGCCTCTCGCTTGAAATCGAAATGGACACTGTTTAAATAATAAAACACCGGCCATATCTCATTCTGCAAGAGACGCAGAAAAACAGCTTTACTTAGCATGGGTATAAGAGTTGTCTCCTACAAGCACAAAATAAAGCAAGGACATTGCGTTCTAATATGAAAGACAGGCTCCTAGAGGTTGTGTCAGGCATGACAGTGAGAGGAATATTATGCCCTCTACCCAATCTGAGGACTGCTAAAGAGTCACAGGGGCATTATAAAAATCAGCATGCCTCTCAGTCTTTAGAGGCCGAAGCACCTTGATAACTGTTATTGGTCAGATCACAAACATAGGAAGACCTGGGCCTCTTGGGGCCCAGGAGGGGCATTGGTTGTACCTTGTACCTCTTTATTCACTATGCACTTTATAGTACAATACACTTGTGGTTATATTCCAGGTTTTTAATATTTGCTGCCATGATGGGGGAGAGGTATCCTAATGGGGATATGCTCCCCCTCTCTGTCTTAAGCCGTATGAGTTTTTTACCTCCTATTCTAAAGCACTTTTAGATTGTGCTGTTGTGATGCACATTAGATTGCGATCTAGCCTGATTATGCTATCTCTAATAAAGTATTTAAAATTATATGGTTCTGTTGTTTAGACGAGAGGTGAGTGGCACCTTGTGGCCATCTGTTGTTACATTAGAGGAAGCGAATTACAATTTTTAATGCTAAGGCTCAAGCCCTCTGTTCATCATCTGCTGCCATGGTCTGACGGATGTGCCTTAGCTCGTGTTTTTATTATGTCCTAATACTTGCTAATTAATGTTTATCCTAATCTGTCTGATGTTTTTTATGTTTATGGTTTTTATTAACTAATAAACTAAATTGTTTTCCTTCCTTTCCTAGTATGAGTCCCTGAAACTAACAGTGCAGTGGAGAAGTGTGGCTCAATGGTTAGAGCGGCAGACCCTGATGCAGAGATCTGGCCCGGGACCAGGGTTCAATTCCCGCCTCGGCGGGTCTTGGGCTCAATTTCCTCGGACCTGATAATTCTCGCCTCGGTGCCTATTCTAATCATGGGTGCAACTCTGGGCAATAGCTTGCTTAATCTCCACAACGGCCCCAACAGCGCTGGGATGCCTGGCTTCACCCTGGGGGTGCCCAGGAGTGGACATTTCACAGGGAAAAGCCAGGAAGGGTTCCACAGCGGTATGCGTACAGCGCCAGGACACCCCTTTGGGGGTATAAGTGCGCTTTACAAGTACAAATTTCATTTCATTTCAGACTACAGAACAACAATGTCTAACTATAATACATTTGTACGTGTCATTTTGTCGTGTTAGTGAAATGTTCAAACCACCATCTTGGAAAGATACTAAGTTAGAAAGGAACACTAAAATGGAGATACAATGTAATCCCTGTAACACTCCACTCTACGGCACACCACTCCATTAAACAACAGGCCACTTCACTCTCAGACACTCTGACATGCCACTCCACTCTATAACACTGTATTCCACTTTACAACACGTCGCTCCACAACACACTACTCCACTCTATGCCCTTCCACTCTAAGATACTCTACGACACACCAGTCCATTGTACTCTACGACACTCCACTCTATGACACCTCACTTACTCCGACATGCCACTCTACTCTAAGACACTCTACCACATGTCACTCTATGCCACGTCACTCCACTCTACTGTACAACACGCCATTCCACTCTGCTCTACTCTATGACATGCCACTCCATTAAACAACACTGTACTTCACTCTATGCCCCTCCAGGGTACGCCACTCCTTTCCACTGTACGACACTACTTATGACACGCCACTCCACTGTAGGACATGCAACTCCATTCCATGACTCTAAACGCTACTCCTCTCTACGACACAATACTCCACTCAACGACATGCCACTCTATGCCCCTCCACTCTATGACACTCTAGGACACACCACTCTGACACGCCACTCAACTGTAGTCTACACCACACCACTCTATTGTACGACACGCAACTCCACTGTATGACATGACACTCCACGACATTCCACTCCACTCTACGGCACGCCACTCAATTCTATGGCTGGTCACTCCACTGTACGACATGCCACTCCAATGCATGCCCCTCTACTGTAAAGCACTGTAGGACACGCCACTGCAATCTACTCTGCGCCACTCTACTCTACTACATGCCACTCCACTCTAACACACTCTATGAAATGCCACTCTCTACCAGACCACTCCACTCTACTCTACATCATGCCACTCCAATCTACAACACTACTCCACTTTATGCCCCTCCACTCTACTGCACTGTACCACACTCTGACACGCCACTCCACTCTAGGCTACTTCACGTCCCTCCACTTTAAGACACGCTACTCTATGAAAAGCCACTCCACTGTACTCCACTCCACTCTATGCCACTCCACTCTACAACACTCTACTCCACTCACCGGCTCTTGATGTAATTCCCTCTATGCTATTCTACACCACTTTACTCCACTCTACTCTGACACACTACTCCACTCTGCGCCACTCTGTGCCTCTTCACTACTCTACGACACTCCACTTGATGACAGTCTACCCTACTCCACTGTATGCCACTCCACTCAAAAACACTCTACTATTGTCTATACCACTGTACAACACTCTACTCAGTGACGCTCCACTCCACTTTATGCCACTCCACAGCACTGTACTCCACTATAAATAAAATAGGATATCACTATAGTAGTCTATTATTAACTTACCATCTACTACAAAGCCACCATAAGGCACATGTTTAATGTATCTTATGCTTACCATTTATCTCTATATTTACAACTTTCTACTTCTGATACGGAAACAAAAATCGTTAATATTCGAGGAGGGGCATGGGCCACCCATTGCTTGCAGACCTCTCTGCGTGCCAGTAGTATGGCATAGACAACCAGCATCGAATAGTTTTTGCCAATTTTTTGTTGTGGGTCCAAACATCCAAAGATAATCAGCAAAACGCTTACCTTGATTTGGATCTTCAGCATACTAGACAAGGCTCTACTCACGTCATTCCAGAATACCTGGATCTCTGGGCAGTGCAAAAACATATGCACATCGTCTTCTTTAATGCTGCCACATTTCGGACAGGCCACCTCCCCTCCTTTTCCAAACTTCGAAAGTCTCTGCGGGGTCCAATAGGCCCTGTGGATGGTGAAAAGATGATTTCTCCTCAAATATGCCGGTTTTACTATTTTGTACATCATAGACATAGATACTTGCCATTGGTGCTCCAGCGAAGTCTCTGGCAAGCATCTTCCCCACAACTCCACTGGCAAAGTGAAAACTCCATCCTCCAGCTCGATCATCAGCCAATACCACGTAGCAGTTTCTTTCTTCGCCATGGTCCCTTGCGTAAGTCTGTCTTCAAGTTCATTTTGATCTCCTATTATTGTGCCTGGAGCATGATACCAGCTCTGTATTTGTAGGAACTTGAATCTTGAGACCTTATGCTCTGTCTTTTGTTTTTCACATTTCCCGTGTGATCAAGTGACCTTTGTGGGTTAGATGTGTCACGATTCACTCCCTGTGCTCTCGTTCCCACCACCAGGGGGCCGAATTGTGGGGCTTTCCAGTGTTCTAATAAGCTTCCAGACACTCCCCTGTATGCATATCCTGACTTCCAGGCATTTGGACATCATTTAGGAATTGACATCCATTCCCAACCCATGCCGGGTTTTGTGGAAGCCAGTCTGCTCATGCTGGAAACTCCATTACCTATAATCCCCTGCTCACTGCTTTGTCTCCACCCCTGCAGGCCAAGGATGGGTGGAGGAATTCAGTTCACCTGTGGCTGGCTGCTGCTAGCCTGCTCACACCTGATGCATGTGATTACTGTGAGCTCTTTTAAGCCCCAGCTCCCTTCAGCCCATGGTTGGTCATTGTAGCTGTATACCGGTGAGGCCAATCCTAGTTTCCAGTGTTTCCTGAGCTTTTGATAACCTTGTTTCCAGTGTTTCCTGAGCTTTTGATATTCCTTGATTCCTGAGCTATAGTTAATCCTTGTTCCTTGATTCCTGAGCTATAGCTATTCCTTGTGCCTGAATTAGCACTGCCTGCAGTGCTGCCTTGTTTTCTGAGTTCCTGAGCTCCTGAGCTATAGTTATTCTTTGTTCCTGTTCCTGGGCTTCAGCTATTTCTTGTTCCTGATTTGCACTGCTTGCAGGGCTCTCTTGACTCCTTGTTTCCTGAGCTGTAGCTATTTCCTGTTTCCTTGAACCAGTACTGCCTGCAGTGCTACCTTGACTCCTGAGCCTTAGCATTCCTTGTTCCTGAACTGCAGCAGTTTCCCTTGTTCCTGAACTAGCACTGCCTGCAGTGCTACCTTGACTCCTGAGCCTTAGCATTCCTTGTTCCTGACCTGCAGAAGTTTCCCTTCTCCTAAACTAGCACTACCTGCAGTGCTACTTTGACTCCTGAGCTTTTGCTCGATTCTTGGTCCTGCCCCAGCACTGCCTTCTATGCTACTTTGTTTTCTTGATTCCTGAACCTGCACTATTCTAGTATACCCTTGTAGCCTCCCCTTCTGTATATCCTTTTCCAGTCCCTGCCTTTCTTACCATTTCCTTGGTTCCAGTTCTAGTTTGCTGTCTTTCTATTTCTGCTGTCTTGCTTCCGTTACCTTGTATGTTTGTTACCTGCTTTCTGCCAAGTGTGACCTGTGATTTCCTTCCTTTCCTGTTAAGCACTCCTCCTTGGTAGCTACTTGTCTATTGTGCTTGTGTTTAGTTCTACCCCTTTGCTGTTACTGCCTTGCGTGTTCCTGTTTGATCGCCAGGATCCGTGGGCACAGCTGACTACCTAGGTGGTGTTTCTTGTTCACTGTGAGTATTGTCTTTGAGTTACTGTTATAACATCACCATAGGTGTAAGCGCCACAGACCCTGCCTTTGCATACATATCCTATATGTGGGTATTTTCAGTCAGTATCTGTAACAGCAATTGTGGGTGAGGAACTTACTGAGCTTCAGTCTTACCATGTGGAGCTCCTGAGTGCTTTACCCCACAATCCCTTTATTGTTAATGTTGTATTATATATATGTCTTGCACGTCCATCCTGGATGTAGTTAGCCTGAATGCTAAATTGCCTTGTGAGTGCCCTTCCTTTCTGAGTCTTAGCTATCTTGTTCCTATGTACGGGCTTCCCCTTTGGATCCCTTTTCTCCTCTGACTTCCTGTGTGATCCTGGGCAGTGCTGTACTCCTCTCTCTGTGTACGTTTTCTACCCCGTTCCCAGTCCTTGCCCAAGTCCCTGACTGTGTTCCCGACATAGTCCCGGACAGTCCCTGACAAGATGCTCCCATCTTTTTATGCCAGCCTCTCGTAGTGGAATTGCCAGCACGTCCTTTGTCCATTCTGGAGAGCCCGGAGAATCCCATATGGGGGCAAGTAGGCTGAAGTACGGAAGTTATAAGACCTTTTTGATTTTGTACCATGTCTCGGCCAAAACCCCTAAAATGTTTAGCCTAACCTTTTTAAAGTACTCAGGATCCGCATATTTATGCAGAAAGCTGCATTCCCCCCCTTCCTCCTGCCTCAGCATCACCACCAGTAACCTCCCAATCTCTGAGTTTGTGGGTCTATTTAACAGCATTTTCCCATTCTTTAATTAGAATGCCCAGGAGTAAAATAGCAAGTCTGGTAATGCTAACCCTCCTTTCTCCGCCCTCCTTCTCAGCTTCTTCCACGCTATCCGTGGCCCTTTGGAAGACCAGATAAAACAACTGATCTGGCTTTGCATCTTTACAAACCATTCCTTCTTAAAGGGTAGAGGAATTGAATCAAAGAGACAGGTAAACTTGGGGAGGACTATCATCTTCACCAAGTTAACTCGTCCGAATAAGGTAAGCGGGAGATAAGACCAGCTCTTCAATAAAGCTCTCACTTCTTTCCTTACTTTTTCAAAGTTTACCTTGGTGATAATGTGAGGGATATTAACCCCCAGGTATCTCATTTTCCCTTTACTAGCCTCCTCCCCTACCTCTGTGTTCCAGGCCATTATCTCTGTCTTCTCTTTATTAATGTCATAGCCTGAGATCTTCCCAAAGTCTGCCGTTAATGTCATGACAGAACTTAGTGTTTTTTGTAGGTGGGTTGTATAGATTAGAAGGTCGTCTGCATATATGCCTTGTTTCTTTCCCCAACCATTATATTGAAATGGAAAGATATCTGGGTCCGTCTTGATTCTTCTGGCTAGCGGTTCGATATATAAATTAAACAATAATGGTGACATGGGGCAACCTTGTCTCGTGCCCCTGGTGATCCGAACAGAGTTTGTCAGGGAGCCATTAACCAGGACCCTAGCTTCTGGTGCGGCGTAAATTCCTGCCAGGGCTCTGCAAAAGTTTGTCCTGAGATTTAGAGACTTCGCTGCAGCTTGTAAATAGACCCAGTTAACCCGGTCAAAAGCCTTAGTGGCGTCTAATGCCACTACCGCACGTGGGAGCTCATAGGCAGTGGCCAAATCTATAGAGCCAATCAGCGTGTAAGTCAACTCCTTCAGAGATCTTCCTCGAATGTACAAGCTCAGACATCACCCCACTGAGTCTACTTGCCATGATTTTCGCGAAGATCTTATAATTGCAATTTAACAACGATATTGGCCTGTACGAATCACAATTTTTGGGGCACTTGCCTGGTTTCAGAATTAATGTGATGATGGCATCTTTCCATGGTTCCGGCATTTCAGCTCCTGTCAAAAACAGTTAATTGAAAGTTTCGACTAGGATAGGTGTTAGTGAGCTTGCTAGGGCTTTGTAGACTTCATGAGGCAGGCCATCCAGTCCAGATGCTTTCCCTTTCTTGCCTTCCCCAATAGCCTGTTCTACTTCCCTCATATTAATCTTTTCATTCAGCTGTCTACTCTTATCCGCCATTAAGGGTTCAAAACAGTCCTGCCTCAGTCAAGCCATCACCTCTTCTTCTGTGATTTCCAGCTCTTCATGATACACTTTACTAAAATATCTGTAAAAGGCTTGCTCGATCCCCTTTTTATCTTCAAATAGGGTCCCTGTTTGCTCTCACCTGACCTGTTTTATCCTATTCCTCACCTGCTCGTTTTTAGCTTTCCATGCCAGCAGCTTGCTGCATCCTTCGCCATATTCAAAGTGGGCCAACCGACTGACCTCCCATTTCTTTTTAACCCTGTCCTGTATGACTATTTTCAATTTTAATTTTATTTCTGTTATTTCCCGTAGCAAACCTGCCCGGACCCCCTCACTTACTCTTGGGTTAATCAGTTCCTTTTCTAATGATCGCACTTGCTCCTCTAATATTGAGACTTCTTTATGATACAGCCGCCTTTTTGCCGCTGCTAATGCACCCAGTCTGCCTCTCAAGTAGGCTTTATATGCATTCCAAATCATACCGGTTGACCCAGAACCCCGATTATTATCAAAGAACTCTTTTGGCTTCCTATTTAATACCTCTATGACTTCCTCCTCTAGTAGGATCGTATGGTCCATAGTCCATCTGGTTTGGCCAGCCCCCTCGCCCAGATTTAATCGGAGCACCACCGCTGAGTGGTCTGATAAATGTACCCCCACGTGATTGATTTCTTGTACCCAATCCTTCAGGCTGCTGTCTATTAGGAAGTAGTCAATCCTTGACTGGTGTCTGTACTTTTTGTTGTAAAATGTGTACCCTTTCTGAGGCCCCACCCTTTGACGCCAGATATCGCACAGGCCCAACTGCTCCATCATTTGTCTAATAAGCCCTGACATTTTGGGATTTACCAAGGCCCTGCTATTCGTAGCTCTATCTAGAGTATAATCCAAGACGGCATCAAAATCCCCTGCCATGATAATCGGGTCCGGGAAATTTAGTAGTTCAGTGAACAATTCCTCTAAGGGGCTAGTGTCATCCTGATTCGGGCCGTAATATCCCACCAATGTGAAACTACGACCTTTAGCTTTACCACAAGCCATCTTCCCGCTTTATCCGAGACACTGTCTTGTATACAGATTTTTGCCTCGTGTTTCACCAGGACCGCCACCCCCTTTGTTACGGCTGATTGCCCTGTACATACTGCTTGGCTAATCCATCTTTTGGCCTTAAAAAACTCCTGACCCTCCTTCTTCGTCAGGTGCGTTTCTTGCACAATAATGATCTGAGCGGGGCAATCTTTTAAATATTGCAGTACCCTCTCTCATCTTCCCCTCACCCTAAGGCCGTTTAAATTCCACAATAAGATTTTTATAGCATTTTCTCCTTTCTCACCCATCCCCCTTAAGGTCTAAAACTAGGCGCAAGTTCAACGCTAATGAGGATTCTTAGGATTTTTTTTTTCTTTTTCACCCACATGCTCCCCACCCAGTGCTCCCCGTGCCTCCCCCCCACGATGGAAAACCCTACCCTGACTCTTCATGGCTTGAGCCCTATGGGTGCCCCCGAAGTGTGTGTCGATTCTAGTGATTATTCGTAAGTAAGCAAGAACTAAATAAACAAAGAAAACAGCCCTACCAAGAATTAAGAAAAAGCACAAGTCATACCGGAGTGTTCTGAATCCTGTACCAAAGTTACTAGCCACCTGGCTGCAAACTTTTGATAAACCTGTCTACCTCCTCAACAAAACGAAAGGTGTGCATCCTATTATTGAACATCACCTTCAAAAATGCCGGAAACTTCAGCTGCACCAAGGCCCCCAACCTCCTTAGTGGTTCAATCCTTTTGCCTAGTTCCCATTGCCTGTTGGATGTAACACTTGATAGGTCTGATCTGAATTCATATTTAACCCCATCTACCTCAATCGACTTCTTGCCCAGGGCTTTAGACAGAACCTTCTCTTTTAATGTGTAAGTTAGAAAGTTAACCAATATTCTCCTAGGCTTGGTCCTGTTTGTGTTAAGTCTAAAGGGGTCCCTATGAATCCTCTGGATGTCTTCAGCAATCTCCTGCTCTGATTCCTCCAACTGTAGCTCCCTCTTAATCAGTTGAACTACGTAGAATTTAATATCATCCCCCTCCTTGCCTTCCGGGACTCTTAAGATCTTCAAGTTGTTCCGTCTCTGGAAGTTTTCCAACCTTTCTACCCTGTCTTGCTGCTCCCTCTCTTTTGTTTTTAGCCCCGCTATTTCAACGCTATTAGCCTGCACTACCTCTCTGAGCTCCCTTACCTCCCCTTCTAGCGTTGTTGTTCTGTTGCTCAATTCATCCATCTTCTTTTTCAGGGCTTCACAGGCTGACCTTATCTCCTTCTGATTTGCCTCCGAGACTTCAAATCTGCTTTTGATTTCAGTGTTCAGGGCTACTAAAAGAGCTCCAATAGAGGGGTCCTCCTTATCCGAATTTTTTGAATTGTGCACACCTCCCTTGCCTTCTTCTCTCTCTTTCTGGCTCCCCCCAGCAGACTGTTTTGCGTCAGTACTATGGTTAGAACCTTTTGACACATCTGAGTCTGGTTCTGGGACTGGTTCCACCTCCTCTGGAATTTGATTACCCCCCCACCCCCAGAGGCAACTAGCGTATCCGAGGCGAAAACTTGATATCGATTCGGGCTCATGTCCTTAGTCCAATCTTCCATACTCCCTCCCTCAGAGGTTTTTTCTTGCAGCCCTTGCTCCTTGCTTGCCCCCTCCTGGCGCCCTTTTATCCCCGCCATACTGCTTTCGCCCAGAATAAGTGTTTTCGGCAGAACCTTAAATTAGGTCCTAAGTGATGAGGTGACCTTAATGCTCTGTTCCGGGGTACTTTTTTTCCCAGTACTTTTTGGGGGTTTGAAACAGCACGAGGGACTGGTATCTCCTTTACTAGAGATCTTGGCCTTTCAGATTCTTTCACCTCTCTCCCTACCTCCTCCTCCACCTTTAATGCAATCTCTACTGAGTCAGAGTTTACCAGACCTCCACCTCTCCCTGCACTCCTTAATGTATATCTGGAGATCCCACTGATCCCCTCCACACACGCACTCCCACCCTCTGCCTTCCTCCTGCCCTTACCCGCCTTCAGTCTTGTGAGCTCTGTGTGTTCCGTGGCTGCGCGCCCTTCCTGATGCTGAAGCTGGAGCGATAGTCAGGTTAACTAGCTTGAAACTCTCTTGCTGCCAGACTCCATCTCCTCTTTGGTCCTGACAGCTTCCCCACTGCCGCTGCCTCTGCCTCCTTTCCCCCGGAAAGGGATCCTTGTGGCCGCACGCCGCCCTCTGCGTAGCTCCAGGGCCACCCTTCCCCACGACAGCTCCGTCGCCGTGGTTGCTGCCGGTTGCCGTCCGATCTGCCCGATCTACTCCCCGGACGCCGCTGAGGCTGCCAGGTAATATTTTTGTCTTTAGCAGGTGCTAGTTGCTTTATCTCTGGTACAAACAATACATTTAGCCGAGATTCAGGCTGTTATTGCTGTTTTCTGCTCATAACTTTCCTCGCACACTCCGGGCTCTCCCGGGACCCACATCTAGCCGGCCGCCATGTTTTCCTCTTCGTTTCCCTTCCCGAAGTCCAGATGATTGTGTCCCCCACATGCTGTAAAGTGTATAGCCAGTTTGGATATGTCGGACAAGGGACATAGAAGGTATGAGTTCTGGTCACCCCTTCTGAGTTGGTGTGAGCAACATGATAACGAATCGGATCAGGGGTCCAATGATTAAGCCTTCTCCGCCTTGGCTGGCATTTTTCTAAAGGAGCAGGGCTGCTCATAGAAAATGTGCGTGTGAAGAAGATGTCGTCACAACCCGAGGGTGGCACAGTGTGAACCCCCCTTTCTTCCTTTTTCCCAGCAAAAAGGGCAGGACACCTCGGTCAAGGTGCAAGTGGAATGGTGTTTATGAGGCAAATGAGGACAAAAAAAATCGTTAATATTGGCTTATCTTTTGAGATATTTAGTTAGTTCTGAAAATAACTTTTCTTCTTTTAATTTTTTAAGATTTGTTCTGAAAGTTTTTATTTTTTTCAAAGGTCATCATGATCAACCAACGAAAAAAGCCTCAACAGCAAACAGGAGAACAACAAAGGAAATTTAAAAAAAAAAAACTAAGGCTGTTGGGGAGGACACTGGTAAGCCCTGACCAGCTCCCGATGGAGGGTCATATCCATCTCTCCAGCAACGATGACAGTATGGCAGAGGAGACAGTTTGTTGCAGTACTGCCATACTGCTCAATAATTTGTCTATTCTGCCTCAAGAGATGGATTGACACCATGGTACCAGGAGCGGGTAATGATGCAGCGCCAGATGCACCGGCTAGTAGTGAAGGGTCAGATGTAGCATGAAGGTGCTACTGGAGAGACAGATGCAACGAGTGGTGGTGGAGGTACTGACAATGTAGAAGAAGTTAGCCGAAGAAGTGGCTGCAGATGATCTTTCTGATTCTGCCTCTTCAATCTCCTTCTGATGCCTTCTTTCAGCATGCACCTGCCTGGTTGAATGTATTGTCTCCAGGTGCTTCTTTCCTGTAATACTAAATGAGCACTGTTTAAAGTTCCAACAGGAAATTACTTTGTTGCATAGGTTACCAGTTTAGCTTTTACCTTTTGCACTCCAGCAGGCAGTGAGAAACAATCCCCCACAATCGACTCCTTCAGCTTCTTTCTCCACTGAAACTCTTCTTCCTCCCTCTGCAACTGCACCTCTTATTCCTCCTGCTACAAAACACCAGGATCTTGCTCTTCAGCCATTGCAGGTATTGAAAAGTTGAAAGGTGGCTTCTGAAGACAAGATATTCACTCTTCCAAGCACCACAACCTTCTCCTTGGAAGAAATCAAAATGAATTGGGTGTAAGGAGTACACATTTCCTGTTTCTTGCAATTCACAGAGTTCTAAGCTAATTAAATGCTGTTTTGCGAAAGCACTGCAGTAGTAACTCAGTACTATCGTGGTGCCTGTATAGTTCATAAACACAACCTACAGTTAAAAAACAAATGCATATACCATTAAAAAACAAAACTAGCCATCAAACTCTGGATCGATGTTTCGAATAAAAAATAATTCTGTGGGGTAAATATCAGTTTTAATTTTTACGGAAGTTACCACTGTACTATGGAGGAACCGCCATTGAAAGCAAAACGCTCATGTAGACTACACTAACGTTCATTATGAACTTTGACCTACCTCAAAAGTACTGCAGTACCAAGAATTTTTTTTTGTTTTTTAAATAGCATTATAAGCAGCATTATATGATTAAAAAAAGTTTGGGGGGACAAAGAAAAACATAGAAAGTCAATGAAAAAAACAAAGGTTGAAGATGAATTTTTCCTAACATTATTTCCATACAAAAATAACATAAATTGCACAAACCTTAGAAATTAAAAAGTTAGAGTTATAACTTAGTTATATTTCTGCCCCACCCAAAACTGTCTATAAACTGCGTACCTCTGTACAGAGCATTATGAACTCGCTAGGCAGACTAAATCAACTATAAGTCACACCTTCCCCATGCACAGCTTAAACACTTTCATATTACATCACTTATTCTATGTTAAATCATGTCATTGATAGCAACACTCATGACATCTCAAATTACATCATTATGAGAACGCTATGCACGTTAACTGGGCAAGTTATAGTTGATTTAGTCTGCCTAGCGAGTTATCAATCCTTGTGTAGGAGATAGGCCACATAATGGGACTTTGAGTGCTGACTGAATGGCCTCTCTGTGAAGAGCTCTGTACAGGGTGAAGCCTCTGTATAGTAGGGGCTTGCCCACGTAATGGGGCTTGGGTGTGGTGAGAGACTTTTCATATCATTTGTGAGAAATTGGGTTGTTGATTGACTGGGGTGTGAGTCTGGTCGAGCAACAGCCACAATCCCTTGCAGGGTGAACCACAAAAAGTCACAAAATTAACCTGTCCTTAACCCTGGGTCGCATGGCACAAAAAGCAGTCGGGCTTAACTTAGAGGCAATGTGTAAAGTATTTATACAGCACACAACGGTAATAAAGTGAAAGCACAACACAAGAAAAATCATAAACTAATTTAGAAACATAGAGTAAATTTTAATAAATTATTTGATACCAAAACGACAAAAATCCAATCAGTAGAACTAGAGTTATGACTTTTTAAAGTTTTATGTGAAATCTAGCGCCTAAAAGATCAAAGCGCCAACTGTGGACATCTAGTTGTGTGAGACTGGATCAAAGTCGAAAGTTAAGGCTGAGCAAGATGGAGAGCGGATTGGATACAAGAAGTGGATTGGGCACGGTCACCGCTTACCTTTGGACTTCGAAAAATTCTTAAAGAAAAGGTCTGAGAAGGTAAATTTCAGCAGAGCAAGGCTGCAGGAGGTGTCTGAGGAAAGAGCTTTGATGTCATATGGCCTTGGGTCGAACTGCGATGAAGAGTTCTTCATTCTAGGCCGTAATCAATTAAATGGAAGTCGAAAAACTCCAGCGGGATGAAGCAGAGGGCTGTAGCCGAAGGCAGTTCGATGAGATAGGATACCGCTGAAATGGATTTGCTGCTGGGGAGAAGAATGTAGCGGGAGAAGCCGCATAGTCAATCCAACCGGCGATGCACTTCAGGCAGATAGGCAAACAGGTTGTTCCCGGTCTCCTCCTGGTTCTCAGAGCACTTTTTAGCCAAATTTTAAGCCATCAGTTTTGGAAATTGGCCATCCGGGCACCTTTACCGCCACAACCAAGGGTTCATTACTGGTGCCACACCTCTTGGGGTTTTAAGACTCACTCAGGCTGAGTCCAGGTGCAGGTTCAAGATGGTGGGAGCCTTTTATGTCCCTGTGACTTTGAACAGGAGGCCAGAAAACTAGCCCCTGGAGTCACTTCTGCTAGTCCTCGGTGCAGAAGAAGATGCAGAGCCCAACAGCAAGATGGCCGGTGAATAGGAGCTCTCTTAGAAAGCTCCGGTCTAGAGATCAATATCTATTGTAAATCTCCAATTCCGCCCTGTCATCCTTCACTGTCTCAGCAAATTATGGAACGACTATGAACAACGGATGAGTTTTGCATGTAATTGGATACCGGCTGGCGATGTCATTCGACTTATACTTTCTCAGTAAAAACTGTGCGTTTGTTCAACAACATAAATGTCAGAACTGTGCATGACTGATTCTACGCACACCATCAGTATAGGTTGGCCTTAGTCCTGCTAGCTCACAGTGCACCATCTGTACCCAAACCTGACAAGGTAACAAATGGATTGTGCAACCTCAGGACATGACAACCAGGATTCCCCAAGGAAATCGTGGTAACAGATCTAGAACCCTTTCGTTTGGTTACTCATGCATACCCAAAGAGATACACAAGATATACACAACATGGCATTTTAATATTTATTGAAGAATTATGATTCTTGTATAAAAATGTGTGCTGCAATAATCAATATAAGGAACCAGAATAACGTGATCAGCATCATTAGAATGGTGAAGAAGATAAACAACTCAACCATTTTGCCTTTACAGAGAATATATGCTTGCATAAAAGTACTGTTATATTTTGTACTCCTACCTAGCGCTACCTATCCTACTGTACCTAGGCTGGGTGAATATACCAGAATTCCTGTAGGGTGATCTACCTGTGGGTAAGTGTCATCAGGGTGGCCGTCTTGGTGAAGAGCTGAGCCATTTATTATTTTGTCCCTTCCCCATTCCCTCCTTTTGTTCTCATCTGTGAACTAAAGCTCCTTCCGCAGAACTTAGAGGGGAGTGGACAGACCAACATCATGCATCACTACTGCTGGTTCTCAAGGTCCAGGTTTGTGGAATTATATTACAGTGATATTCTGATTTTGACACATACCCAGGTCCAGTTATCCTGGGTCAGGAACCCTAAGCCTGTTTATTTTCCTAAAAGTACACGCCACTCAACTCCATCCTTGCAGGTAGATCCATCGTAAGGAACAATCATGATGTCTTGCCCCGAATTCAAATCTCACAGCACCAACATTGAGAGATACGGCCCTAACTCCTGGAACATTAAATACCCTAACTGTTAAGCCCAGCCACTCACCTGTACTCCAGTTTGTTCCTCTGCTGATGATGAATGTTCCCCAATCCCCCTGAAAGCTACAAGAATGGCAAGGAGGATTTCACAATTGCCAATCCTATAATTTCCTGGGGGAAGGGAGATTGGAGTGAGAGACAAGAGAGATAAGAAACAGGATTCGGTCCAAACTTCTGCTGGAGTCAAGGATCTCGTCTCTCTGGGAAGTAGGGTACGTAATGCAGTGGACCTTTTCAAGAGGGTTTTTTGAATTTGTGGTTGATAGATATCGGCTATAAAAAGAAATGTACTTAATTATTAATTGTATTCACTCGGTAGACTCTCTATAGTTCCTTTACACTATGGGTACTCTTATGATGTCATACCAGGTTCAAAAGAAATACACCATCTCCCTCTGGTTGGGAACCTTCAATAAGGAACGCTTAACTCAAGGTTCTCCAGCTAGGAGTATCTACAATACAATATAGTAGTTTAGGCACAATTTAGCTACTACTTCCACTGACAAGAAAATATCTTTAAACATTAGTCTTTAACATACCTGATAATTGTTTTCATTAGAAGTATAATGCTGCCAATCTAAAACATAAGCAATAATCAAGATAAATACGCAGCTTGTCTCAATTATTATTTGCATCAACTAAAGTTGTGTTGGGAATACAATGAGTTCAATTGCCTTGTGCATGAACAGTTCTCTTTACTGTCTTTTGCGTATACAAAATGGAGTCAATCAAGTTCTTGTTTGCTAGAAGTGCTCTTCACCTTGTAGCACCTTTAAATAAACGTTTCTTCGTGTCCTCGTTAAACAAAATTTAAAAAAATGCAGAGTAATAAAGGAAAGCAATAATTAAGCTTACCGCGATGTTTAGGAGTAAAGGAAACGTGCTACCGTATTGTTTCAGGAGTTGCTAAGCAACGTTTTCTCAAGTTCTGTCTTTCTTTTTCAGGAAACTGGAAGACGTGTCGGGGAAGGAATTCAGGTAACACCAGGGACCGGACCGGAACTTGCCGCAGCAGAACAAGAAGGAAGACTGGAGCATGCGTTGGAGAAACACCGGAGCTAGACTGGAGTCGGGTAAGTACCAGGATCACCAACGAGGCAAAGCATTTCTTTGTTAGCGGGCGCGGTTTAAATACTCTTGCGCTCTGCTTCTGTTTCTAAAGCACGTGTGCACGTTTCTGTCAGTTTACACGTGTTTGGATGATGCCGGTTGATTTCTTTCTGCGTGTGTGCGTGTGCTGAGTCATCCTGAAAACTTCAAGTGCTCGTTTCTGTCAGTTTGAACCTGTTTGGCTCACGTTGTTTAATTCCTTATGTTCATGCCAAAGAGAACGTGTACTGAGTCATCCTGGAAACTTTCTGAAAGTGCTATATGCAAGTAACATAATGCGCTCTTCGTAGTTTAAATACCTTTCACACAAAATAAAACGTGAAATGCACAATAACACAATTTTTACAGTACCACTGTATTCTTGGTTTAAGAATAAATGACCAGGAATTTAGTTGTACAATATTTCAGGAAATCAATGATAAATTCTTGCCACCTATAACAGTCCCCCCCCCCAAAGGTCTTCCAATGGGACAGGGTTTGTCTGGATGCAGAGCATGAAAATTCCGAATAAGTCTTGGGCGTGCACATGATTTTCAGGTTCCCAGGTTCTTTCTGAGGCATCATAACCTTTTCAGTCGATAAGATAGTATAACCGACCACGCATTCTCTTAGCATCCAATATACGTTGTACCTCATATTCTAGATGATCTCCTACAACTACTGGTGGTGGTGGATTATCCTTCCTTGTCAAAGGGTGATAGGGTTTAAGAAGGGACACATGAAAGACTGGATGGATGTCGTACTCTTCTGGTAAATCTAATTTAATTGAGACGGGTTTCAAAATTTTACATATAGGGTATGGACCAATGAATTTCGTTTTTAATTTCTTGAGACCTTCCAATTGAATGTTCCTAGTGGATAACCAAACTAAGGGGCCGATTACGATGGCGGACAGACTGGAGTCCGTCTGCCATCGTGGTGGGGACCGGGACCGTCCGCAATACATGTGGCGGTCCCGCACACCACCATGGCGGTCGCATTTTGTATTTTAACATTGCGGCGGGTGCTGCTGACAGCAGCACCCGCCACGAAGTTAAAATGGCATGTTGTGCATTTCACTGCACTACGTCGCAGGCATCAAACGGTGCAGTGAAATGTCCCCGTGCACCCAAACCTCCCCCCAACATAAGGGGGCCCGCAACGGGCCCCCGAAACCAATCTCCACCAGCCTTTCAATGGCGGTTTACCCGCCAAGGAAAGGCTGGCTGGAGACAGCATTGTGATCTGGCGGACGGTGCCTGCTAGGCACCGCCACCATTTCATTGATGCAGACCGCTCCGCTCGCAACGATTGCCTGTGGCGATTCCGTGGCGGACGGTCTTTGCGTCCGGCGCGGTCCGATCGCAATTCCCTCCGCCATCGTAATGTGGCGGGGGGAAAATCGCGGTCCGATTGCGGAAGGACCGCCACCGCATGGCTGGCGGTGATGGGCCTTCCGCAATCGTAATCGGCCCCTAAGTCTCCTATTTTATAGGATGGTACAGGTGTTCGATGCTTATCTACAATAATTTTTGTACGAATTTTATTTTTTACTAGACTAGCCTTGGCTTTTTCCTGTAAATCATGTAGTTGTTTCAACCTTTCGGAAACCGCTGGCATAGTTTCTAGTTGATTGGGTAGCGTGGTTGGAAGGGAACGTGGATGGAACCCAGTTAGAAAGAAAAAGGAGAACAACCCAAAGCTGAATGAATGCTATTATTATATGAAAATTCAGCTAATGGTAGAGCTACATCACATTGCGACGTTGTTGTAGACGTTCAGCAACGTAAACTTTGCTCCAGATATTGATTTATTTTTTCAGTCTGGCCGTCAGTTTGAGGATGACTGGCGGAAGAAAAGGCTATCTCGATTCCTAAGTGTGTACATAGGGTTTTCCAAACTTTTGAGATGAATTGGGGGCCACGGTCTGAAATACTTTTATTAGGGAGGCCATGTAATTTTACGATATTTTTTAGAAAAATATCACTGAATTCAGATGCACTAGGTAACTTCCTTAGAGGAATGAAATGACTCATCTTTGACAGTAGATCAACTACTACTAATATTGTGGTATGATTGTTTGAATTAGGCAAATCAGTGATGAAATCTAGACTAATAATATGCCATGGTGTTGAAGGAACTGGTAAGGGTTGTAATAAACCTGCTGGGGCTATATGCTGTGACTTATTTCGTGCACAAACTGGACATGTTTTGATATACTGTTGTACATCATTTCTGAGGTTGTTCCACCAGAAATTCCGTAGACACAACTCAAGTGTTTTCTTCATACCAGGATGACCTACTATACTTGAATCATGATTCCATCTGAGTACTTGTTGTCTTAGAGAATCTTGTGGAATAAAGAGTTTATTATCGTGAAAAAAGTATCCATCTTGAATAGAATTCTATTTATTATGCAGCCATTGCTGCTGATCCAGTGTTTGGGAATTTTTTTTAACTTCTGTTAGAAAGATGTCTACTTGAGTTACTGCTACTACCTTCTCAGGAGGAATAATGTTTTGAAGTGGGAATTGTTCTTCCTTGTGGTCATTGGTTTTCAATCTAGATAGGGTATCAGATAGAATCTGTTTCTGACCGGGACGATAGGTAATTAGGAAGTCAAATTCACTAAAAAAATGTAACCATCGCATTTGTCTAGGGGTAAGTGACTTCACTGACGTAAACAATTGAAGATTTTTGTGGTCTGCGAATATGGTTATGGTGTGTTTCGCACCTAGCAGGTGATGTCTCCATTCCAAAAATACTGCTTTTATCGCCAATAATTCACGTTCAGCCACTGTATAATTTTGTTCAGCAGGGCAATACTTTTCGTGAGTAATACGCGATGGGATGTAAATGACCTGTGCTTGAATCTTTCTGCATTAAAACACCTTCTAAGGCATTTTGAGAAGCGTCGGCTTCCACAAAAAACGGTTGATCTGGATGTATTAGAATGGGTGCAGTAGTGAAGGCTTTTTTTAACATTTGGAATGCTTCTTCAGCATCAGAATTTCAATGGAAGTTCTGACCTTTTCGTAGCAACTATGGAATGGGAGTGACTATTTCCGAGAATTTTGCAATGAATCGTCTATAAAAGTTAGCAAATCCAAGTACCCGTTGCGTTTCTTTTACAGACGTGGGTGCAGGCCGATTCAATATGGCTTCTACTTTCTTTGGGTCCATGGTAATTCCTTCAGGGGAAAGCCAGTATCCTAAAAACTCCACTGATTTTACATTAAAGACGCATTTTTCTAATTTAGTGTACAGAGAGTTTTCTTTTAATCTTTGTAGGACAGAACGAACATGATGTGTATGTTCCTCCACTGTTCTGGAAAAGATTAGTATGTCATCAATATAAACGATGATGCAAATGTCTAGGAAATCATGGAGAACGTCATTTATAAAATATTGAAATGCCGCTGGGCGTTACAAAGACCAAATGGCATAACCGTATATTCAAAAAGGCCAAATTTTGTACGGAATGCGGTTTTTCATTCGTCTCCTTCCTTAATGCGAATGAGGTGGTACACGCCTCGTAAATCTAATTTAGTACAAATGGTGGAACCTTTGATTTGATTTAGAAGAACTGGAATCATGGGTAGTGGATAGCGATTTTTTATGGTAGCTTTATTAATCGTGCGATAGTCAATACAGGCCCTAAGATCGCCAGATTTCTTGGCTACAAAACAAAGTGGCGATGAAACAGGAGATGTTGAATGCCTGATAAATTCAATCCATAATAACTCATCCAGATATTTTTTTAAATACTGGGTCTCTGGTTCGGTCAGTGCATAAATTCTACTGCACGGCAGAAAAGCACCAGGTATTAAATCTATTCTGCAATCATACACCCTGTGTGGTGGTAATTGTGTGGCTTGAACAGGGTCAAAAACATCGGCAAAATCTTTATATTCCTTGGGTAATTGGGGAGAGTCATTCGAATGAGATTCTTGTTCATTCAGAGTACTGGCACAAAATGGAATTATTGGGTCCTGAGCTTCTTGATAACAATGGATTCTGCAATATGATGAATCTAGTGTGATAGTTCTTTTAATACAGTCTATTTTTGGGTTATGCAACTCTAACCAGGGTGCCCCGAGTATAACTCCGAACGTGGGTGTGTCGATTAAATCAAAAACATCAAAAACGGTTTCCTCAGTATGCCCATTCTCACTGACCAAGGTTAGGGGTGCTGTGTGAAATCTAATTAGACCAGAAGAAAGAGCCGAACCATCGACAGCTCTAACAGGTTCAGGTTCTGGTTTAGTGACTTGTGGAACTCCCAGTTTTTTGGCTAATCCTAAGTCAACAAAGTTACCGGTTGCGCCTGAATCGATCAATACTGAAAGACTATGGGGCACATGCATCAAGGGATTTTGCGATCGCAAACAGTGCGATTCGCAAAAATCGGCCGTTTGCAATCGCAAAATGGCCTCTTGCAATGCATGAAAGTCTTTGGGATGCGCAATTTAGGTAATCGCAATTTTTTGCGATTTCCTAAATTGCAATTGCATTTAAGGAATCGCAATTTGTGATTCCTTAAATGCAATGCTAGAAGCACTTTGAAATAGCGATTTCGCTATTTTGGCTTGCAAATTACCGAAAAATTAAACTGGTCGGTAATTTGCAAGAACTTTGAAAAATGCACTAAGGTGCATTTTTCAAAGTTTCATGTTACACACACACACATGCCCTTGGTGCATGTGTGTGCGCAACATGGGTGCACATTTCAATTTCAGGGGTGCAACTACATAGCGATTCCTACATGCATGGGCTTTTGCGATTCCTTAATTATACATTAAAACAATTTACACGATTATAGTGACTGGGACATAGCCACGGCAGCTGTGGGCTAGGCAGGTATAAAGATTTTAGGCTCCCTAAATAGGGAAGGGGAGGGTAGCATTGTCTAACTGTACCACGTGTTACGGGTTAGGCGACCCCCATACATGTAAGGGATGTCTGAACAAAGTGGCAGGTGTTTAGGCAGTTATTGGGGCGATCTTGGCGGGGTTACAGCTGGCATTGGACTAGAGTCATCTGGGAGGGTCTCACTTTTTCCTCTAAGCCATATTGTAAAGGGTTCCCATATGTCTTTCGGACGAGATGCCGATGGCATAAAGTCCCAGAATGCAGCTAACTGCTCCTGACAATAGGCTATGTCTTGCACCCACGCAGCCACACATGGAGTTCTAGGGGCACCCCAGTGTCTAGCTAGTCTACGCTTCGCGAGCAGTAGCATCATAGCCGCTAAACGACGTTTCTCAGGTGGGATTTCCTCTACGTAACCCAGCAATGCCACCAGTGGGGTACATTCCAGTGACAATCTGGTGACAGCCTGTATGGTGTCATATACCCCTTCCCAGAATTTAAGGTAGCGGCTTCACGTCTGCATTTCCAGCATCGCGAATCTGGACGTAACCCCAGTTTGCGTAACTGCATGGGGGTGCGATACATCCTGTGTAGGAATTTAAAATGGATAAGCCTCAGCTTGTAGTTCGGGGATAAATATCTCAGCTGTGAGCAACAGAATGACCATTGTTCGTCTGTAGGCAGTTCTTCCAAGTCTGTCCTCCACTACGCTAGAGCCCTGGGGGCAGCCCATGGGGTGTTTGTTTGCATGAGGTTATTTAACCTAGTAATCAATCTACGAGGTGATGGTGTAGTTAATAGGTGTTCTAGCGTCTTCATGATAGCTGGAGGGGTTGGGAAAGTTGGGTGTATTGTCTTGCAAGTGGCTCGGAGTTTATAATATAGGAGTAATTCCAGGAGTGGTATTTGAGCGCCTTCCTGGCTTTGTGGCGGCTCTAGAAATGTGTCCTGTGGGTAAAGGTCCCCTAATGTAGAAATGCCCAGTTTACGGGCATGTGATATTGAGCCCTTATCATTAAGAAAGGGAAAGTGTGAATGATGCGCAATTGGAGTGGAGGGTGCGTAGAGCAGTGGGGTCCCAGCACGTTTCCTTAAAGTTTCCCAGGCCCAACGTAGGGTTTCGACTGTTTATTTCGTTGGCAGATCTGTGGTAGGGTTTATATACAAAGCAAACACAAGGAGATGATGGACGGAGCGCTGAAACTTTTCAGACACTCACCCCCAGTCACAGATCTGGGTTGAATCCATCATCGTTCTTTAGCTCACTTCACCACCCCAGTTCAGACACAGCTATATGCAAATCAGTCTTGACCCTGTGCCTCATGGGAACAGTCCAGCCCGAACTGCCAAGCCATGTCTTCCCTGGACCGGAAACAAGCATCCTGGGACCGGTTTCGGGCTAACAGCCCTCATCAGCCAGGCTAGCTTGAATCCAGTGGCAAAGTGAGCAAGGGACCCACGTCTGGGCATACCCTGCCAACTTAGGGCGAACAAAGCAAACACAAGGAGATGATGGATGGAGCGCTGAAACTTTTCAGACACTCACCCCCAGTCACAGATCTGGGTTGAATCCATCATCGTTCTTTGGCTCACTTCACCACCCCAGTTCAGACACAGCTATATGCAAATCATTCTTGACCCTGTGCCTCATGGGAACAGTCCAGCCCGAACTGCCAAGCCACGTCTTCCCTGGACCGGAAACAAGCATCCTGGGACCGGTATCGGGCTAACAGCCCTCATCAGCCAGGCTAGCTTGAATCCAGTGGCAAAGTGAGCAAGGGACCCACGTCTGGGCATACCCTGCCAACTTAGGGCGAACAAAGCAAACACAAGGAGATGATGGACGGAGCGCTGAAACCTTTCAGACACTCACCCCCAGTCACAGATCTGGGTTGAATCCATCATCGTTCTTTAGCTCACTTCACCACCCCAGTTCAGACACAGCTATATGCAAATCAGTCTTGACTCTGTGCCTCATGGGAACAGTCCAGCCCGAACTGCCAAGCCATGTCTTCCGTGGACCGGAAACAAGCATCCTGCACAGGGGTGGGGTCAGCCAAATCTCTCTCAATGGCCACATGCGGCTGGAACGGGATGGGGTGTATCCAGAAATGAAGAAATTGGGCTTTGGCACATAATGCGTAAAGTTCAAGGTCAGGAGCTCCCATCCCTCCCCCCGATAGTGGACATGTCAGCAGGTCCCAGCTCACCCATGGTTGTCTTCCGGCCCAAACCAGGGCGATCATGATAGAGCGCAGGGATTTTAAAAAGGCTTGGGTTAAAGGTATGGGTATGTTAACGAATAGGTATAGAAATTTAGGGAGAACAATCATTTTGGTTATAGCTATTCTGCCAGCCAGTGACAAAGGCAGAGCAGCCCAGAATTTAGATTTGCGCTCCAACCAGTCCAATAACTTGCCAAAGTTCATACGCCATATGTGTTGCAAGTCTCTACTTAGCCACACACCAAGGTACTTAATAGCGCCATCAGCCCATATAAGCGGAAATTCCAAGTCAGTTTCCAGCGGGACTTCAGTTAGAGGTAAAATAGAGGATTTTGACCAATTAATTTGTATGCCAGACATTCCCCCATATCGAAGGACTTCTCTCAGTACTGTATTCAGGTTTTCAACTGGTTTACGAATATATAATGTTATATTGTCAGCGTACATTGATATTATAAGGCTTCTATCTGTGAATCCTAGTCCACGGGTGGTATGGTGCTGACGAATTCTAGCAGCTAAAGGCTCCATCACCACTGCAAATAGCAGCGGTGAAAGTGGGCATCCTTGCCTAGTGCCGTGGGTTATATAAAATGGTTCCGATATTAGATCATTTGCTCTGAGCAGGGCTGTAGGTTTAGTATAGAGCAGGCTTATCAGTTTAATAAAATTAGGACTGAACCCCAGCCTAGGTAGAATAGTGAATAAGAATGGCCACTCCAAGGAATCAAATGCCTTGGTTGCGTCGAGAAACACTGCAATGGCCGGTAGTTGGGGGTCAATTTGGTGGACCGTGGCAAAGAATGTGCGCAAATTGTGGGCTGTTGACCTGCCCGGAATAAATCCGGATTGGTCTGGGCTGGCGATGAGCGGTAAAAGCGGCTGCAGTCTGTTGGCAATTAGTTTGGCTAGAATCTTTGCATCCACATTGATTAACGAAAGGGGTCTATATGAGTCACAAAGATTTGTTTTTTTGTCCGGTTTTAAAAGGGAAATTATCACTGCCTCACGCATAGTCGGCGGCAGGATTCCTTTCTCTAACGACTCCTGATACACATCTAGCAACCGGGGTGCCAGTTCTTCTGCTTATGTCTTATAGAATGTAGTGGTCAGTCCGTCTAGCCCAGGTGCCTTTTCGCCAGGTAAGCTGCTAATGACTTGTGTGATGTCTTCGACAGAGAAAGTTACATCTAGATAAGCTCTGTGGGCGTCGCTGAGCCAGAGTAGTTCGATTGAGTCCAAATATTCACCGAGATCGGGGTGGGGTGCATATTGCGTGGCTGTATATAATGAGGAATAGAATCTAGTGAGATACTCGTGCGTAGCCTCTTGCCCTTTGATGGGGGATGAGTTTTCGTCCAGCAGCTCGGCTATAAAGGTAGGGGATGTGTGCTGCTTGAGTGCATTGGCAAGGGTTCTACCTGGCCTGTTGCCCTCCCCATAGCTGCGTGCTCTTGCATTTTTCCCCAAGAAATGGGACACCCTATCCGCCTCTTCTTCAAATTCCGAGATTTTCCCCCGTATGGACGCTAAGTGCCTGGGTTCCCTAGTCTGAAAGAACAGTAGCTCAATGGATTTGATGTCCTGCTCCAGTTTCACTAGAGTAGATCGAATAGATCTCAGCACCCCAGATTGCTTAGAGATGCAAGCCTCTATAATTACTACCTTGAAAGCTTCCCACAAGGTTGAGGGAGAGTCCACCGACCCTTCATTAGTGGAAAAGTACTGTGTAATGTCAGTTTTAATCTCTTCTCTGAATGCGGCATCTAGGAGAGCGTGCGGTGGAAGACGCCAACTGAACGCACGGGCGATGTTTGAGGTATCTTCCAGCGCAACACCACTGTGGCATGGTCAGACAGCGTGCGTGCTAGATGCAGCACGTCTATGGTCCAGGATGCAATATCGCATGTTACAAGCCAGTAGTCCAGTCTGGACCAGGCATTGTGGTGTGAAGTGATACATGTTCCCTTCCTAGTGGTTGGGTTCCTGCTTCGCCAAATATCAGTAAGACCGTGCTCCAGTATAATATCATTTAGCTGCTGGGTTGCCTTGAAATGTGGGTTACGTGGGGCTCCGACTCTATCCCAGTCATTGTTAAGAGTAACGTTGAAGTCCCCGCCCCAGATGACCTTGTCTCCCCCTGTTGCCATTACCTTAGCCCATACAGTGAGAAAGAATTGTGGGTCATCCACATTTGGACCGTAGATGGCTACTAAGGTGACCTTTGTTGTCATGAGGGTGCCAGTTAAAATGATATAGGGCCCTTCCGGGTCTATCTGTGTATGTGTGGTTGACCAGCCGAGGCCACGCCTAATCAGCAACGAAACCCCCCCTAGCGCTAGTTGGAATACGGGGCTGAGTGTATCTCTCCCCAATATTTATTTTTTAGTTTGGGATCAGAATCGTATTTCAAGTGAGTTTCTTGAAGGAAGCACACGTCTATGCGTTGCCTGTTTAAGTATGCATGTATCGACCGTGCTTTTCTAAAATCATTAAGCCCTCTTACGTTCCATGTGAGGAATTTATTCTCAGTCATTTCTCAGCAGGAAAGGTGTATAGTATGTTTTTTGTGTGGGAAGGGCGCACTATGGAGCGTCATAAAAGAAAAAATAGATGGCATTACACTTCTCTCCTCTGTGTATAGAGTAGAATTTAACATGACTATTGGAAAAAACCAAGGTGCTATTCACTCTTTGCAAATACCGTGCAGTTAATGACCATGTGTCTGAATATGCTGTGAACTCCCTGTCCCACCCACCACCCACATCAACCTCCCAAATAGGTTGTGACTTATGACCTCCCTCCCTCCCCTGAAATACCCCTTTAACAAAACAAAAGCACATGGGAGATCTCCCTGTGGGGCTTGGGACGCGGGTTCTACCTGCCATGTGGCAGGGTGGCCAGGCTGTGGCGTGTGAGGCGGAATCTGCCAAATGAGAAGCTTGCACCTTTATACAACACTGAACAGTGAAACACATATTACTGTGGCCGGTGTAACTAATGTTATTATCATAACTGATGCAAATATAGACAAACGTGCGTGACTAGATGCACAACTAATGAATAAACATGTCAATCATTGTTGCTTAAGTTCTGTTCTGAAGCGGTTTGTTGTGAGGAGCGGAGAGGCGACTTTCTTGCACATATATGCTTGGTGTACTTTAGGGCTGACTTAGCATCAGTGAAAAATTGTGCTTGCCCTTCGTGCGTGATTTTGAACTTGGCTGTATATAACATAGCATATGGAATGGAGACATTCTGCAGGATGCGTTTGAGTTATAGGGCTTTTGTCTCTGGCTGCCCTGAAAATTGCGTCCCTGTCCCTATAGTTCAGAAGACGTGCTATTATTGGACGTGGCGTTGCTCCAGGCGGGGGTCTAAGGCCCAGTGAGCGATGTGCCCGCTCGACGATCATGACTTGCGAGAGTACTGGCCCAAATAAGTCTCGTAATAAGTCTTCTATGTATGGCTCCATTTTCGGAATGGCAGTGGATTCTGGCAGTCCAATAATTCTTAGGTTATTGCGCCTAGAGCGCGCCTCCAAATCTTCCTTTTTAGCTTTTATTACAGCCAGCACTTTTTCCATGTTGAGTATTTGTGTTTTGGAGTCGGCTTGAGAGTCTTGGGTATCGGATAACCTATTCCCCAGAGTATCAAGTCGGCCCTCGTGTATGTCCACACGTTTTTTTACTGTGTCAAGGCTTGAGGTGAGTGCGTCGATCTTATTATCGATTGTTTTGATGACTGAGCGCACGTCAAGCAAGATAGTTCGCAGGTCTTCCTCTTGCTGCTCTATGTGTCCGGCTCGGGGCCTGCGTCATTTGTACGGGTTTGGCGTTTGTTTTCAAAAGGGAGCTTCGCCTGTTTGGGGTCAGTCTTCCCCATTGGGACAGGTGGTATGAGTACAATATAAGGTGACAAAAGGCCTAGATGCCGTGGGTCCAATGCAGGATGTCAAAAACCTCTTTGGCTTTCCACCTTAAACGTGTGTGGCGCAGGCCGGTGTTACTGTTGGTCGAGCACTGTGTCTCGTACAGGATTGGTGCAGTCCCTTGCCTACGCCGTTGGAGCCCCTTAATTTGGAGGGCACTAGGGTCGCCTCGGGGGGGGAGGAGCCGGCGCCCATGTGATCCGGCGGGTGGGGGTTTACACGCTGCGCTGATGAGTGCCCGAGCAGGCCCGAAAGGAGAGGCCCCCGTACCCCCAAACCAGACCACCCCGCCGACTTCCTTAGCGCGGGAGGCGTGGAGGGGAAAGCAGAGGCCTACTCGATCCCGCCACCCACCCGGGCAAACCACCTCGCCCAGCAGCACACCAATGCGCCAGCGCGGCCGGGAGCCTCCGCGGCCAGGGCCCAGACACACCGCCAACCACAGCACGGCCCTAGCGGTCACAGTGTACCGATTGGGACCCAGGCGTAGTCAGCAGGAGTGCGCACGGCCCACACTCACCGCAGTACTCGGCAACGCCGCACCACCTTCTTCCTCAGGCAAACACAGTTGGTGCTCCCCGCAGCTGCAGCATTCCGACACGGGCAACGGCTGGATCAGCTCTCTACCTCCGGCCCCAAGTATCGTCACGGAGACACACAATCACTTTCGCCCCTGGCTCTTGATCGCCGCTACCACCACGTATGAAGTTAATAAATCCGGTTATGTACCGGACTCCGGCATCCGTCGGATGTTGTCTACCATGCTCCTCGCGCAGACACGGCACAGCGCAGTTGGTGGCGTCCGGGGACTCGGGGGCACACCAGGCTGGTTATACGTCTCGGTGGTGTGCGGCGGCCATGTTTCCCTTCCAGCCAGGCCGCAGCTTGTCGGGTTGAATACAGCGGTTTCCACACAGTCCCCAACGACCAAATGTTGCACAGTCAACGCGACTTGTGTTGGCAATAGATTCCGCTGCTTGGCGGCGACAGATTCCTGGTGCAGATGGCGATGATTCAGGATATTTAAGCCTGGCCTGCAGAGCCCCTTCAGGAGGCGGCCAGACTGCAGCACGGCGTAGCCACGCCCCGCCTAATAGTTACTACCCTTGATTCCCCTCGAGGTCTTTCACTTTTCCTTTCTCCTAACCTATGATCAAGTTTGACCACGAGGTCTAAAAATTCTGTATAATCTTCAGGCAAATTAACTATGTGAGCTAAAGAATCTTTTAACTCATCCCTGAGACCTCAGTAAAACAGAGAAGTTCTTTTTTCTTCACGCCAGTGAGTTTCAGAAAGCAATCTGTTAAAGTTTGTTATGTAAGTTAACAAGTCTTTGGATCCTTGACGTAGATTTAACAGTTCGTTATCAGATGACTGAATAAAAACATGTTTAGCAAAAAGGCGTGACATGGCTGCTTTGAAGGCAACAAAGTTATGTTGTAAAGGGTTGTTATTATCTACCAATGGTATTGCCCAGTTAGCAGCTACACCTCCCAGATAGGAAATAATGAAGGCAACTCTAGAAGTGTATGTATTAAAAATCTGTGGTTTACATAAGAAATGCAATTGGCAACGACTCATGAATGATGCAAAGTGACCACTTTCACCAGTAAATCGTTCAGGATTTGCCAAGGGAACAGGACTTGGTGAAACTATTTAACCTGAAGATTCTAGTCTGGATGTTGAGTAGAAGAACTAGGAGGGGAAAAGATTAAGCCAAATTTAGGAGGGGCTAAAATTGGTCGAGTATCTGACATCCTAGGATCACTCCAATGTGTGAATTCAGATTTAGTTCTAATTACTTGCTGCCTAAGTGTATGATTTTCTTGTCGGAGTTGCTGCATTTCCTCTGTTAACTTTTGAATGACTTCTGTCACCTGGGAAGAGTCAGTATTAGTCTGGTCAAACTCCATGGTAGCCCAAATCAGGAGAGGAATAAATATAAGAGTATGTGGCTTCGCCTTCTGTTAAGCCCAGCCACTCACCTGTACTCCAGTTTGTTCCTCTGCTGATGCTGAATGTTCCCCAATCCCCCTGAAAGCTACAAGAATGGCAAGGAGGATTTCACAATTGCCAATCCTATAATTTCCTGGGGGAAGGGGGATTGGAGTGAGAGACAAGAGAGATAAGAAACAGGATTCGGTCCAAACTTCTGCTGGAGTCAAGGATCTCGTCTCTCTGGGAAGTAGGGTACGTAATGCAGTGGACCTTTTCAGGAGGGTTTTTTGAATTCGTGGTTGATAGATATCGGCTATAAAAAGAAATGTACTTAATTATTAATTGTATTCACTCAGTAGACTTTCTATAGTTCCTTTACACTATGGGTACTCTTATGATGTCATACCAGGTTCAAAAGAAATACACCATCTCCCTCTGGTTGGTAACCTTCAATAAGGAACGCTTAACTCAAGGTTCTCCAGCTAGGAGTATCTACAATACAATATAGTAGTTTAGGCACAATTTAGCTACTACTTCCACTGACAAGAAAATATCTTTAAACATTAGTCTTTAACATACCTTATAATTGTCTTCATTAGAAGTATAATGCTCCCAATCTAAAACATAAGCAACAATCAAGATAAATACGCAAGTTTTCTCAATTATTAATTGCATCAACTAAAGTTGTGTTGGGAATACAATGAGTTCAATTGCCTTGTGCATGAACAGTTCTCTTTACTGTCTTTTGCAGTCTTTTGCGTATACAAGATGGAGTCAATCAAGTTCTTGTTTGCTAGAAGTGCTCTTGACCTTGTAGCACCTTTAAATAAACGTTTCTTCATGTCCTCGTTAAACAAAATAAAAGAAAATGCAGAGTCATAAAGGAAAGCGATAATTAAGCTTACCGCGATGTTCAGGAGTAAAGGAAACGTGTTACCGTATTGTTTCAGGAGCTGCTAAGCAACGTTTTCTGAAGTTCTGTCTTTCTTTTTCAGGAAACCGGAAGACACGTCGGGGAAGGAATTCAGGTAACACCAGGGACCGGACCTGAACTTGCCGCAGCAGAACAAGAAGGAAGACTGGAGCATGCGTTGGAGAAACACCAGAGCTAGACTGGAGTCGGGTAAGTACCAGGATCACCAACGAGGCGAAGCATTTCTTTGTTAGCGGGCGCGGTTTAAATACTCTTGCGCTCCGCTTCTGTTTCTAAAGCACATGTGCACGTTTTTGTCAGTTTACACGTGTTTGGATGATGCCGGTTGATTTTTTTCTGCGTGTGTGCGTGTGCTGAGTCATCCTGAAGATTTCAAGTGCACGTTTCTATCAGTTTGAACGTGTTTGGCTCACGTTGTTTAATTCCTTTTGTTCATGCCAAAGAGAACGTGTACTGAGTCATCCTGGAAACTTTCTGAAAGTGCTATATGCAAGTAACATAATGCGCTCTTCGTAGTTTAAATACCTTTCACACAAAATAAAACGTGAAATGCACAATAACACAATTTTTACAGTACCACTGTATTCTTGGTTTAAGAATAAATAACCAGGCATTTAGTTGTACAATATTTCAGGAAATCAATGATAAATTCTTGCCACCTATAACACTAACAATCTCTCCAAAACCTCTATGAAAAAGTTCAAACACAACCTACTCAAACAATTTCCGGAACAACTAATAGCAGACACCTACCTCAGCGCAGACAAGTGTATTCTGAAAACTGATTTCATTTTCTATTCAAAACGTGCAAGAAAATGGAGAAACCTTATCCCTCTTCATTTACAAGTTACAAACTCAGTCAAAATTCCTTATTGAACCAAATTCCCCATTAGCCCGTCCCAGAGCTTCAGAGGAGTGGTCATCATATCCATCTTCAGGACAGGGAACATATAAATTCAAGCACCAGATCAACACCTCACCATCTTTGACTGACATTTCCCGACACTCATCTCCCTTATTGCACAACACATTCCAGTTCTGCAATCATCCCTCTCTTCTCCATCCCAGACTGACAACCCAGCACCAATTCTCAAGCACAACCCCACTTACATTACCCACTAACGTCACCACCCACACGAGTTCTAATGGCTACACAGTAACCCAGACCGCGGTCATACTTTTTGGTCATGAAATTGCCAGTTCTAATCCAGGGATCACCACAGCACTCACCCTAGTCCCTTTGAACACAAACATTACCTCCAAAATGGAACATACCCAGCCAAAATAAACAACACTTCCAACCTCAATGCCTCTGACCACCCCATGAATACGAGTCATTCTTCTGCTACGGACATCGGAACCACAGCCTGTCCCCCCTCTTGTGGCACTAGAACTCCCCCGACCTACTGAACACAACCCTTAGCCAAATAGAAAATAAACTTGATGCCCTTGCCGAAGAAATGTCTCACATAAAAATGGATCTCCTGACCCAGACTAAGTTGTTATGCAAACCCAACTCTATGCCAGGAAAAATGATTCCCCATAAAGGATCTCCAACTCACAGTATGCAAACCTCCATCCGACATGGTCACCTATCGCACAGACCCCAACCAGCCCTCAATCTTCCATCTCCTTCTGAAGGGATATCACTTAGTAAATCATACTGCTCTAAAGCACCCCAAAGGACCTCCAAGCCCCCATCCAGAATCCCAGTAATCTTCATCACAAAAATAATCCCTCGAACAAAGACAGTACCCAGACCCCCTGCTCAATACACCAGTATCCAAACACTCCACTCTCTAAACAATAGTCCTGACTCCCTAATCTGCTTCATCTTCAACCTCAGCTCAGCAGTTAAATACATAACAGAAATAGCTGAAACTATACTAACAGTTTGAATTGACATTGCATTCTTAACCGAAACTTGGCTCAACGAACACTTACCTCCATACTCGATCTGCTTCCACCACTCGGCTATTCCATTATACGACAAGACAGACCAGGACTTATAGAAAGCAGACCAGTGATCATTCATAAAGAAGTCATCCTTCTCAGCACCTTTGAGACAACAAACTACTCGACATTTGAATACCTAGGAGTTGTATTTATAACAAAAGGTGCAACTCCCAACAAACTTCACACCATCTACCACCCCCCAGTAATCGCTCAATCTTCACCAAAGAACTATCTGACCTGATAACACGGTTATCTCTAACTGACACCAAGGACATGTTCTTAGATTATTTCAATCTTCACTGGAATGCCACAGATATAACCTAATAAATTTGCTCGAAATCAATGACTTCAAGCAACTCTGCAAAGAACAGACCCACAACAAAGGTGCTACTCTAGATAATTGCTGGAAATGATCTTGTCTCTCTCCGATCCATCACCCCATCGACTGGTCAGATCACCACCTCATACACTTCAATCTCAAGGCTAACCCCAGATCCTACCCAGCCACATCCAGCAGATGCACGCACTGGGCGAAGAACATTCAACAAATTCCCCTTTCAGAACTGGAAACCAGGATCAATACCCAACTACATTCACACCCTCATCTACGCACGGTAGATGACCTCACCGCCCACTATAACTCAGCGATGACAAACCTGCTTGACCAAGTGACCTGCTCAAACTCAAGAGATCCAGAAAGACCCAGTCTAGATCCTGGTTCAATCTAGATCTAAACACAAAGAGGAGGCAACTAAGAATGACTGAAAGATTATGGAGACAGAACCCTTCACTGACGCACCTCGCTCTCCTCAGGTCTGAACATCTCTCCTACAAGAAACACATCTTTAGAGAAAAGGCTCCTTTCTGTTGCACTCAACTTGACCGTGCACAGAACAGACCTCTTCAACATAATAAAACAACAAACTACCCTCACCTCATCATGATATAATAGCCACCAGTGAACGCTGTGAAGAAATATCTAACTTCTTTACTGAGGAAATAGCGAAAATTGAACAATCTCTTATCCACATCACAAGTCGGATTCCTCAGCCCTACCGCTTCGACGACGCACCCATCTCCATGCCAACTTCCCCTCCAGGCTCTACCTCAGACCCGAGCTATCCACAAATATCTAGAGTCAATAATGATCGCCTACTGCTGAAAAACAATGCCAATTGGTCAGACTTCAAACCGTTGACAGAAGGAGACGTGACCAAGATAATTGCAAACATGAAGGCTACATACCATACTACCGACCGATCCCCTCCCCTCCAACCAGGCCAAGTCACACCCATTCTCAAAAAACCTGGGACAGACCCTAACGACCTCACCAACTTCAGACCTGTCACCAACCTTCCTTAGCAAAAGCAATCAAAAAGTGCGTCTTGATACAACTTAACCAACACATCAATGAGTTCAACCTCCACAACACCTTCAATCAGGATTCAGAAAAGGTTGTAGCACGGATTCTGCTATGCTCAATATATCCGATGACATTCTCAGAACCTTAGATAAAGGCGACTCCTGTCTTCTAATCCCACTTGAGCTATCGGCGGCATTTGACACAGTTAATTACCAAACTTTACTTGAGACCCTCAAGAATCTCACTGGTATCAATGGCGCCATCATGAGATGGTTTGTGTCCTATCTACAACATCACTCTGAACAAATAAAAATCAGCAGCTGTCTATCTCAACCTACACCAGATCCACAAGACGTTCCACAAGGCTCTATCCTCTCTCCAGCCCTTTTTAATCTCTTCATGAAACCCCTCAAAGTTATTCTGAACCAGGCGGGTGTTAAATGCCACTTATATATGCATATGACACAACTTTACTACAAAATAACATCTCACAGAGACATTGGCCATCTGAATACCACACTAAACAAGATACAAACCTAGCTAAGCACCAGTCACTTAAAGCTGAATCCCAATAAAGCCAAACTTTTACTCTTTCCTCCCAAGGACAAGCCTTTGCCAATCCAATAAGGGCTCAAGAACCTGGACGCACTAAACTGTTCTCTTTCACTCTCCAACTCCGTGAAGTCCCTGGGAATCCTCCTTCATAAATACATGTAAGTGAAAAAACACATCAATAACTCAGCCAAAGGGTCACTATAAACCATACAACATCTCCAAAAAATCAAACCTTTGATTCCCCCTGATGATCTAAAGACTTTAGTGCAATCACTAGTCCTCTCGAAACTCGACTACGGTAACACCATCATCACTGGGACCCCGAAAAGTCACCTTGAGCCTCTAAGAACAACTCTTAATGCAGCCACCAGACTCGTCACAGGAACCAAACGGTTCAACCACATCTCACCTGCTCTCAAGAGTCTCAATTGGCTTTCCATAGAAGGAAGATGCATCTTCAAGACAGGTTGTATCGCCCACAAAGCCCTTCATTCTGCAAACTCTAATTATCTGGAAAGCAAAAATATCGAGAGCAGAAAGAAGTTGGGCCCCGAGAAGCTCCAACTCACTTCTTCTCATCCCTCTCAACCTGAGATAAACAAAATCCTAGAAGTGTTCGTTCTCAGGAAACGCTTCAAGGATTTGGAACTCACTTCCTAAGGATCTCCACTGTAATCCCTCTCATACTTGTTTCAAACAGAACCTCAAATCTCTATTGCTGAACAAATGCTTCAGCTCTCTACCAACCTGATTCATTTATACCCATGATCCCACTACACCCACAGATCACTTAATAAATCTGTCTAAATCTGTTGCTAACACCATGATCTATAATGTTGTATTATTCTTTACCCTCTGGTATACTTATATAATGTTGTATTGGTTTATTCCCTCTGGTAATACGATGTCAACCCATACAAATCCACATATACTATGGAACCCGCTCACATGACCTGTAAAGCGCTCTGATACCCTCAGGTTTAGCTAGCGCTATATTGTACTCTCAAATAAATTAATAAATATACAGCAGGGCTGGCCTCTGAGGGTTCAAGGCAGGCTCCAGGCAGCAAAGCAGCCCTTCCAGGTACAGCAGCAGTCTGGCATAGTACACAGCAGGTCACAGCAGCAGGCAATCCTCAGAGTCCTTCCGCAGGTCCAGTAGTGAACTGAACAGTGGGTCTGACGGTCCTATTTTTATACCCTGGTGCCCTTCTTCTGGAAGGTGGGAGAAGTTTCTGGAAAGGTTCTTTGAAGTGCATGGAATTTCTTGACTCCTCTTACTGGCTCCAAGCTGGCTGCAGTGACAACACAGGGCTGTAAGCCCTTTGTGTGAAGGCAGAGCACAGGCTATTCAAGTGTAAGTGGGGCTGTGCTCAGCTCCGCCCTCATCCTGCCAGCAGATGGCCCATTCAGGCACACTGAATCCCTCTATTGTATGACTGTCTGGGAGGAATTCACAAAGTCTAACTGTTAGTTACACCCAGTCCTTTGACCCAGGCCAGGCCACAAGCACAAAAGGACTTAGGGCCAGAAAATGCCAACTTTCTAAAAGTTACATTTTCAAAATTGTAATGAAAAATATGAGATTACCATTAAAGGGGGTTTATCATTACAATTCTCATAGGTACCAAACATGGGAATTACAGCTTGTTAAATCCCCAATGTTATCTTATGGGAGGGGTAGGCCTCACAGTAGTGAAAAATGAATTTGGGAGTTTTTCACTATCAGGATATGTAAAACATAAAAGTACATGTCCAACCTTTTAATCAAATGATGTTGGATCCCGCACTCCTGGTATGCAAATTATAAACAAAGGTATTCTTTTTCAAAAATAGTTCATGTGCATGCACTGAGGTATCAGCCCCTAGACCTGGGTGTATTGAAAGATTCTGTTGCACCCCTCCCCCCCCCCACTGGGAGGTGTCCCTCTAGTTGCACAGCCCAAAATCCAACACGGATTGCTCAAGTCCAATGGTTCAAATGCTTCAACATGTCCTTTAATTAAATTAAAGCTTCATATATTCATCGTGTAATTTTCATGAAATATGCTCTTCTTCCAAACAAGATATTTTATTTCCACAAACATGTGTATTAACCCCAATGCATTTCGGGCGTATTCCCTCCCTTCATCAGGGGTTGGTTCCTAAACAAACCGAGAACAGGCGAATGAGACGAATTTATAGACTTGAGCAATCCGTGTTGGATTTTGGGCTGTGCAACTAGAGGGACACCTCCCAGTGGGGGGGGTGCAACACAACCTTTTAATCACACAGCCCCCTGTCATATGGGCTACCTAGGGCCTACCTTAGAGGTGACTTGTATGTAATAAAAGGGGAGTTCAAGGCTTGGCAAGCGTGTTTACATGCCAAGTGGACGGGGGCGTGGTCTCGCCGAGCAGCGTAATGGCCGCTCCTTGAGCGAGCTCCGCCGGCCGAGACAAGATCCGGCATTAATCCATCCTTAAACCGCACCTGGGGTGATAAGATTGCCGATATTTATTTACCCGACGTGGAGTGGAGCAGATCGATACCACTCCGAGAGGCGAAACGAGCTCTGTCTGACCCTGCGACTGCACGCCACGCTCGACCTCGTAACAATGTTCGCCTACTTGGTATTCCTGAAACTATGGCCATTACCAAAATGGAAACGTTTGTGGAGGAGGTATTGCGAGACCTGTTTGGAGCTGATCTCTCACCGGTCTTCATTGTGGAACGTGCCCATCGCACATTGGGACCTCGACCTCCTGTGGGCGCCACTCCGCGTCCAATCCTTGCCCGTCTGCTGAACTACCGGGACATGGATGTGGTGCTCCGCCTTGCCAGGGAAAGGGGTACCATTCAATACAAGGGCAACACAATCTCATTCTTTCCGGACTTTACCCCAACAGTCCAGGCGGCAAGACGTGAATTTGTTCCAGTTAAACGCTTGCTGCAACAGGCGGAGATCCCTTACGCCCTACTGTACCCCGCCAAATTGAAGGTCACGCACGAGGGCACTCCTCACTTTTTCACGGACACTAAGTAAGCGATGAAATTTGCAAAACACGTCGGGGGGAAGAGACACACCACCGGGGCCAAAGGTCAGAAGAGCCCCGAGAGGACCCTAAGTGACAATGATTGAACGCTAATAGTTGTTAGTGATGGACGTCCCATTGCCATGTCTTCTAATATCTCAAATGCATAGGCGCTGTGATTCAGTTTACCTAGTTACTGACAGTCTTAGCTCTGAATTCCGGTACACGCTGGGGTTAAAGTTTAGTGATGCTGAATGTTCACCATAGTGGCAGTATATATTTCTCGGCCACCTCGCCTAAGGGCTGGGATGTATGCCAGTAACTCCACGCCCCAGGGGAGAGTTCCCATGCACTATTACCAGGTCTTGTCCTGGGTCTTCTTGATGTCTTTGTTTTGGGAGGGTGGATTTAATGCACAACCTAATTGGGGGTTGGTGTGGGTGGGGGAGGGGCTGGGTTTGTTGTAGTTGTTAAGTTGGACAGGAATGCAATATACTGCTCTATACATAACGTTATTGTTATTCCCGTACAAAGGGTACATGGCTCAAAATGGCGGAGTGGACCGAGCCACCCCCATAGAACGCAACTATTACTACTACTGCTGTGGCAGGCAAGATTATGTTATGGTTATTTGGCTACTTTGATGGCATGACTACTGTCAGATTTTTAACTTGGAATGTCCGTGGTTTGAATGATTGCAGAAAGACCAAAATATAGTTGGAGGTTGGCCCCTAGCGCCTTACTTGATCAGGCCTTTAAAGAAGAGATACACAAGGACATTGAAGAATTCTTTGATACGAACACTGGGTCTGTTTCCTCATATGCGATATTGTGGGAGGCCTTTAAGATGGTAGTGCAGGATAAGTGCATATCAAGGCATGCAGGAGTACTCAAGGCTATTAGGTGCACGCTGGCCTCTTTGGAAACCCGTATTAAGGAGCTAGAGTCTGATTATTTAAAATCCGCAGACCATACAATATTACCGAGAATTAGGGAGCGCATATCTGAATTTGAGGAGGAGGCGCAAAGAGAGGTAAAATTTCTAGGAAAATATACACAAGCTAGGTGCTATGGGGAGGGTGATCGACCGGGGAAAACCCTAGCTAACTTACTGAGACCGTCACGCACAACTGCCTATATATCTGAAGTTATTGGTGGCAACTCCAAGGTCATTAGAGGTCCCTGCGAGGTGCTTGAGGAATTTAAAAAATACTACAACAAACTATATACTGCCACGCATTGTGCGGAGCCCGGAAGAGCTTTTGTCCTTTCTTGAGTCCATAGAGCTGCTGTGGCTGAGCAGGGCCCATAGGGAATATCTGGACGAGCCCTTCACTGTTCATGACGTTCTGCAGGTAATTGGCAGCCTACCGGCAGCCAAAGCTCCTGGCTCTGATGGGTTAACTACCGAATTCTATAAGGCGTACGCGGATATCTTAGCACTTCAATTATTGGCAGTATTTCAGGAAGCCCAAGATACTGGCGAACTCCCTCCATCAGTGCGTGAGGCGATAATCCTTACACTTCTGAAACCAGGGAAACCTGGTAAGAGATGGACTCGTACAGGCCGCTATCCCTAATTAATATAGATGCAAAGATCTATGCAAAATTATTGGCCAACAGGTTACAGCCCTTGCTTCTCATGATCGCGAGACCCGATCAATCCGGGTTTATACCCGGAAGGTCTACCGCTCACAAGCTCCGCACCTTCTTCACTGTGTTACATTATCTAAACCCAACTACCAAAGCGCTTGTGGCGTTTCTTGACGCCACGAAAGCGTTTGAGGCTTTGGAATGGCCCTATCTGTTCGCCATCCTAGGGAGGATGGGTCTCAGTCCCAACTTCATTGCTCTAATTAAATTACTGTACACAAGACCGTCGGCAAGGCTGCGCATGAACGGCTTGATCTCCAGTCCTTTTGACATCTCTCGCGGGACAAGACAGGGCTGCCCCTTGTCCCTGCTACTGTTTGCTATAGCGATGGAACCGATAGCGGCCAGGATACGTCAACATCACGCTGCCAGGGGATTGGGGTTTAGCTCTAGAGGGCTTTTGATCTCGTTATATGCAGACGACATGACGCTATATATAAGCGAACCGGAGGTCAACCTTGCACCACTACTCAGGGAGCTCACGAAATTTGGCGGGTTATCAGGTATATTCATAAATTGGTCCAAATCGACCCTGTTCCCCCTAACGCCGGCCACTAAGCCTTTTGATTAACACTGGGCGTAGTAGTTTTGCTACGCGGAACTCCGCGAAGTTACAAAAAAACTCAGCGAAGTTCGGCGAGTGGCGGAGTGCAGTGCGAACTGCAGTTTGTGCTGGTATTCCTGCCGCTCGGGTAGAATTTCTACCCGAGCGGCAGCTCGCGCTCGCGAACTTACCGTTCGCGATTGCGAGCGGGGAAAAAACTCTGCTGCACATCGCGAAGCGGAGTTTTCTGCACTCCGCGAGCTCCACGGAGTGCAGAAAACTCCACAAACGGAGCGAAGTTCACCGCCCAGACCTACTTTTGATCAAGAATTCCCACTCAGGTGGGCGGAGGGCCCGGTAAAATATTTAGGCATCTAGTTAAGTTGCGACGTGCAAGAAATATGGAATCTGAACTTTGGCCGCGCCATTGCCTGGCTGGAAGGGAAAGTTGGGGTGTGGGCCAAGCTACTGCTCTCTCTCGCTGGCAGAATACCCATAGCGAAGATGATCGTTCTACCCAAGTTTCTGTATCTATTTATCAACATACCGCTCCCAATGACACAGTCGTTTTTTAATACCCTTCGATCTCTCATGATTTCCTTGGTCAGGGCGGGGAAGCAGGCTCGCGTGAGCTGGGAGATACTTACCCTCCCCTTGGCACAAGGGGGGCTGGGAGCTCCGGATATGCCGCTATACGCATATTGTGCACAAGCACAGTTTTTACATTTTTGGATACATCCAGTTCCGTTCCAGCCTCACGTGGCTGTTGAGTTGGACATGGCAGCCCCTGTCCCCCTTCAGGTAGCCGTGTATAAAAAATACAGCTGACCTAGAGACGGTATAGACACTGTTGAGACCCTGCGGTGGGCCTGGGAACGTCTACGTATTAGAGCTGGACTGGAGACACAATATGCTCCGTCAATCCCTCTGCCTTACAATCCACAGATCCCGGCTATGTGCGATGGCGGAAATGTGACACTGGCATCATCAATGGGGCTCGAAACATTTGCAGATTTATACCCCGAAGATGAGTTTTGTCCTCCACCAGATGTGGACACGGAAAACTCAAAGTATTTTTCTTCTCTCTTCCTCTATTTTAAAGTTAGAGCCACGTGTAGACAAATGCACTCCTCATTCCCGAAATCCCCTGTGCAGCTGCCAGCCCTTGAACAATTGATAAACACGGCCAGTTCCCGCAGACTTATAACACGGCTGTATTGTTCTGTGCAAACCTCGTCACCCATAGTTATGCCTACGGCCCAACAAGACTGGAATACAGAACTAGATGGGCAGGTGACAGATGAGAAGTGGGTCTTCTGCTGCGGCCAACTGCAGGTACTCTCACCCAACTATAAATTGAGATTAATACACTTCAAATACATACACCGGTTCTACAGAACCCCTAGTCAACTTTCCCGCATGGCCTACTACCAGATTCTAGATGCTGGAGATGTGGCTACACTCCTGCCACTTTTTTACATATGTCCTGGAACTGTCCGCCCATTGCTGCCTACTGGACTGCCATCTTTAATAAGATTCACGTTATTTTAGGGGCACCCCATGAACCGAATCCGATAATAGGCCTTCTTGGCTATGTTAAAGACACTAAGGCCGAGCACCGTAAATTGCATGCTTTATTACTCCTGATGGCCAAACGCAGGGTATCTATACACTGGGGGGAAAGAAGGGCTCCTACAGTTAAAGCTTGGATCACAGACGTCACATTCAGCCACAGTCAACTGTCGACGTTTTGGGAGCTGATGCCTGCGGCCTCCAGGCAGAGAAATATATGGGAGCCATTTCAGGACTGGTTAAAGTCACTGCAGGAGGATGTATCTACCCCTCCTGACCCTGGTGTGACTAGCGACACAGTGCCATCAGGGGCGCATTCTGTGAGTCATCCAGACTAGTTTGCTTACATCAAATTGGCAGGTATGTCTTAAAACATGCAGTTCTTGTGGGTGGTGGGTGCCGAAGCAATACTAGCTGTAACTCCTGCGGTTGACTGCTCTGGAGTTGATCCGGCCCGATGTCCCTTGTATATGGTGTGATGATGAGCGTTGTATAGTAAGCCTTGTATCTGCTTATCAAGATGGTAGATTGCTGTTTCCTTTTTGTGTTTCATTTTATTTTAGTTTATGTTTGCTTGCTCACGTGCTCAGACTTATGCGATCTCTATGATGTCCTATATCAATAACGTGAGATGTTTGTATTTTGTAAAATGCTAATAAACAAATTTAAAAAAAGAAAATGCCAAGTGGACATGGCAGTGTGACACTGCACTCAGGCTGCAATGGCAGGTCTGAAACATGTTTTGGAGGTTACTTGAGTGGGTGGCACAATAAGTGCTGCAGGCCCACTGGCAGCATTTAATTTACAGGCCCTGGCTACATAGTATTCCACTCTACAAGGGACTTATAAGTAAGTTAAATATGCCAATTAGGTATAGGCCATGTTTAGGGTAGTGAGCACAAGCACTTTAACACTAGTTAGCAGTGGTAAAGTGCACAGAGTCCTAAGGCCAACAAAAGCGAAATCCTGCTGAAATTGGAGGTAAATTGGCAAAACGTTTGGGGAAGACCACCCTAAGGCTTACAGGTCTAACATTATTTTTTTTTTTTGGTGTCACTGAAAAAAACTAAAGGTTAAATAGACATTATAGACAGTATGGTAATAAAATCTTAGCTTAAATTATTTTTTAAACTTTAGAAATTAACTGAAAAAACAAAGGTTAAATAGTTAGGAGTTGAAATAAGTAAAAAATGAATGCTTAAAAAACAAAAAAAATACTGAAATTACAAAACTATTAATTACGCCCCGTCATGCACTGCTTATGACCTCATATATTGCATCACTCATGACATGTTAAATGATAGCATTGAGGACATCACTGATGCCTTCCGTTGTTGGAGCCCATACCCCTATCCCCTCCCTCCTGCCCTTTATGTTGCATTATGCCACCTCTCTCTCTTGCCCTCCATGGTCTGTTGTGGCGCCACTGTCCCCTTTGTGTACCCAGCACGGTCTGCTGTGCTGACCCTGCCTCTTTCCCCTACCATCTATTGTATGAGTTCAGAATCTCCCCCCTCCCTTCTGCTGTCCATGGTCCTTTGTGCTATGCCCCTGCCCCCTCCCTCTTGCCCAGCATAGTCTGTTGTGCTGCCAGAGCCCTTCCCATCTGCCCTGCATAGTCAACTTGCTGCCCCTGACCCTCTCCCACCTTCCCTCCGTTGTTTGTGTGTGTGCCCTTATTCCCTCCCTGCTGCTGTCCATGGTGTGTTGTGCTTCCAGCATAGTCAGCTTCCTGCACCTGCCCTGCCCCCTTAACCTTCATTGTCCATATGTGGGCTCCTCCACCCTCCCTCCTACCCTTCATGGCCTGTTGTGCTGCCACTGCTCCTCCTGCCTTCCCCGTGTCGTCTGTTGTGCGGACACTTCTCCTCCCGCCAGCTTGCTGTCCCTATCCCCCGGCCCTCCATTGTCCGAGCCCAAGCCCCAACCTCTCCCCTGCTGCCATTCATGGTCCATTGTGTTGCCACTGCCGCTCCCTCCTGACCTCCATGGTCTGCTGTGCTGCCACTCTCCTGCCCACCTGTCCTACACAGCCAGTTGTGCTGCAACTGTCCCTCCTGCCTGCCCTGCGTAGTTAACTTGTCGCCCGTACCACCTCCTGCTCTCCATTGTCTGAGTCCATGCCCCTATGCCCTCCTTCCTACCTTTTATAGTCAGTTGGTGTGCCCCTGCCCCTTCCCTCCTATCCACTATGGTTTGTTGTGTTGCCACTGTCCCTCCCACCTGCCCTGACCCGCCAGCTTGTTGCCCCTCCCCCTGCCCTCCAGTGTCCATGTGTGTGCTCCTACCCCCCTCCCTCCATGGTCTGTTGTGCTACCACTTACGGCCTGCCTGCCCTATATGGTCTGTTGTGCTGCCACTACCCTGCCTGCATGATCAGCTTGCTGCCCATGCCACCTTCTTCCTTCCCTCCACTGTTTGTGTCTCTACCCCATCCCTCCTGCCCTCCATGGTCTGTTGTGCTTCCACTGCCCCTCCCTCCTGCAATCTATGGTTCGTTGTGTTGCCACAACTTCTTTTGCCTGCCCTGCCTTGTTGGTTTGCTGCATCTGTACACTGCCCCGCTGCCCTCAATGGTCCGTTGTCCTGCCTCTGACCCTCTTGCCTGCCTCTGTGTGGTCCATTGTGCTGCCACAGCCCCTCCAGCCAGCCGGCGTCATCAACTTGCTGCCTTTACCCATGCTTCTACTCCCTCCTCCCTGCCCTCAACTGTCTAATGAACACACTAGCATTCTGTATTTATTAGAAAAGTGTGGCACACCTGACATCAGTTGATGGAATCAAAACTGTAAAACGTAAAGCATTTCCTTCAGAAATCAGAGTGGCCTTTTTCTCATAGAAATTATGGGCCGGATGTACAAAAGCTTTTTGCATTCCTTAACAGGCCGAATCACAATTTCAGCCTGTTAAGGAATGCAAACAGCCTTTTCATATGTACAAAGGCCAAAAACCGGTCGCAATTTGCAATTTCTACCCGGTAGAAATCACAAATTGTGACCGCGATTTAGGAAATGCAAATAGGGATTGCCTATTTGCGTTTTCTGAAGCACATGTATAAAGCATTTCCTAAATGCGAATTGAGCATTTAGGAAATGCTATTACCATCAACTCAAAGTCGATGGTAACCATGCGCAAAATTAAGAAATGCATTTAAAAATGCATTTTTTAATGTGACGTGAAGCACACATACGCCCTTAGGGCATATGTGCACTTACATGTGCACTACAAATTTTGGGGTGCCTCCAGGGGGGGCTCAAGCCCAGCGGCACCCTTGGGTTTGGATTTTCTAAATTGTGATTTCCTATTGGGAAATCACAATTTTGGAAATGCAAACCATTTCCTATTTGGCCCATAGGTGGGAATGCAAACACTATTTAGAAAATGCAAAATTAGAATTTCGTACATCTGGCCCAATGTTTAGTGCTCCAAAAAGGTAAATTGAGGACACATTTTGTGTGTTCTCAAATAATCCTCACTTGTGTGTTCTTAATAGAATTGAAAATTCTTGACACTACAGCTGAAATTTATTTTTATTCTATGTCAGGGCCGGACTGGATTATGCATGTTTAAAGCTGATTAAAGGCTCCAGATGCTACAGTTACAAAAGGTTTGTAATAAAACATTTCTCTCCTCCCCTTCGCGGCCAAAGTCACCGAGAGACTCATAAACGCCCAGCTGACCGCCTTCATAGAAGAGAACTCCATCCTGGACGCCTCCCAGTCTGGATTCCGCAGCAACCACAGCATCGATACCGCCTTCCTCGCCGCCACCGATGACATCCGCATGCTACTGGATCTGAAAGAGACACGTTAGTGACAGATTCCTTACCTTAGAATATCCCCAGGCGTCAGGCTGGATCCGGAAAGTTTTGCGTAGCAGTACCCTTGCGCGTCGGTAGGCGGCGTCGTGCGGCTCCGCGTCCGTCGTCGGCGTCGTGATCGCCGGGATGACGTCGCGGGCAGTACTTAGGCGCCGCCCCTGCGCGCTGACGTCAGTTCTTCTTTTTCCGCGCCAGCAAGCGCAGATCCGGGAAGAGCAGTGCCCTGGTCAATTTTTGACCATACTTTTTGGTGATTTTTTCACTGTTTTTTCCAAATTAAAGGTGTCGTAGGGATGCCCGGCTTCAAGCGATGCGGCGCCTGTGCGCGGATGATGTCCGTCACCGACCCGCATTGGGAGTGTCTCTTCTGCCTCGGCCGAGGCCACGACACCGAGTCTTGTCCCGAATGCCAGGCCCTCAACCCGAAAGCTTTGCGAGAGCGGTCTCGAAAGCTCCTCGAGGCCCGGCATTCGGCTCCACGGAGGCCCCGGTCGCGTGAGAGGTCCAGGGGTCGCTCGCGGAGTGCACACCGGTCGTCGGCGTCGAAGTCTTCTTCGTCCGGTAAGTCTAAGCACAAGAAGTCCAAGAAGCATCGTCGCTCTCGGACTTCGCCTCGCCGGTCTCGCGACTCGGCTGAGGCCCCTCCCGGCACCGTCCCCGCCCCCGCGGCCCCGGACTTGCCTGTGGAGTCGCCCCCGCCATACCCGCCCTTCCCGGGTTCGGGGGCGGATCCGGCCAAGGTACAGGAGTTCCTGTCGGCCATGGCCCGCCTCTTCGGGCCTTCAGGCCCCTCCGGTGCGCCTTCGGGCCCCGCGGGCCCTGATGGGGTTGCTCCGGCGTCGCCGGCGGCTCCGGCCCCGGCGTCGCCCGTGCCTCCAGCCTCGATCCCGGCTCCGGCTTCGGCCCCGGCCTCGATCCCGGCTCCACAACCCCCATCGACGCCGGTCGACCTCACGACACCTCCGCCGGCGCCGATGTCTCCGGTGCCGTTCTCGACGCCGCCCTGGGCTCCGGGCGGCGTCGTCCCCCAGTTCCTTCCGGCTCCGGACATGGACCCGGAGCGACGTCGCTCGACGCCGGCTCCGGCGCCGATGGGACCTTGGGTCCCAAATGTCCCTCCTCCTCCTTATTTTGAACCAGAGGAGGACCAGGAGGACTGGGAGGGGTCTGATGACCCTCTGACGCGCAACTGTCAGTATGATGAGGACTGGACAGAGAGTCTAGGGGAGGCCAGTGGTCTGGATACTTCCCCTGACACTGGCATGCTGTCTCCTCCCGTGGCTACGGAGGAGGGGGCCAATTTTGGTACGGTGTTGCGTAGGGCTGCTGGGGCCTTACGTCTCCAGCTCCCTACTTTGACGGTCAAGCCTAACATCTTGACAGAGGTGCTTCAGCCGGCAGCCTCCTCTGCGGAGACTGTGCTGCCGTTTAACGACGCCCTCACTGACGTTCTTTTGGGCGCCTGGTCCAAGCCCAACACAGGGGCTCCTGTGGATCGGAACGTGTCACGACGCCATCGCCCTGCTCCGGGCGACCCCCTGTTTCTTTCTGTCCACCCCACTCCTGAGAGCTTGGTTGTCCAAGCCTCCGCTTCCCAAACCGCCTTCCCTACCGCTCCTCCGGATAGGGAATCCAAACGCCTGGATCAGTTTGGGAAGAAAGGTTTTTCTTCCTCCAGTGCTGGCTTGCGGTCCGTTAACACCGCTTGTCTTTTGGGCCGATATACCCACTCCCTGTGGGATTCGGTGGCGGATGTTTTGCCCCAGTGCCCTGAGGAGGTCCAGGCACTGCTTTCCCGCGCCATTGCGGAAGGAAGGGATGCGGCCAAATACACTATCCGTTGTGGCCTTGACACCGCCGACTCGCTGGGCAGGTCGATTGCAACGACGGTGGCGCTCCGACGCCACGCCTGGCTGAGAACCACTGGTTTTTCAGGGGATGTCCAGAATACTCTCATGGACATGCCCTTTGATGGAGTCGGTCTTTTTGGGTCCAAAGCAGACCATGCGTTGGAGCGCTTTAAGGACTCACGGGCTACTGCCAAGTCCCTGGGCCTTTCTGCTACACGCCCTCCGCTGCCTTCTGCTTTTCGCCCCTATCGTGGCCACGGTAGGGGCGCCCTTCACGTCAGCAGCCCAGCCACCGGCCCGCGCAGCAGGCGTCTTCGCGTGGCCGAGGACGTGGATTCCGCCGTGGCGGATCGGGCAACCAGCGTGCGGGTCAGGCCACTACCTCCAACCCGTCCGCGGCCTCCAAGCCCTCCTAGTCCCTCCTTTCAGGTGCACGGCACGCCAGTAGGGGGCAGGGTCCGCCATCACCTTCCCCACTGGCGCACCATCACCTCGGACAGGTGGGTCTTGGACATTGTCCGAAGGGGCTACTCCCTCCCCTTCGAGACCACCCCCCAGCCATGCCACCTCAATTCCACCGCATGTCAGGGGATCACTTGGTGCTTCTACAGAAGGAAGTCACGGCCCTCTTGACCAAGAGGGCCATCGAGCATGTTCCGACCCCAGAAGTAGGGCGTGGTTGCTACTCCCACTACTTTCTGGTGCCCAAAAAGGACAAGGAGGACATGCGTCCTATCTTGGACCTCCGGAACGTCAATCGCTTCCTCCGGAAGGAGAAGTTCAAGATGCTCACCCTAGCTCAGGTCTTGACTGCCCTCGACCCTGGAGACTGGTTGGTAGCGTTGGACTTGCAGGACGCGTATTTCCACATCCCCGTCCTGCCGGCCCACCGGCGTTACCTTCGGTTCACGGTAGGCCCCGAGCATTTTCAGTTCACCGTGCTCCCCTTTGGCCTTACAAGTGCCCCTCGGGTGTTCACGAAAGTGATGGCGGTGGTCGCAGCTCATCTGCGCCGGGCAGGTGTTTCAGTCTTCCCCTACCTCGACGACTGGCTGCTGAAGGCGGGCTCGTCCCAGGCAGTCGTCTCCCACCTCCAGACTACGGCCGAACTCCTGCACTCGCTGGGGTTCTCCATCAATGTGCCGAAGTCGCATCTAATTCCTTCTCCACAGCTCCTTTTCATCGGAGCAGTTCTGGACACGACGCAGTTTCGGGCCTATCCTCCCGAACGGCGAGTCCGGGATATTCAGGCTATGATTCCGATCTTTCGGCCTTTATCCTGGGTTTCGGTACGGATGACCCTGAGGCTGCTGGGCCTCATGGCCTCCTGCATCCTGCTGGTCAATCATGCCAGATGGCATATGCGGGCTCTGCAGTGGGACCTGAAGTTCCAGTGGGCGCAGCACCAGGGCAACCTGTCCGATCACGTCCAGATCTCGGAGGGGACTGCAAAACAGTTGCAGTGGTGGCTCTCGAACCGGCAATGGGTCATGGGCAGATCCCTCTCCCTTCCCCAGCCAGAGCATACAGTTGTGACGGACGCGTCCCTTCTGGGATGGGGCGGTCACATGGGAGAGGCGGAGATCAGAGGCCTCTGGTCTCCGGCGGAGTCCCGGCTCCATATCAACCTTCTGGAGCTCCGGGCGATCCGGCTTGCACTCAAGGCATTCCTTCCCTCTGTCAAAGGGAAGGTAGTGCAGGTGTTCACAGACAACACCACCGCCATGTGGTACTGCAACAAACAGGGCGGGGTGGGGTCTTGGACCCTTTGTCAGGAGGCTCTGCGCCTCTGGACATGGCTGGAACATCAGGGCATGTTCCTGATGGTTCAACACCTGGCAGGTTCTCTGAACGCCAGGGCGGACGAACCTGCAGCCGCAGGTGCATGATGGATCACGAATGGCGTCTTCACTCGGAAGTGGCGCAAGGACTCTTTCTACAGTGGGGAGAGCCTTGGTTAGATCTATTCGCCACCGAAGAGAATGCGCAATGTCATCAGTTCTGCGCGTTGGAATTTCCAAGGCGGCACTCGCTCGGCGACGCTTTTCGTCGCGAGTGGAGTTGCGGTCTGTTGTACGCCTTTCCGCCTATACCACTTCTACCCAGAGTGTTGAAGAAGATTCGGCACGACCGGGCCCAAGTCATTCTTGTGGCTCCGGACTGGGCTCGAAGAGTTTGGTATCCCGAGCTACTCAATATGAGCATAGATCCCCCGATCCGTCTGCCTCTTCGGGAGGATCTTCTGTCGCAGCAGCAGGGGACGGTCCTCCACCCGAACCTGTCCAGTCTACACCTGCTTGCGTGGAGATTGAGCGGCGGCAGTTGATTCCTTTCGACTTGCCTCCCGAAGTTTGTGATGCGATTCTGGCAGCCAGGCGTCCCTCCACTAAGGTGGTATACGCCTGCAGGTGGAACAAATTTGTGGCATGGTGCACAGCAAAGGCTGTGGATCCCCTTTCTGCCCCTCTTTCTGAGGTCCTTCTGTTCCTTCTCTCTCTGGCCCAACAGGGTTCTGCCCTGGGTACCATCAAGGGTTATCTTTGTGCTATCTCGGCCTTCCTCAGGCTCCCTGATCAGCCCTCCCTTTTCAAGTCCCCTGTTGTTAACAGGTTCTTAAAAGGCATTACTCACCTCTTCCCTCCTGTTCCGTTTGTAATGCCTCAGTGGGACTTGAACTTGGTTCTTACCTTTTAATGTGCGCTCCCTTTGAGCCTCTGCATAACTGTCCTCTTCGTCTTCTGACTCTGAAGACAGCCTTTCTGGTGGCCATCACCTCCGCTCGGCGGGTGAGTGAGCTCCAGGCTCTATCTTGCAAACCTCCCTTTCTGTCTGTTCATCCAGACAAGGTTGTTCTTCGGACGCGTCCGTCCTTCTTGCCAAAGGTGGTTACTGCTTTCCACATTGGGCAGACCATCACTTTGCCCACCTTCTTTCCGCCTCCGCATCCTTCCAGAGAGGAAGAGAGGCTCCACCGTCTGGACCCAAAACGTGCGCTCTCTTTCTATATTGACCGCACAAAACACTTCCGGGTGGATGACCAGCTCTTTGTTGGCTACGTGGGCGCCAAAAAGGTCGGGCGGTGCACAAGAGGACCATCTCCCGCTGGGTTACCTTGTGCATCAAGACCTGCTATTCTTTGGCCAAGAAGGAGCCTCCTGTTGGGCTGCGTGCCCATTCCACCAGGGCAACGGCTGCTACCACGGCCTTGGGCCGCGGTGTTCCGCTGCCGGTTATCTGTCAGGCAGCTACGTGGGCCTCGCTGCACACGTTTACAAAGCATTACTGCCTTGACAGTCAGGTCCGGAGGGACGGCTTCTTTGGCCGTTCTGTCCTCCAGGACTTCCTTGTCTGATCTTTGTTCGCAGACCCACCACCGGGGTTGGTATTGCTGGGGTATCTATTCTAAGGTAAGGAATCTGTCACTAACGTGTCTCTTTCAGATGCACAAGTTACTAACTTGTGTAACGATATATCTGTAAGAGACAGTAGTTAGTGACAGATTCCTACCGCCCCACCCATCCTCCCCGTTCTGCGAACTGATTTCTAGGGTTAAGGACATCCCTTTCAGGGCCCTAGTATTTTTCAGACACCTGTGTCAGCTTCTTGCATGGCTCTGCGTTCCTGGCGCGGAAAGTCGTGTACAGAACTGACGTCAGCGCGCAGGGGCGGCGCCTAAGTACTGCCCGCGACGTCATCCCGGCGATCACGACGCCGACGACGGACGCGGAGCCGCACGACGCCGCCTACCGACGCGCAAGGGTACTGCTACGCAAAACTTTCCGGATCCAGCCTGACGCCTGGGGATATTCTAAGGTAAGGAATCTGTCACTAACTACTGTCTCGTACAGATATATCGTTACACAAGTTAGTAACTTGTGCATCAGGGACACACCGCGGCCCTCATCCTTTTAGACCTCTCCGCAGCTTTCGACACCGTCTCACATCGCACGCTCGCAGCCAGACTTCATGGCGCGGGAATACAAGGAGCCGCCCTCGACTGGATCCAATCCTTCCTCTCCAGCAAAACCCAGAGGATTCGACTCCCTCCCTTCCTCTCCAAACCCACGGAAATCAGCTGCGGAGTACCCCAGGGATCATCACTCTGCCCCACGCTCTTCATCATCTACATGGCCCCCCTCACCGCCATCGTCAGACAGCATGGGCTCAGCATCGTATCCTACGCCGATCACACCCAGCTCATCCTCTCGCTCACGAAGAATCCCGAAGACACCAGACTATGCTTCCAGGTAGGAATGAAGAACGTGGCAGCCTGGATGAAGGACAGCTGCCTGAAGCTAAACTCAGAGAAAACCGAGGTCCTCATCCTCAGACCCTGCACCTCCGCCTGGGACAACACCTGGTGGCCCTCCGCCCTCGGGAGCCCACCCACCCCTACAGACCACGCTCGGAACCTCAGCATCATCCTTGACTCCTCCCTCTCCATGAACCGCCAGATCAACGCCGTCGCCTCCACTAGTTTCAACTGCCTTCGCATCCTCCGTAAGACCTTCAAATGGATCACCCCCGACTGCAGAAGGACCATCACCCATGCACTCATAACCAGCAGACTGGACTACGGCAACGTCCTCTATTCAGGAATTGTGGGAGGGCAGGTCGGATATGCAGACGCGGAGGCTGAATGTATTTTCCAAAAAATGGTTGTTTATTAACAGGGATCGGGGGAGTAGAGGGTATGTCTAGTGTCCCGTCGCTTTCTTCCCGTTGATCCGTCTTGGTGGCTTCGGGTTGTAGGGTCGGATCCGGCTTCTCCGTCTGGTTGGTGTCTCTCCGGAGGCTCATAAGAGAGGAGAAAAGGGGGCCATCAATCACTGTACGGAAAAGGGGGGGGTTGTATCAACTAAGAAATCCAATAGCAGGTAGGTCCGTCACCACACCCAAGTGTCATAGAGATCACGTCCAAAACAGGGTAGACTCTCGTGAAAGGCAACTAACTCCGAGGAGGATAGGAAGTGCTCAGTGCATCGGTGAGGGATAAGGGCGTACGTCGGAATTCCCAAGTATCGGAACCGTACAACACACCTGTGAAATCGGGGTTCTTTTATGTGCGTATTACCCGTGCCCCGCTTCCTCGCTCCACCTCCCGCCTCCCTCGTACCCTCCCTCACTGTCCCCTGAGACGCGGTCACTCACCGGCTCCGCCGCAACTCTCCTAAGTTGCGGCCGCTCTCCAGCGTCCTCCGGTGGGCACCACCACTCCTCGCTCCACCGCTCTTCCACTTCCTCGTCTTCTCCGATGTCGTCGTCGTCGTTCCTCGACTCCTCCTCGTCTTTCCTCCCGCAACCTCTTTCTACGTTTCTCCGCTCCTCGCCCGACCTCCTGCTTGCTCTCTCTCCGGAGTTGGTCCACGACAACTCTTCCTCGTTCCCGTCCTCTTTCATTGGTCCTGGGAGCGGACTTCCGGGGTCATCTCCTCCCACTTCCGGTCCCATGTCGATGTTCCGCTGTAGGGAAACAGGAAAGGGGGGTGTGTCTTGTCGTTTCCCCTCCGCTATCGGATCGCCTCCTTTGGGGCATAGGATACCGGAGGATGCTATATTTCTACGGGGCGGGCCCCCCAAACAGGGTAAGAATATGGCTCCCTCGCTTATCTTCCCACAGGAATCAACAAAACCCTTCTACACAAACTCCAAACCATCCAGAACGCCGCAGCCAGACTCGTCCTCGGGACACAGCGCCACGAGCACATGACCCAACACCTACGAGGCCTCCACTGGCTCCCCGTCGAGAAGAGGGTCACCTTCAAACTCCTCACCCACGCCTACAAATCCCTCAACAACATCGGACCCAAATACCTCAACGATAGATTATCCTTCCACGTACCCAATAGGAACCTCCGCTCCGCCGACCTCGCCCTGGCAGAGGTCCCCCGCATCCGCAGAAACAGAACCGGCGGGAGAGCTTTCTCCTACATCGCAGCCAAAACCTGGAACGAGCTCCCTGTGAACATCAGACGCTCCCCGACCCTGCACACGTTCAGGAAGGACCTCAAGACCTGGCTTTTCGACTGATCCGGAGCCGCTGCCACCCCCCCAGCGCCTTGAGACCCTCACGGGTGAGAAGCGCGCTATATAAACCCCTTGATTGGTCAACATATTTAATGTTTAAATCAATCAATCAGCTGCTCTTATAAACTCTTCCAATGATGATTCCAAGAGAAAATGTTTAGACGCCATGGCCCAATGTGCACAAAAATTGCTGACATTAATGCCAGCTTCAGACATGAGCCATTTAACTCACTCGGATAGAGTGGCTGGGGATGCTAGTTTAAGTGGTTTGTGTAAGGCAATAAGTAGCTGTCCTCGAATCTCGACTGGTCTTCATAATCTTTCAAGCATCTTACCACACACAATTTAACATTCTCAGGAAATGCTGGATAAGAGATACATTTTGAAAAGGTCTTTGTCGGCCCAGTAATAAGAAAAGAGACTCCCTCTGGAATGTTTACTTCATCTGTTAAGTCTACTGCACGGATGTCTAGAACTTTTGTGCAGGATATCAAACACAATAGCAGAGTCAGCTTGGCTTCCAACTCTTTTCTTGATAAATCTGAGTTATCAGGCAAGTTTTTAAAAAAAAACCTCTACACAATATTGTCATCCAACAACACCATGTATTTTGTTTTTGGAGGATTAGTTAATCTAACCCCTCTCCTCAGTTTGCAAACTAGAGGATGTTCTCCTGCTGGCTTACCCTCTATGGGCATGTGTCCAGCTGATATAGCTGATCTGTAATTATTTCCAGCCAAATGAGCCAAGAAGTTAATTATTAATGGTAACTCTTCCTCCTCTGGATCCACTTGTCTTCCATTGCAACAACATACGCGTTGTCTCCATGTAGCAGAATGTCGTTTATGGGTTGAGACTGCCCAAGCCTGTTTCTCCATGCCATGAGAGCTAACTGATTTGTTATTACTAAAGGAGGTAGTTGACTTGCTGGATCTACTAGGATTTCATGAAAAACTGTCAGGGCCATCAGGAAATTGTGCAACATTTCCAAGAGTACAGGGAACCATGGCTGTGTGCTCCATATTGGGGTCATGAATGCAAAATGAACAATTGATAGACAGAATGCAGAACAATGTCATACATTCACCCCAGTACAGAGATCTGGGCCTAAATCCATCGTTTTTTTGCTCCCCATGCCATTCCTTTTCAAACCCAGCCATATGCAAATCAGTCTTGACCCTGCGCCCAATGGGAACAGTCCAGCCCGAACTGCCAAGCCAGGTCCTCCCTGGACGGGAAACAAGCATCCTAGGACCGTTTTTGCTTTCTCGCCCTAAGTGTGCCGGGTATGCCCAGACGTGGGTCCCGGGCTCTCTGTGCCACTGGATTCAAGCTCGCCTGGCTGATGAAGGGTGATGCCCCGAAACCGGTCCCAGGATGCTTGTTTCCGGTCCAGGGAGGACCTGGCTTGGCAATTCGGGCTGGACTGTTGCCATGAGGCACAGGGTCAAGACTGATTTGTATATGGCTGGGTCTAAACTAGGGTGGCATGGTGAGCAAAAGAACGATGGATTTAACCCAGATCTATTGACTGGGAGTGAATGTTTGATTTGCTCTGCATTCCGTCCATCATCTGTGTGTCTTTTGCTTTCTCGCCATTGTGGGGTCATCTCTACTAGATCTGCCCTTTTCATCTTTAAACGTTCTGGGAATCATTACAAACATAGGAAAGGCACACTGGAAATTGACAGACCAGTCCTCTAGGAATGCATCAGCTGCCTTCACCAACGGAGCAGGTCTGCATCTGTAAAATTCTTCTAGTTCAATCAAGATGCAAATAGATCTATCTTGCATGGAACTAACATCTGTTGAATTAGCTGAAATACTTGAGGATGCAACCTCCAATTGATTGAATCTGTCTGGATCCTGGAGTTCCAGTCCGTTACTACATTCTTCTGGCCTGGAATGTACTCTGCCACCACGGAGTACTTGAGTTGGTGGCAAAAGTGCCAAAAATCCTTGGCTATCTCCACCAGCATCCTGAAGTGAGCCAGGTTTTGCTGTATCTCACCGCTGAGATGTTGCCCATCTTGAAAAGTACACAACAATTATTATTTTTAGGATGGTAAAGTTTTTATTGGGAAGGAGCCTGCCAGTAGCTCGAGACAATTGCTGTGAAGTTGTAATTCTGTTTGAGACCATCTGCCTCGTGTTAAAATATCTCCACATATGGCTCTCCAATCCTATCTGCCATCTTTTCTATTGTGAAGGAGCCTGCCAAGAGCTCCATACAATTGCTGTGAAGTTGTAATTCTGTTTGAGTCTACCTGCCTCCTGTTAAAATATTTCTGCTTTTGGCTCTCCGTTCCCATCTGCTAGTATCTGACTTTATGACTACTTCTAGTTGGGTGCCAAAAATGGCTTTGCCATCCCTAACCTCCGTGTGTTCCAAACACCATGTTAGTTCCACTCAAGCTTCATCTGAGATCTTTATCTCATCTAAGTAAGCTAGACCTTTCTGCAAATGTTTGATCTTTAGTTGTTGCAGAGCTCTGTAATGAAGCGGGCCCAGGAAGATTGGTTAAATTGAGGGTGCCAGTAGCCCCACTGAATGAGCTATTACTCGTAAGGACCCTGTCTCTCTAGTCAGGGTCGACCTCAACTTTTTGAGACATTTCACCATGGCTCCTGCTTCAGCCAAGCCCAGATTCACCAGTTTGGGGTCAATTCTCATTAATATTGATCTGCGCCTCTCAGATGAAATGGCACAATTTCCATTCCATAGCAAGCATGTGGCCTTTAGGGTCCATTCTGCCAAGATGTCAGGATTTACCACCGTCCCCGTTTCTTTTGCTAATAGAGCCAGATTGGGTGAATGTAGCATACACTGAATAAGCCTACAATGGAGTGGTGTACACTGGAGTGGCAAAGAGTGGAGTGGCATAGAGTGGAATAACGTATAGTAGAGTGGCTTAGTGTGGAGTAGATTAGCGTACAGTGGAGCAGTGGCGGCTCCTCCGCTAAGGCAGAGGAGCCTCGCCCCACTGTTTTTTTCCAGCAATATAAGAAAAAAATAAAATGATAACTCAGTTATTATCATTTTGTTTTTTTGCTTTTTGCGAGGCGGCTTTGCGACTCTGAGGCGAGGCGGCGGGGCGGGGCTTACAGAGCAGCCAAGGTGTGGTTTGCCCACACTTCCTAGTGCGCAATGACCATTAGGCCAGCCCTCTCAGGCCAACCAAACCAGTCATGCGCACTTTCCCTCTTTTCCACCCAGGCTGCAATCCCATCTGGGTGGAGAACATGCCCAGGCCCCCATGCCCCAACGCTTCATTGCAGCGTTGTGATTGGCTCTGGGGAGCCTGGGTGCTTCCAGGCTGCTTCTTGTTCCTGCTGGCGGGAGGAGGAGAGACGCGACCAGGAGGAGCAGCAAGGAGGACACGGCAAGCAGGTAAGTTAAAGTATTTTTTTAATTTAACCTGCTCAAAGTGTTGACTCACGCATACAAAGCCCTGCACAATGCAGGACTAGCTTACATCAACAAATATTTAACCTTCCACCAACCAATCAGCCACCTGCAATCCACCTCCCTCTTCATCGCAGACAACCCCCGGATAAACTGAAGCAACAGCAGCGGACACGCCTTCTCACACCTGGCAGCCAAAGTCTGGAACAACCTTCCCCTGTAGCTCACCACCTCATCGCTTTAGCAATTCAGGAAAGGACTCAAGACCTGGATATTCAAATAAATAGATCACCCCAAAGAAAGCAGCTACTCCAATACCTTGAGACCTTCATGGGTGATTTGCCGCACTTAACAAATCCTTGATTGATTGATTGTAAGAGATGGCGTGAGAATGTTGTTTGTATACAGAGTACTGTGGTGGTGGTGGTGTTTCTAATCCAAATAGTGCAAAGTGAATACATTCCAGAAATTGAAGATCCACATTCTGTAGCAATGAAGCTATGCAAGCAAGAAGAATTACAGATTCCCTAGGAGTGTGTTGATTTAGTTTACAGTCACAATAATACCCAACTCGTTAAAAGATGGTGTCTAGTGGAGACATGGGTCATCAAACTCTAAGCCCAGGGATTGTATAAGTGCCACACAACCTAGCAGACATCTTAGCGCCAAGACCTTTTGAGAACGATTGGGAAATGAATACCATAAAAAACCTGTTTGCAAATCTACAGTTCTATGCTTCCATGTAGTAGCATCCTCTTACTTCAGAAAATTAGAGATTTAAATTGTTAAAATTGATATGCAGATTGTTTCTTACATAGTTCAAATGCTTCTAGGCACAGGAGTTTGTCACAAAATTCCTCAAACCACCATCAAAATACTAGTTTGACCCTGACATTCATTTTTATAACCAGAATTGCACAAACCTGACTCTTATGTTTCTTTGGAGACGCAAAATGATTAATCTGATGTATTTTTGAGTAAGCACACTGCAATTGAAGCTTGTCATGGAATAAGTTGTGATACCTTTAGAAGGTATTTTTTAATTTTGACTTACCACTATAACCCTGACTTAACTCCAGAATTACCACTTCATTGGATGACAATACTTTGGGAACAATGACTTGTGATGACAGTACTTTGGATCCATCAGGTACTTATTATAGCAGTTTGGATCCAAACTTACTATCTCTAAACATCTACAGTAATACATATAAAAATATACACATACATATTAAAATTATGCATGTTTTAATAAAATAAAAATAAAAAGTGACAATTTTTAAACATTTATACATTCGAGTAAAAACATCACACTGTTTTAATAGTTCTAAAAGAATTTTTTTAATGCAGTTAAAACTTAAAAGTTAGTACTTTCTATTAAAAATACCATTTTATTCTTATGCCTTTTGTAAAAAATGGAATTAAAAAAAATGTATAAAGAATGTTTAAAATAAAAAGTAAAACTTTATTCAATGCATTTCAATTGGAAAAAGTTGTCCTCTTTCTATTTTTTTCCTTCTTTGCTGGTCATGTCGGTTGCATTGCATGCAGTTGCTTGGCAGCCATTTTGGAGTTCGCTGGTATTAAAACAAGAGGAACATGTAAACTTCGACAAAATAAAACATTTTTAGTTCACAAACATCTTATAACAAAATTATTTAGAAGTAAAATGATATTGGGTTGCATGGTAAGGGGTTGGACTCACAATTTGTTGAATTTAGAAATGTTTTTACAAATTAAATACTTATGACAAAGCTTACTTTTTTGTGTTGGATGGGATTGTTATGTTTAGTTTTTAGTTGTTTGAAGACAACTTTTTTTAGTTTGGGCTAGTAGGTAGTTTAGTATTTATGCACAGCCAGTGATTTTTGCAAGAGTTTCAACATTTTGTGGGGATTAGAAATTGCGGGGTGGGGACTGGGGAAACTAGTTTTCAGGGACATGGATTTATGATTATGTAAAGAGATTTTGTGACTTTCAAAAAGTAGAGGGACTGGGTAATCCAGTTTGCTGACATAGGTTTCAGTGGGTTCAACAAAGGTTTCAATGTCCTTTTTAGGGCTAAGGCACTGGATTTATATTTATGGGTCAGGGCTTGCGTTGTAGTTTAGTTTAGGTAAGATTGGGGATTTTTTTTTCAGGGAAATGGTTTAGTACATTGGCAAAGGGCAAATTGAAAAAGGGGGAGGGTCCAAAAACATGTTTTTTCCCATGTTAATTTCGATAGGAACTTTAGACAAGGCACAGCCCGAACGGCTGAAAGGAACTACACCAAATTTGGCAGAAACATTGCTGTTGGTCCAGAAAGCGACCTTTTTGTTATATACATTTTTTCCAGCTGTATATATGGGGATGCAGTGTATCCTTCTCCCGAGATCTGATTGGCTGCACCCACTTCAAAACAGGAAGTGTTGCAGCCATCTGTGACTCAGTAGAACTGAGTCACAGAAACAAAAAATTCTTAAAAAAGAAAAGGGGGCAGGGTAGAAACACCCTGACCCCCTAGGCCTCTTGGGGGGGAGGGGGGGGGAGGTGGTCCCACAGGGATCCCCCAGGGCCAAAAAAGCATTTTTAAAAAAAAATAATTTCGGCAGAAGTCGTGCTAAATCCGCAAATCCCAATAAAAATCTTTTTTTTTAAAACATAGCGCTTCGTTAATTATAGGCCCCCGGGTGAGCCAGGTCCTGGGGGCATTTGTAATTATAGGAGGGGGAGCGCACAGGCCCCCCTCCTGGGGCCTATAATTAACAAGGCGCTGGAGTTCGCACTTCGTTTTTCAACCGAATCACAAGATGGCTGCCAACACATCCTGGTTTGAAGTCTTGGCAGCCAATCAGATCTCAGCACGAGATAGTGAAGGGTCACGGATCCACAGCCTCCCTATATATGCACCTGGATTTTTTTTAAATAACTCAAAAACTACTGAACAGATTTAACAAAAAGTTTGCTTTCTGGACCAACAGCTACCTTTCTGCCAAATTTGGTGTAATTCCGTTCAGCAGTTCGGGCTATAGCCTTGTCTAAAGTTCCTATGGAAATTAACATTGGGAAAATACATTTCGGGACCCCCCTTTTCCTCTGCCCCCGCTTGACGGATCACCCTGAAATTTTCAAGTCAGCAGCTGAAGTGAGTGTCAAACTAGTTTTGAAAATTTTGCGAGGATTCACCAAACGACGCTAAAGTTATTGGCAAGTAGGTAATATATATATATATATATATATATATATATAGATATATATATATATATATATTTATATATATATTCACTGAAAAAACAAAGGTTACAGGGATTTTATAATTAGATTCAGATTTCACTCAAAGAAAACCAGTGAAATTCAGCAGCTATAGTTACCTGAGCTAATTATAACTTACGCCCCTGCAATGCACTGCTTATGACCTCGCATATTACATCACTCATGACATGGTCAGTGACATCACTGATGACTTATCAAATGATATCGCTGTGGTTCTGTGAGTGGGTGTATGAGTCTCTGAGTGGGTCTGTGATGGGTACGTGAGTCTCTGAGTAGGTTTGTGAGTGGTTGTGAGAGAGTATGACTGGTTCCGTGGGTGGGTGCATGAGTGCCTGAGTAGGTTTATGAGTCGGTGTGAGAGTGTCCGAGTGTGTCTGTGAGTGGGTGCATGAGTGTCTGAGTGGGTCTATGAGTGCATGTGAGAGTGTGTGAGTGGGTCTGTGAGTGGGTGTGTCAGTGTCTGAGTGGGTCTGTGAGTGGGTGTCTGGGTGTCAGTAGCTATGTCAGTGACTGGGCCACAACGGAACCGCACCTACCCCTTTATCCAAAGAGTGCATAGGTTTGCACAAAGGTTTACTCAAGTGGAGTACTTTCTACTGGTTAATTACTAAGTGCTACCTCCTTGGGCAAATATGTATGAGTATGTATTCTATACTACAGCTGCGTAATGGAGCACGAGGAAAAGTCACCTATGAACTTGTGTGTGTTTTGGCAATGTGATTGTTCCTTGTGCGTCTTCATCCAGAAATTTGAGATAACATGAATCTTCCAATAGAGAAGTACAAAGAGGTTAATCTCCACCAGACAAGGGTCCTTCCTCTTAACTATATGAAGTAAGAGCTTCTTTGTTTGGTGGAGATGTTCTCACATTCTTCAGCATCAAGAACGCATCACCAAAATTGATGGGAACAGTCCTGGGGGGCCTTTTGGTAAGCTGCCCATCATCCTGGCAAAAGATGGGAAGACCATTGCATACTACTAAGGTGGACGGGGCGAGACCAAACTGGCGGAGCTTTAGGCGATTTTGGACATTTGTATACTCAGTCATTTGAAGGGAGAACCATGGACTCACCAGGTAAGGACAAGAAAGAACCCACTCATCACAGTCATTAAACATTGCGCTCCAATAGGTCAACGATGCATTCACCTCCACAAAACATTTTAAATCGTCTTTCAATGTGAAATTGCAGAGAAAACACACATGCTTTGTCTTTGTCAATCCCAGTAGGTCAAGATCATTTGTCCTTTACAGAAGTGGAGCTTAAATTGGGGCACCAGCTATGTTTATATATGTAAGTATTTCCCGTTGAGGTTTAATTTCTGTAAAAATTCAGCAAGTCCTCTCATGCCAGCTCCCCTGTAGCAGTTCTCCAGTCCAGCTAGCCTACAGTCCGCTACCCTCTGCTGCCTGTCTACCTGCTGCCCTCTGTTCGTGCCTCCGCTGCTCGTTTCTTGCTCTGTTTTGCCTTTTTTGTTCATTTTCCCGCCCTCAGTTATGCCTTTTTCTGTTTATTTTACTGCCTCTGTTTTGCCTTTCCTGCTCGTTTTTCTGCCCTCTGTTTTGTCTCTTTGGCATGTTTTACTGCCCTCCATTTTGCCTTTTGTGCTAGTTTTTCTGCCCTCTTTTTTGCCTGCACTCAGTTTTGCCATTCCTTCTCGTTTTCTGCCCTCTGATTTGCCTTTTCTGCTCATTTTTCTGCCCTCTGTTTTGCCCTCTTCTGCTCTGCCTTTTCTGCTTATTTTTCTGCCCTCTGTTTCGCCCTCTTCTGCTCTGCCTTTTCTGCTTATTTTTCTGCCTTCTGTTTTGTCTTTCCTGCTCATTTTCCTGCCCTGTTATGCCTTGCTGCTCGTTTTTCATCTCCTCTGTTTTGCCTATTCTGCTAGTTTGTCTGCCCTCTGTTTTGCCTTCTTCTGTAATGGGTATGTGGGGCCGTGTGGCCCCCCTACTCTGGCCGAATTCGGCCTGGGGAACCCCATCTGCCATGCAACCCCCTTCCCCGGGCCGATTTTTGCCCCGGGGCCTGGCCACGTCTACCTGGGTGCCCTGGCCCCTCCCAAGGTGTATCATTGGGGACCGCGGGGGTAGCCTCCAGGCCCCGCGGTCCCAGCCGGCCCCCTGCCTTTAGACGGGAGCCGGTATTGCTCCTGCATGCCGTGAGCTGCTAAATATGCAGCTCCCTGCGTGTGGGAGCAATCATTTCATGTTTATCTGCCCGCATGACAGCGGCAGGGAAACAGATGAACACTCCGGAGATAGCAGGAGCCAGCTCTGGGGAGTGGCGGTCCTTAGGGCCATTATTGGCTAAAGGAGGGGGGCCGCATGGCCCTCTCCTTTAATTGGCACTGGCTGGCCCCGGGGCCGTTTCTGGTGTGAGGGTATTCCTACCCTGCCCCCTTTTCTTTTTATAACATTTTTTGGGGGACTCGGCTGAAGCAGATTCCCAAGATGGTTGCCAACACTTCCTGGTTGAAGTGTTAGCAGCCAAACAGATCTCTGCACGAGATTGGGAAGATTTGCGGAGGGGTCGCATCCCTATATATACAAATTTGGATTTCTTTTAATAACTCTAAAACTACTGAATGGATTTACACCAAATAACAAAAAGCGTGCTTTCTGGACCAAGAGCTTCCTTTCTGACAAATGTGGTCTAATTCTGTCCAGTGGTTCGGCCGTAGTCATGTTTAAAATCCTTATGAGAATTAACATTGGAAATGCACTTTTTCTGAACCCCCCCCCTCCTTTTTTTCTCGGTCCCCGCTTGACGGATCACACTGAAAATTTCCATGCACAACTAGAATGCCCAGAACATTTTTTAGGGGGAAAGCTTCGTGTAGATTTGTCAGACGACGCCAAAGATTTAGCTAAGTAAAAAAAAACTTCTCCTATGGAAACTGGGTCCCAACTATAACTTCCTACTGCAACCCCCAGTAGTGTGTGTGTGTATATATATACAAAGGTAACAGTGCAGAGTTGTCTGCAGTAATCAAGGTGCCGCAAAATCAGCCCGTGATCAAGGACAATGGCTGTCTGAAACGCTTAGGGCAAGTAAAGTATTGCTGCTGCAATTGCCGGTTTTGCCAACAAGGAATAATAACCTGCTGAGGAGTGCGGCTTCAACTTGGGACAACAATGGAAGCATAGTAACGGTCATCTGGCCGTGAAGCCAGCATCACCGCGTGATTGAAGAGCGGGTCCATGGTCTGGACTGCCGAAACCGTGCACGGAACGGCAAGGTTACACAATGTAAACAGTGTAAATTGCAGGGGTGGCCCAATGGAGGGCAAAAATAAGGATAATTAGTGACTAGCGGCCTCAAAGGAATCCACTGTAGGAAAAAAGAGTTCTGCAGAGACTCGAGATACCAGCATGCATTGTGTCACTAAGGACAGCCCGCTAGAGGGCAATAAAAGAGCAATGGTGATAATAACGAGTTGCCTGCAGTAATCAAGGTGCCGCGAAATCAGCCCGTGATCAAGGACAATGGCTGTCCGAAACGTGTAGGGCAAGTGAAGTATTGCTGCTGCAATTGCCGGTTTTGCCAACAATAACCTGCTGAGGATTGTGACTTCAACTTGGCACAACAATGGAAGCATATTACCTACTGGCAGTCGCCAGTAGGTAGTTATAGTTAGGACCTTGATTCTAATAAAAAAGGTAGCTCTTGGTCCAGAAAGCACTCTTTTTGTTAAATGGTGTAAATCCGTTCAGTAGTTCCTGAGAAATTTAAACATTTCTCATATATCCGTATATCTGGAGCTTGCGATCTGATTGACTGCCAACACTTCAAACCAGGAAGTGTTGGCAGCCATCTTGTGACTCGGTTGAACCGAGTCACAAGAAAAAAGGTGAAAAAAGGTTAAAAATCAACAAAAGGGGGCAGGGTAGAAACACCCTGACCCGTTAGGCCTGCTCAGAGGGTCCCACAGGGACCACCCAGGGCCAAAAAAAGTATATATTTTTTTTTAAATTTTCGGTGGTAGTCACGTTGGGTCCGCAAATCACGCTGAAATTGTTTTTTAAAAACCGAAGCGCGCGGGTGGGCCAGGTCCTGGGGGCAATTACAAATAATGATGCGGGGGCCCACGGGGCCCCGCAGCCCCAGGGACCGCCACCTCCCCGGGGCTATATTCATTAAATGCGGGAGGGCCACACGGCCCCCCCAGCCCTGGGGACTGCCAACTCTCCGGGGCTTTATTTCTTAAAGAAAATGCGTGGGGGGCTTCTGCCCCCCATGCAGCCCCGGGAACCGTCACCTCCCTGAGGCTATCTTAAAAAATTAAGTGTGGGGCGGAGGCTTGAGCCCCCCCACCCAGCCCCGGGGACCACCACCTCCCTGGGGCTATACAGAAGATGGGTGGGGGGCATGCAGCCCCCCCTCCAGGAGCCCTCCATGGCCCTGGGGACCGCCACCCCCTTGGGCCGGCTCCAGCAATGGCCCGGGGTGCCCACCCCCGGGACATTGCAGTTTGCTACGGCATGGCGGGAGTACTGCTCCCACCATGCCATAGCAAACACTTCTTCGCTGCATGGAAGCAAGAGCATTTTCAATGCTCTTGCTTCCATGAAGCGAAGCAGAATTGCTTTTGGGCAGAGGGACCTGCATGTTAGCAATGCCGGCTCTTGCAGGAGCCAGGGAGCCGTCAGGGACCGCGGGGGCCTTGGGACTCCCCCAGCGGTCCCCAATGAGAGGCCAAGCCCCGGGGGATGGGGTCCCTGGGGCCGAAAATGGCCCGGGAGGAGGGCCACCCGGCCCCTCTCCCTTTTTTAATTTAAAAAAATGTCCAGGCCCTGGGGTATGGGGTCCCGGTGGCCAAAATCGGCCTGGGGAGGGGGGCTGCACGGCCTCCTCCTTTAAAATAAATAAAACTAAAAAGAAAAAGAAATGGCCAAGCCCCGGGGGATAGGGTCCCAGGGGCTGAAAATGGCATGGGGGGGCCACTCAGCCCCCCTCCTTTAAAAAAAAAACCATATATATATAAATATATATATACACATATATATATTGATATTGGCCGGGCCTCGGGGGATGGGGTCCCCGGGGATGAAATCGGCCTGGGGAGGGAGGCCGCTCGGCCCCCCTCCCTTAAAAAAAAAATATATATATATTGGTCGGGCTTCAGGGGATGGGGTCCCCAGGGCCGAAATCGGCCTGGGGAGGGGGGCCGCATGGCCCCCCTCCCTCAATCTATTATAAATAAAAGATCGGTTTAGCCCCGGGGGATGGGGTCCCCGGGGCCGAAATTGGCCTCGGGAGGGGGGCCGCGCGGCCCCCTCCCTTTTTAATTAAGTCAAAATAAAAAAATAGGTCAGGCCCCGGGGGATGGGGTCCCTGGGGCCTAAAAGTGCCAAGGGAAGGGGGGCCACACAGCTCCCTTTCCTAAATTAAAAGAAAATACACGAACCGGCAACTTGCCGGAGGTCCCGCCCCCTTTCTCCACTACTCCTGTGGCGCTCTTGGTTGGTAGATGAAGTCCCCGTTGCTGCTGAGGGTCATTAGGGGCCAACTAGCCCACCAGGTACCTCCAGTAAACCCCATACAGTAGGATTGCTGAAAGGTGGTTGGAGGCCACGCCCCTTTTTACACCACTCTGCAAACAAGCCGCTTGGCGCACTGCTGGTGGGGCAATGAGGTCCCCTTGTGTCCTGAGGACCTTAGGACTAAAGTGGATTTCATCCTCCAAGCAGCAGTGCACCAGGAGGCGCGTTTGCAGAGTGGTGTAAAAAGTGGGCGTGGGCTCTGACCACCTCTCAGCAATCCAGTTGTGTGGGGCTTACTGGAGGTAACAGGAGGGCTAGTTGGCCCCCAGGAACCTTCAAGAGGCAGGGGGAGTTCATCCCCCAACCAAGAGCGCGCCAGGAGGTGTGTTTGCAGAGCGGTGGAGCATGGGGGTGTGGCCTGCGACCACCTCTCAGCAATCCCACTGTGTGGGATTACTAGAGATAACAGGTAGGCTAGTTGTCCCCTAAGGGTCCCCAGCAGCGAAGGGGACTTCATCCCCCAACCAAGAGCGCGCCAGGAGGTGCGTTTGCAGTGGTGGGCAAAGTGGGCGATCCTGCTGTGTGGGACTTACTGGAGGTAATAGGAGGAGTAGTTGCCCCCTAAGGACGTCCTTGGGGGCCAACTCCCCCTCCTGTTATCTCCAGTAAGTCCCACACAGTGGGATTGCTAAAAGGTTTTCGGAGGCCACGCTCCCCTTTCTCCACTACTCTGCAAACGCGCCTCCTGGCGCACTACTGGTTGGGTGATAAAGTCCACTTTACTCCTGAGGGACTTTGGGGGCCAAGAAGCCCTCCTGGTACCTCCTGTAAGTCCTATGATGCGGAATTCCTGAGCGCTGGTTGGCGGCCCAGCCCTCTTTCCCCACCACTCTGCAAACGTGACTGCTAGTTAAAAAACCATAGAAATTCACTGAAAAAAACACAGGTTTCAGGGATGTTATAGTTAGAAATCAGCATTTAAAAAACCTTAGAAATTCACTCAAAAAAACGCAGGTTTCAGGAACATTATAGTTAGAAATTAGCATTTAAAAAACCTTAGAAATTCACTGAAAAAAACACAGGTTTTAGGGACATTATAGTTAGAAATTAGCATTTTAAAAACCTTAGAAATTCACAGAAAAAAACAAAGGTTAGAGGAACGTTATAGTTAGTCTGACATTTCACTCGTACAAAACCAGAGAAATTCAGCCATTATAGTTAGCTAAGGAAACTATAACTCGCGCCCCCGCAATGCACTGCTTATGACCTCACATATTACATCACTCATGACATGGTCAGTGACATCACTGATGGCATTTCAAATGACATCACTGATGACATCCTCCACAGCATCTCTGACACACCCACTCACACCACTGTAGAATCTTTTATACACCCACTGCCGCTCCCACACAACCATTCACAAACCCATACCAGTACTTACACACCTACTCACTGATTCATTGATCTATACACACATCCAATTGCTCACCTATTCTGCCACTCATAGACCCAGTCACTAATACAGCCATTGACATATCCACTCATACAGGCATACAGGCGCTCACACACTGAGTGAGTCACCTATAGAACTACTCACACACCTAGACACTAACCCATACAGTCAATCATACAGCCACTTATTCAGCCAAACAGTTACACACCCACCTACTTACTTTCTCATACAAATAGGAACACATGCTCACTTAGTTATACAGTAACTGACAGAAGCATGCACGCATCTATATAGCCACTCTCACATTCACTCACTCACGCATGCAGGCACTCGTATACCCTGTCGCTCACGTATACTGCCTTTCACATACTCATTTACTCACCCATACTGACACATGCACTCAATCACGGACACAGCCATACAGACACTCACTCACTCATACAACTTTTCACACACGCAACAGTACCCCATACAGCCACTGACTCACCCACTTACTGATCCATACAGGCAGTCACACACCTCCTCACCCACAAACACAGACAACCATAGACATAGTCAGACAACCAATCAATCACCCATATAGCCATTCACGTACCCACTAACACACTCATACACCCACTTAAACATTAACTGACAGACAGATACACACATTCACACAAGCAGTCACTCACCCATACATTCACTGAGTCATCCATACAGTCACTCATAAACCCACTGATTCACCAATACACCTTGGTATATATTTTAACACAAACTTTAAAAAAACACTCAAAGTCACTGTATGATGTCATCACTGATGTCATCAGTGATATCACTGACCATGGCATGAGTGATATATTATGTGAGGTCATAAGCAGTGCAGGGGGCGCAAGTTATAGTTACCTCAGCTAACTATAACGGCTGAATTTCTTTGGTTTTCTACAAGTGAAATGTCAGACTAACTATAAAATACCTCTAACCTTTGTTTTTTTCCGTGACTATACATATATACATCTACATGGCTCCCCTCGCCGCCATCGTCAGACAGCATGGGCTCAGCATAGTATCTTACGCTAACGACACCCAGCTCATCCTCTCTCTCACGAAGAACCCCGAAGACACCAGACTCAGCTTCCAAGAAGGAATGAAAGACGTCGCAGCCTGGATGAACAACAGCTGCCTAAAACTGAACTCGGAGAAGACAGAGGTCCTCATCCTTGGACCCTCCCCCACCACGTGGGACAGCTCCTGGTGGCCCCCTGCCCTCGGAAACCCACCCACCCCGACGGACCACACCCGGAACCTCGGCATCATTCTAGACTCCTCCCTCACCCTAACCCGCCAGATCAACGTGGTCGCCTCCCCCTGCTTCAACACCCTCCGCATCCTCTGCAAGACCTTCAAGTGGATCCCACCCGAATGCAGAAAGACCGTCACCCATGCACTCATAACCAGCAGACTAGACTACAGTAACGCCCTCTACACCGCAATAAACAAGACCCTGCTACACAAGCTCCAAACCATCCAGAAAACCGCAGCCAGACTCGTCCTTGGAACCCCCCGACACGAGCACATGACCCAGCACCTACGAGACCTCCACTGGCTCCCCGTCGAGAAGAGAGTAACCTTCAAGCTACTCACCCACGCCTACAAATCCCTCCACAACATCGGACCCAAATACCTCAACGAAAGAGTCTCCTTCCACATACCCTAAAGGAACCTCCGCTCTGCCGACCTCGCTATGGCATAGACCCCACGCATCCGCAGAACCAGAGCAGGTGGAAGAGCCTTCTCCTACGTCGCAGCGAAGACCTGGAACAAGCTCCCAGTCAACATCAGACGCTCCACCACCCTGCACACCTTCAGGAAGAACCTCAAGACCTGGCTCTTAGACTTATCCGGAGTTGCACCCCCCCACCCCAGCGCTTTGAGACCCTCACGGGTGAATAGCGCGCTTTATAAACCCCTGATTGATTGATATATATATATTCACTGAAAAAAACAAAGGTAACAGGGATGTTATAATTAGAAACAGATTTAACTCAAAGAAAACCAGTGAAATTCAGCAGTTATAGTTACCTGAGCTAATTATAACTTACGCCCCCGCAATACACTGCTTATGACCTCACATATTACATCACTCATGACATGGTCAGTGACATCACTGATGATGTCTCAAATGATATCAGTGTGGGTCTGTGAGTGGGTGTACGAGTCTCTGAGTGGGTCTTTGAGTGGGCACATGAGTGCCTGAGTAGGTTTGTGGGTGGGTGTGAGAGTGTCTGTGAGTGGGTGCATGAGTGTCTGAGTGGGTTTGTTTGAAGAAATTAAATCAATAAAAAACTGAAGAATCTGTTTGGCTACTAGTGTGTCGTCTTCCTAAGCTGCCCGTATTTTCTCTGGTGGTGAATGTCATCGGACGGTGGTTGGGAGTGTGTATCAAAGAATTTCACCATACACGGGCAGAAACTCACAAGCCACACCGATCAGCAGGTTGAATGTATTTATTCACTCGGTAGAAAATAAAGCGTTTTGACCACACTCGGGGTCTTGGTCACATGACCATTGCACATGATCAAGTTGTTTTTAAAGACCAGATAGGTGTCACACACAACGCGGCTTTACTAAACAGAAAAAGAAACACTATACAGTTCATGGGTAAATACTGGTCACTTGTCACATAATTATGATGGCAACTTTGTTAATGATATCACAGATTTCATTTAGCAATAATGTGTGAGACAAAGCAAAGTTATACATTTAAATCAATTTACCAAAAGGAACAACTTATAGCATCCATATACATTGAATTATCCTGAATAACGATCAATACAGTGTAGTAAGACGGTTCAAATGTTGTGGTGTTAATTACCATGATCCTGGTAAGCCCTCTATGTTTCGTTCAGAAGTATTTGACCCAAAAATTGGTTTAATCGAATTCAAACCAGTCAATGGTGGGCTCAGCAATAATGGTGTAGTACCCCTTGAGTTACATCATACGTATAAAACATCTTTTCATTGGGTTAACACTGATACAGGCAGGCAGTTCAAAGGAAACTTTGCTCTAGTGGCTCTATTGACTCCTCTTGTTTGGTCAAATTAATATTACAGTGGTACTAGCCATTATATGTTAGGGTTGAAAGAGATCGGAATTCCTCAGATTTTTCACCTAAAATGATTTTGCGCCCGTTTAACGAATCTCCACGAAAGTTTGCATACCTATTCTTCCTTCTACATTGGTGGATGATGGAAAGTTTCACAGTGATTAGTCAAGGGGGTGCACAGATAAAAGGGGATGCCATAATGCGTGCTGTCACCAATGCATTTTCCATAGACCTTTGCATGTTGCATAGCATGAAAACAGCTGAACGGTTTTACATGAAGTTTGACAGAATTAGACGGTGTGCACGTGATCCTTTTTATACTAAAGGTAAGTAGGGTAAGTATTTGTTACATTATAAGGCATTTTAACTTAGTGATATAAGTTGTTGCTGTATGTTACGCAAATGTTTGCGGTATTTTCCAGAAGTTCCATGGTACATAGCAGTGACAAGTCATTCTGTGATTGGTTAATGACTGCATTTTCGAAAGTTGAATGAATGACCGCATTTATAGAGCACACGGCTACTCAGCTCAAGCGTCGCGGCGCTAATGGTCCCCATCTACCTTCCCAAATGCCCCTATTTGTAGAATAACCAAGTTTTAAGCTGTTTCCTAAGGACAGCCAGGTCCCTTATAGATCTGAGGGTCGCCGGGTGCAGGTTCCAGGCTTGGGCTCCTAGGAACCTAAAAGATCTTCCTTCAGATTGGGCTTGACGTATCCTGGGTACCAAAGCCAAGCCATTCGAGGAAGACCTCAGCGTTCTGGATGGCGTGTAATGGTATACTCTCTTCCTGACATAGCCAGCACCCATGCCTTCTAAGGCTTTGAAAATCAGCACCAAAGCCTTAAATGTAATCCTCTTTCTCACTGGAAGCCAGTGTAGAGCCTTGACGTGAGGAGACATATGAGTCCTGGGATTAAGCATGAACACCACTCTCGCCGCTGCATTTTGAGCTACCTGCAAGCGGTTGAGAAGATACTCGGGTAAACCCAGGTATAAGACATTCGCATAATCCAGTCTGGAGGTGATCAACGCCTGGACCACCGTTTTCCTTGTATTCAGTGATAGCAGAGGTACAAATTTCCTCAGCATTCGGAGTAGACCAACCGACTGGACTTGAGGTCTCATCGAGAGAGAGCTATCGATAGAGATGCTCAGATCTTTGACCATGTTTTGAGCAGAGGGTGGTGGTGACATATCTCCAGACCACCAGAGTCTCCACTCTTTCAAGGGAGGGGAACCAAAAAAGATAATCTCCGATTTCTCAGGATTACACTTCAATTGATTCCTCATCAGCCAGTTGAACACCCTGGAGAGGCATATTCTGATTTTCTCACCCTCAAAGTCTGCCCCCTTTTCACAGGTAAAAAGCAGCTGGGTATCGTCGGCGTATGAAATTATTTTAGCCCCACATGCTTCTGCCAATGATGCGAGTGGGGAAATATACACATTGAAAAGTGTAGGGCTCCCCCCTCACTTTCAAATTAGGAATGGTGGCAACAAAGGGAGGAGTCCAAATTTCCTGACTTCTGTCCTTAAGAAAAGAGGCCCGGGGGGGCGCTAGCGTGCCCGCTGTAAGATGGCCGCCACGTAGTGAGGCTCTGCAGGCCGGGCAGTTAATCCATCAATTCTCCTGCAGGCTGCCTGCCCATCGCGACCAGCAAGGCCGTGGTACCGACCCAGTACTGGCTGCTGCACCGGCTGGAGGCAAAGTCGACGGCAGTGGAGGACCGGCTCCAGAGTTACTCTGCATGAACGCTGTCTGCAGGAAAATGGCGGCCCGGCCTGACTGTGGTGCAAGCTGGTGTGGACTGCGTGCTCGCCTGGCTGAAGGAGGCGTCGCGCCCCCGACCTGAACGAGTGCCGACGGGGGCGTCTGACGCTGGCATTGGGGGAGACCTGTGCCTGTGAACGCTGAGGAAAGGCTGAGGCGGGCGGACTGCGGCCCTGCCTCTTGGACTCCGGACTCGACTTTCCACGAGGCCTCCCCGCTGCCACACCTGGGCCCCGTGAGGCATGGAGACGGACGGCGGTGCCAGGTAGGGGGGCGTCGGCCGGGAGGTTGCCCGGCGGGGTGCGATCTCCAGCGTTGGTGGAAAGGAGCTGGGTGGCGGTGGACGACTTGCCCGTGATATTGCGTCCTTGATTGCGCAGGGCCTGCCCCTGGCCCTGGTGAATCTGGCTGGGAGTCAGGATTGGAGACGGCCCATCGTATTGTTTGGCTTGCCCTGCCTGTGCTGGGGGTTACGGGGGCCGCTGTCCCCCCCCCCGCCTCATCGGTGGGCACTGTGTCGACCCTGTGATATCTGGCAATTGGGAGATCATCGGGCTGCGACTTGGACTGGCAACATCTGGCAGGCACTGTTTCGGGGGGACCACTCCTCAAGGTGTGACATTGGGAAACTAGACGCCAAGCAACCGAAACTCTCCTTTGAACTCCGCAAAGCTCCTAAAGGGAATACCCCCCCCCTGAGGAGGACACTGACAGAGAGAACATGGGGGCTGCGCCAAACGCGGAGCCGAGCATACGTGCCATGTTCACTGAGCTGAAACAATCTCTGGCAGCGATAGACCTCAAAATTGATTCAATGTCTGATTGCCTGGACCGGCTGAAAGACAAAGTGGCGAGCCACGACGAGCGCATCTCGGAGGTTGAACAGCGAACCTCCACGCTGGAAGATGATGGCACGGCGACACGCGAAAAACTGCACAACATGAAAAAGGTGCTCGAGGTCATCCGCCTCAAAAATGAAGACCTTGAGGCCAGGTCCCGGCGCAACAACCTGCGCATTTTGGGTGTCCCGGAGTCCACCGCGATGACCCGGGTGGAGGATTACGTCAAGGACATGCTTCGATACCTGTTTGGGGATGCCCTGTCGTCCATGTGTGTGGTGGAGCGTACCCACAGGTCCCTGGGCCCGCGGCCCGTGGCCCGTCCCATCGTCGCGAGGCGGCTGAACTATAGGGACCGGGACACGGTGCTACAAAAGACCCGCGACTTGCAGGATACCAGTTACCAGGGCAATGTTGTTTCATTTTTCCCGGACTTTACGCTATCTGTACAGGCAGCCCGCCGAGAATTTGTGCCCGTCAAGCGGATGCTACAGCAGCAGGATATTAAATACTCCCTTTTCTACCCGGCGAAATTACGGGTTTTTCACTCTGGAAAGACATCATACTTCACGGACCCGAAGTTGGCCACCAAATTCGCCCGCAGTCTTAAACGCCTGAAGCCGATCGCCACCATGGACAAGGATCAGTTGGCAGTTGATACACTAAATGAGAACGATTGACCAGTCTGCAGCAGCCTCACTTTCCTAGAGGAGTTTGTATGGACACTTGCGTTTCATGGGTTTGACATTTGATTCACGCCCCTTGGGCATTTGCTTCCACAGGTTTTTCAAGCCAGTCACAGGTTGTGATGGGTGGTAGCCTGATCGTTACTACGAGCCTTGTCGGGCTCTTGCCCGGCCACTCGGCTCTATGGGCTCGGATACGCCATGCTCCCTAGCGCTGCCCCCTGGGATGAGTCCCGTTTTGCACTATGCTGTTGGCCATTTGCGGCCAGGTTGGGTACGGGGTGATGCTCTTCAGCTTAGTTGGGTGGCTGTTGTGGGAGGGGGGTGGGTGGGGTGGGTACTGGTTGCGCTGATTGCAATGTTTATTGATTGTCTCCCTCTTGTCTTCTTCCCCCCCCTCTTTTTCCCCCTCTCTGGCTTCGCCTTTGCAGCTGCGGGTTCTATGCTCCTTCCCCCATTGCTTGTGAATTGAGATACCGCGGTAATGGTTGAACACCCAAGTGCCAAAAGCACTCTTAAAGCCATCACCTGGAATGTGCGGGGCTTGAATGACTGTCGGAAGGTGCGTCTTGTGGCAGCACTGCTGAATCGCCATGGGGCGGATATCTGTTTTCTACAGGAGGTACACCTGATGCGGGACACGTATTTGCGCTTGCGAGCTGGCTGGACAAGCAGAAAATTTATAGCAGGTTACTCTAGCTACGCGAGGGGCACTGCTATCATTCTTAGAAAGGGTTTACCGTGGCACACGTGCACCGTCATTCAGGATCCCATGGGTCGCTATGTGATGGTCTCCGGAATCCTTGGCGGACGCCCCATCAGATTGGTCTCGATGTATGGGCCTAATGATGATGACCCTCTGTTCTTCAGTGAGGTGTGGAGGCTTGTGGAATCTCTGGGTCCGGGTGCTGTGTTGTGGGGTGGGGATTTTAATGTGGTGCTTGATCCGGAGAGGGATAGCTCGGGGGCTCGCGCCGGCCCCACCCGCGGGCAGCGGCGCAATTGCAGGTGTTGATGGAGGACTATGGCGTGATTGATGTCTGGCATCGGACTCATCCGCTTGGCCGTGAGGGTACCTGTGTCTCTACTGCGGGCCCTACGTGGTCCAGAATAGATTATTGGCTCATTTCCCCACATGTTAACACCTGGGTTAGACACTGTGCTCATCTCGCCCGCTCCCTTTCGGACCACGCTCCAGTGCTGCTAGAATTCGCATTGCCAGATGCGCCGAGCAGGTCCTTTAGCTGGAGACTCCCTGCTGGTGCCCTGCGCGACCAGGTCTTCCGTGAGGACATCGAAGCCGTCATAACGGAATATTTTGAGCTTAATGAGGGCTCGGTGGATTCCCCATCCACGTTATGGGAGGCATTTAAAACAGTTATTAGGGGTAAGTGCATCGCTAAACAGGCCGGCATCCTTCGCGCTCTCCGGGGGGACTTGAGGCGACTTGAAAGCGAGATACGGTCGCTTGAGCAGGAGTATTTTGCAACTAATCGACTCCCAATTCTTACGCAGCTCAAGTCGAAGATGGCAGAATTCGAAGAGGCTGCGCGAAGGGAGACACATTACTTGGGGAGGGAGGCGAGGGCTCGTCAATATGGCAAGGGTGAAAGAGCCGGCAAGACCCTTGCCGGACTGCTTCGGAAGCCATGGGCAAATGAGTACATCTGCGAGCTGCGCATGGGCGAGGACGAGTTAGTGGTTGGGCAGGACGCGGTCCAGGCCGAAATGATGGCGTTTAATTCCGCATTATATGCTGCACGCCAGCCGGAGACTCCTTTGTATCTGCTTTCCTTCTTTGATTCAATTGAGCTGGTCTAGCTCAGTGACGCGCACCGCAGGTACCTCGACGAACCATTTTCTGTGGAGGAAGTGATTGCAGTTATCCGGGCTATGCCCGGCGATAAAGCTCAGGGGCTGGATGGGCTCACCTCAGCCTTCTATAAGGAGTTTGCGCCGCTGCTCGCGCCCCATCTTCTCAACATGTACAAGGACTCCTTGGAACAGGGCTTCCCTACCCCCTCTCATTGCGACCATACTCAAACCTGATAAGGATCCGTTAATGTGCGACTCGTACCGACGTTTATCAATGATAAATATTGATAATAAAATTCTTGCTAAACTTCTCGCCTCGCGTCTGCTCCCACTGCTCCCCGCGATCCTCAGGCCAGACCAATGCGGTTTCGTCCCGGGTTGTAGCACTGCTCATAATCTCCGCACCCTTTTTGCGGTGCTGCAGGGGGTGGATCCCTCCCTCCCTGCGGCAGCGATATTCCTCGACGCAACTAAAGCGTTCGATACGCTGGAGGGGCCCTATCTCTTCTCGTTGCTCGCCCGTATCGGCCTTAGTCCCGCGTTCCTTAAGAAGATAGAGTTGCTCTATACCTCCCCCTTGGCCAGGCTGCGGATAAATGGAGTTGTTTCCCCCCGATTAAAATCGCCCGGGGCACCAATTAGGGGTGTCCGCTGTCACCCCTCCTTTTTGCTGTCACGATGGAGCCGCTGGCGGCCCGGTTGCGACAGCACCACGTGCGGAGAGGTCTTGATTTCACGCCCCGGGTAGTCCTTGAATCAATGTATGCAGACGACGTGACTCTTTACGTCCAGCACCTTGCGGACAATCTCGATCACCTCATATGGGAGATCATCCGGTTCGGCGGCCTCTCGGGCGTCACCATAAACTGGGGGAAATCTACAATCTTTCCGCTTAGAGCTGCAACAGTGGCATTCTAATCAGAGTTCCCAGTAAAATGGGCTGACTCCCCAGTGAAATATTTGGGAATCTGGGTCAGCAGGGACCAGGAGGAGCTGTGGCGATATAACTATGGCAGACTTATGGAGTGGTTGGAGAGCAGGCTTCCCCGCTGGAGAGCGCTCGCGCTTTCGCTAACGGGGCGTCTAGCCATCGCGAAGATGGCGACCTAAACCTTCATTGGAATGATGATAACAACTCTCTGATACAATCCATGAAGGAACTTCTACGCAACAACAATCTTATCCAGCACTGCACAGAGCAAACACACAATAGAGGCTCAATATTGGACGCCATCATAGCCCACAAAGATACAGTCACTATTGACCACATCCGTTCTGTTGACTGGTCTGACCACCACATCATTCTATTTCACATCAACGAAAAGATCCATTGCCTACCTCGTTCACAGGAACCCCCTCACTGGGCGAGAAATCTAAGACAGATTCCCCTTGCCGACCTGGAAGAAAAGATAAGTGCAACCCTTCCCTCCACCTCATACGACCTATCTACAACGGAACTTACTTCACACTATAATACAACTATGATCAACTTAATTGACCAATTTTCCCCCTTAAAACAAAAAAAAGTCAGGAACATTCCATCAAGATCCTGGTTCAACACAGACCTTAACTCGGAAAGAAGACGACTAAGAGCGGCAGAAAAACTCTGGCAGGACAACCTGTCCACAACCCACCTGGAACAACTCAAAACTGAATGCAGGAATTATAAAAAGCACATCAAAAATGAAAAAACGTCCTTCTTCCGTGATGCACTTAACAATGCCAAAAACCGTCCCAAAGAACTGTTTAACCTCATTAAACAACAAACTACCAAACCCCCCTCCACCGCAGTGCAGGCCTCCAAAGACCTATGTGATAACTTTGCCAATTTCTTTAACGACAAAATAAACAAGATCGAGCTCTCCCTGGACGACCACCTCCATCCACCCAGCGTAAGCCCGCCCCATGGCAATGAAGAAAATATCCCATCCAGGCACCCCCCCGACCAACTGGAAATCGTTCAACCCCATCTCTGAAGCAGAAGTCATCGAATTGATTTCCAGATCTAATCCCTCGTCACACATTGCGGATCCGATTCCTGCCCAACTGGCAAAAAAGCTCAAACTGTCCCTAGCTGGACCAAGATCAGAAACTGCTCCTTGACAACAGGAACCATGCCAGACTGTCTCAAAATCGGACAAGTCACGCCACTCCTAAAAAAACCGGGCTCTGACTCAAAGGATCTCAACAACTTCAGGCCCGTATCTAATCTCCCATTCCTAGCCAAAATCCTAGAAAGATGTGTTCTCCTTCAACTTACCAAGCACTTGGACAGCAACACCCTTCTAGACCCCCACCAATCAGGTTTCAGAAAAGGTTGCAGCACGGAGACAGCGATCCTGAATGTCATAGATGATGTCTACAAATCACTCAACACAGACAGATGCTGTCTGCTCATACTACTGGACCTATCGGCAGCATTCGACACGGTAGACCACAAACTGCTCATTAATGCACTCCGAGAAAGGGTTGGAGCAGAAGAGGTGGTCTTACAGTGGTTTACATCCTTTTTACAGAACCGCTCCCAAAGAATAAAAATTAAAAACTTCACGTCGGACCTTCTCCCCATAAGCAGAGGTGTCCCCCAAGGATCAGTCCTCTCACCATCACTGTTCAACATCTATATATAACATAACATATGGAGCCCCTCACTACCATACTCAAAAGCCAACATCCCCTTCCACCTCTATGCAGACGACACACAGATCTACCTAGAAACCTCCTCCATTGATGACATTCAGAGACTAAACAACACTCTAAAAGAAGTCCAACACTGGCTATCACTCAACCACCTGAAACTCAACCAAGACAAGACGGAAATCCTTCTCATTTCCAACAAAGAGCAGACCCCCCTAAACACAGAATGGCTAAAAGCCATCAATGCTTTCAACTGCAATCTCATCCCGGCAGACTCCGTAAAATCACTGGGAATCACTCTGGACCCAAACTTGGACATGATCAAACATATCAAGAATACTGCAAAGAGCGCTTTCCTCAACCTAAAACTACTCAACAAAATAAAGCCCTTCATCCCCCCCAAGGACCTCAAACAGGCCACACAATCCCTGGTGCTATCCAGACCCGATTACGGGAATGCAACCCTCACAGGCACAGCAAAATCTCACTTAGCTCCCCTCCGTTCAACTCTAAACGCAGCAGCCAGGATGGTCATTGGAGTAAAGAAATACAAACACATCTCTCCTGCTCTCAGGGAGTTAAAATGGCGCCCAAGTGAAATGCGGGCAAGCTTCAGACCTGCCTGTCTCTGTCATGAATGTAGCAAGTGCTTCACATGAAAACACATGCATGCACTACGACGCACTTGGGGCATTCGTGGACATTGTTATAATTTAAAACCCACCCCTGTCCCGTGCACCAGCACTCCGTAGATTGTGTGTTGTGTTTTATTGAAAATAACATAATGCTTTACGTATCTGATATTTATGATAATGCCTTTGTGTTCCATTAAATACACTCTTGTTACATTGTTAGAATGGCTGTAGTTATCAGGTGCTTCAAAGGAATACCCCCAAAAAGTATTGCAACATTCACGGCCCCGGGCTCGGCAAAACAGCTGTTCGTGCCGGCATCAGAGTAATTTTGACCGCTCACATCATCACGCTAGGACGTTAACGAGCGTGGCAGACAGTTCGGGTGTGGCCTGACTATAAAAGGCCACGCCCTTCTTCTAGATGGCGCTTAGCCTTCCGTTCGTTTTAGAGAAAGGACCTGTTTCTGGAACATCTCCACTTACCTGATTGCAGCGCGGCGGATTTCGGCAATTCCGGCCAAAGAAGGACATCTTCTTCATCTTCTGGAGTCTTGGCGATGGCAGGACCTACAGAGAAAAGACAAACAGAAGATAAGTAAACATTACATCTTTGGCGCCCCTCGCAAGAAAGTTACGGCTAATCAAAGACAAATTTTTGGACTTCCTACAATATAAAGAAATATTGTTGAATTTTCAACACTTTGTTTTTGGACGTAGTGAATTGCGCTTTGCATAGTGAATTGTGATTTGCACAAGTAGTGCTTTTAACTACGTTCAGTGTATAGAATCCTGTTGCCTGTTATATTGAGAATTACACAGGATTGCTTTTGAGTACACTTTGTGTGCAGAACCTCTTGTTAAATTGTATAGTGAAGTTAATCTCGATGTAGCTATGTTTTTTATATTTAAAAAAAAACTAAATAGGAACAGAACGCAAGGATTAACAAGTCATCACCCGAGTAAGTTAGAGTTTCTCCACAACCAAGTAGCGTGTCGCTCTTAGGCTTTCAACGTTCCAGTTGTATTTATGCTAGTGTTTCTTTTTTCAGCTTGCGGATATTCCCACACAAGGACAAACACACCATCCATCTCCTGTTCTGTCAACTAAGCACTATCAAGACATACTGGGACGTTAGGCCCTACAGCTACAGTTCGCAGGTAGGCTTGGAAGTAAAGTGACACATTCTAGAATTAGTAGTAGACTGTTCCATAGATGTCCATATATACATTCAGAAAGGGTTTACTGAGATTCCTTCCCTTGTTGCCTCGCAGGTCGACAGCAAGAGCCATCAGCGTCCAGTATCCGGCCCTCCTCCCCTAATTCTATTATATAACTTGCTTGTGATTCATATCACAGGTTATTGTATAGGGATTTGGGAAGTTGGCCCATTGCGTCTCTGAGAAACCACAACTACGCACGCGCAAGACAAGGTAAGAGAGTGCGTGGTTGCCTGACAGAAGGCTAAGCCCACGGTTACTGTTTCACCCAGACGCAATGGATGCGACTCCGCAAATTTCTCTACAGGATATAGCTGCCATCTTAACAGACATAAAAGCTGAAAATGAGGCGTTACGTAGAGACTTGTCAACTCTACAAAGAGCAGTACAAAAGCCTATTCTTAAGCCTTCTAGTTTCCATACTACATCGTCACCTTCTACTTCCGGTGATACAACTCAAATTCAAGTTGTCACTCCTGTGTCCGTGCCATTAGCACAACCAGAGCGGTTTTATGGTGATTGTAACAAATTTACCATTTTTATGAACCAATGTCACCTTCCTTTCATTGCGAAACCCACAGCATTCCCTGATGATACATCAAAGGTAGCCTTCATCTTATCATATTTAGGAGGTGACGCAGCACTTTGGTCAGTTCCTTTAGTGGAACATGACGATCCCTTGCTGTATGATTTCAGGCGGTTTAAACATACTATGAAAAAATTATTCGCTAAACACGTCTTTGTACAGTCTGCGGATAATGAGCTCCTTAATTTAAAACAAGGTTCATCGGACTTCACTATATTTCGGTGTTTAATCGTCTAGTTTTAGAAACCAATTGGCCTCAAGAAAAAAGAGTATCCCTGTTTTATAGAGGATTGAAAGACGAATTAAAGGACATGGTGACACAGATTTTAGATCCTCCAGATGACTGCAGCGAGTTTATCAATCTAGTTGTAAAATTAAACCACCGTTTGTTAGAACGTAAAGGAGAACGTGGGAAAACAGAGCACAAGCTTTTATTGTTCAAAGATAAAAGTTCCATTAACAAAGAAGTGGTTAATAAACCAGATCTAGGAGAACCCATGCAGATCGGTACAATAAGAGGACCGCTCACAAAGGAAGAAAAAGATAAGAGACGGAAACTTAATCAATGTCTTTATTGTGGCAAGACAGGGCATTTTGTTAAAGAGTGCCCGACACGTCCTAATAAAAATAAAACGAAAACACCTGAAGTAGCCATGGTCCAAACCCAATCGGAAAACTAGTACACTCGATAAAAGACGAGGTCATATATGGCGAGTACCTGTTTTAATTTGGCCTCCACAGTACCGACAGTAGTTTTTCGACACCTTTGTATTCCAGTAAAACTCACAGCTATTGATAACCCTGCTCGTTCTTGGATGGTGGATGCGTTAATTGATTCTGGAGCCACCGGGAACTTCATTGATACTCAATTTGTGAGCACTTTAGGGTTACGCACTGAGGCCAAGAGTCATCCCGAAATAGTGCGTGCAGTGGATGGGAAGGAACTTACTTCAGGGCCTATACAGAAACAAACTGAAATTTTGAAAATGCAATGTTCCCCTCTCATAGTGAACATATCACATTTGACATAATAGATGCACCACAGTTTCGACTCATTTTGGGAATTCCATGGTTAACGTGTCATAATCCTAGTATTGATTGGGTACAGAAAACAGTAAAATTTAATTCATCCCAGTGTCACACTCAATGTTTCCAATATCAAACTGATGAAGACATTGTGCAAGGCTATGATTTTCCTAAAGAACTACAGAGTATTCTACTTCTCGAAGGTGTTCCAACAGAGTATGCTGATTTAGTAGACGTGTTTGATAAAAAGAGAGCTAATACCCTGCCTCCACATAGGGATTTTGATTGCAGAATAGATCTGGTCCCTGGAGCAACTTTACCTTGCAGCCGGATTTACGCACTCACAGAAAAAGAAAATGAATATTTGCGAACCTATTTGGATGAATATCTTGCAAATGGTTTTATCCGGCACTCGAAGTCTCCGGTTTCATCCCCTTTATTTTTTATACTGAAAAAAGGGGGGGGACTTCGCCCGTGCATCGATTATAGAGCCTTAAATAATATGACGGTAAAAAATCGATACCCTTTACCACTGATTCCTACGTTATTGGACCAAATTAAACAAGCAACCATTTATACCAAATTGGACTTGCACGGAGCATATCATCTTGTGAGAGTTCGAGAGGGCGATGAATGGAAAACGGCGTTTCGCACGAAATTCGGCCTTTTTGAATACCAAGTAATGCCCTTCGGACTCTGTAATGCTCCTGCTGCTTTCCAATTTTTTATAAATGAGGTTTTACACAAATTTATTGATGTTTGTTGTGTTGTCTATATAGATGACATCCTTATATATTCCAATTCTGAATCTGAACATGTTAAACAAGTACGCGCCATCCTTCAAAAATTGCTACAAAACTCATTGTATGTTAAATTGGAAAAAAGCATGTTTCATGTCTCTAAAGTAGATTTTTTAGGATATGTCATTAGCCCTTCCGGAATTGAAATGGATCCAAAGAAAATTGAGGCAGTAAGCACCTGGCCCAGTCCCACTTCTGTAAAACAGGTTCAAAGTTTTTTAGGCTTTGCCAATTTTTATCGGCGTTTTATTCAGAACTTTTCTCACACCATAACTCCCATTACTAAACTCCTTCGTAAGGGGGTAAAATTTGAATGGACTGAGGCCGCGGAGAAAGCTTTTCAGACTCTTAAAAGTTTGTTTACATCGGCGCCAATTCTAAGTCATCCCGACCCTTCACTTCCAATTATAGTAGAGGCTGATGCTTCTCAATTCGCTCTGGGAGGAATATTGTCACAGACAAACAAAGACACCGGTCAAATGCACCCTATAGCCTATTACTCAAGAAAATTATCGGCAGCGGAGCAAAATTATGCTATCGCGGATAAAGAATTATTGGCTATTAAGGCTGTTTTTGAGGAATGGTGCCATTGCTTGTTGGGTGCACGTCATCCGATCACTATTTACACCGATCATAGAAATTTACAATCTTTGCGATCAGTCAAAGTTCTGTCAGCCAGACAACTCCGATGGACGTTATTTTTTAATGATTATAATTTTAGTTATCACCTTTCGACCAGGGAAAGAGAATCATAAAGCGGATGCTTTATCACGTATCGGTGAGAAAGAAAATGATCTTGAAAACACCAATAATGTACAGCCTATTCTACACATGTCTTGTTTTCAAGTCGGTCTCACAACCTATGATGTCATAACAGACATTCAAAATGAATTCAAGACAAAAGATAAGAATGAGTGGAAAAGAATATATCCATCTTTGCAATGGAAAGAAAATCTTCTTTTTATGAATGATCAAATTGTTGTACCATCAACAGTTATTAAAAAATCAATCATGCAATTACATCATGACACTCTTTTGTCCGCTCACCCTGGCATTATGAAAACGTATCAAGTAATCAAGAGAAAATTTTGGTGGCCTTCCATGTTCAATGATATCAAAGATTTTGTTGAAACCTGTAGTGTGTGTATCCAAAATAAACCACAACATCAAGCCCCTAGTGGTTTTTTACAACCCCTGCCTATTCCACCCCAACCGTGGCACACAATCTCTCTTGATTTCATAGTAGAACTTCCACCGACCAAACAGGGTTTCACTACCATTTTGACTGTAGTAGATCAGTTCACTCGTATGGCGCATTTTATTTCGTTAAAGTGACTTCCCTCCGCTATGAAATTAGCACAGATCTTAACGGAAAATATTATACGTTTACATGGCATCCCATCTGTTGTCATTTCAGATAGAGGCCCCCAATTCATTTCACATGTTTGGCAAAATTTAAGTAAATCATTGAATATGGAAGTGCGTTTGTCATCAAGTTATCACCCACAAACGGATGGTTTAACGGGGCGCACCAATCAAACTATCGAACAGTATTTACAATGCATGTTAAGGGACCATAATGAAGAATGGTCAGATATTTTATGGGCATTGGAATTTGCATATAATAATGAGGAACATTCATCTATCAATATGTCATCGTTCTTTTGCAATTATGGGTACCATCCAAAACATATTCCTGATCATGTGGTGTCATCCAATTTAGTTCCATCCATACAGAATTATATCACTAAGCTAACTTCTATTCATCAAGATGCTCAGTTTCAACTAGCTACGGCAAAAGAAAGTCAAAAGACTGCTGCAGATAAACATCGTTCTGCTCCACCTTCCTATGCCAAAGGAGACAAAGTTTGGCTAGCCACAAAAAATTTACGAATAAAGGGAAATAAGTAATTTAATCCTCGGTTTATTGGACCATTTGCTGTAGAAAAAATAATAAATCCAGTGAGTATAACATTGACACTTCCACAACGATATCGAATCCATCCAGTCTTTCACATGTCTTTATTAAAACCTTATAACCCCAAAACACGTGTTACAAAGCCCCCTTCTCCTATAGAAATTGAGGGTATTTCAGAATTTTAAGTTAAGACAATCTTAGATGCCAAAAGAATTTGTGGCACATTATTCTATTTAGTGGATTGGAAAGGCTATGGCCCAGAGGAGCGTTCCTGGGAACCTTTAGCACATTTAAAGAATGCTCCTCGATTAGTGAAAGCTTTTCACGTTCGTTACCCAACAAAGCCTAAACCTATTCCAATGGTTTTAGGGGGGATCTTGAGAGGGGAGTACTGTCATGAATGTAGCAAGTGCTTCACATGAAAACACATGCATGCACTACGACGCACTTGGGGCATTCGTGGACATTGTTATAATTCAAAACCCACCCCTGTCCCGTGCACCAGCACTCCGTAGATTGTGTGTTGTGTTTTATTGAAAATAACATAATGCTTTACGTATCTGATATTTATGATAATGCCTTTGTGTTCCATTAAATACACTCTTGTTACATTGTTAGAATGGCTGTAGTTATCAGGTGCTTCAAAGGAATAGCGCCAAAAAGTATTGCAACATTCACGGCCCCGGGCTCGGCAAAACAGCTGTTCGTGCCGGCATCAGAGTAATTTTGACCGCTCGCATCATCACGCTAGGACGTGAATGACGTGAACGAGCGTGGCAGACAGTTCGGGTGTGGCTTGCCTATAAAAGGCCACGCCCTTCTTCTAGAAGGCGCTTAGCCTTCCGTTCGTTTTAGAGAAAGGACCTGTTTCTGGAACATCTCCACTTACCTGATTGCAGCGCAGCGGATTTCGGCAATTCCGGCCAAAGAAGGACATCTTCTTCATCTTCTGGAGTCTTGGCGATGGCAGGACCTACAGAGAAAAGACAAACAGAAGATAAGTAAATATTACATCTTTGGCGCCCCTCGCAAGAAAGTTACGGCTAATCAAAGACTAATTTTTGGACTTCCTACAATATAAAGAAATATTGTTGAATTTTCAACACTTTGTTTTTGGACATAGTGAATTGCGCTTTGCATAGTGAATTGTGATTTGCACAAGTAGTGCTTTTAACTACGTTCAGTGTATAGAATCCTGTTGCCTGTTATATTGAGAAATACACAGGATTGCTTTTGAGTACACTTTGTGTGCAGAACCTCTTGTTAAATTGTATAGTGAAGTTAACCTCGATGTAGCTATGTTTTTTATATTTAATTTAAAAAAAAAACTAAATAGGAACAGAACGCAAGGATTAACAAGTCATCATCCGAGTAAGTTAGAGTTTCTCCACAACCAAGTAGCGTGTCGCTCTTAGGCTTTCAACGTTCCAGTTGTATTTATGCTAGTGTTTCTTTTTCAGCTTGCGGATATTCCCACACAAGGACAAACACACCATCCATCTCCTGTTCTGTCAACTAAGCACTATCAAGACATACTGGGACGTTAGGCCCTACAGCTACAGTTCGCAGGTAGGCTTGGAAGTAAAGTGACACATTCTAGAATTAGTAGTAGACTGTTCCATAGATGTCCATATATACATTCAGAAAGGGTTTACTGAGATTCCTTCCCTTGTTGCCTCGCAGGTCGACAGCAAGAGCCATCAGCGTCCAGTATCCGGCCCTCCTCCCCTAATTCTATTATATAACTTGCTTGTGATTCATATCACAGGTTATTGTATAGGGATTTGGGAAGTTGGCCCATTGCGTCTCTGCGAAACCACAACTACACACGCGCAAGACAAGGTAAGAGAGTGCGTGGTTGCCTGACAGAAGGCTAAGCCCACGGTTACTGTTTCACCCAGACGCAATGGATGCGACTCCACAAATTTCTCTACAGGATATAGCTGCCATCTTAACAGACATAAAAGCTGAAAATGCGGTGTTACGTAGAGACTTGTCAACTCTACAAAGAGCAGTACAAAAGCCTATTCTTAAGCCTTCTAGTTTCCATACTACATCGTCACCTTCTACTTCCGGTGATACAACTCAAATTCAAGTTGTCACTCCCGTGTCCGTGCCATTAGCACAACCAGAGCGGTTTTATGGTGATTGTAACAAATTTACAATTTTTATGAACCAATGTCACCTTCCTTTCATTGCGAAACCGACAGCATTCCCTGATGATACATCAAAGGTAGTCTTCATCTTATCATATTTAGGAGGTGACGCAGCACTTTGGTCAGTTCCTTTAGTGGAACATGACGATCCCTTGCTGTATGATTTCAGGCGGTTTAAACATACTATGAAAAAATTATTCGCTAAACACGTCTTTGTACAGTCTGCGGATAATGAGCTCCTTAATTTTAAACAAGGTTCATCGGACTTACTTCACTATATTTCGGTGTTTAATCGTCTAGTTTTAGAAACCAATTGGCCTCAAGAAAAAAGAGTATCCCTCTTTTATAGAGGATTGAAAGACGAATTAAAGGACATGGTGACACATATTTTAGATCCTCCAGATGACTGCAGCGAGTTTATCAATCTAGTTGTAAAATTAAACCACAGTTTGTTAGAACGTAAAGGAGAACGTGGGAATACAGAGCACAAGCTTTTATTGTTCAAAGATAAAAGTTCCATTAACAAAGAAGTGGTTAATAAACCAGATCTAGGAGAACCCATGCAGATCGGTACAATAAGAGGACCGCTCACAAAGGAAGAAAAAGATAAGAGACGGAAACTTAATCAATGTCTTTATTGTGGCAAGACAGGGCATTTTGTTAAAGAGTGCCCGACACGTCCCAATAAAAATAAAACAAAAACACCTGAAGTAGCCATGGTACAAACCCAATCGGAAAACTAGTACACTCGATAAAAGACGAGGTCAGTATGGCGAGTACCTGTTTTAATTTGGCCTCCACAGTCCCGACAGTAGTTTTTCGACACCTTTGTATTCCAGTAAAACTCACAGCTATTGATAACCCTGCTCGTTCTTGGATGGTGGATGCGTTAATTGATTCTGGAGCCACCGGGAACTTCATTGATACTCAATTTGTGAGCACTTTAGGGTTACGCACTGAGGCCAAGAGTCATCCCGAAATAGTGCGTGCAGTGGATGGGAAGGAACTTACTTCAGGGCCTATACAGAAACAAACTGAAATTTTGAAAATGCAATGTTCCCCCACTCATAGTGAACATATCACATTTGACATAATAGACGCACCACGGTTTCGACTCATTTTGGGAATTCCATGGTTAACGTGTCATAATCCTAGTATTGATTGGGTACAGAAAACAGTAAAATTTAATTCATCCCAGTGTCACACTCAATGTTTCCAATAACAAACTGATGAAGACATTGTGCAAGGCTATGATTTTCCTAAAGAACTACAGAGTATTCTACTTCTCGAAGGTGTTCCAACAGAGTATGCTGATTTAGTAGACGTGTTTGATAAAAAGAGAGCTAATACCCTGCCTCCACATAGGGATTTTGATTGCAGAATAGATCTGGTCCCTGGTGCAACTTTACCTTGCAGCCGGATTTACGCACTCCCAGAAAAAGAAAATGAGGGGGGCGGAGCTTGCTCGTGACCGAGATGGCCACCTGAGCCGAGAGCTCCGATAATCCGTCAGCCGATAGTACAGGTATCCTGCAACTACGCAATATGAGAATCGAGTGAAGACGACCCCTCGACTCCTGATCGCTGGCAGCCCGGCCCGGGCAAAAAACTGTGAGGTTCCGATCTATTGGAGCGTGCACACGAGGCCTGCGTTCGCGGCGGCGGACGGACCTGCTGCTGGGCTGGAGAGCTGCTGTATGAATCACTGCACAGCCTGCACTGAGTGGACGAGTGCGTAGGAGGGCGCGGCGCGCGGACCCCAGGCCCCCGCCGAGACTACCGAGCTGGGCGCTGACCCCCGTTTGCGACACCCGGGGGGGAGTTGGAGGACGGCGCGAGATTGGAAGCGGAGACAAGGAGGGCTGCGGGGCCCCCAGCCGCCCCCGTCTGCTGCCGTGAAGTGAAGATCCACGCTGTCTGGCTGGGCTGTGGAGGCCCTGATAGCGGTGTCCACCTGCCGGCGCCAACGTCTGGGTGAGGAGAGTGCCCCTTGCACCCCCATGCTGTGGCCCGCGCAGTCCAGTGCTTGACCTCCCTGCCGCCCAGGCCTGGGCCTTGCTGGTGGGACGGCAGTTGCGTTGCTTGCGCTGCTGCCCAGAGACTGCTCGGATGGCGGCCGCTGCCTTTGGAGGAGACCCGGCGACGACTGGGTGAGTGCTTCCTGTGGCGGACTTCCCGTGAGTTGCACCTCTGGCTCGGAGGCCGCCCCGGTCTGCTCGAGGCTGTGCTGAGTTGAGGTGGGGGTCGACCCTGGAGTGCCGGGTCCCGCGCTGCCATAGACCCCTGGTGCGTGGTGTCCCCCACCTCCCCCCCTTGCGTCCCGGATACTTGACCAACTTGCGGCCCGGCCTGGAGCCAGAAGCCGGTACGCGCGGGGCTGGAGGGTCGCCGCCGGAGGCGTTCTGTGCCTCATGCGCTGGTTGCGCGCCGGTGCCCCCTGTTGAGAGGCCTGGATTGTAGCGGCCCACCTGGAGGAAGTACGGGGCTGGTCAGTCTCGCTCGATACCTCGGTGCTGTTGGCTGGACCGGGGAGTGCTGGGAGGGACGCCAGGGCGCTGCCCCTGTCTCCTTGGAGTGGTAGCACCTTCCAGGAATAGGGCCGAGGAAGTGTCTGGTCAGTCATTACTGCTCAGCCAGGATGGGCCGTGTGGATAGGACGCAACAGAAACTGTCGTTTGGCCAGAAGAGGTCAAAATCTACCGATACCTCGCGTGACGGCGCGTCTGGAGAGCAGGACCACGCGATAGACGAACCAGGGGACGACATCAAAGGCCTACTGCGGTCAATGGAAAGGAACTTGCAGGGGGGCATAACGGCGCTTGGCGCTAAGATGGATGCATTAACCTACCAAATGGATCGCATGGCAGAACGTCTAGACAAGCACGCCGAGCGCCTAGACATGTCGGAGCGCAGGCTCACGGAGAGGGAGGAGGCTCAGACGATTTTGGACACAGAGCATAAACAACTGGGTGGGATCCTGAAGGTGCTTCAGGACAAGACGGAAGACTTGGAAGCGCGCTCTCGGCGCTGTAACCTACGCATAGCGGGCCTTCCTGAGACCACCCAGACGGGAAATATGGAACAGTTCACGGAACGACTCCTGAAGACCATGCTCGGCGAGGACACGTTCTCCCCTATGTTTGTAGTGGAGAGGGCACATCGATCGTTGGGACCACGACCGCCGCCGGCGGCTGCCCCTAGACCGATCATAGCAAAACTGCTGAATTACCGCGATCGGGATGTGGCACTGAGGACCGCTAGAGAGAAACAACAGCTGCAATATGAGGGGTCCCCTATCTCTCTGTTTCCGGACTTTACGGTTCGGGTTCAGGAGGCGCGGCGTCAGTTTGCCCCCATGAAGAAACAACTCCGTGACCAGGGGGTGGACTACGCCATGCTATACCCGGCAAAGCTGCGGGTTAATCGTCAGGGGCGATCCCACATTTTCACCGACCCAAAGGCACTTCAGAAGGCAATGAAAGACTGGACGAAGAGCAGCGACACAGCCCGGAGAGACGACTTCTTGATGAGGCGGCGGGCGGCACGCTGGATGACCAGGACTAGAAGTCTGCGAGTGTCACTGTGTGAAAAGTTTGGGAGGTGTAGGGGACATCCTTCGGTTGCTTTTGCAGCCTAGTGCGAGTGGGTCATGTCTGGGTGGCCGGGGGGGGTCTGCTGCGGAGTGTGGCGCTGAGGAATGGTAGCACTTCTGCGGGTAATTGGGCTTGCGGCTCTCCAAACCTGCGGATTGGGGTAAGACGGGGGTGTTAGTTGAGGGTCGTGATACCCTGAGAGATTCTAGGGGATAGATCGCAGGTGTAGCTCGGATGCTATTTTCATTTATAGCTTTAGAATATGGGGTTACTTCACTGTTCTGATTCTGATCAATCTCCTGGTGTAGTATTTGGGATTATAGTTGGATTTCAGTATCACACGCTGTGCGTAGTTGCTTACTTAGTTTTTGACGGCTTTCGGAGCGCGGCCTAAGGAATGCTGTACGCTTTTTCCTATTGTTTTTCTGTTTGTGGGGGGAGCAACATCCGCCCTCGTGTGTATCACACTGGGGAGTACAATTTCAGGTGGGGGGGGTGGGAATGTATCATGGGGGGGAGGGTATACTTCGCAGCCAAGTTGGGGTGGGGCAGGCGTGGGTGGAGGGTGGGGGGTTTTGTTGGGAAACGTCTTGAATTTTTTCGGGATTGTTGAGAGTGTTTTATTGAGACTAATTGTAGAGTTGAGGGGAGGGGGGTTGTATGGTGTGGGTCCTGTTGGGGTGGGCCTGATGTGGGAGGGGGGGGTGGGTAGGGGGTGGGAATGCATTGAGACTGACCTTTGACAAGTTTTTTCTTCGCTGTGATGACTTGGGCAGCGCGACATTATGGATGTGTGAACCTGAAGAGACGGACGCCATGGGCCCTAGGCTGGACACCTCACCATGACGGATAGGACTATGTCGAGTTCTGACAATGCCCCGGGCTTGGTAGCAGTGCTTACATGGAACGTACGCGGCCTTAATGATTATAGGAAAGTCCGGAAAATTCTGAGCTACTTATATAGGCATAATATTGACATAGCGCTCCTACAAGAGACGCACCTCCCTCTAGATAGCCCCATTTTGCGCACAAAAGGGCTCCTCGGTAATGTGCATGCAGCAGGTTTCACCACGCATGCTAGGGGGGTCCTGACGTGGGTTAATCCAAAGACGGCGCTCCGCCTGACTCCTTTGGAGACGGATGGAGAGGGTCGGTTTGTCCTTACCAAATGCTACGGTAGGGGAATGGAGCTAATTTTCTTAAACGTCTATGGACCTAACTATGACCACCCCGACTTTTATGAAAAGTTGACTGACTTGACTCATCTCCAGGCTCACGGACACACCCTATGGGGTGGGGATTTCAATTTCGTTAGGGATCCTACTTTGGACAGGTCGGACGGTCCGGACAGGCGGGTCTCCGCTTCGGCTAGAGTTGTGGAGGCATCCTTGATCAGGTTGGATATGTAGGATGTTTGGCGTCACGGCCATACGGGCCAGGGTGGGTACACACATTATTCAGCGTATTATAATGTCTATACTAGAATAGACTACTGGTTTGCCTCCAGAAGCTTGCTGCCGCACATCCAGTCTTGCACGATTCTACCGCGTACATACTCTGATCATTCACCCTTGCTCTTGGTTCTCGCTTCTCCCCAGAAGCGTATCCCCCTTTTCTGTGGCGCTTCCCGCCTTATTCTCTCCTTGATGCAGTTTTTAAGGATGAAATCACTACAGCAATCGAAACGTTTTTGAAACCAATGTGGGGTCTGTAGATTCCTTTCAAACAATATGGGAGGCTTTTAAGGTGTACATTAGGGGGTGGCAATATCAAAACACGCGGGGGTTCTTAAATCGATTCGTAATAGGCTGAGGGTCCTGGAGTGTAGGATAAAGACGATCGAGGCATCCCTAATGGACGGCCCGAATGCAGCGCTAACACTAGAATTGACGCAGACCCTACAGGAATACCATACAGAGGCTGACGTGGAAATAAAGCACCTAGGGAAATATGCCACTGCTCGCACCTATGGCGAGGGCGAACGGCCCGGAGCGGTCCTTGCGCGGATTATTAGGCAGCGTAGAGATGTCACGGCACTCCCAGATATTCGTCCACAGCCTGACGACTCCCCGCTGACAGAGGCCCAAGTGGCGGATCAATTTCGTCAATACTATACGGACCTCTATGCTTCGAGAGGCTGCAGCTCGGACGAGCAAATTTTAGACTACCTGACGCACATAAAACTACCGTGGCTGTCCGACGTACATCGAGAGTTTCTGATGCGGCCGATCGAAAGAGATGAAATAATTTTAGCTCTATCTGAGATGAGGGCGGGGAGTGCGCCGGGGGGGATGGCCTCACTGTCGCTTTTACAGAGCGTTTATTGATCTTTTACTGCCACACCTACTCGCGCTGTTTGAGGACATGTGTGTCACAGGCGCGATGCCCCCAACTATGCGTGAAGCGCTCCTGGTGGTTATACTTAAACCAGGTAAGCCCCCAGGCGAGTGTGCCTCGTATCGTCCCCTGTCCTTGATGAATGTGGACACTAAGCTTTTCGCGAAACTGCTTGCCAATCGTCTGGCCCCGCTCGTTGCGACCTTGGTGGCCCCGGAGCAGGCTGGATTTGTGCCAGGCAGAAACCTGACATACAATCTGCGCACGGTCTTTGCTGCTTTTCAACATACACGACCGGAGGTGCCGGCTATCGTGGAATTTTTAGACATGGAAAAGGCATTCGACTCGGTCGAATGGCCCTTCATGAGGCAGGTCCTCCGCCGCATGGGAGTAGGGGAGGTGTTTTTACAACTACTTGCCGTATTGTATTTCTCCCCCATAGCGCGCATAAAAATAGGCTCTCTGGTCACTGACCCTATACGAATCTACAGAGGCACGAGACAGGGATGCCCCTTATCCCCAATCCTTTATGCCCTGATTGCTGAACCCTTGGCATGTGCCCTACGGGAGTATCATAGCCACAGAGGCATTCGCTTTCCAAATTACCGCCTAATCGTCTCCGCCTATGCAGATGACACACTGCTTTATGTCAGAGACCCTGAGGATAATCTCTCCCCGGTTTTACGCGAGGTGGTACGCTTTGGCTCTTTGTCTGGCCTTAAGGTCAACTGGAGCAAGTCCATCATGTTCCCCCTAACCCCAGCCACGGCGGCCTTCGAGCCTGAGTACCCTCTGCAGTGGACTACGGAGGCGGTGCGGTATTTGGGGATCAAACTGCACACTGACCCTGAGGTGGTACTAAGAGAGAACTACGGGGTCGCTCTTTCCAAGTTGGAAGAGGATATTAATCGATGGGTGCGCCTCCCCTTATCGCTGATGGGTAGAGTGTCCCTTATGAAAATGATCGTGCTGCCGCGCTTTCTCTTCCTCTTCATGAACATCCCCATGGTACTTTCCCGTGTATTCTTCCAGCGCCTTCAGTCCTTAATGGTACACCTGGCCTGGGCGGGCAAGCAGGCTCGCGTTGCTTGGCACATACTGATAATGCCGTATTCGATGGGGGACTGGGTGCTCCCGACTTGGATTTATATTATAGAGCTGCTCAAAGCTCTCAGGCGTATTACTGGATTCACGGTCCGTTTGACACCCCGCACGTACGTATAGAGGCGATAGTCGCTGCCACTAGGCCTCTTCCTGCCTTACTGTTCGTGCCCCCTGATAGACGTACGGGTCTACTGGATTCCCTTAATGCAGTCGTTCATGCCTGGCATTCTTTATTAGCTATACAGGCGGGCAACATATTGTATTCCCCAGAGGCCCGCCTTGAGTGGTCCTATTGGCTTCCACCGTGTAGAGATAGGGGGGTCATAGCCGCTTTGCAGACGCTAGGGGCCCACACCATAGGGGACCTTTTTGTAGAAGGCGAGGCGTGCACATGGGACGCTATGATCGGAGACAACGCGCAGCTGACGCCCCTTGCCCGTTTCCAATTCCATAGGATTAGACATGCCCTTCAGGATTTATTGGGCGACGATATGGTGGAGCCCCCTGAGGTCGTGGCTCTCACAGCCGTCATTAGAGCGCAAACACCTGCTAAGATGGTATCTAGGATTTACCGTATCACACAGTCTGCCAGGGGAAATAAATATACCAAACCACGGCTAGCCTGGCAGCGTGACCTACAGGTCGATCTTACGGATGACAAATGGCTCTACTGCTGCATGAGCACTAAACGCGTCTCCCTCAATGGTCGGCACAGACTTGTGCATTTTAAATGTTTAAATAGGGTTTATTACAACCCGGAACGCCTCCACCGTTATGGGCTGCGGGAGGACTCGCAGTGCGAAAGATGTGGGGAACAAATTGCTGACTTCTTCCACTTAGCCTGGGCATGCCCGGGGTTGCTCGCTTCTGGGTTCGGGTTTTTCTGAAATAAATAGAATGACGGAACTGACGTTGGCCCCTGACCCGTTTTTAGCATTGCTGGGATACTCCAGACCCCTGCCTAGGGCGTTGCGATGGCTAGTGGACATGGCACTGCTTCTAGCAAAGAGATGTGTGGCGATCTGCTGGCTTCGTGGGCCGTCGCCTACAATAGCTCAGTGGACTAAAGACATGATGTACTGCTGTACACAGACCGAAAATTACAGCGACTTGTTACCGCCCCGCAACAGACCAAAGAACTTCTGGGTCCAGTACAGGGTGAGAGGGGCGACCTTGGTGGACACTGACATGGATGCTGATTCTACTACTCGACGCCTTCCCCCCCCTCCTGACCAGTAGCCCCCCATGTAACATTACGACAGAGCGCTTCCAATGACGTAGGCCGTCCGGCCTTGCTCTTGGACGATATGGATAAGACAGCAGAGGGAACTATGGCGTTGTGCGGATTGTGTTTACCAAATGAATAATACACTGTGTACCTATTGCCAGCATGGTATTGTACTGTCTCTGCTTGCAGGTCGCACGAAGCTAATAATTTGTGATGTGGGTCATTGTCTCTTGTAGGTTATGAATAAAACTAATAAACAAAGTTAAAAAAAAAAAGAAAAAGAAAATGAATATTTGCGAACCTATTTGGATGAATATCTTGCAAATGGTTTTATCCGGCACTCGAAGTCTCCGGTTTCATCCCCTTTATTTTTTATACCCAAAAAAGGGGGGGAACTTCGCCCGTGCATCGATTATAGAGCCTTAAATAATATGACGGTAAAAAATCGATACCCTTTACCACTGATTACTACGTTATTGGACCAAATTAAACAAGCAACCATTTATACCAAATTGGACTTGCACGGAGCATATCATCTTGTGAGAGTTCGAGAGGGCGATGAATGGAAAACGGCATTTCGCACGAAATTCGGCCTTTTTGAATACCAAGTAATGCCCTTTGGACTCTGTAATGCTCCTGCTGCTTTCCAATTTTTTATAAATGAGGTTTTACACAAATTTATTGATGTTTGTTGTCTTGTCTATATAGATGACATCCTTATATATTCCAATTCTGAATCTGAACATGTTAAACAAGTACGCGCCATCCTTCAAAAATTGCTACAAAACTCATTGTATGTTAAATTGGAAAAAAGCATGTTTCATGTCTCTAAAGTAGATTTTTTAGGATATGTCATTAGCCCTTCCGGAATTGAAATGGATCCAAAGAAAGTTGAGGCAGTAAGCACCTGGCCCAGTCCCACTTCTGTAAAACAGGTTCAAAGTTTTTTAGGCTTTGCCAATTTTTATCGGCGTTTTATTCAGAACTTTTCTCACACCATAACTCCCATCACTAAACTCCTCCGTAAGGGGGTAAAATTTGAATGGACTGAGGCCGCGGAGAAAGCTTTTCAGACTCTTAAAAGTTTGTTTACATCGGCGCCAATTCTAAGTCATCCCGACCCTTCACTTCCATTTATAGTAGAGGCTGATGCTTCTCAATTCGCTCTGGGAGGAATATTGTCACAGACAAACAAAGACACAGGTCAAATGCACCCTATAGCCTATTACTCAAGAAAATTATCGGCAGCGGAGCAAAATTATGCTATCGCGGATAAAGAATTATTGGCTATTAAGGCTGTTTTTGAGGAATGGCGCCATTACTTGTTGGGTGCACGTCATCCGATCACTATTTACACCGATCATAGAAATTTACAATCTTTGCGATCAGTCAAAGTTCTGTCAGCCAGACAACTCCGATGGACGTTATTTTTTAATGATTATAATTTTGTTATCACCTTTCGACCAGGGAAAGAGAATCATAAAGCGATGCTTTATCACGTATCACGTATCGGTGAGAAAGAAAATGATCTTGAAAACACCAATAATGTACAGCCTATTCTACACATGTCTTGTTTTCAAGTCGGTCTCACAACCTATGATGTCATAACAGACATTCAAAATGAATTCAAGACAAAAGATAAGAATGAGTGGAAAAGAATATATCCATCTTTGCAATGGAAAGAAAATCTTCTTTTTATGAATGATCAAATTGTAGTACCATCAACAGTTATTCAAAAATCAATCATGCAATTACATCATGACACTCTTTTGTCCGCTCACCCTGGCATTATGAAAACGTATCAAGTAATCAAGAGAAAATTTTGGTGGCCTTCCATGTTCAATGATATCAAAGATTTTGTTGAAACCTGTAGTGTGTGTATCCAAAATAAACCACAACATCAAGACCCTAGTGGTTTTTTACAACCCCTGCCTATTCCACCCCAACCGTGGCACACAATCTCTCTTGATTTCATAGTAGAACTTCCACCGACCAAACAGGGTTTCACTACCATTTTGACTGTAGTAGATCAGTTCACTCGTATGGCGCATTTTATTTCGTTAAAGTGACTTCCCTCCGCTATGAAATTAGCACAGATCTTAACGGAAAATATTATACGTTTACATGGCATCCCATCTGTTGTCATTTCAGATAGAGGCCCCCAATTCATTTCACATGTTTGGCAAAATTTAAGTAAATCATTGAATATGGAAGTGCGTTTGTCATCAAGTTATCACCCACAAACGGATGGTTTAACGGAGCGCACCAATCAAACTATCGAACAGTATTTACGATGCATGGTAAGGGACCATAATGAAGAGTGGTCAGATATTTTATGGGCATTGGAATTTGCATATAATAATGTGGAACATTCATCTATCAATATGTCACCGTTCTTTTGCAATTATGGGTACCATCCAAAACATATTCCTGATCATGTGGTGTCATCCAATTTAGTTCCATCCATACAGAATTATATCACTAAGCTAACTTCTATTCATCAAGATGCTCAGTTTCAACTAGCTAAGGCAAAAGAAAGTCAAAAGACTGCTGCAGATAAACATCGTTCTGCTCCACCTTCCTATGCCATAGGAGACAAAGTTTGGCTAGCCACAAAAAATTTACGAATAAAGGGAAAAAAGAAATTTAATCCTCGGTTTATTGGACCATTTGCTGTAGAAAAAATAATAAATCCAGTGAGTATAAAATTGACACTTCCACAAGGATATCGAATCCATCCAGTCTTTCATGTGTCTTTATTAAAACCTTATAACCCCAAAACACGTGTTACAAAGCCCCCTTCTTCTATAGAAATTGAGGGTATTTCAGAATTTGAAGTTAAGACAATCTTAGATGCCAAAAGAATTTGTGGCACATTATTCTATTTAGTGCATTGGAAAGGCTATAGCCCAGAGGAGCGTTCCTGGGAACCTTTAGCACATTTAAAGAATGCTCCTCGATTAGTGAAAGCTTTTCACATTCGTTACCCAACAAAGCCTAAACCTATTCCAATGGTTTTAGGGGGGATCTTGAGAGGGGAGTACTGTCATGAATGTAGCAAGTGCTTCACATGAAAACACATGCATGCACTACGACGCACTTGGGGCATTCGTGGACATTGTTATAATTTAAAACCCACCCCTGTCCCATGCACCAGCACTCCGTAGATTGTGTGTTGTGTTTTATTGAAAATAACATAATGCTTTACGTATCTGATATTTATGATAATGCCTTTGTGTTCCATTAAATACACTCTTGTTACATTGTTAGAATGGCTGTAGTTATCAGGTGCTTCAAAGGAATAGCGCCAAAAAGTATTGCAACATTCACGGCCCCGGGCTCGGCAAAACAGCTGTTCGTGCTGGCATCAGAGTAATTTTGACCGCTCGCATCATCACGCTAGGACATGAACGACGTGAACGAGCGTGGCAGACAGTTCGGGTGTGGCCTGACTATAAAAGGCCACGCCCTTCTTCTAGAAGGCGCTTAGCCTTCCGTTCGATTTAGAGAAAGGACCTGTTTCTGGAACATCTCCACTTACCTGATTGCAGCGCGGCGGATTTCGGCAATTCCGGCCTAAGAAGGACATCTTCTTCATCTTCTGGAGTCTTGGCGATGGCAGGACCTACAGAGAAAAGACAAACAGAAGATAAGTAAATATTACATCTTTGGCGCCCCTCGCAAGAAAGTTATGGCTAATCAAAGACTAATTTTTGGACTTCCTACAATATAAAGAAATATTGTTGAATTTTGAACACTTTGTTTTTGGACATAGCGAATTGCGCTTTGCATAGTGAATTGTGATTTGCACAAGTAGTGCTTTTAACTACGTTCAGTGTATAGAATCCTGTTGCCTGTTATATTGAGAATTACACAGGATTGCTTTTGAGTACACTTTGTGTGCAGAACCTCTTGTTAAATTGTATAGTGAAGTTAACCTCGATGTAGCTATGATTTTATATATTTTTTTTTTTTTAAACTAAATAGGAACAGAACGCAAGGATTAACAAGCCATCATCCAAGTAAATTAGAGTTTCTCCACAACCAAGTAGCGTGTCGCTCTTAGGCTTTCAACGTTCCAGTTGTATTTATGCTAGTGTTTCTTTTTTCAGCTTGCGGATATTCCCACACAAGGACAAACACACCATCCATCTCCTGTTCTGTCAACTAAGCACTATCAAGACATACTGGGACGTTAGGCCCTACAGCTACAGTTCGCAGGTAGGCTTGGAAGTAAAGTGACGCATTCTAGAATTAGTAGTAGACTGTTCCATAGATGTCCATATATACATTCAGAAAGGGTTTACTGAGATTCCTTCCCTTGTTGCCTCGCAGGTCGACAGCAAGAGCCATCAGCGTCCAGTATCCGGTATCCGGCCCTCCTCCCCTAATTCTATTATATAACTTGCTTGTGATTCATATCACAGGTTATTGTTTAGGGATTTGGGTAGTTGGCCCATTGCGTCTCTGCGAAACCACAACTACGCACGCGCAAGACAAGGTAAGAGAGTGCGTGGTTGCCTGACAGTCTCACACATAAAGCTCTGGACACTGGCAAACCCGCCTACCTGGCATCTAAACTCAACAAGGCCGATCAGAAAAGAAATCTCAGGAATACTAACACCCTACTTCTCATCCCTCCAAAAACGCGCAAACACAAAACCCTATCACGCTCCTTCTCTGGAAATGCACCCAAAATCTGGTATGCCATCCCTATCCATATCAGAACAAACCCCTCCTTCCTAAAATTCAAAAGCCAGCTCAAAGACCTCTACCTCAACCGAACTCTTACGAAGGGTTAGCAGCCACCTAACAAAAACTCTTACCCATTGGAGTATACAATCAGGTCGATTATGAAGACTTTTACAGCACCTACCTTGCGACTCGATCCTCCGCCCACACTCCCTTTAACATGATTCGTTACGTAACAATGTATTTTCTATTAGATGCTCTGTATTCAATTGCTACCCTCGTCCCCCCTCCCTGAAGAGGATCTGTCACGAACCATTATGCTTACCTTTGCTTTATATTGTTTTACCTTGTACGCAACTGTTACATGACAATAGGTTGTAAAGCGCCCCGATACCTTCGGGTCTGGCCAGCGCTATCTAAAACTCTTTTTAAAAAAAATAAAAAATGGTGGTATTGCCCAAGTTCCTTTACACCTTCGTTAATCTCCCACTTCCCTCATGGTTGAATTCAAAAAGCGACTTAGTTCCAATGTGGTTTTCCTGGCGTGGGCGGGTAGGCAGCCACGGGTCACTTGGGAAACTCTTACGCTCTTGTTTGAACAGGGAGGCCTAGGGGCGCCGGATATGGAAATATACCATTCCTGCGCTCAGGCACAATTCGCGTTTCACTGGATTTTTCCAACCCCGTTCCTTGCGCATGTGGCCCCTGACAGTGACCTGGCAGACCCGACTCCGCTGCACATGGCGATGTTCCAATCGCAGAGCCGCCCGCGGGCTGGGATCGACACGGTTGGCAGCACGGTGTGGGCGTGGCAGACGCTCCGCCGGCGGGCAGGTTTGGACTCCCTGTTTGCACCCTCGGTGCCGGTGCCTGGACACCCGGAGCTGCCCTTCGCGGCGGAGGACAGGAGTCTGTCAGCTGCTGCGTAAGCTACTGGTGAATACGATGGGTGGGCATTTCCAGATGGGGTGTTCATAAGCCTGGACGCCGCTTTGGGTGATGAGCACACGGGACTCCTGGACAGGATGACCTATTACCAACTGCGGGCGGCCATGCGGGCGCGATTTGCTTAATTCCCAGTGGCGCCGCCAACGTTCCATGTCCTGGAAGCATTTTTGTCAAACCCTCCACCCCGTAAACTTATAACACGCCTGTACACCAGTATGCAGCAAGACTATCCTGTGTGTGTGCCCCCGTCCCAGACCGCTTGGGAGGAGTGCTTGGGGGCTCCTTTCGAGGAGGGTGTGTGGACCTATTCCTGCACGCAATCCAGAGACATGTCGCCCAACTATAGGCTTAGATTAATCCACTTTAAATTTCTTCATAGACTTTATAGAACCCCGGTGTGGTTGTGCAGGGCGCGTTGTGTGCGCTGTGGAGCGCCCGAGGCCTCATTCATGCACCTCGCATGGGAGTGTGGGGACGATGCAACCTTTTGGGTACGTGTGTTTGATGACTTGGATGTTATGCTGGAACACAGAATCGAGCGTACTCCGTTGATCGCCCTGCTAGGCTATGTCAAGCACTTACCTAAAGGCATTAGAAGACTTGCTGCAATGATGCTGCTGCTGGTGAAGAGACGGGTGGCGATGTGCTGGGGCCGCAGACGTAAGCCGTGCAGGGATGACTGGCTGAAGGACGCCGCGTTTTGCCACACCCAGCTGACTGAGTTCTAGGATCTGATGCCCACACAAGCGTGGCCCCTGGATATATGGGAACCCTTGCAAGGGTTTTTACGAGCACAGCGAGATGACCGAGCTCAGGCTCCTGCGGCGGATGGGTAGGCAAAGTGGTATGTGATGTGTACCTGATGGGGGGAGCTCCCCTCCCGTGTCTGTGCTCCAACAGTCTTTTACAGCTGCCAGAGAGGTTCCCCCTGTGTCCCCCTTCTTCCCTCCCTTGTTCTTCCTATTTCCTGGGTGCTCTGATGTGCCCCTGCTGTTAGACGGCGACTGTACATGCTCGTGCTGAGCAACGACCTGATGAGAGAGATTTGGACTCTATGGACCAAAGCATGCCCCACCGGATGCTTCTGTACCCTCTTGTAGGTGTATTAAGTTTTACAGCACTGATGCGCAAATGCATATTCTGTCTTACGCTGATGGTCTTGCTCTTTTTTAAGGTGATTTGTCGCTGTCTGTAACTGTTATAATCTTCTAATAAAGTTTAAAAAAAAAAGAGGGCAGCCACTTTGAGGCAGTACCACCGATACTAAGCTTCTGAATCCTTTCCAGGAGCCTGGCATGTGGGACCGTATCAAAGGCCGCCGACAGGTCTAATAATACTAGGATTGCTCTACCCCCGATCTAACTTCTCTTTGATATGTTCTGTGGCCTCCAGCAATGCCGTTTTTGTGCTATAGTTTGCCCTGAAGCCTGACTGACTAATATGCAGAAGGTTACTTTTTTCCACATAGTCCAAAATGACTGTGTTCACATATTTTTCCAATACCTTAGAAAAGGCCTGGAGTAAGGATATGGGCATATAGTTAGCTAGCACTTTAGGATCCACCACAGGTTTTTTAATAGCGGAAGGATCTTAGTGTGTTCCCAAATGGAAGACAAGCGGGCAACTAACAGTGAAGTATTAAGAACCTTATTAACAGTGAAGTATTAAGAACCTTATTAACAAAAGGATTAATAATCGTGGCCACCCTGGCCAACAGTTGAGCCGGACGAGGATTAGTAGGAGAACCCGACTAAAGTCCTTTTATAATACCCAGAGATACTTCCAGCGGTAGCTGGGGTATTTGCAGGAGAGGGATGATTTCACCAGCGGGCAGCCCCGTAGCTGGGACTATCATGTCCAAGTAATCATCAGGAGGTACCCCCGCGAAGGAATCCTGTATAGTCACGATTTTTTCATGAAAGAATTCCCCCAAATGGTTCGTCTATTCTATCGATAGAGGGTGATCTCTGATAATAGACGTTGGATTGGAGAAAGCTTTATCGATTTTGAAGCTCTCCTTTCCTTTATTATTTGATGTCTCAATTTTATCTTTTAAAAAAGCTTTTTTTTTTATTGCCATCACTTTAATGTGGTAGGCCTTCAAGGCCGACTTCTACTCAAGTTTGTCCTCCAAATTATAGTTTTTGTGCCACTTCCTTTCCAAACACTTACAGGCTCTTTTACTAGTTTTTAAGCATTCATTGAACCAGGGAGCAGAAAGCCTAGTTTTATTAGAGGTATGTTTCATCATAGGGGCTAACTCATTAACGCTCTGCCTCACCCAGGCTTCTAGCTGAAGTGTGTCCCCTTCTGGGTTACCTGATAGAAGAGGGGTGGAGGTTTCAAGTGCGTCCCCCAAGGCTGTCGGTGAAATTCTGTGAAAAGCTGTGTGCCTACTTTCCACCCCGTTAGAGTGTTTTTGACCATTTTTCAAAGCGAATGGCCATCTAAAGCTGATTAGGCAGTGGTCCATCCAAACCAGAGGTAGAAGCAGATCAACCTCCAGCTTAATATTTGAGAACACCTGGTCTAGGGTATGTCCCACCCTGTTCATGGGATGAAACACAAAGAGAACAAGGTTACAAGCTGAAAGAGTCTCAGTCAGTTAAATGACCTCCAACTCCATAGGTTTATCCATATGAAGGTTTAGATCACCCAGAACGAGAAAGTGACTATATCTCAGGGCCTGAGGTGCTATGGTGAAATGGTAGAGCTACTCAAAAATCCCAATATTAACTGCTCCCTCCTCCCAGCCAACAACAAATCCAAGAGACAGTATTCCCCTGGTGCTAGGTACATGCTCAGAAAATGTTTAAAACAGCCAAGTTAAAACAAATAAAACAAGAGCAAACAAGGTCGTGCAAGTTAAAAATAGAAAGAGACCAACTGCGTCCACGCAACGCCTCTGTTTATATGCATGAGGACTAGAGCACACTAACAAAAATGGCGCCACTCCATGTCCCAGCAGAGTAGAAATGGCAGAGCTACTCGAGAATCCCAATATTAACTGTCCCCTCCTCCCAGCTAACAACAAATTCAAGAGACAGTATCTCCTTGTGCTAGGTACGCACTCAGAAAATGTTTAAAACAGCCAAGTTAAAACGAATAAAACAAGAGCAAACAAGGTCGTGCAAGTTAAAAATAGAAAGAGACCAACTGCTTCCGCGCAGCGCCTCTGTTTATATGCATGAGGACTAGAGCGCGCACTAACAAAAATGGCGCCGCTCCGTGTCCTAGTTGAGTAGAAAGCAAGTTAAAGACAGCCATGTTGTTTTTAGGTACATTTTAACTGTGCTTTGTGTTTCGTTCTTAGATGTAGGTAAGAACTAAGGGGAAGATTTACAAAAAATCACACAGAGCAGCCCCCTGCGAGGCTGCGCTGCGCGACAGGGAGGGAGCAGGAAAGCACCATATCTTCAGAGATATGACTCTCTCCTCCCCTTTCCGTTGCGCCGGCGCTGATTACAGCTGCCGTGTGCCACCCACACACCTTAGTGCCATAGGGATAGGGTGTGTGTGTGTATCCAGCATAGGTTTTGTACAGGAAAGATACCCTTCCTGTACAAAATTCTATGCCTAGACACGAGGGAAAGCTTTTCCCACTTTGTATGCGTGCTGCACAGGGCAGCACGCATGCAAAGTCGGAAAAGGAAAGAGAAATGAAAGCATTTCTCCTTCCTTGCGCCTAGTTTGAAAGGGCTCAGTTTTCTCACGCTAAACCCAATCTAGTGTGTTTAGTAAATTGGGTTTAGTGTGAGAAACCTTGGGTAATTGCATGGGAATGCCCATGCACCACCCTTTGGCACGCCCCCATGGCTTCGCATTACTTTTACGTTATTTCCAGTGCTAAACAAGTTTAGCGCTGGAAAGTAAATTAGAAAAAAAAGATTTGCGCCATTTTGCATCACTTTTGTGACGCAAACATGGCGCAAAAGCTTAGTAAATTTCCCCTAGGTTTGATACTTTTCCCCTACCTATTACCACTTTATTAAAGTGGTAATAGGTAGGGAAAAATATTTCTAACTTAAAAAGTACGGAGTACCATAATGCCAAACATAAAATAAAAAAACATAAATATGTTAAAAAATTAAAAATACACTGTATCACCATATATTTTATCAAGATAGTATACTACAGTGTATTTTCCATTTTTGTAATATATTTATTCTCCAGTAAAAAGTCTAAGCTGTACCGCGGTAATATCTATAATATCTATTAATTACCAGACTACCGTAAAAAAATCTACCAATAAAATTCTCAGATCTCCCTAAACTGCTGTAAAAATATATAAACAATTATAAATACACTTCTCTAGCTATTAACACCGTGTCTGGTGGCTCAGTGGACTAATGCACCCACTGAAGGGGCCTGTGTTCGACCTCATGGTCACAGGTTCAAATCCTGGCGGGTCCACTCAGCCTTTCATCCATCTGAGGTCGATAGAATGAGTACCATTGAGTTGGGTAACAATAAACATCTGTTATTCAGCGCCAAGAGATCTCGTTGGGGTGAACGTGCGCTTTACAAATACATATGTTGTTATGTTAATAAAGTAGTCATAGGTAGGGAACAACAATAAAACCTAGCCAAAAAATCACCAACACGTTTCGTCTCTTACATGAGATTTCTTCAGGGCTACAAAAATGCAAACAGTAAATATACATTAAAAAAATATATGCCACAAGACATTTTTCTTCCTACATGTCATATCCAACATCCATTGATCCTCAATCAATGCCATCTCACAATACAACCTTATAGTTTATGTCATCTGTGCACTATACATATGGGGGCAGATTTACAAGAAAGTGACGCATCTGTGTAGATGCGTCACTTTCCCTGCGCCACCCTTAGAAACCCTTGCGCCACCATAGATGCGCCGTATTTACAATACGGAGCACTATGGCGCAAGGATTGACAGATGCGTCAGAAATTCTGACGCATCTGTTGGCGGAAAAGTCACGCATTGCTGGAGTCGTGTCGCAAGCACGACGCAACTCCAGCAATGCGTGTTGAGGCCTATTACCAATACACTGCGTCACTCCTTACGCCTGCTTCCAGCAGGCGTAAGGTTTTGACGCAGTGGCGTCCTAAAAGTGACGCAGTGAAATCTTGTAGATTTCACTGCGTCACTTTTACGAGGCCTTCCTGCGTGGGAACGCCCACCCTGCATACATTATACCTGACGCAGGTATAATGTGACGCAGGGCTTTACAACGTGACGCATCTCCCTAGATGCGTCACGTTGTAAATAGGCCGCATTGTTTGCGCCGCTGTTGCGTCAAAAAAGTGACGCAACTGCAGCACAAAAGTCATGCAAGGGGCTTGTAAATCTGCCCCATGTTGTTTATTATAAAATGATGACTCATTACAGAAAGGGAGGATTGGCTATGATATAATTATTCCAGGCAATATTAGGGTCTCCGTGAGTAAGAAGGGCTTAACTAACTGTTCTATGCCAGGATGCATTTCTACTTTTTTCTCAATGCACATTTCTATTCTACACTACTGATAATATGAACCTCATTAATTAGGTTTCTTGGAATTAATCGAAGCACACATCGACCAGTCTGGTCTTTCAATGTATCCTGGGTTCGTCTTCCCTCCTGATTCGATACTCGTATCTAAAACATGAACATTGTTTGCTTGAATACTGTGTTCACTCATGAGTCCAGTCTACAGATGATGTTATTATCCAATATTTATATCTATGTCTCAGTTATTTTCACTTCCTGTTGATAGTGATATTTCACATTTCCTTCACTACTACGGCAAAAATAATCTCGATGTATCCAAAGCATTAAAATGTATACTCCCTATTTAAGCGAGACCTTATTTATTTAGACCACATGTCCCACAATGCATTTCAGCGCATCCCACAAACGATAAGATCATAACTATACAGTGACAATGGTGCCCCATACAACAATTCCTCCCAACATTTCTCAATTTTGGTCATCGTTAATCGATTACATGACATTCATGCTTAAAGTCCGGACAGGCTATGCCCATTCTTAAAAAACCTACTGTAGATCCAGAGGACCTTAATAACTTTCGGCCAATCACAAACATCCCAACTCTGGCGAAGCTCCTTGAGAAATGTGTACATGTCTAACTGTGTAACCACATTGATGAATACCAGCTTCTTGATCAATTCCAATATGGCTTCCGTCAGAGTCACAGCACCGAAACAGCCCTCACTCACATAGTTGATGATACTCTTACACTGCTTGATCGCAACAGATCCTGCCTTCTAATCCTCCTCAACCTCTCGTCAGCTTTTAATACTGTCAAACATGACAATCTCCAGGATGTTCTGGAACGTAGGATGGGGTTCTCCGGCTCAGTGTTAAAATGGTTTGCCTCGTTTCTCCATAACAGAACACAGAGATTTAAAGTCAATCAAACCCTCTCCAATTCCAGTTCTTTCACTCTTGGGGTACCCCAGGAGTGTTGCAGGGATTCGGTCCAAAAACAGAACTATGTGCAGGATTATAGGACCTGGTGTATAGGGACTGAGTCATCCTACCACCTTAGTACCTATGAGCCCAGGACCGACCAGCTATAGTGTCTCACTTGCTCTCCATTCACTCACAGAGAAACAAGTGATTAGACACCCCAGAACACAACACTCCCAGATCTCTCAGGAATCGCAGTAACAAGACACACCCTTTCGCTCACACTCTTGTACTTGTCCACAATAAGATCTGACAGAGACACGAAACAGTTTAAAATATTTATTTTAACTAACGTGCCCTAACATGCAGTATACGTGCCACAACAAGCAGAAAAATGCATAGTACAAATACAGTCAGCATAGCAGCTAGTCCATATATCATGAAAGGAGATGTCATCATGAAAAGACAATAGAGAAAAGACAATAGAGCCTAACCTCCCTCCCCTTGCTAAGAAGCAGTATTAATATATATTAGAAGATCTCTGGGCTTTGTCAGCAGACCCCATACTTTAGCCTATAGAGAGTAGATCTACAGCATAGGTGCTGTCTCGCTCTTCTCCCTGGAAAGGTCCCTCTCCAAGTGTGTCCTACCTATTCGTGTATACATATAAAACCAAAGTACGTTGTCCCAAACAACAGCTGCATCGGTATGTTTTGTCTAGGTGCTAAGGTCTGACCAGAACAAAAAAACAAGGGGCATTGTGTATTGACCTTGCTCACAATGTTCAGACTAAATCCCAGGAACTGACAGATAGTAAAGACAGCAGCCGGTTCTCATGTGAAAAATACGAATGAAGTCTTTGCAAAAATAAAGTCATGTAGTAACGTGTGCAAAGCAGCGGGCAATCCACAGCAAGCTCATGCCAACTTAGAGAAAACGACAATGTCCCCATGGGCCATGTGACACCCTCCCCTTGGTCAGGTCGTCAGCTCTGGGCTAAAACAAAAATCAGAGGTAAGCAGAGGCAAAGCGTCCCGGTGGTAGGCCAAAGAGCCTTTCAAATCCCAATCAGCATGAGGTTTTGGCTTAAGATAAATGCAAAATGAAAATATTAATTAGCAGCCAATGGGGTATCCAAGAGGTATATCCATTCCCAACGAATCTTCAGAGCCAAAAATATCGCGTGAAAAGTGGAATGCCATAACCTCCAGTAGGTTGTCTGAACCTTCCATAGTAAAAAGGTATGCCATCCAATTAAGTAAGCCGAACAAACACACATGCTCCTCATACCCAGAGGCCGTTAGGAGCATGTCGGGGCAACCTGCGTTAACTTCAATGAAACTTTGATTCAAGAGGCACTGTGCACGGGCACAGGTACTCAAGTCTGCCGTTGGTCCAAGTATCGGATCGCACACCAGGCATCTACCCACGGAACAGTCCTGGTCATGGGCCTTCAACGGACCCATTAACAGTTCATAATCCAGGGCAGCGTGTGACGTATTCCAGAGGCAGACATCCAGGCCCCATTGAAAAGGGCACCGGTGGCAATGGAACACAGGTTGCACGCAGGTAAAGTAGGCATAACAGAAGGTCAGCCAATAGTCGATGTTAAGAGCTTGTAATGGCATTGAACCAAAAAGCTGGGGCAACCGATCACGGTACAGCTGCAACTGGACTGGCTTGGCAGCTCCACATATCGAGCAGCCATTACGGAGCAGCAGCAGAAGTACAAGTACACCGCAAATCAGCATGAGCAATCGGGGAAACCCTCCGAAGGCGCTGGAAAAAATAGAATGGATAAAAGCTGGTATTCCTCTAAAAATAGTTTGAAAGGAGGTGACGAGGCCGGTTCACACAAGTTTAAAAAAGTGGACAAGGCCCTCTGTATCAGACGCATTAAATATTTGGGGCCAGATGTATGACCATTAAGTTTAGCGGGTCGCAAATTGCGCAAAATTGCGATTCGCAATTTGCGACTCGCTAAACTTAATGTACAACAGTGTCTCTGTTTGCGATTCCCAATGGGGTCCCAAATTGCATGCCTCATGAATATTAATGAGGCTGTCGCAATTTGTGACCCCATTGGGAATAGCTAGCACTCCCATGGATGGTGGCCTGCTGTAGTAAGCTGACCACCATGTCTGTGACTGCTTTTTTAATAAAGCAGGTGTTTTCTTTTTTAAATGCAGCCCGTTTTCCTTAAAGGAAAACGGGCTGCATTTAAAAAATAAAAATGGCAGTTGTCCCTGGGACCACTGCCTGCTCTTAAAAAATATTTGCAAACCCATTCACAAAGGGGAAGGGGTCCCCCTGGGACCACTTCCCATTTGCGAGTGGCTTACCACCCTTTTGAAAAGGGTGGTAAACTGCAAGTGTTTTGCGACCGCAAATGCGGTCGCAAAAAAAATATTACATAGGTTTGAGACTCGCATTTAGGAAGGGACGCCCTCGGCACGCCCCTTCCTAATAGCAAGTCGCAAACCATATTTTGCGAGTCACTAATAGGTTAGCGACTCGCAAAATATGGTTGGTACATTGGGCAAACCTATTTTGCGGTCGCAAACGGCCTGAATGCCCGTTTGCGACCGCATAAAATGGTCGTACATCTGGCTCTTGGTGAATTAATTCTCCAAAATGGAGTGGGAGATTCGTGTTTAGCAGTGACTGAATCTCACTTGCGGTTCTCGCCACTTGCAATTCGAAGGTCTCACGAGCTGAAGTGAGAACCACTTCTTGTTGAAACAATAGTGCTTTGAGTCTGCTTAGCTTATTGCAATCTCTTTCCAATTCTTTGCAATCTGTTTCCAAAGTTGGAATGGAAGGCCACAGCGAACTATCTACAATCCCATCCGGGGGCGGAAACAGGACATTGGTGCAACATGTAACACGCTGTGAAACGGTTACTATATACGGGATGCCTGCCCGTAAGCCACAGCAGTTTTGGTTATTTAGGATAAGATAACTGCCGTTTGAAAGCAAAGTCAGAGCAGGAATAATAGCTGGGACCGGGGTCCCCTTTAACAAACAAGCCAAATTAGGGGCCAAAATGTTGCAGGCACCGTGAAGTTTTACTTGTTTACAGATTAGGGAGTGTCCTACTGTAGAATAACAATCCTCCCCGGTAAGGCAAACCTCCTTATCTGCTCGTTGACACCTAAATGTGAAAGGCAACTACCATAATTCATGAATATAACTACTCCAGAGGGGCTTATATCTACCAACCGGATAGTGTTTCATGCAGGCCGTAAACTGAAAGAGGGAGATGGGCAATGAAATAACCCCATGTATTAACCACACAGCTGAATCCGTCTCTGCCACGGAAAATTATAACTGTTCTAGTTTTTCAATATGTAACATTGTATAGGTTGCGTCTTTGATTGACATCAATTTCTGTTTATCTGTCAAATTAAATGGTAAAAACAGTGCGGAAGCATTCAGGTAATCCCACTGTACTTTCCCACTTTTGAGCGTTTGCAAGGTCCAACCAAACTGCATAACAAAACGTAACTGATTTTGACCATGATACAAAACAGACACCTCATTTTGAACAATGTCAATGACCGATGATACAATATTGTCCAAAGTATAGATATGTGAAGACAGTGTATTAATGCTGTTATCAACTACTGCTAGAAGCTTTTCTAAATTATCCTAGTCAATTTGGCGCAGGCGCACGGCAGCTTACATCTGCAATAACTTCTAAAATTCATTGTATGCTGCATAAACAAAACGTTTTGCTCGAGGGGACTTTAGACCTAAAAGAAAATCAGCAGGATCTATGTCACAAGATGTTGTTTCACAGATGACAAGATGGAATGTCCCAACCATTGTTGACATATTTTACCTACAGAAAATGTGGTAACTGTATGGGAATATGGAAAACAAGGATCAGGTCTACTTTGTGTAAACCCTTTTGTGGTATTTAAAAAACATAATTAGCATGCATTTGAGCTCGTTGGCCACATTAACCAACCTGAGGGGTCAATATTGGAAGAATTCAGTATACCGTTCTGAAACATGACAGTCAAATCCTCAATCTTGTAGTTTGTATGTGTATGTCATGAGTCATAAGTAAGCATGGGCGGAGAGCTCCGCTCCGCCCACGGAGTGTGCGGAGTGTTGCCTTCTCCACGCTTCGCGAATAGGCGGAGTAGGCAGCACCCCACACACTCCGCGGCGGAGCGGAGTTGACACCAGCCCCCGCCTCCCACCTGCCCTATTAACAATAGTTATAGCAGCTTAAAAAACAATATAAAGTATTAAAAACGCCTTCCCTGAGCTGCGGCGTCCCCGGGCTGCCCTCTTCCTCCATCGTGACTTCTTGATGACAACTGCGCACGCGCAAGCACCCGCGCATGCGCAGTTGTCATCAAGAAGTCGCGATGGAGGAAGAGGGCAGCCCGGGGACGTCGCAGCTCAGGTAAGGCGTTTTTAATACTTTATATTGTTTTTTAAGCTGCTATAACTATTGTTAATAGGGCGGGTGGGAGGCGGGTGGCGCGTAGCAGAGCTACGCGGAGTGTGCGGAGATTGTTTTAACCTCCGTGGCGCTCCGCGTAGCCTCGCTACGCCCACTACGCCCAGGGTTAGTCATAAGCAGCCAATAATGGAAGGGAGGGAGTATTTATGTTTTTAGCTGTGGCTAAACCAAAACAAGTAGTTTGCTGCACCGTCTGATTTAAAAATATGAGCTGAGACGGTATCAAGCATGCTCGATGCAATGATTCAATGCCGTGCACTTGCCAATCTTTGGTAACCAAATAGATTTTAAATCAACTGCGTCCTTGCAGTAATTGTGAGAAGTTGGCCTGGTATATGATGTCCATTAATTAAAGTGGGCACCTGGCACCAGTCCAAACAACCCTTATGGTGATTTAAGAGGTCAAAGATAACCTTAAAAGCTATCCAAGTGGTAGCTGTGGAGAGCAGCCTTCAGGCTTAGTCTTGAAGGAATGTTAAGCAGCTTGTTTTACCAGAATGCAACCTTATTGTATTGGTTAAAAGAAAGGAGAACCACACAGTATCTGCTACACGCAGATAAACACAAAGCACACAATACTGTAGCACAGAAACAATCGTAAGTAGCACTAATACACAGTGGGTTCCAGGGGGAGACCAAACCATATACTAAAATAATGGTATAATAACCACGACTCGATTCAAGACAGTGTCTAGAGAGTGTAGAATCGCTGGGACCCCAAGGAACCACCCAAGGTGAGTAAGTAGGGACCCCACGGAGGACGGGTGCAGTGTGAGAACACGACTGTGTGCTACTTGCAATTCAATGGGAGAGTTGTGGTTGCAGTTTTACAGTTTAAGGACCCTTCCCAGTGAATTACGAGGAAACCCTTTGGAACATAGAAGGTTAGGGAGCCCCCCCCACCCTTGGATACCGAGGTACCAGAGTTACCTATTCCTGGCAAGCCGGGTGCATAGGGCTGAAGTGGCATCGGAAACCGCCGTCGTTCTCAATGGGAGTCTTCAAAGAAATGCCACTGCTGGAAAGAAGAAAAGTGTCCGGTGCAATCCGCAGGTGGATTCTTGATGGAAGGAACCTGAAAGCAGAGGGGACAGAGTCTGGGCAACTCAGGAGTGACCAGGGGCTCTGTAGACGAATGCCCACCGATGTCGGGTGCTTCAGGTGTGAAGAAGGAGACCTTGACTCTACAGCTGCAGGGACCAGGCGACGTCGAGGATGACCAGGCGCCGTATACGAGCTGTCCCACGAAGGATGTCGAGTGCTGAGGGGTTGGTGTTCGGCGGGAGCACCAACAAGCCTTGGCAATGGCAACCCACAAAGAAGGTCAAGAAAGGTTACGGTCTGCCCCAGCAAGGACCAGAGGACTCACCACAGCAAAGGGAGTCAGGGCAGGCCTGGAGCAACCAGGGGAGCCCAAGAAAATCAGGATTGTCCCTCAAATGGACCCACAGGCCGAAGGCACAGGAGTCGCAAGGGGACCTCTAGTAGTTTCACAAAGCAACAGCTTGCAGGGCACAGAGTGCGAGAAGGCCAAAGTCCTTTGTACGAAATATGTGCAGAGGTTGGGGCTATCAACAGCCCAATGCACAAAGTTGTGGAACACCAACAAGCATATGCACTTGCAAATGTACATGGTGCACAGGGTTCGGGTTATGCGGTCCCCACGATGGATACTGGCCTCAAACTTGGTGAGAGGGCAGCTCGACGTCAAGGAACGTAGGAACACACCTCCTGTGTTGCTGGAGCCTTCGGAGTCCGCAGGAGCTCAGAATCAGCAGACCGGTCAGTTGCGTTACAGTGCCTGCAAATGCAGGGGAGTGACTCCTTCACCCCAAGTGAGATACTTCAGTTGTCTTTGATGCTCCACAGGTCCTGCACGGAGCCTGTATGGTGCACGGGCACAGACAATGCTTTGGATGGAGAGGGAGACGAAGTCGGGCCCAGTCGAAGTCCAGCGAAGTCCAGAGTATCCAGACGTTCGAAGGTCAGTGGTTTCTTGTTCAGAATCTTGTCCACGTCGAATCTAGGGTCCTACAGCCAGGTAAGCCCTTTTGTACCCACGGGAAAGGGTTGGACAGATGCAGGGGACCCTCCCAGGGGAGGGTCAGGACAGTGGGGAGGTTACTCCCATGTCCTTTGTCCAGTTTCGTGCCAAATCAGAAGCCAACGGCTCCCAGAACTGGTTTGAGCTGGACTATGCACAGGGACACCAAATGCACCCCTTGTGCAGACTTTCAGGCACTTTGGAAGTGCACCCACCCAGCTCCACTACATTAAATCCTGTCTGGGAGGTGGTCACACCTCCCTGTGACAGGATGCCTATTGTGCTGCCTTCCTCTGCTCGAGCTTGGCAGGAGGGCAGAAATGTGTCTCTGGTCGGCAGCAACCATTTTGTGCTGTCCGGGTCGAGAAGGCTGGTACCGGGAAGACCAGGGACCCACGAAGCTTGCTTCAGAAGGGTAGAATCATACCTCCCACACTGGTTACTGGTGTGGAGGTATGATTCCAAGGTGTTTGATACCAAACATGACATGGTTTGTTGCAGCCGTTTTCGAGATAGCATTTTACGCGAGCATATAATGCACCTCGACCTATATGTCTGGCTGCGTCACCGATAACCCGTGAGAATGGTTTCCGAAGGCTGCAGGGGTGCTCTGCTCATGCAGCCTCTCACGTAAAACCCAGCACCCTACCTTCAGGATTGTTAAGGCCTGCTATAGGGGTGACTTATAGGTTTTAAGTGTAGTGACCTATAGATATAGTAAACCTATATCTAAAGTAAGTGGTGCATGCACCATCTTACACAGGCTGCAATGGCAGACCTGTAGTTCCATTTTGCATGGCCTCTCATGGGTGGCATAATACATGCTTCAGCCATGGGAGGCCTCTGGGGTACCTATGCCCTGGGTACATGTGCACCATATACTAGGGACTTATAAGGGTACCCCAGTATCCAATCTGGAGTGTACCCAAGTACATGTCAATACATTTTAGGGAGAAAGTAGATAGACTGGGGTCCTGATTAGCAGGTTTCCAGTCAGACTAGTCAAAAATAGTGTAACATCAAGCAAAAAGTGGGGGTAACCATAAGAAGCAGATCCTACTTTCCTACACAACCCCCCCCTCCTCCCAAACGTGAGGAGATGAGACTAACCTTGCCCAGTTGAGTCTTCATTTTCTAAGTGGAAATATCTGGAGAGTCCATCTGCATTGACATGGTTAATCCCAGGTCTATATTCCACTGTATAGTCCATCCCTTGTAGGGAAATGGACCACCTCATACGTTTGGGGTTTTCACCCTTCATCTGTTTTAGCCATAAGACGGGCTTATGGTTTGTCTGAATGAAGTAAGTGCCAAACAAGTAAGGCCTCAGCTTCTTCAGAGCCCAAACCACAGCAAAGGCTTCCCTCTCAATAGCTGACCAACGTTTCTCTCTGGGGGTCAACCTTCTGCTAATAAAAACTACTGGTTAATCCTGACTCTCTGCATTAAGTTGTGACAACACAGCCCCTACCCCCAACTCAGATGCATCTGTTTGGACAATGAATTGTTTGGAATAGCCAGGACTCTGCAGAATGGGAGCAGTGCACATGGCCTGCTTGAGATCATCAAAGGTTTTCTGACAGCTAACTGTTCACTGAACTTTCTTGGGCATTCTTTTTGATGTAAGATCATTCAAGGGAGTCACTATTGACCCATATCATTTTACAAATCTTCTGTAGTACCCAGTCAGGCCCAAGAAAGCTCTGACCTGAGTCTGGGTAGTGGGAGCAACCCAGCCCATGGTGGTCGGATTTTGCTCAGCAATGGTTGAACCTGGCCTCCACCCACAAGGTGGCCCAGGTACACAACCTTACTCTGCCCTATCTGGCACTTGGTGGCCTTGATAGTGAGACCTGCTTTCTGCAGAGCCTCCAAAAATTCTTTAGGTGGACCAGGTGATCCTCCCAGGTGGATCTAAAGACAGCAATATCATCAAGATATGCTGCACTATAGGCTTCCAGGCCTGTAAGGACTTTGTTCACCAACCTTTGGAATGTGGCAGGTGCATTCTTCAAACCAAAGGGCATCACAATAAATTGATAATGGCCACTGGGGGTTGAGAATGCTGTTTTTGGTTTGGCATCCTCAGCTAGTCTGATTTGCCAATATCCAGCAGTAAGGTCAAATGTGCTGAAGAACTTGTCAATGAGTTCATCTGCCCTAGGAATAGGGTGAGCATCAGTCCTAGTGACTGCATTGAGCCCCCTGTAGTCCACACAAAACCTCATTTCTCTTTTACCACCCTGGGTATGAGGTTTGGGTACCAGGACCACTGGACTAGCCCAAGGGCTATCTGAGGGTTCAATCACTCCCAATTCCAGCATCTTTTGGCCCTCAGTCTTGATGCAATATCTGACATGGTAAGGCTGCCTGTAAATCTTATTTTAACAGGTAGACTCTCACCTGTGTCCTCTTCATGGGTACACCAGGTGGTCTGACTAGAAGTCAAAGAAAACATGTGCCTGTATTGATTGAGGACCTTCCTGCAATCAATCTGCTGTTGCTCAGTGAGGCTGCCTGCCAAGGCTACACCATCAACTGAGCCATCATCAGGGTTCTGTGAGAGGAGATCAGGGAGTGTGTCACTCTCTTCCTCCTGTCCCTCATCAGTAGCCATGAGCAAGCCCATGTCTGCCCTGTCCACATAGGGTTTGAGCCTGTTTACATGGAGCACCCTATGGGGACTGCTGGGAGTTCCAAGGTCCACCAAGTAGGGGACCTCTCCCTTCGGCTCAAGAATAGTATGGGGTCCACTCCACTTGTCTTGAAGGGATGCTGGGGGCCACAGGCTCCAACACCCATACTTTCTGTCATGGCTGATAAACAGTCAGTACAGCCTTTTGGTCATGCCAAGCTTTTTGCAATTCTTGACTTGCCTCAAGGTTTTTACTGGCCTTCTTCATGTACTCAGACATCCTGGAGCGGAAACCAAGTACATAGTCCACTATGTCTTTCTTCGGAGGTTTGAAAGGTAACTCCCATCCCTCCTTCACCAAACACAAGGGACCCCTAACTGGATGCCCAAACAAAAGTTCAAAAGAGCAGTAGCCAACCCCCTTTTGTGGGACCTCTCTGTAGGCAAAGAGAAGGCAGGGCAACAGAACCTCCCATTTTCGCCTAAGCTTTTCTGGGAGGCCCATGATCATGCCCTTTAGGGTTTTGTTGCATCTTTCAACCAACCCATTGCATTGTGGGTGATAGGGTGTGGTGAATTTGTAATTCACTCCACACTCCTTCCACATTGCAGTAATGTAACTAGACATGAAGTTTGTACCTCTGTCAGTTAAGACCTCCTTAGGGAAACCCACTCTGGAAAAAATTCCCAGGAGGGCCCTGGCTATCACAGGAGCTGTGGTGGTCCTTAGGGGAATAGCCTCTGGATACCTAGTGGCATGGTCCACCACCACTAGAATATAACTGTGCACAGATGCAGTTGGAGGGTTCATGGGACCAATTATGTAAATCCCAACCCTCTCAAAGGAAACCCCCACCACAGGTAGTGGTATTAGGGGGGCCTTTGTGGTACCACCTGACTTACCACTGGCTTGACAGGTGGTACAGGAGCAACAAAACTCCTTGGTGTCCTCTGACATATGAGGCCAGTGAAAGTGAGGGACAAGCCTGTCCCAAGTCTTACTTTGGCCTTGGTGTCCTGCTAAGGGAATGTCATGTGCCAAGGTGAGTAGGTAGCCCCTAAACTTCAGAGGTATGGCTAACCTCCTGGTGGCACCAGGCTTGGGGTTTCTACCCTCTGAGTAAAGGAGTCCCTCATCCCAATAGATCCTGTGGGATCCACTGACACTCCCAGCAGCCTCAGCAGCAGCTTGCTGTCTGAGGGGTTCAAGAGAGGGACAGGTTTGCTGCCCCTGGCTCAGTTCTGCCCTGGAAGGGCCACCTGTCCCCAAGAACTCAACCTGCTCAGGTTCCAGTGCATCTGAGACAGTTCCTTCACAGGGACTGGGATCATCTCCCTCAAGAGACTGATCCTCTCTCTGAGCCTGGGGGGAAGAGACAGCCTTACCCCTCCTGCTCCTTCTCTTGGAAGGCACCTGGTCCATTCTTTCAGAATCCAGGGCCTGTTCAGTAGACATCAGTTTGGCCTGTGACCTGGTCACAGCAAACACATCTGCAGAGATGCCCAGCATTGCTGCATGAGTCCTTAATTCCACTTCAGCCCAGGCTGAAGTTTCCAAATCATTGTCCAATAAGTATTCCACTGGAAGGTCTGAGCTAACCACAACTTTCTTTGGGCCAGTTACCCCTCCCCAGCTGAAATTAACAACTGCCAAGGAATGATCAGTCCTGACATTGTTAGCATTGGTCACTTGGTACATCTTACCAAGTATGATCTGTTCAGGGTCCACAAGATCTTTTGTCACCATAGTGACACGTGCACCTGTGTCCCTGTATGCCATGGCCTCCTTACTATTAATTAAAGGCTGTTGCCTGTATTTGCTCAGGTTACTGGGACTGACAGATAAGGTGGCAATATCCTTGCCACCATCACAGGCAAGTACAGCCTGAGCTGGAGTTCTGACTAGGCCAGAACCCTTCTCAGAGCCCAAGGTTAACCCTACTATTCCCTTAGGGGCAGTGGTGGTAGGAGGATTTTCCTTGGCTTTTGGACAATCAGCATCTTTTGTCCAATGGGTCTTTACCTTACAAAAGTAACACCAAGGTTTCTTTTTGCCTTTTCCTTTGTTAGACTGTGACTCCCCCCCAGATGCAGGTTTTTGGGGCCCTGATGAAGACTGTTGATCTTTACCCTTGTCCCCACCCTTATCTGGAGTTTTAGAACTCTGTTTCTTCTGGTCACCACCATTGTTCTGGGTTTTCTGCTTCACCCTGGTTCTGACCCACTTATCTGCCTTCTTTCCCAATTCTTGGGAAGAAGTCAAATCAGAGTCAACCAGGTGCTGATGCAATAACTGATTTTGGCAATTATTAAGGATCTGCTCCCTCATAATCAAATTATACAATCCTATAAAATCATGTACTTTGCTGCCAAGCAACCAGCCTTCCAGAGTCTTAATAGCACTGTCCACAAAGTCTACCCAGTCCTGATTCTGTGCTTTCTGGGTGTCTCTGAACTTAATCCTATACTGTTCAGTGGTTAAGCCAAACCCATCAATGAGAGCACTCTTCAGGACTGAGTAATTGTCAGCATCCTCTTCTCTAACAGTGAGGAGCTTATCTCCACCTTTGTCAGCAAAGGAGAGCCACAAAATAGCTGCCCACTGCTCTTGAGGGACCCTCTGAACTTTACAGGCCCTCTCCAAAGCAGTTATCCATTTATGGATGTCATCCCCAACATGCTATGGAGGGACAATCTTGCTCAGGTTCCTATTGTCAAAAGAATGTTCCTTAACTCTAGGCACACTGTTGCTGCCACCATGGGATCAACTAGTCCCAACTTTTTTCTAGCTCTCTGGACTTCTAGGGACTCTTTATCCAGGGCCAATTGCTGTTGCCTGAGCCTAAGCTTAGCTTTCTCAAGTTCCAGAAATTGGCACTCCCTGTCATAAGAGTGGTCCTTCTTGCTAGATACAGAGGTCCCTACAGACTGTCCTGAATGATGTGACTCTGCAGAGGGAGGTCTAGATCTCCTTGGTAAACTCTGCACTCTTCCAGGAGGGGTGAAGAGAGGGCCATCTTGGCCTTCTTCTTCATCTCCATGAAGATCTGAGTTGTCCAGGTGGGAACCATCTTGTTTCTCCTGGCCAGGGTTTTAATCTAGGTCATAAAAGGTGTCACCTCCTGACCTGTCCTCATTCCCTGACCCCCCTACTTTCTCCTGTTCATCTGACCCAGGGGTCTTTCTGAGGTCATCAAGCAATAAGGCCTCTATGAGGCGGTGGGTGTTTGCAGTTCTCCCTGTCTTCAGCTTTCTAGAGGCACACAGGGCTTTCAATTCTTGGAATGAAAGCTCACTGTATCTAGAGGGCAGAGAGCCACTGGCATCTCCTTTAGAAGACATACTAAGTGTGGTGAGGTGTTGCACCTACCTAACCTAGTGGGAATTAAACTCTCTGAGGTTGGAGAAAGGGTGTGCTAGACCCTTGACTTACCCTAACCCTAAGTTCAGTATAACTTACTTATTCTAAGCTAGTATTATATGTACCTAGTACTTGGTGGTTTTCAGTTAATCAATAGAAAGATTTATCTGGTAAAACAATGCAGGCTTGAATCCCAACCGCTGCACACCAATGTGAGAAGTTGGCCTGATATATGATGTCCACTAATTAAAGTGGGCACCTGGCACCAGTCCAAACAACCCTTATGGTGATTTAAGAGGTCAAAGATAACCTTAAAAGCTATCCGAGTGGTAGCTGTGGAGAGCAGCCTTCAGGCTTAGTCTTGAAGGAATGTTAAGCAGCTTGTTTTACCAGAATGCAACCTTATTGTATTGGTTAAAAGAAAGGAGAACCACACTGTATCTGCTACACGCAGATAAACACAAAGCACACAATACTGTAGCACAGAAACAATCGTAAGTAGCACTAATACACAGTGGGCTCCAGGGGGAGACCAAACCATTTACTAAAATAGTGGTATAAGAACTGCGACTCGAGTCAAGACAGTGTCTAGAGAGTGTAGAATCGCTGGGACCCCAAGGAACCACCCAAGGTGAGTAAGTAGGTGCCCCACGGAGGACGGGTGCAGTGTGAGAACACGACCGCGTGCTACGTGCAATTCAATGGGAGAGTCGCAGTTGCAGTTTTACAGTTTAAGGACCCTTCCCAGTGGATTACGAGGAAACCCTTTGGAACATAGAAGGTTGGAGAGCCCCCCCACCCGTGGATACCGAAGTACCAGAGTTACCTATCCCAGGGAAGCCGGGTGCATAGGGCTGAAGTGGCATCGGAAACCGCTGTCGTTCTCAATGGGAGTCTTCAAAGAAATGCCACTACTGGAAAGAAGAAAAGTGTCCGGTGCAATCCGCAGGTGGATTCTTGATGAAAGGAAACTGAAAGCAGAGGGGACAGAGTCTGGGTCACTCAGGAGTGACCAGGGGCTCGGTAGACGAATGCCCACCGATGTCGGGTGCTTCAGGTGTGAAGAAGGAGACCTTGACTCCACAGCTGCAGGGACCAGGAGACGTCGAGGACGACCAGGAGACGGATGCGAGCTGTCCCATGAAGGATGTCGAGTGCTGAGGGGTCGGTGTCCGGCGGGAGCACCAGCAAGCCTTGGCAGCGGCACCCCACGAAGAAGGTCAAGAAAGGTTACGGTCCGGCCCAGCAAAAACCAGAGGACTCACCACAGCAAGGGGAGTCAGGGCAGGCCTGGAGCAACCAGGGGAGCCCAAGAAAATCAGGATTGTCCCTCAAATGGACCCACAAGCAAAGGCACAGGAGTCACAAGGGGACCTCTAGCAGTTTCACAAAGCAACAGCTTGCAGGCCACAGAGTGCGAGGAGGCCAAAGTCCTTTGTACAAAATGTGCGCAGAGGTTGGGGCTATCGACAGCCCAATGCACGAAGTTGCGAAACACCAACAAGCATATGCACTTGCAAATGTACGCAGTGCACAGGGGTTCGGGTTATGCTGTCCCCACGAGGGATACTGGCCTCACACTTGGTGAGAGGGCAGCTCGACCTCAAGGAACGTAGAAACCCACCTCCTGTGTTGCTGGAGCCTTCGGAGTCCGCAGGAGCTCAGGATCAGCAGACCGGTCAGTAGCGTTACGGTGCATGCGAATGCAGGGGAGTGACTCCTTCACCCCAAGGGAGATACTTCAGTTATCCTTGATGCTCCACAGGTCTTGCACGGAGCCTGTATGGTGCACGGGCACAGACGATGCTTTGGACGGAGAGGGAGACGAAGCCGGGCCCAGTCGAAGTCCAGAGTGTCCAGACAGTCGAAGGTCAGTGGTTTCTTGTTCAGAATCTTGTCCACGTCGAATCTAGGGTCCTACAGCCAGGTAAGCCCTTTTGTACCCACAGGAGAGGGTTGGACAGATTCAGGGGACCCACCCAGGGGAGGATCAGGACAGTGGGGAGGTTACTCTTATGTCCTTTGTCCAGTTTCGCGCCAGAGCAGGAGCCAACGGCTCCCAGAACTGGTTTGAGCTGGACTATGCACAGGGACACCAAATGTGCCCCTCATGCAGACTTTCAGGCACTTTGGAAGTGCACCCACCCAGCTCCAATACACTAAATCCTGTCTGGGAGGTTGTCACATCTCCCTTTGATAGTATGCCTATATTGTGCTGCCTTCCTCTGCTAGAGCTTGGCTCAGCAGCAGGAGGGCAGAAATGTGTCTCTGGTCGGCAGCAACAATGTTGTGCTGTCCAGGTCGAGAAGGCTGGTACCGGGAATACCAGGGACCCACGAAGCTTTTTTCAGAAGGGTGGAATCATACCTCCTACACTGGTTACCGGTGTGGAGGTATGATTCCAAGGTGTTCGATACCAAACACGACATGGTTTGTTGCAGCCGTTTTCGAAATAGCATTTTACGCGAGCATATAATGCACCTCTACCTATATGTCTGGCTGCGTCACTAACAACCCGGGAGAATGGTCTCCGAAGGCTGCAGGGGTGCTCTGCTCATGCAGGGGCACCCTCTCACGTAAAACCCGGCACCCTGCCTTCAGGATTGTTAAGGCCTGCTATAGGGGTGACTTATCGGTTTTAAGTGTAGTGACCTATAGATATAGTAAACCTGTATCTAAAGTAAGTGGTAAATGCTCCATCTTACACAGGCTGCAATGGCAGACCTGTAGTTCCATTTTGCATGGCCTCTCATGGGTGGCATAATACATGCTTCAGCCCATGGGAGGCATCTGGGGTACCTATGCCCTGGGTACATGTGTACCATATACTAGGGACTTATAAGGGTACCCCAGTATCCAATCTGGAGTGTACCCAAGTACATGTCAATACATTTTAGGGAGAAAGCAGATAGACTGGGGTCCTGATTAGCAGGATCCCAGTCAGACTAGTCAAAAATAGTGTAACATCAAGCAAAAAGTGGGGGTAACCATAAGAAGCAGAAACTACTTTCCTACAGTAATCATAACCCTTCATGGACAACTCAGTTATGAAGGACGAGGAATAGACCAATTTAGCATGGGTCAGCATCAATTTGGTGCAGGCAGGCATCTTCAATTCATAAAAATAGGACTCAGGGTCTGATAGATTGTAACCAGTAAAGTACATGAATTTACTCCGTTGGGTCTTAAAGCTGCCCTGTACTGGGGTCGGGCAATTTTCCCACTGGGTATAATTAAAATATGGTCTCTGAGTATTGATTTTGTACAAAAAATGATGGCCATAATGTTGGTAACAGAATAAATCAGCATAATTTGCGGAATTTAAATACAAATCTTCAGTGTCAAAAGCAGCATACTATTTCAAATCAGAAAATAATGAATAAACAGCGTTGACATCCCAGTCATCGGAGTGAATCCCAGGCAAGACCACATCTCCTAAAGAAACACGGAATACGTATGGAATTTGTAAAGTCTCGGTCGGGCCATGGATATCGAATGCTACTTTATCCCACACAGTACGATCAATAATTGGGAAGGCCGAAATGTTTACTAAAGTTTGATCTCTTTTCATCTATGACATGAAGTATGAGGTGCCAGAACTCCATCAACCAAGTGTACAGCAGAGCGTTCAGGTAAGTAATGGCCATTAACCAACAGGAAAAACACAGCCACAAACCCAATCCACATGAAAAGGAACACCATCGTCAGCACCAGCCAGATGTATGTCCAAGGAGGAACAAGATAAGTTCTTTAAAAACAAGAGAAGAAAACACAAACACGTGTTGGGGGCTCTGCTTCAGAGGAAGCCGAAGAAGATGAATCAGAAGAAAAGTTGTTGCTGTCCATATAGCAACCACTGGAACCCAAACGAAATAATGGGGGTTGCTCCTCATTGGACGTTTAACCTTTTTGCTGCAGTGCGTCGGCCAACGGCCGTCGCGAGCACTACCTCGGTAGTGCTGCGCACGTCCGTTGGCCGACGCGGCCCCGCCCGCTTAATAGAACGTTCCGCACTGGCGCGGAACGTTCGAAGCAGCAAAGGTGTTAATGGATTGTAGTTTCAGGAATGTCAACTATAACTTCAACAGGTGGAGAGGCATACTCATTTGCCTCAGTGGTGGTAGTCGACGGCAAAACAGGCAACAAATCAATTGAAGTCTCCATCTCCCCTTCCTGATGTCGGGGAGACAGAAGTCATTTGACAAAGTGAAACATCCCGTCGGGGAATGGTTGTAGGCATACTATTGAGTATCGGCCATATGGTGTAACTTGACATGTTCGATGGAAATAAATCGATTCTCCTTGCGGCCAGGCAGCGGAGGTAAGATCACAGTACGAGTACCCTTCAATCCAATGACTGGGACTGGTGCTCGGTATGAAGGACCAAATACTTTTTTGTTCTCCACTTTCTCTTGGACCAGATCTCCAACTTTAGGAAGCCAGCCAGTAACAGGAATCAGCACAGCAGCTTCTGTGGATGAGGGTATATGATCTTTCGCCATTGTGTCACGAGTCTTTTGTAGATCCTGTAACATAGCACAATGGTTATCTACGTAAAACGTTGCGGCAGCCGCAACGTCTAGACCATCAAGGTCTGGCAAAACCATTTTAATGCCAAAGAGCAATTCGTATAGGGTCCGCCCACCCAGAAATCTTCTTGGGAGATTTTTTAGTGCACGTTGAACTCCATATAGATGAGTCAACCAGCCCCGACCAGTCCCTTATGCCCTTGCTGTTAAAGATTGCTTTAAGTCACGGTTCATCTGCTCCACAACAGAATTGCCCTTAGGCCGATATGGAGACGAGAATTGCACCTGCACCCCCAGAGACTTCATCGCATCACGGTAAGCCTTAGAGGCAAAAGCCAGACCTTGGTCTGAATGGAAGGTGCCACAGGCAAAGGTCCCTACAAAGACACTCAAATCTTTTATAACAGTTAAAGCGTCAGCACTACGTTGCGGCCAAACCCAAAGGAATCTAGTGCAAGAATCCACTGCAACCAAGATGTATTTAAAAGCATTGTCAGAAGTCAAAGGACTGCAGTGATCAAGATAAATACAGCCAAATGGCTGATTAGAAATGTAAAGTTGATATGTGGAGGGCGTGACGCAGTAGAAGGTTTAATTTGTTGACAAATGTCACAGGAAAGCACATATTTACGCACTTGCTGATATAACCCACGCCCAAAAACGTTGCTGTAAAAGCGAAATTGTCGCAGTCACTTCAGCATGGGCAGAAGCCACGCCTTCATGTGCGGCAATGATTAAAGAAAGTCTGCGGTCCTCGTTGGGAATCAGCCGATCCCCCACGGACGGTATAGTTACAAATGGAATTTGATCAGACGTCAAGTGATACGTATAAAGTGAAGGGAAACCTTGGGGAAACTCCGTTCCCTCCTTTGTCACAGCGATAGCTGCCAGAATATCATCATCAATTTTAGCCATAGACCTAGTGACTGCTGCTACTGAACATGTGGCTACTGCAGATTTGGCTGCCTCATCAGCCAATGAATTATAAACAGCATACACTCCCACATGCTGATGACCTAATGTATGAATAACGTGTGAGCGGCAAACGTTCCTTAAGAGCGGCCACTCGGACCCAAAGCGTTTTATGCTTTATTGCGCTACCTTTGGAATCATGAAAATCATTTTGTGTCCAGAAGAACAAATTATCATTGAAGGATTGTACACAATAAAAAGAATCGCACACTACTAATGTAGGAACATCAGGATCAGCAAACTCAAGAGCCAAAACCAAAGCACGCAACTCAGCCAATTGTGCTGTGCAATCACCAAGAGATTGTGTGTGCACCAAGGAGGATTTGAAAACACCATCTACTATTGTGCCTGCCACAATTGCGCAGGCTGCTGAATAAGCATGTTTAGAACCAATGGCTGGCTGTGCAGACCCATCAGTGTAACTAATGCATTTGTACTGATCAAGAGGGAGCAATGATAAAGGAGGAGGATGAACATGTTCATATTGTAAAAACTCCTGTGTCTGCAAAGAGGGGTCAAATATAAAATTTACATCAGCCGACATCAATGAACTAGCCCATTGTATCCAACGGGGATGTAAAACCTTAGAATTTGGAACACTCGCCTTTGTGACAGCTTCTAAAGTAGGCACTGGCGAGACCATGAAAATGCGTTTTCCCTGAGCCAGGAGCGTTCTTTAAGAATCGGCATCTCTACAGCGGTCAAAAACTTTTCTGTAGAAGAAAAACGCAACTCAGCTGAAGTATACAAATGCGATTTATAAGCAATGGGTACAGTGTCCCCCTCATTAAAAGTCACGTAAGTAAAACTTATCACAAATGGTACAATCCGTATGACCAAATTTGTGGTATTGTCTCTTGTTAACAAGAACTAGGTCGCAAGCAGATCAGACTGCAAAGACCTGAGTACTGCTGTATGTTCCGTAAGCCAACTGGAAGACGAAAAAGAGGGTTGCATCAACACGTATAGTGGTTTGATACGTTGGGCATAATCAGGAATGTAAGTCCTGACAAAAAAAAAAAAAACAGCAAAGATTGCAGTTTTTTAAGAGTAGATGGAGGTTGCAATTGAGCACATTTCTCCAGAAAGTGGGAGGCTAACCCCCTACCTTCATTATTGAGCTCATAACCAAGGAAAAGAACTGCCAGAAAGGCAATATGTGATTTCTCAAAATTAAATTTATAGCCTAACTGCGCAAAATGTGTGACAATGCGATCAACACGCATAAGATGAGGATTAATCTCATCATCAGTCAAATAAATGTCATCCACGTACGAAAAGGCATCAGGGTCAATCTCATGTAAAATTGAAACAATGCGTGCCGCAAACACGCCAGGACTATTTTCATATCCCGTATGCAATCTCGCATAACGTCTCTGATTGCCTAGGGCACTTCAATGCGGTCAAATCACGGCTCTCAGGAGCCAAAGAATGGCTGAAAAAGCCGTTGGAAATATCCAAAGTGGTCTTATATTTCTTTCAAACAATGTAATTCACTAACGCAGAGCTATGTGTGTTCTGAACTGCAAAGGTACGGACATGACTGTTCAAATGTCGGTAGTCTAAAACTATACGATATGAACCCTCCCGTTTCAATATCGGAAAAAGAGAATTATTCATTGAAATAACACAGGGTTCAATCACACCCTGATATTCCAACTGAGTCAAAATGTCACCTACGGAAGCCTTGTGTCATGTTTAATTGGATACTGCGGTTGGGGCTGTGGTGTGGAACGTAAAGGAATCACATGAATTGGGGAATCCTTGTCCCAACCTGCCTGATTGTGATACAATGCGGGAGCCAGGGATAATACCCACTCGGAAGCATAAGCCATTTTATCGTCATCAGGGACATATTGCGAAAAACTGGGTAAAATAACATCCTCCCCTCTGGAGGAAGCAAGGACAAAAGGGGAAGGCCAATCAACCTCCGCCAATAAAATGTCATAAGAAGATGTGAGATTTTCCAAAAAGACTGTTTTAACTGGGCGTTTAATATCACCTATCAGGAGGAGCAACTTGAGTATCCCTGTTTCTACCGTAATAAAAGTGTAAGTTGCTTTCGCCTCCAAAGGCTCCTGGAGTGTCTGCCGCACTATGGTAACCTCCGCCACGCTGTCAAGGAGGGTTACTGCCCAACTCCTGCCGAGGAGCAGGGTTCTCACCGTCTGGGGCATACTTTGCTGTTGTCGTGTAGTTCCTAGGAGTCGCCCAGGACCTGCACGTTTTAGATGACCTAAACTGAGGGCTTGGTGTCCCGACCGCTTCTGGACACCCCCACAGGATATGTAAGCTGGTAGACCAGCTAACTCTACAGTGCCACTACCACCCCCCTGTATACTACAGTGGTGTAGTTAAGTCTCTGGCAACCACTGAACATGACAACCCTGATTTCTCAGGGATCGTGGAAAACAGGACAGTACGTTTCGCTCAGACACTCGTGCTTGCTTTCTCTCAGAAAACAAACAGGGTGGCAATTAGGACTTTTCAATTAGAATTTATTGGTCCAGCTACAGCCTGGTGTAAAACATATGTGCTGCGACAATCAGGAGACAGAAGCATACGAAAGTGATTGCTTGTACCATTATAGTGAATAGTAGATACATTTCTACCATAGTGCTAATAAGACGAACAGAAACGGATCAGATAAAAACAGTAGCACTTGCATATTCCTAAAATGCTTGCCCTAAGTAATTTGCTAAAATGTACCTAGCCTAACCTGGATGTGTAGGTGTATGAGTGTATAGCTATGTGTATATGTAGCCAAGAAACCCCAGGGATGAACCAGCCCCTCATCTGATGGTTGGGAATGAAGGACCCCATCTCTGCGTCGAGGATGACAACCCGCAAGGGATGTCAGACTGCTGTGTGTCGAAGAATCGGCATGCAGGACCCCTGTGTCAGCCTGGAAGGAATTCTCCTCTAATTTGTAGGGGGGAGTAAGGGTCTTTTATACTAAAGTGGTCACTCCAGGGATTTTTCTAGAATCAATATGTTTTTAAAACAACCATGGATGTTTTGAAAACAATCATAAATGTTTTGAAATCAATCACCAATGCTTTTCTAAACAAGTGCGATCATGCAGTGCTGGCAGTTGGCCAAGGATGAAAAAAAAGTGGTGACCCTTATACAGAATAAATCGGTCATGCCTGGGGACATGTTTATGTACATCAGGTACAGGGATTCTGATAGAAGACTAAGAGCCTGGTGTCAAAGAGACAGGAGCAAGCTATTAGGTAAAAGGTCACCTGTTTAGAATCTTTATAGTTCTGTGGAATGTATGTAGAAATGGGGTATACATGATGGGACTATCCTAGAAGACATGACACCTACTCCTCCTCAAAAGGTCAACAAGGTCAGCTAGGTAATGATAAAGCTAACGCTTATAAAAAGGTATAACATCATTTTCAATAAAACATAATAAAAGGTACTTAAAAGCGTGAAAAAATGTCCATAATAAAAACTCATTTTTCCCTAAAAAGCGTTCAAAAGGTCCTCTAGACTTGTATATATTGTGATTATTGCACTGAGCACCTTGAAAGCCATGAAGCTCAGTTAGAGCCAAGAAGAAAAATAAAACAAAATCACACTCAACCTTCAATTTGGTAAATGTTTTAAAAAATAGCCAAACGGTTCCCAGCACAGGAGAGGCCAGATTGTTTTAAGAATCCTGCACTGAAGACTCAACATCGCTGAACATCGTATCCGCAAATGGCAGTCCCTCAAGAACTTCCAGTATCATATCCAATGAGCAAAGGTAGTCATCTCTGGTTCCCACGGCAGCCGCCGGGAAAGAGTTAGATGCCTGCACGCCTGATGCCGATCAGGTTCACTGACAAAATATCGTTGTTAAAAATATAGAAGTAAAAAATATCGATGCAAAAATATAGAATGCAAAAATATCGACTCCCTATACTTAAACAGGTATGTCAAAAAATATCGATGTAAAAAATATAGCTGTACAAAATACTGAATTGTATATATATATATCTATATATATATATATATATATATATATATATATATATAAAATAATAAATATTCAATGTTAAATAATAAAATTAATATACAAAAATAAAGTAGATTTAATATAAATGTGAAAAAATATAATAAATAAACTTAATTAAAAAACACACATACATAATAATTCATATATATTTACTTTAAAACAATTAATAAACTATTAATTTTTATTTATTTTATATAATTTTAAACTTATATAAAAATTTACAAATATATATATATATACATATATATATTTATATATATCCACCTCCAATCCCGCTCCACAGGTAAAAGACGGGTCTGACAGCTTGTGATTCTTCACAAGGTGTTTATTCCACTTAAAAGTTAGCGCGTGCTCTCAATTGTAACACCTGGCAGACGCGTTTCGGCGGATGCCTTTTTCAATGCCAGCTTTGTGCTCAACAGTTCGTGTCTAAATTTTTGCGGGGTTTATTAAGTACTGGTAGGTGGAACCCCATTGGATCACTGTAGTGTAATCACAAAAAGAGGACTGAGAAGTCTCCCAAAAGTAAGTACTTTCCTTTCTCTCCGTACTTAATGCCCCCAGTGCACAGCCAAATGCCCCCAGTGCACAGCCAAATGCGCTAGCAGTCCTGTCGGAAAAGGAGCTAAGAACAGTCCAATTTGCGAGCATGGCTTAATAACCAGTTCGTGCACACGATGATGCCCTGACCAATGTCAGCTACCGGAATGCCCTCTCCTTACTTGCGGCAGGATCAGTGGTTTACTCTTCCGCTCGTGAAGCTTCTCATCCAGCAGTAAATCCGCTGCTCTCTCCCCATTGCCATAACATTTCACTGCCGGGGGGGCGCAGCGTTGTGCAACCTCATGCACTCACTCCAAAGATTTCCAGCCACATGCAGTGCTCCAGAATGAGAGGCGTGTCAGATTGCAGCGCCGACTGCTGCCAAATATCCACCTCCAATCCCACTCCACAGGTAAAAGACGGGTCTGACACAGCTTGAGATTCTTCACAGCAAGTTGTTTATTCCACTTAAAAGTTAGCGCTTGCTCTCAATTGTAACACCTGGCAGACGTGTTTCGGGGGATGCCTTTTTCAATGCCAGCTTTATGTTCGACAGTTCGTGTCTAAATTTTTGCGGGGTTTAAGTACTGGTAGGTGGTACCCCATTGGATCACTGTAGTGTAATCACAAAAAGAGGACTGATATATATATATATATATATGTACCAATAACATAAAATCTAATTAAAAAAAACATTCTATTATAAATTAAAACATTGAACTATTTAAAAATCTTCAAACTTAAATTTACCACTCCAGTGAGTGCAACAGTAGGGAAAGTGCTGGATAACGGAGGGGTAAAAATTACTATTCCCACTCCCGTGAGTGCAACAGTAGCGAAAGTGTTGGATAGTGGAGGGGTAGAAATTACTATTCCCACTCCAGTGAGTGCAACAGTAGAGAAAGTGTTGGATAGTGGCAGGATAAAATTTACTATTCCCACTCCAATAATTGTAAAAGTAGGGAAAGTATTGGATAGCGGAGGGGTAAAAATTACTATTCCCACTCCAGTGAGTGCAACAGTAGGGAAAGTGTTGGATTGCAGAGGAGTAACAATTAATATTCTCACTCCAGTCAGTTCAAAATTAAAAACAAACACAATTTTAACAATAAAAATGTTTAAAAAAACAAAAATTAAAAAATATATAAATATATAAATATGTTGAAAATTCAAATACAAATATATTTAATATTAAAAATTTTAAAAAACATAATGTTAAATACATATAACAAATACCTACAAATATTATATTAAAACATTTTTTTTTATTCCAATTAAATAAATATTTGTAATTAAATATTTAGAAACAAAAACATTAATTATTTATTTATTACCCTATAACACCACACAATTCACAACCCACATCTAAATTAAAAAAAATATTACTTCCTCAACTAACATAATTAATTACCAATTAAAAAAATATTATTAATTAAAAAACAAATTAAAACTCATAAAAATTATTTAACTTCCCACACTTTACCACTATAATCCCCACATGCCACAGCTAAAATTAAACTGTAAAAAAATGAATTACACAATTAAAACTTATTTTAAATTAAAAAACTAATAGTATTTAACAACTAATTATAAAGTAATTAATAATTACCTCCCCACACTGTACCCCTATAACAATAAACCCCACACACAAAAAAATATAAACAAATACACTAATTAAATATAAATTAATTAATTAATATTAATGATCAACTAATTGTTAATTAATTAAACAAAAATTACTTCCGACCCTTTACCCCTATAAACCCCACAACCCACATCTAAAATTAATTACACAAAAGCCATATTTAATTTTCAATTAATTAATATCAATTAACAACTAATTATTAATTAATTGAGCATAAATTACTTTTCACCCTTTACCCCATAAACCCCACAACCCACACCTAAAACAAATCACACAATTACTGTAATTATCAATTAATAAGTTAATATAAATTAACAACCAATTATTAATTAATTAAACATAAATTACTTCCCATCCTTTACCCCTATAAACCCAACAACCCGCACCAAAATTCATTATGCAATTTCCGTAATTAATTTTCTATCAATTAATTTATATTGATTAAGAACTAATTATTAATTAATTAAAAATAAATTACTACCCACCCTTTACCTCATAAACCCCACAACCCACACCTAAACAAAAATCACACAATTACCATAATTAATTATCAATTAATTAGTTAATATAAATTAACAACTAATTATTAATTAATTAAACAGAAATTACTTCCCACCCTTTACCCCTATAAACCCAACAACCCGCACCTAAAATTATTTACACAATTTCCATAATTAATTTTCTATCAATTAATTAATATTAATAAAGAACTACTAATTATTAATTAATTAAAAATAAATTACTTCCCACCCTTTACCTCATAAACCCCACAACCCACACCTAAACAAAATCACACAATTACCATAATTATCAATTAATTAGCTAATATAAATGAACAACTAATTATTAATTAATCAAAAATAAATTACTTCCCACTCTTTACCCCTATAAACCCCACAACCAGCACCTACATTTTTTTACACAATTACCATAATTAATTATCAATTAATTAACAACCAATTAATAATTAATTACAAATAAATTACTTCCCACAATTAACGCTATAAAATCTAAATTAAACAAATAAAAAATAAACATTAATTTATTATAATTAAATTACTTCCCACCCTATTCCCCTATAAACCCACAACCCACTACGGAACTAAAAAATACAAAATGTAATTATAATAAAATTCATAACTACTAAAAATGTAACACATATATTAAAAAACATAAACAATACTTATACAAAAAAAATACATCACATACATTTAAAATATAAACTAAAATACATAACACTAATTAAAAAATCATTTTTTTAAACATCTATATTTTTGCAAACAATATTAATGACTTCTATATTTTTAAGAACGATATTTCTAACCTTAAATTCGATATTCTTGACCGCGATATTCTTGCTGTCGATATTCCTGGATCACAATATTTTCAACTTGATATTTGTGTAAGTCGACATTTCCACCTCGATATTCTGTCTCAGCACCCTGTGTTTCTGTAGAGGAGCCGATATCCCTTCCAACAGGAGCGGAAGTATCCCTTGGAGGCTCTAGAAATGCTGTCATCAACATGGGAATACGCTGTGGACAACTGCACGTGTGGGCCTGCAAAGGCGCCAGTAGCTCTTCTATGTCCTGCGGTGCAACCAATGGAAGTGTCAGACACAGGTCCAACACGCAGCCGAATCTGCAGAAGAGGCAACGGAACACAGGCAGGACACACTCTGGCCAGACCGGTCTTAAAGACAAGAACCAATGCTCATTGACTGGTAGGTCGCTCCCCCACCACACAGCTCCGTCTGTGTGCCCTGCTGCTGCCCCTGATTGTGCTCGTTTTTTTTTCCTTCTGTGCCCCCTTGCTGCCCTGATTGTGCTCGTTTTTTTTCCTTTCTGTGCCCCCTTGCTGCCCTGATTGTGCTCGTTTTTTTTCCTTTCTGTGCCCCCTTGCTGCCCTGATTGTGCTCGTTTTTTCCTTTCTGTGCCCCCTTGCTGCCCTGATTGTGCTCGTTTTTTCCTTTCTGTGCCCCCTTGCTGCCCTGATTGTGCTCGTTTTTTTTCTCCTTTCTGTGCCCCCTTGCTGCCCTGATTGTGCTCGTTTTTTCCTTTCTGTGCCCCCTTGCTGCCCTGATTGTGCTCGTTTTTTCCTTTCTGTGCCCCCTTGCTGCCCTGATTGTGCTCGTTTTTTTTTCTTTCTGTGCCCCCTTGCTGCCCTGATTGTGCTCGTTTTTTTTTCCTTTCTGTACCCCCTTGCTGCCCTGATTGTGCTCGTTTTTTTTCCCTTTCTGTACCCCCTTGCTGCCCTGATTGTGCTCGTTTTTTCCTTTCTGTACCCCCTTGCTGCCCTGATTGTGCCTGCTTTTTTCCTTTCTGTGCCCCCTTGCTGCCCTGATTGTGCTCGTTTTTTCCTTTCTGTGCCCCTTGCTGCCCTGATTGTGCTCGTTTTTTCCTTTCTGTGCCCCCTTGCTGCCCTGATTGTGCTCGTTTTTTCCTTTCTGTGCCCCCTTGCTGCCCTGATTGTGCTCGTTTTTTTCCTTTCTGTGCCCCCTTGCTGCCCTGATTGTGCTTGTTTTTTCCTTTCTGTGCCCCCTTGCTGCCCTGATTGTGCTCGTTTTTTCCTTTCTGTGCCCCCTTGCTGCCCTGATTGTGCTCGTTTTTTCCTTTCCATGCCTGTTTCCCGCCGCTGCGCCCCTGCGGCCCCGCCCCCTCACTGCCCATTCGCTGCCCCATTCCCTGCTCCTCCCTCCCACCTCCCCATTTATGGCGGCCGCTGTGCGGCCGCGCAGCGGACGTGCGCAGCGGGCGCGCTGCTGGCGCGCCGAAGGTGCGCCTAAGGCAAGCCCGTCTGCACCCGTCCGCGCCGGGACCGTGCCCACGCCAGAACCCCTGGTCCGGGCATCCCCCGTGCCCGCCACATCAACAGACGCCGATACGACGCCAGCACCCTCCACGCACTCAACCCCGGAAAAGATCACGCCTGCTACCGGGCCACCCCGAAGCGCACCCAAGGGCCCTTCACCTGCCGGAACTGCAGCTTCGCCAGCACCCGCCCCACCAAACCACCGCCCAGGAAAGAACCCAACTACCTCAGATGCATCCTCCTCAACACCCGCTCCGCCCGCAAACACGCCATCGAACTCTGGGACCTTCTCGACTCAACCTCCCCAGACGTCGCATTCCTGACGGAGACCTGGCTGAATCCCGCTTCAGCCCCTGACATCGCCATTGCCATCCCAGACGGCTACAAGATCACCCGCAGGGACCGCACCAACGGAGTCGGAGGAGGCATCGCCATCGTCCACAGGAACACCCTCAGAGTCTCAACCAACACCGACGACACCCTCAGCACCGCCGAACACATGCACTTCCAGATCCACACCGATCCCAACACCACCCTCAGAGGAACCCTCATCTACAGACCCCCGGACCCCAACCACAGTTCAGCGATTCTATCGCTGACTTCGTCAGCACACACGCCATCGCCTCCACGGACTACATCCTCCTCGGGGACCTGAACTTCCACCTCGAGAACAACAAGGACACCAACTCCACCACCCTGATCGACAACCTCGCCACCCTCGAACTCAGACAGCTCGTGACTACACCCACCCACGCCGCCGGCCACACGCTAGACTCCATCTTTTCCGCAAGCCCACACGTCTCCTTCAACCACACCTCCGAACCCCACTGGACTGACCACCACTGCATCCACTTCACCTACAGGAAGCCCACCACGCACCACCGCACCGAACAAATGCCTCGCCGCTGCTGGAGCAGAGTCACCAAAGACCAGCTAACCACAACCCTCGCCCTGAGCCCACCCGCCGAACCCTCCGACCCCGACACCGCCGCCCGCAACCACAGACAGTGGATCGACGACTGCGCCAACACCCTCGCCCCGCTCAAGAATCCGCCCAACAGCCACACCAGCAAGAAAGCCACCTGGTTCACCGAAGACCTCCAGGCCTCCAAACAAACATGCCGAAAACTGGAGAAGATCTGGCTCCACGAACGGACAGCGGACAGCTACGCCGCCCACAAGAGCGCCACCCGCAGTCACCATCACCTCATCAGATCCGCCAAAAGGGCCTCACTCAAAGACCGCCTAGACAACAACGCACACAACAGCAAAGAGCTCTTCAACATCGTGAAGGAACTCTCCAACCCCAGCTCCAACACCAACGACATCCCGCCGTCGCGAGACCTGTGCGACTCACTGGCCACCTTCTTCCACCGCAAAATTGCCGACATCCACAACAGCTTCAACACCACGACCGCCCCGGCAACCACCGAGACCACTGCCCCCACAACCACCAACCGCCTGCTCTCCTGGACCAACATCAACGACGAGGACACCAGCGAGATCATGAACACCATCCACTCCGGCTCACCGCTAGACCCGTGCCCTCACCACGTCTTCAACAAAGCCAGTACAGCCATCGCGCCCCATCTCCGGAAAATAATCAACATCTCCTTCGAGACAGCAACCTTCCCGGAAAGCTGGAAGCACGCCGAGATCACCGCCTTACTCAAGAAACCCAAGGCAGACCCCAAGGACCTCAAGAACTTCCGACCCATCTCTCTGCTCCCGTTCCCCGCGAAGGTCACCGAGAAAATCGTCAACATAAAACTGACCTGCTACCTCGAGGAGAACAACATCCTGGACCCTTCCCAGTCCGGCTTCCGCAGCAACCACAGCACCGAAACCGCCCTCATCACCGCCACCGATGACATCAGGACCCTGCTAGACAACGGAGAAACAGCAGCCCTCATCCTCCTGGACCTATCAGCCGCCTTCGACACGGTCTGCCACCACACACTACGAACACGCCTTCACGACGCCGGGATCCAAGAGAAGGCCCTGGACTGGACCACATCCTTCCTCTCCGGCAGAACACAAAGCGTCCGCCTCGCCCCCTTCCGATCCAAGGCCACCAAGATCATCTGCGGCGTACCCCAAGGCTCCTCCCTCAGCCCAACGCTGTTCAACATCTACATGGCACCCCTCGCCCACGTCGCCCGACAGCACAACCTCAACATCATCTCCTACACCGACGACACCCAGCTGATCCTCTCCCTCACCAAAGACCCTCACACCGCCAAAGCCCACCTCCACGAAGGAATGAAGGCCGTCGCCGAATGGATGAGGACCAGCCGCCTGAAGCTGAACTCAGACAAGACGGAGGTCCTCATCCTTGGTTCCAACCCTTCAGCCTGGGACGACTCCTGGTGGCCGACATCACTGGGAACAGCCCCGACACCCACCGACCACGCACGCAACCTAGGGGTCATCCTCGACCCCACCCTCTCCATGACTAAGCAGGTCAACGCCGTTTCCTCATCCTGCTTCAACACCCTCCGAATGCTCCGCAGGATCTTCAAGTGGATCCCCACCGAAACAAGAAAAACAGTCACCCAGGCCCTCGTCACCAGCAGGCTGGACTACGGAAACGCCCTCTACGCAGGAACGACGGCTAAGCTCCTGAGACGGCTGCAACGCATCCAGAACGCCTCTGCACGTCTTATCCTCGACATCCCCCGACGCAGCCACATCACACCCCACCTGAGAGACCTGCACTGGCTCCCTGTCAACAAGAGGATAACCTTCAAGCTCCTCACCCACGCACACAAAGCACTCCACAACTCCGGACCAGCCTACCTCAACAGACGACTCAGCTTCTACACCCCCACCCGCCAGCTCCGCTCCACCACCCTCGCCCCAGTCCCCCGCATCCGGAAAACGACCGCCGGCGGCAGATCCTTCTCCCACCTCGCCGCCAAGACCTGGAACACCCTCCCCACCAACCTTCGGCAGACCCAAGACCTACTGGCCTTCAGAAGACTCCTCAAGACCTGGCTCTTCGATCAGTAGCAGCACCACCCCCCTCTTCCCCCAGCGCCTTGAGACCCTCGCGGGTATGTAGTGCGCTTTATAAGTGACATGATTGATTGATTGATTGATTCAGCTCTTGCAGCCAAGGTGTAGTCAGGTTGAACACCATGCGCTCACGACAACGTCGTTCCAGCAGTGTTCGCTCCATTCCGTGAGGGATTGCGACGTCCATTGCGAAGCAAGAGTATGAAAATCAGGATGCCCGCTACCGAAAGCAGGACCAAAGGAAGCCCTCCAAAAATGCTTCCAAGTACAGAGTGTATGAAGGCTGGAATTACTCCGAAGATGGTCTGAAAGGTGGTTAAAAGACCTGATCTAAGTCGCTTAAATAAGTGCACGATCCCACTCCGAAATGGATCGGGAAGTTCGTACGGACCAGGGCCTGTATCTCTTCTGAAGACCTTGCAATCTGGAGATCAAAAGTCTCTCGCGCTGAAGTTAAGGCCACATTTTGTTGAAACATGGTTTTCAGTGTGCTCAGCGAATCGAACATTATACTGGAAACATTCAATGAAGGCCACAGTGGTGCCTCCCTAACTGTGCGAGCCAGGGGAAACAATACTTGCTTGCAGCAAACAACCCTGAAGTTTACTGTGACTAGATATGCGATGCCTGGCGCCATACCACAACAGCCTTGATCATTCAGCACTAATTAACTTCCATTCGAAAGTAATTAAAAAACCGGATGAATCACGGCAGCTGGGCTGCCCTTCAAGTAGCAAGATAAGTTCGCCTTGGACGCATTACACATACCATAAAGCGACACCTCTTTGCATACTAAAGACCCACTTAAAGCCTTGCTGCAGTCTTTACCACTTAAGAAAACTTCAGTGCCCTTACCCTTCCCCCAACGCTTCATACCTGCCTGTTTGGATGTATCTAAGGCAGTATTGGAACTGGAATGTCGTGATTAGCAGTGTGATATATCCATGAATTAACCATTCTGTAGACGGTGACTCTGCTACAGTGAAAGGTAATTTCTCCAATTTCTCAATGAGCAGCATGGTGTACTTTGCATCTCTCTGTTCCATAGTCAACTGTCTGTTGGTCAGATTGTAAGCCGAAAACAAACTTGTGCTGTTAATGTATTTCCATGGCACGTGGCCTGAACGCAATGATTGCAGCGTCCAGCTTAAAAGCATAATGGAGCGCAATTGAGATTGCCCATGTTGTAATAGACAAATCTTGTTCCATTATGTCAATTGCAGAGGACAAAATGTTGCCCAGTAATAAATACGTGAAGAAAGTGTGGTCATACCATTGTCTGCCACAGCCAGGGCCTTTTCTCAGTTAATCCAATGAACCTCACGTAGTCTCTCAGCAGCATCCTGTTGGGAGACTTTCCACAGTTCATTGTAGATGGGATATAAGAAGCGTTTCTTACGCGTTTTTTTGGGACCTAACAAGAAATCTCTAAGATCCATGTTGTCTGCTAGAAGGAACAAGTGTTTTTTCACCTGATGTAGTGTTGAGGTTTTTAGCCATTCTAGGCACAACTTCCCAACACTATATGAAGTCACTACCCCCGGGTCCTCTGTGTGTACATAGCGGGGGTCGGGCCTATGGATACTAAACCCTCTGGTGGTACCCTTGAATCTTGCTTGACACCTATTTGTGTCGATAGGCCAAACCAACCATCCCTTCCAATTGGGAGTTGAGGAATTGTATGTACCATTCTGTACCATTTCACCCAGCATCTCCCCACTTAACAGTGTGTTATTCAAAAACCAGTCAATAGGAGTTGGTAAGGGGATGCGTGGTGTTTTCAGGTCTTTAATTTTTGGAAACCCGTAGCAGGTAGTTTGTTGCACTGTTCTGTTCAGGAATATTATCTGTAATGGTATGAGGCAAGCTCTAAATAAAGCCTAATTTCCCTGAACCTGCCAATCTTTCATCCCCCAGAAGGATTTTGTGTCTATTGTGTCCCTCCAATAGTCGAAACCTTGTATAGACAGTTGGGAGATGAAAGGTGCTAAATATATGAGCTTTGTGTTAGTCGGCATCATTTTCTTCGCAGTTGCATTCGTCTGTACTAACTTATAGTAGTATGACATTGGGTCTGATGCATTGAACCCTGAAAAGGATGCAAATTTATGAGCGAATGTGGCAGAACTACCTTTCGGTGATTTCAGGCAATGTTCCTATTGATGGTAAGTGTTTACAGTGCGTGGAACACAAGCTCTGTGCAAAAAGTGATGACCATAATGCTGGTAACAAAACGTGCTATCCTAGTCGGGAAGCAGCGTTTACATCGCATGCAGTACAACGCATGCGATTACAACGCGGTCGTTACAACGACCGCGTTGTTACAACGCTAACCATTACAACGCAAGTCGTTTCTACGACTTGCTGTAGGGGGCGCTCTAAACTAAGAAATAGTATAATTTACTATTCCAACACCTTCCCTACTGTTGCGCAGGCTGGAGTTGGAATAGTAAATTATACTATTCCTAAGTCCAGCGCGCTCCCTACTGCAAGTCGTAGAAACGACTTGCAATGTAATGGTATGCGTTGTAACAACGCGGTCGTTGTAACGGCCACGTTGTAATCGCATGCGTTGTACCGTATGCGATGTAACATCGCATATTCTCGTAGTCAGGTGTATCTTCATTCAATTTCCTGTAAGAAAATGCAGCAGATTGTTCTAAATCTGAAAGCATAGTATTTACAGTCTCAATGTCCCAATCGTCAGAGAGTGTACTCGGGGTAATGAAATCATTCATTGAAATTTTGAACACATGTAGAATTTTCAAATGTTCAGTAGGACCAAATACATCTTATGAAACTCTATCCCAAACTATACCATCCGGTACTGGAACTGCTTAAATGTCCATTAGGGACAAGTCTCTTTGTTCACGGTGTGATGACGTATGTGGTTTCAAGACCAAGTTCACAGGTTGTACTGCAGATCGTTGTGGGAGGTAATGTCCATTCAGTAGTAGGAAAAAGACAGTTACTATACCAATCCAAATTAACAGGAACAAACCAAAGATGCAACCAAGGAGACACAAGGTAAGTCTTTTTCAGCCAGAGATAGAATTGTCGAAATTGTTCTTTCTTAGGAAATGGGTGGCGTTTGCACAGGGTCACTTGGATCTGAAGAAAAGTCATCGAAGTTGATGAAGTAGCCAGACGTGGTTCGATCTATCCTTGGGAGCTCAGCAGTGTTCGTAGAACTGGCAGTTGCTTCTTGTGAAGGCATGTTAATGTAAAGTTTATTATTGGGCCAAATTGTAATTTGCGTTTCAGTTTCATGAGGATGTTGTTCACTTTCAACAGGTGTAATTCGTACTCCGTTATTGGCTACTCCGGCATCTTGCGCAGAGGAGTCTTGGAACGTTATTAGTCTTTCCATACGAACTTCCTGTATAGTAGCGAGAGGAGATTGGCGGCTACTAAGGATTCCATGTGGCCTGCTGTTGAGAATCGCCCACTTAATGTGGTTTGATCAGATCAATGGAGACAAATCTTTTTTCTTTTCAGCCAGCAAGAGGTGGAAGAAGTACTGTTCTATTTCCTTGAACTGCCAGGACACGTTTCGGTGTTCTGTAGGATGGCCCAAACTCCTTCTTGTCCACAATTTTTTCTCTGACCAGGTCCCCAACCTTTGGGACCCAGACAGGTCTTGCCGGAACCGGTTTCACTTCCCCAGTGGCGGTGCGCTTTACTTGGACTTTGCTTTGTAATGCCCGGAATTCATTGAGTTCCTGTAAAACAGCCAAACGATCATTCAATTCAAATGGTTTTACATCCGCTACTGTGCTGGCACAATCGAGGTCAGGTACCCACCTTCTTGTCCCAAACGGATCTCATAGGGGGTTCATCCTCCCAAGGATTTTCTTGGCATATTATTCAGTGCCGTCTCGACCCCGTATAGCTGATTGACCCAACTACCGCCCACACCTAATACCCTTGCTGTTAAGGATTGCTTTAGGTCCCGGTTTTTCCTCGCCATCACCGAATTTCCCTCGGGGTGGTAGGGGGAGGAGTATCGCAAGGCAACACCCATACTTTGCATTGCTTCTTTGTTAGCTTGAGAGATAAATGCAGGGACACGGTCCGAATGTAACGTGCCAATTGTGTATGTCCCAATGAAGACTCGCAAATCCTTGATAACAGTTCGAGCATCAGCCTAACCTGGATGCGTAGGTGTATGTGCGTACAGCTATGTGTATCTGTAGCCAAGAAACCCCCAGGGATGAACCAGCCCCTCACCTGATGGTTGGGAATGAAGGACCCTGTCTCTGCGTCGAGGATGACAACCCGCAAGGGATGTCAGACCATTGTGTCTCGAAGTTTCAGCATGCAGGACCCCTGTGTCAGCCTGGAAGGAATTCTCCTCTAATTTGTAGGGGGGAGTGAGCATCTTTTATACTAAAGTGGTCACGCCAGGGTTTTTGCTAGAATCGATATGTTTTTAGAAGCAATCATGGATGTTTTGAAAGCAATCATGGATGTTTTGAAAACAATCACTGATGCTTTTCTAAACAAGTGCGAACATGCACAGCTGGCTGTTGGTCAAGGATGAAAAAAAAGTGGTCAACCTTATACAGAATAAATCGGCCGTGCCTGGGGACATGTTTATGTGCATCAAGTACAGGGATTCTGATAGAAGACTAAGAGCCTGGTGTCGAAGAAACAGGAGCAAGCTATTAGGTAAAAGGGCACCTGTTTAGAATCGTTATCGTCGTGTGGATGGGACAATGTATGTAGAAATGGGGTATACAGGATGGGACTATCCTAGAAGACATGACACCCTCTCCTCATCAAAAGGTCAACAAGGTCAGCTAGGTAATGATAAAGCTAACACTTATAAAAAGGCATAATATGATTTTCAATAAACCATAATAAATGGTACTTAAAAGCGTGAAAACATGTCTATAATAAAAAGTCATTTTTCCCTAAAAAAGCGTTCAAAAGGTCCTCTAGACTTGTATATATTGTGATTATTGCACTGAGCACCTTGAAAGCCATGAAGCTCAGTTAGAGCCGAGGAGAAAAATAAAACAAAATCACACTCAACCTTCAATTTGGTAAATGTTTTTAAAAAAAATAGCCAAATGGTTCCCAGCACAGGAGAGGCTAGATTGTTTTAAGAATCCTGCACTGAAGACTCAACATCGCTGAACATCGTATCCGCAGATGGCAGTCCCTCAAGAACTTCCAGTTTCATATCCAATGAGCAAAGGTGGTCATCTCTGGTTCCCACAGCAGCCGCCGGGGAAGAGTTAGATGCCTGATGCCGATGCCTGTATTTTTGTAGTTGAGCTGATATCCCTTCCAACAGGAGCGGAAGCATCCCTTGGAGGCTCTAGAAATGCTGTCATCAACATGGGAATACGCTGTGGACAACTGCACGTGTGGGCCTGCAAAGGCGCCAGTAGCGCTTCTATGTCCGGCAGTGCAACCGATGGAAGTGTCAGACACAGGTCCAACACACAGCCGAATCCACAGAAGAGGCAACGGAACACAGGCAGGACACAGTCTAGACAGACCGGTCTGAAAGACAGGAACCAATGCTCACTCAGCTCTCGCAGCCAAGGTGTAGTCAGGTAGAACACCATGCGCTCACGACAACGTCGTTCCAGCAGTGTTCTCTCCATTTTGTGAGGGATTGCGACGTCCATTGCGAAGCAAGAGTATGAAAATCAGGATGCCCGCTACCGAAAGCAGGACCAAAGGAAGCCCTCCAAAAATGCTTCCAAGTACGGACTTTATGAAGGCTGGAATTACACCGAAGATGGTCTGAAAGGTGGTTAAGAGACCTCATCCAAGTTGCTTAAATAAGTGTACGATCCCACTCGTATCAGACATGTTAAAGATACGATGAACGATTTTTCCGAAATGGATCGTGAAGTTCATCCAGACCAAGGGCCTGTATCTCTGCTGAAGACCTTGCAACCTGGAGATCAAAGGTCTCTCGGGCTGAAGTTAAGGCTACATTTTGTTAAAACAACATGTCTTTCAGTCTGCTCAGCGAACAAAAGCTTATACTGGAAACATTCAATGAAGGCCACAGTGGTACCTCCCTAACTCTGCGAGCCAGGGGAAACAATACTTGCATAAAGCAAACAACCCTGAAGTTTACTGTGACTAGATATGCGATGCCTGGCGCCATACCACAACAGCCTTGATCATTCAGCACTAAATAACTTCCATTCGAAAGTAATTCAAAATCCGGATGAATCACGGCAGCTGGGCTGCCCTTCAAGTAGCAAGATAAGTTCACCTTGGACGCATTACACGTACCATAAAGCGACACCTCTTTGCATACTAAAGACCCACTTAAAGCCTTCCCGCAGTCTTTACCACTTAAGAAAACTCCAGTGTCCTTATTTCTGCATCTATATCTATATGGTAACTCCCAGGTTTCCTGTATGAACCCTTCACCCAACACTTCATACCTGCCTGTTTGGATGTATCTAAGGCAGTATTGGAACTGAAATGTCGTGATTGGCAGTGTGATATAGCCATGAATTAACCATTCTGTAGACGGTGACTCTGCTACAGTGAAAGGTAATTTCTCCAATTTCTCAATGAGCAGCATGGTGTACTTTGCATCTCTGCGTGCCATAGTCAACTGTCTGTCGGTAAGATTGTAAGCCGAAAACAAACTTGTGCTGTTAATGTATTTCCATGGCACGTGGCCTGAACGCAATGATTGCAGCGTCCAGCTTAAAATCATAATGGAGCGCAATTGAGATTGCCCATGTTGTAATAGACAAATCTTGTTCCATTATGTCAATTGCAGAGGACAAAATGTTGTCCAGTGAAAAAATACGTGAAGAAAGTGTGGTCATACCATTGTCTACCACAGCCAGGGCCTTTTCTAGATTAATCCAATCAACCTCACATAGTCTCTCAGCAGCATCCTGTTGGGAGACTTTCCACAGTTCATTGTAGATGGGATATAAGAAGCGTTTCTTACGCGGTTTTTTGGGACCTAACAAGAAATCTCTAAGATCCATGTTGTCTGCTAGAAGGGACAAGTGTTGTTTCACCTGATGTAGTGTTGAGGTTTTTAGCCATTCTAGGCACAACTTCCCAACACTATATGAAGTCACTACCCCCGGGTCCTCTGTGTGTATACATAGCGGGGGTCGGGCCTATGGATACTAAACCCTCTGGTGGTACCCTTGAATCTTGCTTGACACTTATTTGTGTCGATAGGCCAAACCAACCATCCCTTCCAATTGGGAGTTGAGGAATTGTATGTACCATTCTGTACCATTTCACCCAGCATCTCCCCACTTAACAGTGTGTTATTCAAAAACCCGTCAATAGGAGTTGGGTCAGAATGTAATGTGCCAATTGCGTATGTGATTGAATATTAGTCTTATAAAGCGCAAACTTTCCCAAAGGCATCAAGGCGCTGCGGATAGAGCCAAAGGTCGCAGGAAGCACAGAGGGGAACTTAGCGATTAAATAGTGAAGAGCCAAATGTTCAGGTCCTTACGGAACAGGGAGTGAGAGTCTTGTCCAGAAATTGATAGCAGAAGAGTATTCCAAAGCTTAGAGGCAGCAACAGAAAAGGCTCTCCCCCCCCTTACCCCACCTGGCTCTCCTGAACCTAGGAACTATCAGCCAGTTTTTACTGGCAGACCTTAGCTGTTTTGTGGGGACATACCGATGTAAGAGCCTTTTAATGCCTTCAGAGCCAGAGTTATGAAGAGCCTTGTGGACAAGGCAAAGAGCCTTGAACAAATTTCTCTGGCCTAAAGGAATCCAGTGCAACTTGCGAATAGAAGCTGAAGCAGAGTGGAATTTAGGAAGATCCATCACAAGTCTGGCCGCTGCATTCTGTACCAGCTGCAGTTTGTGAGTGGATCCCTTATTAATGTCCAGAAAGAGGGCATTATAATAATCCAATCTGGACAGGACCAAGGCGACAACTGCCTGCTTTCTAGAGGAAAAAGAAAGACATGGAAAGATCTTCCTCGAGATCCTGACGATGCCAAAGCAAGTGGAGACCGTTCTGTTGATCTGGGGGTCAAAAAAGAGAGAGTTGTCAACTATGACACCATGATTCTTTGCTACTGAAACAGGACAAGGGCATGGACCGAGCATTTCAGGCCACCAAGAATGGGACCATATAGATTGTTGACTACCAAATATCAAGACTTCTGTCTTGTCACTATTGAGTCGAAGGTAGATATCTACCATCTAGGAGGCCACAGTCCGCATGCAGTTTTTAAAATTTGCTGCGGACGCCTCTATGCTATTGGTGATTGACACGATAATTTGTGTGTCATCCGCATAGGACAGAGCCTCCAGCCCAAAAGATCTAATAACCATGGCCAAAGGGGCGACATAGATGTTAAACAATGTTGGGCTCAATGAGGAACCCTGTGGGACTCCACAGAAAGTGTGAGTGGCTTCAGAGTAGAAAGGATCCAGTTTTACTTTTTGTAACAGATCAGTAAGAAAAGAGGACAGAAGCATCAGAGTGGAGCCTGTGACCCCAATTTCTTTGAGACGGTCAACCAACCTCGTGGGTGAGATGGTATCAAAGGCTGCGGGTAAGTCAAGGAGAATTAATAGAGAGGTGTACCCAGCATCAACTTGAATGCAGACGTTGTTTATTGCAGAGGTCAAGGCAGTCTCCGGGCTATGGCCACTCCTAAAACCATGCTGAGAGCCATCAAGCAAATGATGTTGGTCCAAGTAGGAGCTGAGATGGAAATTTACATGCTTCTCCAAGCCCCATGTCCCAATGAAGACTCGCAAATCCTTTATAACAGTTCGAGCGTCACCGGGTGTTGAGGCCAAACCCATAGAAATCTAGAGCATGAATCCACTGCCACCAAGATGTACTTGTAAGCCCTGTCTGAATTTAAGGGACCGCAGTGATCCAAATAGACACATGCGAGAGGTCCGTCTGAAATGAGTAATGGTGTTTGTGATGGCCGTGCTACAGTGGAGCCTTTCACCTGCTGGCAAATGTCGCACTTTAAGACATAAGCCTTTGTTTGTTAAGACAAACTCGGCCACCAGAATCGCTTCAGTAACAAGACCGTAGCGGTGACCCCTGCGTGTGCAGAGCCCACACCCTCTTGTGCAGCTAGAATTAAACCTAATCTGCGATCTGTGTTTGGTATAACTCTATCCCCCACTCCTGGAATTCGAGCATATGGTGTGTTTTTGCGCATCTAACTTATAGGAATATTTGAGTTGAAAGCCCTTTGGAGCGGCAGAGCCGTTCTTTGAGGCATTGAGAGCTATCAGTATGTCTCCGTCTATCCTCGTGCTAGAACGAGTGATTGCAGCAACTGCAGCAGTTTGCACTGTCACCTTGGCGGCTTCATCAGCCAGTGAATTCCCTTCAACGTGTATGCCAACACGCTGGTGACTCAAGGTGTGAATAACTTGAGCCCGTGTCAGGCATGCTTTCAGCTTTACCACTTGTTCCCATAACAATTTTTGTTTAATTGTGCAACCCTTGGAATCTCTAAATCCATTCTGGCCCCAGTAATGAAGATATTCATTGTATGACTGCACACAGTAAAACGAATCAAACACTGTCAGTGTGGGGAATTCCCGATCCGTGTACCGAAGTGCCAATATCGGGGCTTTCAGTTCTGCTAACTGTGCTGTACAATCTCCTAGAGATTGTGTAGTCGTATTGCTGGGATGGAACTTACCGTCGCGCATACGTCCCTTCACTATAGCACATGCAGCGCTATATTGCTGTTTACTTCCTATGGCAGGCTGAGCAGATCCTGTTGCAGGGATTCTGCACATACACAGAACTATGTGCAGGATTATGAGACCTTGGTGTATAGGTACTGTGCCTTCCTACCACCTTAGTGCCCACGAGCCCAGGACCGACTAGCTATAGTGTTGCACTCGCTCTCCTACACACTCACGGAGAGGCAAATGATTAGACACCCCAGAACACAACACTCCCGGATCTCTCAGGAATCGCGGTAACAAGACACACCATTTCGCTCACACTCTCGTACCTGTCCACAATAAGAACTGACAGAGACACGAATATAGTTCAAAATGTTTATTTTAACTCACGTGCTCTAACATGGTGGGGCGTGGTCTCGCCGAGCAGCAAGATGGCTGCTCGTTGAGAGGGCTCTGCCGGCTGAGACATAATCCGACAAATATCCTGCGTTAAAGTGGACCAGCGTCGCCGGCTGCCCAGGCCACAAGACTGCCCATCGGACACAGCATCGGATTGAGCCCTTTGTCCTGCCTGCCGGACCCCTGGAAGTCACAGTCCGGGAGATGTGCCGGGCTGGCCTAGCCGTGAGGGAGAGGCGCTGCTGCGAGACTCTGGTCTGGGCGGGCTCCCACAGTGATTGCTGCGCAGCCAAGCGGGACCGGGAGTTCAGGCGGGTCGACCATGCACATACCCTGCTCACAGTGGGGACCTGATGCTTCGGCCGGAGGTTGAAGGTGCTGCAGTGGTCCCTCCCTCGTAGCCCGGACGTAGGAGCTGCGTCGATCTCCTGCCCTGGGGGGAAAGCGGTGTATGACGCTGCTCCTGGCGGAGGGCTGGACGATGCGGACACCCATCGGCCTTAGTTGGCGACTGAACACTAGACGGCCAGATCAAGGAAGCTGTACGCCGTGGCGAGACATAGAGTGGAGTGGACCATAGCTGCGCATGGATAATTCAAAGAGGCGCAGGCGATCGGGTCGTTGGCCGTGGCCTCACGCCCCCAGACAGTGGCTGCTGTTTTTCGAGCCCGCTGGGCAGGTGCGGCTGAGGCCTGCGGCTACGGGCCTCCTCCGGGCCCCGAGATCGATGGTGGAGCTGAGCACGGACACACTGCTGACGGAGTACTAAGAAGCAGAGCGGTGAGTGGGCCTGCGTGATCGGCTGCATGCGGTTGCTGACTGAACCCTGGACTGCTGCCCGCGCCCGCTAAGCAGTGTGAGACAGGCCTGCTTGGGGAATCCGGCTGAGGAGACGCGGCTTACCTTGCATGCGGTGCTGCCTGAGGTATGTACTGCCACTCGCGCCCGCTGAGCACTGCGTGACAGGCCGCGAGGGAAATCCGGCTGAGGAGACGCGGCCTACCCTGCGTGCAGTGCTGACTGAGGCCTGAATTGCGGCCCACGCCCGCTGAGCACTGTGAGACTAGCCCCTGGGGTATCCGGCCAAGGAGACGCGGCCTAACCTTTTGTGGATCCGGCATTGGGTGCGGGACTGAGCAGCTGGTGGCGTTAGTGCGCCAGGTTTAAAAACGCAGCGTGCCTCTCTACCTGCATGTGTTATCGGACGTGGTCGTTCTGCTGCCTCGTCCATCTAGTGAGGCGCTGTGTCGCCGCATCACTGCTCCCACGCATTCCTCCTGGCATTGGCCCGCAGCCGGCTTTGCTAAGCTGGTAGACACATTGGCTTGGCTGTGATCGAGCCCCGGGCGGCTGTTGCTTCTGCATTAGGCCCTCGTTAACACTACTCGGCTACTGACCAGGTTAGCACTAAACCCTATTATTTGACCTCCTGGAACTGTTCTGGAACACCCCCACTCGCCTGACTGGACAGATAAGAGTGCGGGCGATTACACACTGTGCTGGTGCCACCTGCCGCTCTGGTGAGGCCCAGTCACCGTGCCACAACGATCTTGTCTTGTCAATACAGGCCTCTACGCCATCACAAATATAGGGAAAACGGACACCAAGCAATCTAAGCTCCCATTTGAAAATAAGAGGCTTACAAGGCATACAGACTCGGACCAAGATCCTGAAGCTGAAAAGAGGGAGGGGATGGCTGAGAAGGGCGACGATCTACAATCCATTCTCCTGGAGGTGAAATCAAGTTTAAAAACAATAGACAACAAAATTGACAAGCTCACTGATCGCCTGGACCAGGTAAAGCAACAGGTGGATGTTCATGAGATCCGTTTAGACAAACTGGAAATCAGCGACACGGACGCACATGAATTTCAGACTGAGACCAGGGAACAGCTACTAAACATGGAAAGGGTACTAGAAGTAATCAAAGCCAAAAATGAGGACTTATAAGCTCGGTCTCGCCGAAATAATATACTTATTACTGGAATACCGGAGACGACAGCGATGGGTAAAGTGGAAGACTTCGTGGAGACACTGCTTCGGGACTTGTTTGGTTCTGCACTCTCTTCACTGTTCATAGTGGAGCGAGCACATAAAACATTGGGTCCTCACCCTCCGGTGGCTGGCACGCCAAGGCCCATACTCGCGAAACTGCTCAACTACCGCGACCGAGATGGGATTCTTTGTGCGGCCAGGGAGATGGGAAAAATCACTCATCAAGGTAATCAAATCTCCATCTTCCCAGACTTCACACCTGCTGTTCAAGCGGCTAGGAGAGAATTCGTGCCAGCTAAGCGCATCCTTCGTCAAGCCGGGATCCCATACGCTCTATTGTATCCAGCTAAGTTCAAAGTCACACAGGACGGCAACCAACATCATTTTTCAGATGCTAAGTCCACCTTAAAATTTGCCAAGCATGTCGTGGGCAGCAGGCGATTGCTGACTACAGTGGGCCGTGCAGAGGCAGACTGAGCGACAATGACTGATTATGGGCATGCTGCAGAATCGTGATCAAGCAGAAGAGGCAGCCGGTGATGTATTGTGAGATTTGATTTAGTATAATACTGTACCCCTGTTTGGATAACCACAAATGGGACACAAGATAATTCTCAGCCACCTGACCCACGGTCAGGGCGTATGCCGGAGGCACCCTGCCCCCTAGGGAGAGCTCCCACCATTGGTTATGTTTCCACCTTGTTGGGTTGTTGTGGGTCTATTGAGGGTGGGTGGGATATTGAAACTCAACCTAATTGGGGGTTGGTGTGGGTGGGGGGATAAAGTTTTGGGTTATAGCACAGCACATCTCCACGTCCTCCATGTCGGGTCTTCCTAGCTGGGGGTGGATCAGATACTCAATCAATTTGGGGGGTTGGAGTTGGTGGGGGGGTGGGTGGAGTTCACTTTGGAGTTCACAACAGGCCACCTTTTCATGTGGTCTGTTTTTTGTTCTCTCTGTATTGTTTCTGGCATGTCACCAAATCTATGCACTTCACCATGGCTCACACACTAAGACACTGGCTTTCCCTGGTCCGATTCCAAACCACCGACGCTGTTTCATTAGTCCCCCTCCGACTGTTACATGACTGATACCATCTTTGTGACATGGAATATTAGGGGTCTGAACGACTTTCGCAGAGCACGCCTCATGCATGCACATCTCAACAGACGCAAGGTGGACGTTTGTTTCCTCCAAGAGACGCATCTCCTCCCCGCCACCTCGTCCAGGCTGCATTCCCGCCACTGGGGGGAGTCTTATAATGCTTACTACTCTAACTACGCACGTGGCGTTACCATCCTCTTTAGGAAGGGCCTCCCCTGGCATGGCACCCACTCCTTCATCGACTCCGAGGGCCGATATGCAATCCTCGTCGGCACCCTTTATAATCAGCCACTGATTCTCGCGGCGCTCTATGGCCCTAATACAGATGACCCCAGTTTTTTCATTCATGTCTGGCAAATCATATCCTCTCTGGGGCCTCACTCTTTGATATGGGGTTGAGATTTTAACATTGCACCATCATCAACACTAGACCGCTCGGGGGATCGCACACATCACCCACAGGCCACCGCTACCCTTCGTTCAATCCTAGAGGACAACTCCCTTTTAGATGCTTGGAGGCATGCGCACCCAGGTGTGCGGGAAGGCTCCTGCATCTCTGGCTCGCGCGGAACCTGGTCCCGCATTGACTTATGGCTCACTATTCAAGATATCGCCTCCTGGACCACCTCAGTGGACCACGTGGCCCGCACTCTATCTGACCATACACCGGTGCGCCTGCGATTCCCGCTCACCCTACACCGCATGCTGTCATGGCGCCTGCCCCCCAACTTGCTTCGCGTCGCTGTGTTCCGGGAGGATATTCGAGGTGCTATCATAGAATACTTTGAGCGCAACACCGGCTCCGTTGAGTCGCCCTCAACCCTCTGGGAGGCCTTCAAGGTCATGATCAGGGGGGAATGCATCGCAAAGCAATTTGGGGTGTTGAAATCTATTAGGGGCACCCTCGAGCGTCTGGAAGCAGACATCAAAGCCCTGGACACCCCAGCCCGGCCACTCTTGCCTCCATCAGATCCAAGCTCACTGAGTTTCATGAGGAGGCGGACAGAGAGATGGCGTTCCTTGGCAGAGAGGCCCGCGCTCGCCGATACGGTGAGGGCGATCGCCCTGGCAAGACTCTTGTGAATCTTCTTAGGCAGTCGCACGCATCCTCTTCTATCACAGCACTCTGTGATGAGACCGCTGGGCGAACTACCTCCCCCACAGACATCATCGCGAGGATTTCTGCTTTCTATTTACAATTGTACACCGCAAGAGAGTCGGCATCTAGGGAATCCCTGGATCAATACTTTGACTCCATCGAGCTGCTGTGGCTTGGTAACGGGCATCGGGAGTATCTGGACGAACCATTCACGCAGGAGGAAATCTCCAAAGTCATCGCGGGACTCCCGGGCGATAAGGCCCCTGGCTCAGATGGGCTCACTCCCGCATTTTATAAAGAGTATGCACCACTTCTCGTCCCACATATGGCTAAGATGTATAATGAGTCTCTGGACCTGGGTAGATTTCCTGCATCTCTCTGCGAAGCCATGATCATTCACCTATTAAAGCCGGACAAATCCCCCGAGAGCTGCGATTCCCATTGTCCCTTATCGCTAATCAATACTGACAACAAAATTTATGCTAAACTACTGGCCAATCGTCTCCTCCCGCTGATGCCATTAATAGCTCGTCCTGATCAATCATGGTTCATTCCGGGCCGTGCCACGTCGCACAATCTGCGCACTATTTTCTCTGTCCTCCACCAGATCAACCCTTCTCTGCCTGCGGTGGCGGCCCTTCTGGACACCACCAAGGCTTTTGATACACTCGAATGGCCCTTTCTTTTTTATCTCCTTCCCCGCCTGGGCTTTAGCCTAGGATTTGTGCAGAAAGTCCAGCTCCTCTACACTCTCCGGACGGCACGCATCAGGGTTAATGGACAGGTAACTGACCCCATAGCGATTACAAGGGGCACGAGGCAGGGCTGCCCCCTATCCCCCATGCTATTTGCCATCGCTTTGGAGCCTCTGGCGGGGCGCCTGCGCCAGCACCACACTCAGCGGGGCATTGGCTTCTCGTCCCGTGCCCTGGTCACGTCTATGTACGCCGATGACGTTACAATGTATATCCTCGAGCCGCAAGTGAACCTAGCTCCCATGACCAGGGAGGTTATTCGTTTTGGCTGCCTCTCCTGGGTCTAAGTTAACTGGGGCAAGTCTGTTCTTTTTCCCCTTACAGATGCCACGCAGCCGTTCATCACCGACTACCCGTTCATCTGGGCTGATGGTCCTACCAGATACCTGGGCATTTGGCTGATTAGGGATGTGGACGAGCTGTGGAGACACAATTTCGGTAAAGCCATGGACTGGCTTGAGACCAAGATGCAAGCATGGTAAAAACTTCCTCTTTCATTAGCTGGGCGCATCGCCATCACAAAAATGATCGTGCTCCCAAAATTTCTATACTCGTTTATGAACATCCCCATTCCACTCACATCACAATTTTTTTTAAAACTGAGATCCAACATTATCACATTGATCTGGGGGGAGACGCCAGCCCCGCATCGCTTACAACGTTCTAACGCTACCCCTAGTGAGAGGAGGAATGGGCGCCCCCGATCTTAGACTCTACTCGTTATGCGCCCAAGCTAGTTTCCTCCACTTTTGGGTACATCCAACCCCTTTCCAGCCGCATGTTGCGGTCGAGACAGATCTGGCCTCCCCCTGGCCACTGCATACAGCATTATTTCTACCACAAAGGATCTCCCGTGGTGAGATAGACACGGTGGAGTGTGTGCAATGGGCCTGGGATGGGCTGCGCAAATATACTTGCGCGAAAACACTCTTTGCACCCTCAATGCAGCTTACTAGCAACCTTGCATTCCCCCCGCTACAGACAGCTGGCATGGCTCGCTGCGCAGCAGACCTGGGTATCCGCACTAACGTCGACATTTACCCCAACAATACTTTTCTCACGTTGCCCGACGATGCAGCGCCACTAGATAAACTGCTCTATTACCAGATTAGGGCCACATGTAAAAATGATAACCTGACCTTTCCACTTGCTCCCATACCCAACACTGCGCTCGAATACACGCTCTCCGCCGCCTCTCCGCGCAAAATAGTCACTAGGCTCTACGCCCTCTCATTGGCAGCCTCCCCCATAAAAACTGAGCGCGCTCATAATGCATGAAGCGTAGACCTGGCTGGCGACCTCTCTCCCACACAGTGGCAATACTGCCGCGGCCAAACTAGACGGCTTTCCCCCAACTATCGCTTACGGCTTATCCATTTTAAGTATATCCACCGGCTGTACCGCACTCGAGTAACACTGCATAAGATGGGTCTAATGGACAATGATAGATGTGTGCGATGCTCAGCTCCTGGTGTAGATTTTGCACACTTGGCCTGGTCGTGCCCCAAGGTTTCAGACTTTTGGCTGGAGGTGTGCTCCATAGTTAGTGATATCACCCAAGAGCGCATAACTCCTGACCCCCTGTTGTGTCTCCTGGGACATGTTAAAGACATTTCAGATGCTAATCGTAAACTAGTTGCAATGCTGCTGGTGCTCGCCAAGAGGCGGGTGGTGATTCACTGGGGCCGCAGACCAAGCACTGGATAGCCAATGCAGCCCGATGCCACATGCTCCTGGGCGAATTTTGGGACCTAATGCCAGCTGCGAACAGGCCTCCAGATATTTGGGGTCCTCTCATATCCTACCTTCACTGACTAGCAAATCCAGATGCATCCCTGAAGGGTTCCCCCCCCACTGACGCCCAGGCCACCGAAACAGACCCCGACATGACTGGCCTCAGACACTCGATTGACTACTCGCAAGCCACATAGATACAAACGCCACTGCGGTTATCCTCTCTTTTTCATTTGAAATGTTACGATGGGATGCACATTATTCTACAGCTCTCTAAAAGTGTCAACTATTCCATGATAGTAGTGCATGCGGCATTATTTGACAGTATGGTGATTGTATCATGCCTAATGTTCAATAAAGGTTTCTTTGGAAGAAAAAAAAAATATATATATATATATCGTGCTCTAACATGCAGTATACGTGCCACAACAATAAGAAAAATGCATAACATGAATATAGTTAGCATTGCAGCTAGGTCATACATCATAAAGGGAGATGTCATCATATAAAGACAATGGAGAAAGGACTATAGTGCCTAACATCCCTCCCCTTGGTAAGAAGAAGTATTATTATATAATAGAAGATCTCTGGGCTTTGTCAGCAGACCCCATACCTTAGACTATAGATGGTATTTCTACATCGTAGGTGCGTGTTGCTCTTCTCCCTGGAAAGGTCCCTCTCCAAGTGTGTATCACCTACCCATGTATCCCCATAATATCAAAGTATGAGTCTCCAGCAGCAGCTGCGTTAGTATGTTTTGTCTTGGTGCTAGCGCCTGACCAGAACAGAATAACAAGGGGCATTGTTTATCGACCTTGCTCACAATGTTCAGACTAAACTCCAGGAACAGGCAGAGAACGAACACAGCAGACAGTTCTCATGTGATAGGCATAAACAGAGTCGTGCAAAAATAAAGCCATGTAGTAACGTGCGCAAAAGCTGCATAATGGCGGCAGGGCTCATGCTAACTTAGTAATGTGGACAATGTCCCTATCGGCCACATGACACACTCCCCTTGGGCAGGTTGTAGCATATAGAAAAACAGAATGCAACGGTAAGCAGATCCAAAGACGCCAGTAAAAAAAGCTGAATTGTATTAATAAAAAAATACACGTTTGTCTCTGTGTTTTGTATATATAATTTTTTAATAGTTAAAAAAAAAAATTTAAGGCGAGTCCGAAAAATTCACCAGATTATGTGCACCGTGGAATGCAAGTTGTTCTAAAAGGTCATCCCTGTCGTTCGTAGCAAAAAGGGATGCCATCCAGTTAAGCAGTTCGAATGAACATATGTGCTCTTCATAATCCAATGCCTCCAGGAGCAGAACTGGGCAACTTGCGTGATATTCAATGAAACTCCGTTGCAAGAGGCGCTGTGCAGCTTCACAGGTATTCCAGCCTTGCAATACTCCCAAGTGCAGCCACACGCATCAAACGGCCGTTCCCAGAACAGGCCTGGTCATGGGCCAGTAATGGACCCATCAACAGATCATAATCCAGGTCAGCACGTGATGTATTGGAGAGGCCGACATCCAAGGCCCCACAGAAAGGGCACCGTCGGCATTAGAACACAGGTTGCACGCAAGTGAAATAGGCGAAGCGAAAGGTAAGTCCATAACTCACACCAAGCGTTGCCAATGGCAAGCATCCAAAAAGTTGTTGCATTCGTTCACGGTACAGTCGCAATTGTCCGGGTCTGTGCAGTACCACAGGAAAGGCAGCCATTGCCTAACAGGAGCAGAAGTACCAGCACTCCACACGCCAGCAAGAGGATCAATGGAAACCCTCCGAAGGCGCTGGAAAAAATAGAATGAATAAAAGCCGGTATTACTCCAAAAATCGTCTAAAAAAAAAAAAAAAGAGGAGACAAGGCCGGATCCCACAAGTTAAAAAAAAATGTGCAAGGCCTTCAGTATCAGACGCATTAAATATTTGATGAATCAGTTCCCCAAAATGTAGTGGGAGATTCGTGTTCAGCAGGGACTGAATCTCACTAGATGTTCTAGCCACCTGCAATTTGAAGGTCTCTCGAGCCGAAGTGAAAGCAACTTCTTGTTGACTCAATAGCGCTTTGAGTCTGTTTTCAAAGTGGGAATGGAAGGCCATAGCGAACTATCTACACACCCGTGTGAGGGCAGAAAAAGAACATTTCTGCAACAAGTAACATGGTGGGAAACAGTTACTATATACGGAATGCCGGCCGGTAAGCCACAGCAGTTGTGGTTATTCAGGATAAGATAACTTCCGTTAGAAAGTAAAGTTAGCGTGGGAATAATTGAACGGACTGGTGTTCCTTTTAGAAAACAGGTTAAATTAGGCGTGGAGATGTTGCAAGCGCCGTGAAGCTTAACCTGTTGACGAATGTCACAAGAAAGGACATAATTACGAGTCTGTCTATACAAGCCATGCCACCAATAGCGCTGCTGTAAGAGAGACACGGTCGCTGAAACTCCAGCATGTGCCGATGCCATGCCTACATGAGCGGCAACGATCAAAGAAAGTCTGCGGTCCTTGTTGGGAATCAGCCAATCCCCAACGGACGGTATCGTAGCAAATGGGATTAGATCAGGTGACAAATGATAAGAATACTTTGAAGGGAAACCTTGTGGGAACTCTGTCCCACCTTTCGTCGTGGCTATAGCTGCAAGAATATCATTATCAATTTTAATCATGGACCTAGTTACAGCTGCTACTGAACATGTGGCTACCACAGATTTGGCTGCCTCATAAGCCAAAGAATTACCAACAGCATGTGCTCCCACACGCTGTTGGACAAGAATATGGATAACATGTGTGAGTGGCAATCGTACCTTAGGAGCGGCCACCCGAACCCAAAGCGATTTATGCTTTATTGCGCTACCTTTAGAATCTCGATAATCATCTTGAGACCAAAAGAACAAGTTGTCATTAAAGGATTGCACACAATAAAAGGAATCGCACACTATAAGAGTGGGCACATCAGGATCAGCGAATTCTAGAGCCAACTCTAAAGCACGTAGCTCAGCCAATTGAGCTGTACAGTCCCCAAGAGCCTGTGTGTGTACCAAGGAAGACTTAAAATCACCGTCAGTTTTTTATAAAAAACAACTCTTGGCAATCCACTATTATTTATAAAAACACCAGCTCAATCAAACCATAAAACTTCACCAGAACTGAAAAGGAACCATCAAGGGAATGTAATATTCAATATCTTCCTTTTAATAAATTAAAACTTCATCAGAATGTACATACATAAAAATATATATCAATCAATCATTACAAAGTATTTACACAATATTAAAAAACATCAGAGAGAAATAAAACCAGATATAACAATTAATCTTTTACAATAGTTATTCCATCTTGAATCATTGACAGTATTGATAATATTTAATATCTTTGTTATCAATGCTATTCGTTCCGTGGATATAACATCTAAAAAAGCGGGGTCGACGCGTTTCGGTGGTATCTAACCCACATAAGACCACCTTCTTCAGGACAACGTATTTCTATCTCTCTTCCAAATTCATAACCTGTTAAGAATATAAATTAAATATAAACTCCATTTTGTCAAAATATGAAGTAAGAAATATAAAAACCTATATTTTACTATTTTCATCATTATAACAATTACAATTGCAGACCTAATAATTCTGGTGCTGTTTTAATTAACATCGCCACATTGCCCTTGTTTTCCCATCTCAGACCGTAAAGTGAAATTATCTATCATTCATCCATTCATCCATCTCTTTTATTACTAATATCTAAATAAATCTTGTTAAAAAACTCACCTATTTTATTAAGGTGATTATCACATAGGTGAATCGTTCTATATATTCTTGACGATAAGACCACCTAAAAATATGTAATAAGTCATAATTACACATAAAAGAGATGGATATCTTATATAATATTCACATCTACTATCTATTTATCCTTACTTTTATCTGGCGTTTTTTTGTCTTGCCCAATTCTTATTTCAAATGCCCGGGTGACATCTTATTAAAAACAAACATGTACCGCTCAATAGTCAGTTCTGTAATTACCAATATAAGAAAAAAATGTTAGTATTGTCATATCATATATTTTTTTTAATTTTTCTATAAACCTTATAGGTTTAAAACAAACCTTATGTTTAGTTTTTTTGTCAGACAAAACATTTCTTGAACCTCTTCTACCCAATAAGGCGTGAAGGGGATACGACGAGAACACAGCCTGTGGGACCGCTCAATGGTCGGTCCAATATACACTTATCACCTAATAATATAAAACAAAAGTGTAACAGCGACAAGTTAATGCTGTAACTACATTCAGTTACATGCTCAATTTCTTTTACCTAACATAATACATAAGTATCCTTTATTTTTTGTAAAAAACACTCATTGGTTCATTTTAATAAAATTAAAGAGCAAATTCAATATTACACCCTCTCACAGTTACGGATGTCTCTTCAATATTAAATGCTCCTATTTTCAACCTAAATAAACCGTCCTAAAAGAACCCAAATATTGCGCAACTTCTCTCGATTACTAGTGTTTCTTAATATCTTATTCTGCGTCTTTCATAAGCATTTTGTGCAAGCGTCCAATATTATACCCGGGCATTTGAAATAAGAATTGGGCAAGACAAAAAAACGCCAGATAAAAGTAAGGATAAATAGATAGTAGATGTGAATATTATATAAGATATCCATCTCTTTTATATGTAATTATGACTTATTACATATTTTTAGGTGGTCTTATCGTCAAGAATATATAGAACGATTCACCTATGTGATAATCACCTTAATAAAATAGGTGAGTTTTTTAACAAGATTTATTTAGATATTAGTAATAAAAGAGATGGATGAATGATAGATAATTTCACTTCACGGTCTGAGATGGGAAAACAAGGGCAATGTGGCGATGTTAATTAAAACAGCACCAGAATTATTAGGTCTGCAATTGTAATTGTTATAATGATGAAAATAGTAAAATATAGGTTTTTTATATTTCTTACTTCATATTTTGACAAAATGGAGTTTATATTTAATTTATATTCTTAACAGGTTATGAATTTGGAAGTGAGATAGAAATACGTTGTCCTGAAGAAGGTGGTCTTATGTGGGTTAGATACCACCGAAACGCGTCGACGCCGCTTTTTTAGATGTTATATCCACGGAACGAATAGCATTGATAACAAAGATATTAAATATTATCAATACTGTCAATGATTCAAGATGGAATAACTATTGTAAAAGATTAATTGTTATATCTGGTTTTATTTCTCTCTGATGTTTTTTAATATTGTGTAAATACTTTGTAATGATTGATTGATATATATTTTTATGTATGTACATTCTGATGAAGTTTTAATTTATTAAAAGAAAGATATTGAATATTACATTCCCTTGATGGTTCCTTTTCAGTACTGGTGAAGTTTTATGGTTTGATTGAGCTGGTGTTTTTATAAATAATAGTGGATTGCCAAGAGTTGTTTTTTATAAAAACTGATGGTTGTACCCTAGATCTTGGCGAGAAAGGGGTCACTCTCATATTTGCATTCTTAAAATCACCGTCAACCATAGAGCCTGCTACAATAGCACAAGCCGCCGAATAAGCATGTTTAGATCCAACTGCTGGTTGAGCAGAACCGTCGGTATAAATGATACATTTGTACCAATCAAGAGTAAGCAAAGACGACAGAGGGGGATAAACGTGTTCATATTGTAAAGACTCCTGTGTCTGTAACGATGGGTCGAAGATAAAAGTGACATCAGCCGATGTCAGCGAACTCGCCCACTGAATCCAACGAGAATGCAAAGCTTTAGAATTTGGTACACTCGCCTTCATGACCGCTTCCAGAGCAGGCACTGGCGAGACCATAAGAATGCGTTTACCTTTAGCAAGAGAGCGTTCTTTAAGAATCGCTATCTGAACTGCAGTAAGAATTTTCGCAATGGTGGAGAAACGCATCTCTGCCAACAGGTACAAGTGCGATTTGTAAGCAATGGGGACAGTGTCTCCCTCATTGAACGTCAAGTAAGTGATACTACTGTACCTGGTACAATCCTAATGACCAAATTTGTAGAGTTGTACCGAGTTAACAAGAAATTGGTCGCGAGCAGATCAGACTGCAAAGACTCGTGGTATGTTCCGGAAGCCAGCTGGAAGACATAAAAGAGGGTTGTATCAACGCGTAAAGCAGTTTGATACGCTGGGCATAGTCAGGAATATATGTCCTCCCAAAATTAAAAAAACCCAGCAAAGATTGTAACTTCTTTAGAGTGGAAGGAGGTTGCAACTGAGCACATTTCTCCAAAAAGTGGGGGGCCAACACCCTACCTTCATTGTTGAGCTCGTAACCCAAGAAGAGCACCGCCAAATAGGAGATGTGTGACTTATCAAAATTAAATTTGTACCCCAAGTCGGCAAAAGACAGAATGATGCGATCCACACGCACAAGATGCGGTATTAATTCGTCATCTGTCAAATAAATGTCATCGACGTATGAGAAAGCATCAGGGTCTATGTCGTGTAAAAACGACACAACACGTGCTGCAAAAGCCCCTGGACTATTCTTATAGCCCATAGGCAAACAAGTAAATCTTTTCTGATTGCCGATCGCGGTAAATGTGGTCAAGTCATGGGTAATAGGAGCCAAATTGTGACTATAAAATCCATTGGATATATCCAGTGTGGTTTTATACTTTTTACGGACTATGTCATTCATCAACACAGAGCTGTGGGCGTTCTGTACTGCAAACGTACGAACATGACTGTTTAAATTTCTATAATCCAAAACTATGCGATATGAACCGTCCGGTTTTAATATCGGAAACAGAGGATTATTCATCGATGAAACACAGGGTTCAATCCCACCCTGATATTCCAACTGGGTCACTCACGGATGCTTTTGCAACCCGCTTGATCAGATGTGCTTGTGGCTGTGGCATAGATCGTAAAGGAATTTGCCGGCGAATCTCTATCCCAGCCTACCTGATTACGATACACCGCCGGTGCAAGGGCTAATGCCCATTCAGACGTGTAAACTTGTTTAGCCTCTTCAGAGACGTAACGTGAAAAACTCGGGAATATCACGTCCTGCCCCCGGGAAGAAGCCAAAACGAATGGAGGAGGCCAGTCTGCCCCTGCCAACAAAATGTCATAAGAGGAGGTAAGGTTATCCCAAAAGACAGCCGTAATTGTACGTTGTATATCACCTTCAATATGGAGGACTATCTCATAAAGCCTATCAGGGAGTGCAACTCGTGTATCTGCTGTTTCCACGGCAATGAAAGTATCAGTTGCTCTTGCCTCCAGACAATGACGGAGTGCCTCCCGCACTATGGTAACTTCCGCTGCACTGTCGAGGAGTGTCACCGCCCATCTCCAATCGAGTAGCAGGGTTCTCACCATCTGAGGCATACTTTGCTGTTAAAGCAGCAACTTTTTTCTTCTGAAACGGGGCACGATAAGGAGGTTGTCACTCTGGTTTGGCTTTTACGTCAAACTGGTCTGACGGATCACATCGTTGTTGGATGGTCTCGCCTTGTCTGCGATCCTGTCACTCTCCTCCACCGAACTGTGAATCCGATGATTCCTGAAAGGAACGAGGAGAGCGCGGATCAGGGACCTGAAACCTCTCTGGTGTCTTAATTTTAGAGCGGTCACGCAAATCATATCTACGTTCAGAAGTATCAGGTGTCGGTGAGCCCGCACACAAACCTTGCTTCTATTGTTGCTGCCGCTGCTTTCTATTCCAAGCCTTTTTAGAAAAGACTGGATGCCCCTCCTTTTCAGGCGGGGGCTTATTCTGTGTCTGAGTATAAGGTCTAATACCCAGATTATTGCATCCCAAGGATTTATTTACATATGCAATCATCTTTGGCAACTCACGTTGTTTGACCCGACAGAGCCCGCTTCATTACCGATCGACCATCATGTCGCACGTTTAACGGATTCATTGAGATCTAGAGAATCTGCTCCCCGACGTCTCCATTTCTTTCAGGCCCGTTTTCACCTGCTCCGCAAGGGGACCTGCTGCGCATTTTCGTTTCGCTCCCTGAATAGTGAATTCAGACTGTCAGAATTCCTCTTATGTCATTGGAGTCCTTTGCCCTCTAAAAGCCTACTAAACCACGGCTCTCGGTCCAGGCCCAAGCTGCACCATCGAACTCCCTGACCAGCCCGAGCATTGTTCTGTGGTTTCCCCTTGTGGCCATCTAGGATCAGACCATCGAGCTACTCGCTCTTTCGGGTTGAGAGGGTGTGTGCCCGGACCTTTATTCCGATTCTGAATACAACGTCATTCTTAGACCGGCACGGCTTATTGTTGCCCTCGATTGCCCATTATACCTACATCGAGGCCAGAGCTATTTCCTAACCAGAATTTACCCACCGCTTGACTTCACCGCTATTTGCGCCCTGAAGAAGGTGTTTGCCCATAGCCGGGCTGCACACCGAAACGCGCGTCGGCGCTTGTTGATTTAACTGCGGTTAGAGTGTTGTCTACAATTTCCCCCCTCCAGAAACATCCTCTAATGCAGCCACCAATTTTGTGATTGTATTATTGTTATTATTTTTCTATTGTGTACATATTGAGCTATATTGATTGGTTTGATTTGTGCTTAGCATCCTGTCTAATGTCACTCAGGATATCATGTGGGGATTTGTTTAAACGTATAGGTCGCCTAACCATTTGAGTGAATGCATGATGTTCTGCTTTTGAATGATAGAGGTGTGATTGAAGGTTTGGTTGTGTGAGTTTGTATGAATGAGCGGTGGGATCTTTCCAATAGTTGCTATTATCATGTTTTTTATTTATTGATCTAATAAATCTATTTTGTGACTTTTTTGTCCTTTTTCTTTCTTTTCCTTGTGGACTCATTCATCAGCACTGGTCATGTTATAATTATTTATGACGTTATGCATATTTTGAAATAAATAGGTAGGGTTGCCTTCTTGTTTGATTGCCTAGTATTTTCCCCTATGTCTCCCTACCTTCATCCTTCTCATTAGGGGCCCCCTCTGTTTGAGTGGTAATAACTCACGTTGTTTAACCATGTCCGCCACTGCCTCACCGGTATATTTGTAACTACGGTCAATTCACCTCTCCCTTAATATAGAGCGCAACCCATAGATTAATATTCCATTTTCTGCCACATGTGACTCGACCTACTATGTATTAAGACTGCCCCCCCAACACATTTGTAACAGTGGGGTTAGCTACTGTCATTTGGAATACTTAGATCCCACCATCTTGAGTGTATTGTGCTCCCATATGTAAACAGTCAGAGTCACTCTTTCTTAAGAGTTGAAGGCAAAATCCAATCATGTTTCGCCGTGTGCAAGGCAGAACTTTAGTAGTACCGATTTGCTACCACATGCAGCTCTCCCTACTATAAATTGTGATTGTCCCCACCAAACACATTTAAGGCAGAGGAGTTAGCCACAGTCATTTACACTAGTAAGTCACCTTATGATTCGGTAGCGAAATTCCGACATTTCTTACCCGTATGCGGCGTGTTCCCATCACTGGCATCCAAACAGTCAAGTGGCAAAATGTGAACTCCAACTTTCACAGTTCATTTATACGTATCCACTCAAACTGTATCACCTGTGGGTATATTTCAACTCTACTCACCGCACACATTACGGCACATAGGTCCCGCCATCTTGGGTGTAATACGCACCTCTATGTGAATGGTCGAGGTTGTTCTTCCATAAGGACAAGAACAAAACTCTAATCATGTTTCGCTGTGGCTTACATGGCGAGACTGTGTGGGTGCCATCTTGGTCGCATTTAGCACCACGAAGCACACTAGCCGCGTAGTGGTATATTCTAGCTGGGCACAATTGCCTCTCATCGCGTACAGCAGGGCTTTAATCACACTATCTTAAGGGTGTTCCGTACTCACAAACTGAAAGCCACGGTTTGCCAACATGGATAACCAAACTATGGTTTCGCCATCTTGGATGTATCGTGTGACATTAAATATACCTGTATCAAGCTTTCGTTCATGATTTAAAGCACATCCAATTACTTCATGAGAGTCTATTTGGTGGACAGCTTTCAGAGACCCGGTCTATATGGATCAATGACATGACATAGGTCCGTCTTCTATTTAATCATGTTGGGATATTCAAGACACAGTATCAGTGTGGCTCCAAATAATTTCAGAATTTTCTATTTGTACTACTTGAGTCACTTTGGAAACACCAAATCTATGTTGATCACATACAATCAAAATGTTCAGTGTTAAGACGGTATTGGAATGTTTCCAACTACAATAATATTGTGACTGTATATGACTCATAAGTCTCCGTTATAGATGATCAAATTTTCTCCATCTTAAGAGTCGGCATTGTATGTATAAGTATATGGGGCCCATTCTTGGGAATTGCTCCCACCTAATTACTACAAGAAATAGTGAAACTCACTATTAGAAAACGGACACATAAAGCACCGCAAATCGCCTGTAAATTTGGGCGCCATTGCTTAACATTTCTATTCTTCATTCCTTGTTAGGAAATCAGAGGGTAAATTCCAAATGTGTATGAAAAATGACTTTGGTCTTGAATTCTATTGGAATCTACCCGTCCAGTAATTGACAAATAATGAATTGTAATGATGAAGAACTGTTGTGCTTTCTAGAATACTACTTAATCATGCGTTGCATTCAAGATTGAAGAATAGAAATGTTAAGCAATGGCGCCCAAATTTACGGGCGATTTGCGGTGCTATATGTGTCTGTTTTCTATTGTAATGACGAGTAATAGAAATCGAGATATAAACATAGAGCAAAAATGGCGTTTTGCCGCCATTGACAAAGGTAGTTTTGCCGAAACGCGTCTGTGCGTGTACCTCTAATCCAATAAATTATTGGATTGTACCCCTGTGAGTGCTGGTCTTTCTTTAGTGTGGAGTTGTAAAGATTTCGCACGGGAGCACCCCCGTGGACTGAGCACCCGCCCGCGAGTGCAGGACGAGAGGTGCAAGTGGAGTGAGGAATATATATATATATATTATTTTAAATACTTTTTGCTTTCTTCAGTGTAGAAGTTCCTTTTATTTTCCAAATGTATTTTACGGGAAGAATTCTTGTTTTCTCTTTGTTCTGTACAAAGGTGTCACATAAATCATGCCGCTGAAGATTGTATCGTCCACAAGTATGCTGCTCAGTTTCCACCCCCATCACCAGCATACCCAATCATGTTTCCATTTGGAAATCCCAAAAGAGGTGACAGAATGCTCTATCTGAGTGGCAGGCTACAATGGCATTTGAGGATCTACCACAGGAGTCAAGGATCCCACAGCCAATAAAAGTCAACACCCTGGGAGAGACCAGGCACCTGACTTTTCTCTCTGTCGATGAGATGAAGCCTCTGCTTGGGTTCTACTCTTCACCTGTCTCTTCAGTTGAGACAATCTTCAAGCTGGAAACCAGGTTCATCTTCTCAGACGTTTTCTGCTTGTGGCGCAACTTGGAACTTCCTGTAAAGTTTCACTTCAGAGAATTGCTTCCATCTCTGGAACTCTGCAAAGAATTTCTTTGCATTGTTTCAATTCTTTGACCTCTTCCAGCGCGGTCTTTAGAGTCCACAAATTAGTGATTCGCTTGGGAGAATATTGTGACACTACTTTTGGATTGTTTCTTTTTTTTTTCATTTATTGGTTTGTAAACATCTACCAACAGAACCACAACAACAATTGCAGTACTCTTCTTACCATGAGGATGACAATCTATTATATCATACATTGCACACAGTGTATTACCAACAAACACTAGGCGACTTGTTATTCTATTATCTGGGTTGCAGTAGCTTTTGAAACCATGGATCGACACGTTTACCAGGTCTTTCACAAATCCTGAGTGGTCTATCAGTTGTCGAGCTGAATGTATGTCAATCACTGCCAGAAAATATTTCCATTACATTTAGTTAACATTAGAGGGTGGAACCATCTATGGCGTTTAGCCAGTGTGTGAAGGGGGACCATATATCTTTTGGGTGGGAGCAGGTAGGTACAAGTTCCCAGTAGCATGTCAATTTGTCTCTGCAATATGTGACATCCTCAGCCCAGGCTTTTATGGCTGGTGGTGTTGGTTTCCCCCAGTGCATTGCAACCCGCCTCTTTGCCAATAGGAGCAGTAGTGCTGTAAGGCGTCTTCCAGCTTTCGGTGTGTTATGCACATACCCCAGCAGCGCAACCAGAGGGGTGCGCGGCAAATCTAGCCCTGTTATGTCCACTATGTGCCCGTAAACTCCCGTCCAGAAGTTGGCTACAGACCGGCCCTCCCAAGCAAGATGAAGGGAGTTCGCCTGTATCTCGCCACAACACCAGCAGTTTGTGTCGGGTCTGAGCCCCATGCGGTGTAGTTTGATCGAGGTACGGTATAAGCGATGAAGATATTTAAAATGTATAAGTCTAAGGCGATAGTTAGGTGACAGGTTCTCTAACTGCCCCCAGCAGAACGCCCATTGGTCGTCAGAGAGGGTTCCCCCAATGTCTGTGTCCCAGGCGGCCCATGCGCTAGGTGTTATGATCGGTGCCTCACGTTGAGTGATGGTGTAAATGCGTGTAACGAGTTTGCGTTCTGAGGGTTCTTTCAGCACATGTTCTAGCGCCGCCGATGTTGGCGGGGAGTCCGGGATCGTTGCAAAGCGTGCACAACATGCAGCTCTTAGTTGAAAGAATAGGAGGGTGTCTAGTGGTGAGGGCTGCAGTGTAGTATCTAAATGCTGTTGTGTTACGAATTGGCCATCCGGGAATAGCGCGTGGAATGTGTTTAATCCCTTCTGCTGCGTGCGTCTCCACACACTGCTATCCAACAACAGGGGCATCAATGGGTTTCTAGCGAGTGGCATAGATGGCGCGTATAGTACGTCTAGTTTGGCCCTTTTGCAGAGTCCCCTCCAGGCCCAACGCACCGCTTCGGTTGTGTCGATCTCCTGTCTCTGTCGCTTGTATTCCTGATACAGTGCAGTTGTCAGGGGCAAAGGGGCCACTCTGTCAATTTCTATTGCGACATGTGGTTGAAAGGGTATGGGATGTTGCCAGAAGTGGAGATATTGCGCCTGAGCACTATATGTGTATAGCACAAAGTCAGGAGCTGCCAGGCCTCCCTGTGCGAATGGTAATGTAAGAAGGTCCTATGATGCCCTGGGCTGTTTGCCCGCCCAAACCAGCGCAGTCATACTGGACTTAAGACGTTTGAAAAAGTGTGAGGTGAGGGGCATCGGAATGTTTGCAAAGAGGTACAACAATTTAGGGAGGATAATCATTTTTGTTATTGCAATGCGACCTGTAAGGGATAGGGGTAAATGTTTCCATCTCTGGATTCTTTCCTCAATCCAATCCATCACCCTACCATAGTTCGCCGACCAGATCTCCTGTAGGTCTCTGCTGACCCATATGCCCAGGTAGCGCACCGGTCCATCCGCCCAGGCTATTGGAAATTGCGTTTCGAAAGCCATAGTGTTATCTGTCAATGGGAGGATAGTGGACTTTGCCCAATTCACCTCAATGCCAGTCAAGCCCCCGTATCTTACCAGTTCTGTGGTTAGCGGTGCGAAGTTGGACGCAGGGTCTATTACATAAAGAGTAAGGTCATCCGCGTACATGGATTCTATCAGGCCTCTGGTAGTGAACCCAATACCCCTATTAGCGTGGTGTTGTCTTAGCCGCGCTGCCAACGGCTCCATAGCAATGGCAAACAGTAAGGGAGATAATGGGCAGCCTTGCCTTGTGCCTCAGGATATTGGGATTGGGTCTGATACCAACCCATTAACCCTTAGCCTGGCTGTGGGTGAGGTGTACAAGAGCCCGATGAGTTTCACAAATGTGGGGCTTATTCCCAGTCGCGCCAGCAGCATGAATAGGAATCTCCACTCTAACGAGTCAAACGCCTTCGTGGCGTCTAATAGCGCCGCGATAGCAGAGACCTGCGGGGAAAGATAGTGGAGTAATTCAAAAAGTGTTCTGAGGTTGTGCGACGTAGAGCGCCCTGGGACAAAACCCGATTGATCTGGCCGTATTATGAGGGGAAGTAGCGGTTGTAGCCTGGTCGCTAATAATTTGGCAAAGATTTTGTTATCGATATTAATTAAGGATAAAGGGCGATAGGAGTCACATGAGGTTGGGTCCTTGCCGGCTTCAGTATTATCACAATGATGGCTTCACGCATCGATGGCGGGAGCGTGCCCTCTTGCAACGCCTCATTGTATACCTCCAATAATCTAGGGGCCAGCAGGTCTGAGTACTCTTTATAGAAAGCGGCGGTTAAGCCGTCTGCTCCGGGGGCCTTGCCACCTGGAAGGCTCTGGATGACTCTTTTTATAGCCTCTACCTGAAATGGCTCGTCTAAATATTCCCAGTGGGCACCACTCAGCCACAATAGTTCAATTGAGTCAAAATAGTCTTTGATTTCTGATTCTGATGGGCTAGTCTTGGACGTGTACAGATGAGCATAATAACCTTCATTGTATCTAAAATATCCGCAGGCATGTGAATCAGGTGGTCACCCGGTGGATTGAGCTTGGTGATGTAGTGGGAGCCTCTAGCTGGTTTGAGCAAGTTTGCTAGGGTTCTGCCTGGCCTGTCCCCCTCCCCGTATGCACGGGCTTGTGCATATTTGTGGAGGAATTTCATCTCCCTCTCACCCTCCTCTTGGTATTCCGTTAACTTCCCACGGATTTCCGCCAGTGTGCCTGATGATTGCGTTTGTGAATATTGTTGTTCCAACCCCCAGATTTCGCCCTCTAGTCTCGCAAGGCAGTTTCGGATATCTCTCAGAACTCCGGCTTGCAGAGCTATGCACTCCCATCGAATTACAACTTTGAAGGCCTCCCATAGCACCTCCTCAGTTGCCACCGAGCCCATATTATGTTCGAAATAATAATTTATTTTTGTTCGGATCTCTTCGGTAAATACTGTGTCCAGCAGTGCCTGCTGGGGCAGACGCCAGGTGAAGGGCTGCCTGTATGGTTTGGGAATTTGGAGCCGGAGCATCACAGGCGCATGGTCCGATAATGTGCGCGGGTGGTGTGATACCTCCAGTGCCAATGAATGGATGTCCCGGGATACAAGCCAACAATCTAGTCTGGACCAGGCTCTGTGATGGTGGGAAACGCAAGTGCCCTCTCTGGAATTCGGGTGTAATAAGCGCCACACGTCAACTAGATGCTGATCTTCCATAATGAGACGGAGTGTGGCGGCAGATTGTGGGTGGTGTGGCCTAGGTGCTCCCATCCTATCCTCATGCTCCGATAAAACAACATTAAAGTCACCCCCCCAGAGTGTGGCGTTGTGTCCCATAGATTGAGCCTTCTGCCATACCTGGTTGAAGAATGCGGGGTCATTAGTGTTTGGCCCGTAAGTGTTAACTAGAGTAATGTATTGGCTGAATATCTCTCGTCTGAGAATGATGTATCTACCGTACGGGTCTATGTCCACCTTCTCAGTCACCCACGGGAGACCTCTTCGTATCAGGGTGGCTACACCCTTTGAGTAATTATAGTAAGTCGAAGCGTGGGTCCCCCCCCCCCCATCTGTTGGCCTTAAGTCTGGTCAGTGATGTGTCTGTTAAGTGGGTTTACTGCAGGAAACAAATGTCGGCCCGTGCTTTGCTAAGTACGATTGTACTAATCTCGCTTTTCTGTAGTCATTTAGACCTCGCACATTCCATGTAATACAGTGTAAACTGCTCGCGCCGGCCATCTCAGGTATTTAGCTGATTGCTATGATAAGCGTAGAACTGCACATGGTTTCCGTATTAAGTGCATCCTGGCACATGTGTATTGTGTGCTGCTTCAGCACTTGTCCGTGTCTGTGGTCTCTGTGTATTTATGTGCTGGTAATTTCACCCATGGTACTGCCTGCAACATTAAACAGTGACAAATAAAACATTCCCCCCCACCTCCCACACCAACCCTCCAAACAGGTTGAGTAGATTCCTCGCCCATGCCCACCCGAAAGAAGAGAACTATGAGATAGTGCAAAAGGCTATATGGGAATTATCCCTCGGGATACACCCCTGCCGTGTAAGGCTGGGTGGCCGAGCCAGTGTGATACGGAACATCTAACTAGAATGGCACCCGTAATGTACCCCTAATGCTGAGCTAACAAGCAGGGAAGGGAACAGGGGTTTAACAGCATTGCCCACATAGGGCGAAGCATCAGTTGTGAAGCAAGAGTTCTCACAATAAACTAGTACAGTGTGACACTTATCGTATGAAGACGGGACAGCCCCACACGAGTGCATTCAGTCATTGTCACTCAGTCGATCCGCCGGTGTATCGCTGCTTCCGCGTCGTGGACTAGTATGTGTCCCCACTGCCTTCTTGGCGAATTTCATCGCGGCTCGAGCATCCGTGAAGATCAAAGGCTTTCCATCTGTTTGTACACGCAGCTTAGCCGGGTAGAGCAGGGCGAACTTCATTCCGGATTTCTGGAACAGTTTCTATGCCGGGAGAAATTCACGACGGGCTGCCTGCACCAGTTGAGTAAAATCCGGGTACAGAGCTATGCTGTTGCCTTGGTACTGAACTGTGCCTTGCTCACGAGCTTTTCGGAAAACCATATCTCGGTCTCTATAATTTAAGAGGCGAGCAAGGATCGGGCGCGGTGGGGCCCCTATGGGTGGTTTTGGTCCCAAGGTGCGGTGCGCCCGCTCCACGAGGAGCATACTGGATAGGTCTTTTCCAAACAGGTCTTTCAGCATTGATTCGACATATAGCTCCATGTTAGGAATGTTTGTCGTCTCTGGAATCCCTGTAATTCGTACTTTATTGCGACGTGACCTAGATTCCAGGTTTTCATTCTTTGCCTTTATCAAGTTTAACACTTTGTCCATGCGTAGTAGTTGCTCGTGTGACTCCGCTTGATGATCATCAGAGTCTGATATCCTAGTTTCAATGGCGTCTAGACGTGTCTCGTGCGTCTCAACTCTTTGCGTCACCTGATCCATACGCGCAGCCAGGGAGTCAAGTTTAGAGTCTATCGCTTTTAAACTTGCTTTCACGTCTTTTAGCATGGTTTTTAAGTCTTCTTCCTGTGTTGGGGCTATCTCGTCTCCACCGGGTTCGCCAGTGGACGCCATTCCCCCCTCCAGTTGCCGCGTCGTGCGTTTTTCAAACGTTAACCTGGGTTGCTTATTGTCTGCATTGCCCATGGTTGAGCGACTTGTTACTGATGTGCTGTTTGTGTTGTCTGATGCAACTCACTGCAGTGTAATCAGCCGGCCTCCAAGGAATGCTCCCCAATACGTTGCAAAATCACTCATACACTACAATGCCAGATAGATTGCATCCGCAACCAGCACAGCACTCCCAACGATTCAGGCGCTTCTTAAGGATGCCTGCAGTTCGTCTCATTCAGTCTAAATCCAAGTCTGAGAGAAGGCTGCATCGGATTAACAGCTATGTATAAGTGCACTACATTTGCAACTGCATTGGCCAGATTGTTAACACAGTTTGGCTTGGATTAGATATCCTTCGCCGCAGCTACCCTTCAATTCCACCAGTATCGCCACGCCGCTACGATCTCCGTGGGCATGCAGCCTTCCGAGACAGCACTTTTCACAGTAGAGACCCGCGCGCCCCGCACCTCGGCAAGGCCCGTCTCCTCCCGGCGCAGCGCACTCACTTCGTTTGCGCTCCAGCCGCGAGGCAGGCACACACCCAGCGGGCACTCACCGGTCCGCAGAAGCCTCGGCCACCGGCTCCTCAGACGCTCAGCACCTGCGCGGACTTCCCATAGGATCTTGAAGGGCTCCGCAGCTCCAGGTACTGTCTCCCACTGGCGTCACTCGAGCAGCTCTTCTCACCTCGCTCTCGTGCGCCCCGTCACAGCGCGGTGTTCAGCTTCTCAAGGCACCGCGTCCTGGTGATGACAGCCTCGCAGTACAAGCCCACGCGGCGGGGCCCGCCATTCCTCCCAGGTCGTTCTTCGCAGTCTGTCCCCCGCAGCTGTTACCGACTTCTCAGGTTACGGATTCCGCTTAGCCACGGAGTACACTCACGGGGCACTTAAGGCAGCGCCGCCGATTCTTCTTGGCTGCAACAGCCGTCCTTGCAGTGCGCGGGCCTCGCACACCAGGCCGCAGTAGGCCCAGGCTCGTCCACCGCCGCAGACAGGCAGCCCGTGCCTTCGCAGTTATCAAACTTGCCGGATGTTATTGCCGCAGTCTTCAGGCAGGCTGATTATGTAGGTTCGCTCTGTATGTGCCGGGATGATGTCGGATAATTGTAGGATTTATCGGCTCGGCCGGCAGAGCCCTCTCAGTGAGCGGCCATCTTGCTGCTCGGCTTGGCCACGCCCCCCTACTTTTGGATTGTTGAACTGTCCCTTGCACCTACGTACTGGAACTCTGCCTCATCTTCTAAGCTGTGCTGTAACAACTGTTTCTTGGGTTTTGCAGAGGTATTTACAAATTTTGATTGAACCATTGTTTCTTTTGATTTATGGAGTTGTACAGTTACATGAGAACAAAGCCTCATGGTGATTACCTTGGCTCTAGTAAGATAAAAGTACGGCACCATTGATATATTGACTGTTTACTATAATGCAGTGCTGATAGAGTGATTATTGGGATTTTTCAGTTTCTGTAGAATGTTACCATAACTTTAATGGAGCGATCACATTACTGGATCAAGGACTCAGAATCAAATGGGACAGGATTTTGTCAGACGTATTTCTTTGTAAATTAATCCAGCACTGTGCATGTGAGTTTGAGGTGTGCTTAGAAGGTTGCCCTGAAAATATGATTCTGTCCTCTTATCAACTGATCTATGTAGCAGTCAAGTCCTTGCTGTCCTGGCCCTTTAGCACTACCCGAGCATTCCTCTACCAGTGCCCTTCGTGAACTAAAGCGGTCACTGAAGCAGACACCCAGAGACAGTGGACTAATTGCCTCTTGCAGGGCAAACTACAATTTAGCCCTCAAGGACCAGAAAAAATTCTTACTTATGGAGGCTTGGGAAGAACACATTCTACACTGCACCAAGAATGACAGTGGCATGTTCTGGTGTATTGTGAATGGGGCATTGTTTAACTCCACCCAACGCCCTGAACTGTCATCCCGTATTTCTGCTGATATATGGGTCAAGCATTTTGCAGCTATTTATAATGACTAGTATTGCAATCCCGCTCCCTTGCTGCCTGATGGGCATTCACATTTTATATTCCAATTGGAAGAGGTGAGAGATGAAATATTTACTTTGCCTAATAATAAAGTACCTGGCCCAGACGGTGATCCTTTTGAATCCAAATTCGATCTCTGGGCACCCGTGGTGACAACATCTTAGTGCAGGTGTTAAATTGGGGATTCCAGCACCCTGGTCACACTCCGTGATTGTTCCTGTGCTCACAAAGGGATGTAGGGAAAATCCGTGTTGGTTTTGACCCAAATCTCTGGTCGACTCTAAAGTGAAAATCTTCAGAAGAGTGGTCTTAAATCACTTGCAACTTTGGGCGAAGATAAATAACGCCTTATTCGATATACAATATGGATTTAGAGCTGGTCACGGGATGGTTGATCAGTGCCTTAAGCTATATCTGGTTGCATCAAAATACATAGGGACAGATTTACAAGAAACTGACATCTCTGCATTATAGCAGAGATGTGTCAGTTTACTTGCGTCACGCAATAAAACCCTTGCTTCACCATGGATGCGTCGCATTTAGAATGCAGCGCACCATGGTGCAAGGATTGACAGATGCGTTATGCATCTGTTGGTGCAAAGGTCACTCATTGCTGGGGTTGTGTCGCAAGGACGACGCAACTCCAGCAATGCTCAGGTAGGCCTATACCTATTGTGCTGCGTTACTCCTTACGCCTGCTTCAAGCAGGCGTAAGGTTTTGACGCAGTGGCGTCGTAGAAGTGACGCAGTGAAATCTTGTAGATTTCACTGCGTCACTTTTACGAGGCCTTCCTGCGTGGGAACGCCCACCCTGCATACATTATACCTGACGCAGGTATAATGTGGCGCAGGGCTTTACAACGTGACGCATCTCCCTAGATGCGTCACATTGTAAATGTGTGGCAACGGGGCACATTGTTTACGCCGCCGCTGCATCACAAAAGTAACGCAACGGCGGCGCAAAAGTGTTGCAAGGGGCTTGTAAATCTGCCCCATAGTGTCTAAAAACACATCACGTGGCCTTTATGGACCTCAGTTCCGCCTTTGAAAGAGTGAACAAAGATCAACTCAGGACAATACTGGGTTCCATTGTGGGAAAGTGGGATATCATCTGGCTACTGAGGGATGTGCACCACAATCTTTTGGTCTCAGTAAGGTTTGGGGAGGGGAGTGAATGCACTCAGCACTTGAGCGTCCAACAGGGCTACATTCTAGCTCCCTTTTTATTTATTTTATATAACCACCTTGAAGCAATCTTAGTTAAACAAGGAAGAGACATGCCAATTATGGGCAAGCGTTTTTTAGCAGTTCTGCTCTACGCAGATGACGCTGTTCTCCTTTCCAGAACTGTCATTGGTTTACAACAACTTTTAGACTCCTTTTTCATTTCATGGACATCCTGGATTTAAACACCAATGTTAAAAAGTCCTATGTTATCGAAATTGTCTCCAAGGGCACTAAATCCAGGAACTTTCTTTTCAAAGGCGCTGCTACTAGTAAAGTGGAGTAGTGTTCTTATTTGTTAATATTATTTGACTCTGCGCTTAACTGGAACCGGTTGCTGAAACAGAAAAGATTGATTTTTGGGAGGTCCATTAATTATATATTTGACTTTGCAGGTAGATCAGGCTACAAATCCATTGAGACTATGATTAGAATATATAATGCTAAGTCTGTCTCAATGTTGTCCTACGGATGTGACATTTGGGGTTACACTGCAGCACCTTTAATACAGACTGCAGAAAATAACTTTTTGAAAAGATTGTATGCCTTACCAACAAAGGTTGCTTGCACTGGCCGTACACTTTTGCAGGTACTTTTTTTCATGTTGAACTCTGAGAGTGCATGAGTTTGCAGTCCGGTCCTCTCCCCCACCTCTTTTTGGTTTTGTTTGCTCCCTCTCACCGCTGGGGTCTTCCCTACATCCTTCCCCCACCTCTCCCTTGGGTTGCTTGCCCATCCCAAGCTTCTCCCGCTGTCATTTTGCGCCCCCTTCTGATCAGGCCTCCTCCCTCTGGGTCACGCCATGCCACAAAAAAAAAACAAGCATTGGCATAGCCAATAGGTCTCACCTTTTGGACCTTATAAGTATTTAGCCATGCAGCATATTATCCTGGTTGCTGTGCCGCCAGGGATTGAAATCTAGCACCAGCAAACCTGCACGTGACAAAGCCAGCCGTGGTGGAGTCTCAGCTGATAATGAATACAGTCAGCTGAGCCCAGACTGCTGCGGCACGAACCCAAGGACGTGAGCAGTTCTGAGTTGCAAGCTGCTAAATCTATATTGTTAATGTTCTTTATTCAACGTGTGTCAGTCAATATTTATTAACACACAAACCTGAGCGGTCAGTACGAGTCTTGCAGGACCGTCTGCACAGCACTCGGATGCCAGGCTGCTGTAAATGCAGCTCCAACAGTCGCAGTCACTCCCTGCTTCTCCTTCACGGCGCAAGGCTGGTCAAGGAGCTAAAAATTTGTAAATTGCATTATTCACAATGCATTTTAATGCGGTGATGCAGACCACCACATTAAAATGCGTTAGTCTAACTCTTGATGTGTGGTACTTGGCAGGGCTGGATATATCTGTTATTACAGCCTGGTGTAAATATCCTTGTTAATAAGAAAAACATACCTATCTGTCCTGCATTCAAATTTCCAGACACTGCTGAAGCTTTTCTATTACAAATCCATGCTGAATCAGTCATCCCACGTGTCCTTCTAATAAAACTACAAATAGCCCAAAGGATCAATTTTCATTAATCCACAAACGTGTGCTGCTGCACGGGTAGCATTTATTAAAAACCATTATATAATTTATGGCAGCTTTCCTACTGTGCATGGGTGCTAGAAATCAGAAGTCTCAAATCACTTCATGAACGTGAATATATGTAGAGGCAAATGGTTGGGTAAGTGTTAATTCTTCAAGGAAAACTGTGGTTTCCCAGTTACAATACTTTACAGAAAGATAGAGCAATATACAGAGAAAAAATGCTCCCTTTGACTATCATGTGAGTTATGTGTTTATGTTTTCATTACATTTTTTCTTTGGTGTTTGCCTCGAACCATTTACATTAACATGGTGCTTCACACTGAACATTGTGACTACAATGTTTTAAGAACGCAAATCTTCCAAAAAGAAAAAAACACTTTGTCTTGGAAGAACACAACAGAATGGGTTTAAGACTAATAGGATAGTGATGAAATGTGGGACTTCTCACTTTCGTCCTAATTTGTATACCTGCAGATTTGCTCATAATATTTTCAGTCATTGTAATGCACGTTTCTATACGAATAGTGTATGATAAATAATAATATAGAGTAAAATTCCAAACATTGGGCGTGTTTCCTAAATTTGGGGTATGGGGCAGGGCTATGTAAACATCAGTGTAAGATGAGAGATTCCCTGACAAGTCTGTCTGACTCCTAGTACTTCCATATACCAGTAAGTCACTCAGTAGGGGAGGAGTGAGAGAATTCTGCCAGTTCCCCTTTTCTCAGAAAATGTCACAGTTTCCTTTTGTGGCTTAGGTGATTTACCAAGTATGGGGTTACAAGATATCAAGGAGAATTCAGAGACTAGCTAATATTTTCATTTAGTCTGGAGTTGCTGCTGACTGAACTCAGACTGAAGACTTTTCCATTTTACCATTTAGTACTGTGCTTTTCTAATGGATACCTCTAACCACAGATTCCTCATCCTATGAATATTCCCCCAGGCATCAGACTGGATCTGAAAACTCAAAAGTGGCTCCCGTGCACTGAAAGGTGGAGTCGCATAGCTCCACACCTACACCGTTCTGCTCCAGAATGACCAGCAGGACCGTATGCAAATGCCACCAAGGCGTGCTGATGTACTCATCTCGTTGTTGACAAGTTATTGTCTCCTAAATTTATTTCCAGTGTGCAAGGGATGTCACCTCCCAAAACGACAGGATTTAAACCTTGTAGGGACTGCTCCCAAAGTTGCCCCAGTGGCAGGTCCTTGTTGCAGTCGAAGTCGTCGAGCAGGTCTAAAAAGAAGCACAAGAAGTTGAAGATGGAATGGGCTCCTTCCTTCCCCTCTCAAACTCTAGAGCGGACATCAGGGTGTTTACGTGCCTCCCCACCTGGCTCCCTAACTACTGAGATCCCTAACTACTGAGATGATTCTAAGTCTGGTCCTAATGGAACACAAATTTCTGGGTTGGTAATGTTGCACTATATAGAGGCCTTTAGAAGGTATATGCTGCACATATCTGGCACGTTTCTGGCACTGTCTTGTGTGCCATTGGGTCCCAATGATCCATAGAGGTCTCCTATCGGGGTCTGCCAGCGGGCTCACCCTTAGCACCATCTGTGCCACTTGAACCCATATATGGTTCTGAGTTGGCTTTGGTTTCAGGGCCAGTCCCTATACTGGTTCCTTTCTCATCAACATCGGAAGAGGAACCCTACCTATGTGGTCTCCGACCCGAAGCAGCTTTAACTCGACGGAGGCAGTGCTCCAATCCTACTGGTGCACAGTTTATGAACAATCATTCAGACTCCAGTACCTTGCCCTTATCATGCGGCAGAGTTCATACCTTACATCAGCTCTTTTGATCAAATACAAACAATAATGACTATGATGAAGGGGATGAATTTGCACCTCAATACAATGAGGACAATTTGTATGCCAAACTACAAGATGCCAGCGGTCTGAACACTTCACCAGGCACTAGGCTTGTCTCACCACTTGGTCCTGCCACTAAGTAGAGTGCCTCCTTTGATGGATGTTCTTACGCCTGGCAAGGCACTTTATTGAACCCCTATTGCCATTTAATGAGACCTTAACGGACACGCTGTTAGGTAATTAGGTAAAGCCATGTTCTGGGCTCGCAGTTTATATAGACAGGTGACTCGTCACCAAAGACCAGCATCAGATTGCCAGTAGAGTCAACCCTAATGCATTTCCCACGTCTCCTCATGACTGAGCCTAAAAGCATGGAAACTTTTGACAAGCATGTGTTTTCCTTGGCTTGTCTCGCCTTATGCTCAGTCAATGCCAGCTGCCTTCTAGGCCACTAAAGTCAAGTTTTATGGGATGAAGTTAGTCAAACCCTGCCAGCAGTACCAGAAGACCTGCAGGTATTTTTAGCTGGAACAATGCAGGACAGCTGGGACTTGTAAATATTTTTTATAAGAATTGGCCTTGACACAACTCTTTGGGTCCAGCAATAGTCACAAGTGTAATGCTTTGCCGCCACGCCTAGATGAGGTCTACAGGCTTCTCTGGGGATGTCCAGGCAATTTTAACGGACATGCCATTTGATGGCACTCGCCTTTTTGGTGAAAAGGCAAACAGCCATTGAATGCTATAAGGAGAGCTGTGCCACAATGCGTTCGCTGGGGCTGTTTGCCCCTACCAGACTATTTCCTTCCCAGTTTTGCCCATTTCGTGGCTACGCTAGGGGTTTTCAATACCACCAATGCCAGACCCCCCCAGCTGCCACAATAGCCTACTCAGCAATTTCGAGGCCCAGGCATCGAGGTACAACATTCAGGGCATCAGGGATAATGTGCTGCTCAGCCTCCTGCTCCTTCGTATACCAGAACCACAAACCGCTTTAGTGTAGCCTTTTCGACACACACCCACCTTGCAGGAGACAGGATCATTCACATCCGCCAAGGGTGGCAAGACATCTCTTCCGGCTCGCAAGGGTCCTCCAACTTGTCAAGTTGGGCTACACCTTCCCATTCCTTTCTACTCCACTGCTCTTGCCACCCCCATCAACATGGCTGGAAAGAGAACCATATATTTGTTTGCAGCAGGAAGTGAAACCTCTATTTGCCAAAGGTTTCTGGCCTCAAATGTAGTAACTGGTTGTTTCTCCGGCTACTTCCATGTGCTCAAGAAGGATGGAGGCCTTCATTTATTTGAGATCTCCGCTCTCTCAATGCCTTCCTGTGGCAGGCCGAATTCAAGACGCTCACACTGGCATAGATCTTGTCTGCCCTGGATCTTGGAGCCTGGACAGTAGCACTTGACCTGCAGGACACATATTTCCATATTCCTGTCCTGCAGGCCCACAGATGTTACTTGCAGTTCACAGTGGGCTGGGAGCACTTCTAGTTTACGATTCTCCCCTTTAGCACAGCACATAGGGAAACTGTTGAATTACATCGAGGTTTCGGAGCAGACTGCAAGCGATCTACAGAGGTGGCTGCTAGACCACGATAGGGACAGTGGCAGTCAGCTCTCCTTACCCCACCCGGAGCGGACAGTGGTCACAGATGCATCACTACTGGGCTGGAGAGGCCATCTGGGAGAAGTGGAGATCAGCGGACTCTGATATGGAGTATGTGTTCTGCCAGAGACCAATTTGTTGGAGCTTCAGGCGATTCCTACTATCCATCATGGAAAGGCAGGTACAGGTTCTCACGGACAACACTACCGCTGCAATGCATCAAACCGGATGGAGTGGGGTCTTGGGTCCTGTGCCTGGAGGCTTTACACCTCAGGAAGTGACTGACTCGCCAGGGCATGATCTTTAAAAGCCAGGGTGAACTAACTCAGCCACTGATGCCTAGCAGATCACAAATGCAGTTAGGCATACACCCAGAGGTGGCACAGGGTTTTTTCCAGCAATGGGAACAACTCTGGCTTGATCTTTTCACCACTGCCACAACGTGAAATATCAGCATTTTTACACACTAGAATTTCCAAGAAGGCTCGCTCTGTGATGCATTGTTCAGGACTCATGTATACCTTTTTGCCTCTATCCCTCTTGAATGGAGTTCTGAAGAAGATCAAAACCGACTGGACCCATGTCTTCCTGGAGGCTCCGGATTTGGCCAGGAGGGTGTGGTATTCAGAACTCCTGGGCATTAGCATCTGTCCTCTGATCAAGCTGCCACTTTGAGGATCCAGTCTTACAGTCATAGAGCGGGGTTCTACACTGGGGGATCCACACTCTGTGCCTACATGCGTGGAGATTGAGCACTTCAGCTAGTCTCTTTTGATCTTCCTCCCGAAGTTGATTATGTGAATGTGGAAGCCAGGCATTCATCTACAAAATCAGTGTATGCTTGGATACGTTCATGGCGTGGTGTTGCACCCGTTGGATTGACTCGCTACAAGCTAAGGTGTCTGTTGTTGTTTGTTTTGTCTAGCCAAGACTTGCCTAGCAAGGACTTAAGTTGGGTACTGTTAAAGGTTATTTGTCAGCTCTTTTGACTTCTTTCAGGTTGCCGGGATCAGCCTTCTTTGTTTAAATCACTTGCTGTGATAACATTTCTTAAAGGTTTATAGCATGTTTCCACCAAAGACATTTGTGATGTCACAGTGGGACTTACATTTGGTTCTCACTTTTCTAATGTGTAATCCAATGCACAGCTAACCCCTACATCGCTTGACTATGAAAACAGTTTTTCTGGTTACGATCACGTCAGCTTGTTGCATGAGTGTGCTGCAGGCCCTCTTGGTCCGTAGCCTTATATGACATACGACAAGCTGGTTTGGAGAACTTGAGGTACATTTCTTCCAAAGGTGGTAACACCTTTCCACATAGGGCAGGCTATCACTCTTTCTCTGCCCCACCTCATTCCTCGAAAGGGTAGGAGAGGCTGCATTGTTTGGACCCTTACAAAGCCCTCAGTTTCTTTATTGATGGTACCAAGAACCATCGGGAGGATGATCAACTCTGGGTTTCTCTGGAGCAAAGAAGGGAAGACAGTGCAGAAAAGAACCATCTCAAGGTAGGCTGTCCTCTGCATTAAAATCTGGTACATGCTGGCTAAGAAGCAGCCACCTGAAAGATTGAGGGTCATTCCACTTGGGCCAAAGCTGCTGGTCGCTACTACTCTGTTAGTAAATGGAGTGCCTGTTCTGGTTATCGGACGGTCTGCTATGTGGGCATCAGTGCACACGTTCACAAAGCACTACTGACTTGACAGCCAGGTCCATTATGACGTGCATCTTGCCCATTCTGTCCTGCAGGATTATTTAGTCTGAGTCATTCTACAGACCCCCCCCCCCCCACCTGGGGTGGTACTGCTTTGGTATCTATTCATAAGGTGAGAAATCTTCAGTTAGCAGTATCCATCATAAAAACAAGTTACTTACCTTCGGTGACACCCTTTCTGGCAGATACTCTCTAACCGCAAATTCCTCACGGACCCTCCCACTCTGTGGAATGGATTATTTTCCCATCTACAAGGGTTCCAACAGAGATCTGCACACTGGTCACGCCAACTTGTTGAGGGCTCTGCATCTGAAGGTGCAGAAAATCCTTAGAAAGCAACTGATGTCAGCATGCCTGCGTAGCGTTTATATGCGGCCCCACTTATCAGTTGCAGAGCGGAAAGCTATAGGCGTGAATCTGCTCCACATACCAGTGCGAAGGAGTACTGCTTTTGAGTTTACAAATACAATCTGAAAGCGAATATCTAGAAGGTGAGGAATCTGCCATTAGCTAGAGTATGCACCAGAAAGAGTTTTACCAAAGGTAAGTAACTTGTTTTTCAGTTTATTTTCTTAAAATTCTCCATGCCTTTCCTGGGACATGAAGAATTTCTTTTTCTCTATAAGAACAATAGCCTTTAAAGCGTCAACATCGTTCTTCATCCATGTTGTTTCTTCCTTTGTGTGATGGCAAATCCAGGCAGCCAGAAAAAGGTAAGTTAAAGATGTTTAACTATCCATCTGGTTGCAAAGAAGTTAAGTTGTAACCATGAAGAATAATGTAAAGTAATTCCATAGCAGTAACCCGTGGCTGCTAAGGTTATGGCAGGACTGCAGGCTCAGATTATACTTCTCTTTTCTTTAGGGAAATTAAAAGAATGAGATTGTAAACAAGAAGTTGTGCAATACAGCAGCAACAGCATTACTGGGTCATTATAATCATCCGATTTGGGCTGGTCTAAAGACCTTCTTGAATGCCAAAAGATCGCAGAGAAGACTTTAAGGAAATAGTTTATGTAGGTCTCCTGGTCTCAAACTAAGTTATCAGTGTAGCCATTAATTCAGCAGAATAAACAATTTTCTAGCCATTGTAATATACATTTTATTATGGACTCAGAAACAAGGATTCTATGTCAGGACCGGAGGCTCCGATTATGCTTCTCATTTCTTTGCTTTTATTTTTCAGCAGCCAATCAAACTTCATATATTCAAAAAACTACAAATCCCATGAGCACTCACTGCCCATAATAACCATAGAGTCCAGCCTATAATAGGTTCTGCACAAGCCAACACCTCCTCTTCCTTTGCTGCTCCGCAGCCAGTTAAGTGCCTTTTCCCTTTTCTGCATGTATATTGTGCCTTTGGGTTTAGGTGTGTCTTAGGAAGCGCGCGCTAACGCGACCGCTAACACTGTGGTTACTATTGTCATTAATGGTGTTTTTCTTTTCAGCTCTAAATTGCCTAAATTACTCGCTATTGGGTTTTGTGGCTTACGGCTTAGCTGGTGTTCTCCGAACGAGGCAGCGCTTTAGGAGCGCTTCGGCCTCCTCTGCAAGGCGCCTCGCGCCCGCCCCAGTCTTCCGGTGGAGCGGGAGTACGGGGGCGAGGACGCCTGATCGCGTAGTCCTCTTTCCATTACCACTGGGCGGCCGGACCGCGCATGCGCGGCGGCCATTTTGGATGCCAGTTCGGCATTACGGTGATCGGAGCAGCGCTTATTAGTAAAAGCTCAGTTTTTCTGTTGCTTTAAGTGCCCGTTTTCGCCCCCAAGTACGCCCGATGCATATGTGAGCAGAGGGCCGGATAATAAAGCATAGGCCTTGCCTAGAGAGGTTACTGGCAAGCCCTCCCTCCACCATACAATTAAATATTCACTGTCTTGTTGGCTTGCCTGGGGTTCACCTCTCCCCCTTTAGTGTCCAGGCTCCGGACTTTGAATTTGAGGTTTTTTCCCTTTGTGTGATTCACCCCAAGACCTGGGGGTTGAGTGGGGTAACTAAGTACTCGCACGTTACGAGTTACCTTAGCGTATTTACTATGGCAGAGTACATATATGAGCAGGATTATTATGAGGAGGAGCCTTCAGACTCCCTTGAGCAAGACCTTGTGCAGGCTTTGGACAAAGGCGTTCAGAAGTCCGTGAATACGGCTCTGGTGAAGGCGATTGCGCCCTTAAAGCGCCATCTCAATAAGTATGCCATGCAGCAAGGCTGGATTCCAGCCCCAACTGTTCCCGCCAAAACAATTGCCTTACAGGAGAAAAATCCCCACAAGGAGGATTTTGCACGTTTGGCGGACAGCTTGGCGAAAGGCCAACCCTCTTCCCTGCAAGCGGATCCGGCAGATTCGCTCTACGGAGGGATGGGGGTTACTGACACCGACCCAGAGTCTGATAAGGAAGAGGCGGCCCAGCCTGCCAAGAAAAAGAGAAAGGAGCATCACGTGGAACCGTCCCCTCAGCCCAAAGTATTTACCTTCGAACCCGCGGACATCATCCACCCCAATTCTACTGCCTGGGTTCCATCCCAAGAGGTTGCGGACTACGTGCAATCACACCTCCGCCGTCCCTATGATAAAGAAGTCAGGGCGCGGCTGTATTCGGAATGTCCTCAGCCAGAACTAGCGGCGAAAGTGGCAGACACCCCTGACATGGACCCCTCTATGCTAACCTATCTCCGTAAATACTCTAAGGACCCTAAGAAAGGCATCGACCGAGCCTGGCGGTCATGCCAGGATAAGTTGCTTGATCTGTCTGGGCCCCTTACGAAAATCTTAGAGATGGGGTTCAGGGCCAAGGAAAGCGGGGCTATCATTAATCCAGATGAGCTCATAGGTTGGGCGCAGAGAGCAATATGTCAGCTTGGCAATGCGAATTGCGCCATGTCAACGGAACGACGACGCTCCACAAACTAGACCCTAAGTTGGCGGAGCTCTCTACCTCGGAGGCCGGTCCTGTGGCCCAAGGCCTCTTATTTGGGCAACCGTTCCTGAAGGAACTGACCAAGTTTGTGGCCACGTTCAGTGGCCTGGATAAGGCACAGGAATCCCTAAAGAAGGCTTTCCGTCCAGTTTTCAGCAAGGCCGGACGATACAGAGGGCGCTCGTTCGGCCGTGGTAATCCAGGCGCCCTACGAGGCCAGTACCATCAGCAATACCACCAACAACAACAACGCGGGGGATACCAAGACTCTAATTCCTCCTTCTACCCCACTCGCAGGGCAAGGAACAGGTTCCGCAGGGGCAGGTACGGAAATCAACACGACACCGGAAATTCAGGTGAGACTATTTTTCGCTTCCGATGTGATATTGGGGGGTCGCGTTCAATCTTTCCTACAGACTTGGCAAACGATCTCGCAAGATGCTTGGATCTTGGAGACCGTACAAGGTTACAAACTGGAAATGTACGACACACCCATTCAAGGCCTTATACCCCCTCCAATATATTTTTCCCAACTCGATCGGAATTTTATCACAGGAGAGATCTCCTCTCTTCTAAAGAAAGGGGCCATTGTCAAGTCTCAAATACATCCCCGTGGCTTTATCAGCAACGTGTTCCTTGTGGAGAAAAAAGGGGGCGGGTCCAGGCTAGTCTTGAACTTAAAGGATTTCAATGGCTGGATCATTTACCGTCATTTCAAGATGGAGGGCATCCATCTTCTACGCGATCTCTTACAGGAAGGAGATTGGATGGTGCGTCTCGACTTAAAAGACGCTTACCTTTCAGTTCCCATTTACGCCCCTCATCGGCGTTTTCTTCAGTTCGTCTGGGCAGGCGTTTGTTACGAGTACAAAGTTCTCCCCTTCGGCCTTTCGTCAGCACCATGGTGCTTCACGAAACTTCTTCGTCCGGTGGTGGAGTCTTTGAGAGCGCGCGGGGTTCGGTTGATCGTATATTTAGACGACATCATTCTCATGGCGCGCTGCCCACGCTTGGTGACCACACATTTGTAATGGTCGATATCTCTCCTGCAAAGCCTGGGATTTGTAGTGAATCCTCAGAAATCAGTGTTCTCTCCCACACAATCTATAGAATTTCTAGGATTCCAGATAGACTCTCGGAACTGCCAGCTCCTCCTCCCTTCCCAGAAGATCCGGACTATCAAGAAGGAGTTACGGTCGGTATTGAGCAGGCAAGTTGTATCGTTGAGGTCCGTAGCACGGATTGTGGGGCTCCTGGCCTCCTCGATACAAGCCATTTTCCCAGGCCCTCTTCACTATCGTGCTCTCCAACGATTAAAAATCCAACATCTCCGCAAAGGCCTCGGATATACAGAGAGAATACCTCTTTCAGAGGAAGCGAGGTGGGAGATGCTTTGGTGGTTCGAGCACATGGAGTCATGGAATGGCAGAGCTATCTTCGGGTCCAGTCCCGAAGTTGTAATAGAGTCAGACGCCAGCCGATGGGGTTGGGGAGCCCGCTGCGGCTCGACATCCACTGGGGGTCGATGGTCCCAGGAGGAGCTGTCCCTACACATCAATTGTTTGGAGCTGCTGGCAGGCTCTTTCGCGATTCGCAGTCTCTCCCCGCAGAAAACGGATTGTTGCATTCTTCTACGAATGGACAACATTTCTGCGGTCCGGTACGTCAACAAATTAGGGGGGACACGGTCCAAAATCCTGACGGAAATAGCCAAAGATTTCTGGCACTATTGTCTTCTTCACAGGATTTCGGTGGTGGCGGAACTCCCAGGACGCAGCAACGAAGTGGCCGATTGGCACTCTCAGTACCTCCGAGACTTCAGCGACTGGAGGCTCCACCCGCGAGTGTTCCGATCCTTGATCATGTTATGGGGTCCGTGCCATCTGGACCTGTTTGCGTCGCGTCTCAACCGACAACTTCTGGAATTTTACAGTTGGCGTCCGGATCCGGAGGCGATAACCTCGGACGCTTTCCTCCAGAACTGGCCCCAGACTCTGAACTATGCGTTCCCGCCGTTTATGATGATACCCAGAGTGTTGGCTCAGGCCAGACGTCAGCAGGCGGAGTTGATTCTAATAACTCCATTGTGGAGGGCACAAGTTTGGTTCCCGTTCGTTCTGGAACTGGTATGTGCCACGCCTCTCCTTCTTCCACAGAGATGGAACCTGTTGCTGGACCCTCAGAAAAATCCTCACCCCTTGGTAGAATCAGGACAACTTCCTCTAGTGGCCTGGCGCGTTTCAGGGATCGATGGGAGATCCCAGGCCTTTCGAGAGACGCTCACAGGTTCATTAATGAGCCATGATCTGCCAATACACACAAACGATATTCATCGGCATGGAATAGGTGGTGTAGCTGGTCTTCTCAACGGAACATCGATCCCACTACAGCAACTGTCTCCATGGTTGTGAATTTTTTAGCCTCCTTAGCGTCTTCAGGCTTAGCATACAGAACTGTTAATAATTTTCAGTCTGCTATTTCGGCAGGACATGTCCGGATAGACGGGAAGTCAGTGGGAGAGCATCCTTTAGTGTGCAAATTACTTAGCGGTATCCGGATGGTCAAACCCCCTCAGCCTAAGTACGCGGTCCTTTGGGATGTTTCAGTGGTTCTCCGGTTTTTGGAAATCTGGCCGACTTACAAGTATGTGTCACGTAAACAACTTTCGGCAAAATTGGCTATGTTATTGTGTCTGGTTTCTTGTAAAAGGGTTTCGGACATCCGAGCCCTGGATTTAGCAGGACGTCAGTTTTCCCCTGAAGGGGTAACATTTACCATATCCCGGCGTACCAAGGGTAACTCCACTTCGGTGTCTTATCCGGCTTTTCCGGACAATCCCAAACTATGTGTGGTCCAATGTCTTAAAGCGTATGAGGTGAGTACTATTCATTTCAGATCTGATTTGAACGGTCAACTGTTAATTGCATTACAAAAGCCTTTTCGACCAGTGACCCCAGCCACCTTGTCTAGATGGGTGCCCTGGCTCATGAATGAAGCAGGCATTGATGTCTCCAAGTTTGGCGCCCAATCTGTCCGTGGGGCGATGGCGTCCAAATCTTTCTCCATGGGTGTAAGCCTTTCAGACATAAATGAATGCGGCAGACTGGTCAGCTGAAACTACGTTTAAGACTTTCTATTATAAGCCTATTCTGGATGCTGCGTCAATTGTGGTGGCACAGCTTTGAACAAGCATAATCGGAGCCTCCGGTCCTGACATAGAATTAAAAATTTGCGCACATACGTGACAAGAATTTTCAATTCTATTAAGGACAACGGAGGCGAGGATTATCCCACCCAGAGTTAAGTATCATAACTTGTGGCATGTTGAAATATATTTTACATTGCATGAAATTTTTTCCCCCCCTTGTGGCTAGTTGACATGTTGATGATTCATGTAAGGTCTTCCGATGTTACGATTCCTGTTTCTGTTTCAGGTTCTGAGGGCAAATGAAGGTTCAATCATCCTTACGGTGTCTGAAGTGGAGTGTTCTCTTCGGAGTTCGGTTGCGATCGCCCGCCTTTTCGCCAGGGATCCAAGATTCATCTCCACGTTTGGAGAATGGACTTTCTATTGGTTGTGAGGGGCTCTCCCTCCAGAGTTACAGTTCAAGTTGAAGTTAGGACTGAATTGGTCATTATGTTATGCAGATCAGACAAAGAAAGAGGAGGTGTTGGCTTGTGCAGAACCTATTATAGGCTGGACTCTATGGTTATTATGGGCACTGAGTGCTCATGGGATTTGTAGTTTTTTGAATATATGAAGTTTGATTGGCTGCTGAAAAATAAAAGCAAAGAAATGAGAAGCATAATCCTCGCCTCCGTTGTCCTTAATAGAATTGAAAATTCTTGTCACGTATGTTCACAAATTTTTAATTATGCTTCTCTTTCCTTTACTGTAAACAAACAGCAGCCAATCGAAACATTTCAAAATTCAAACCACATTTCCTATCATAACACTAACTTGTCATAGTGCAAGCATCAATCATCAAGGACCTAACCTTCCAAATACCAGAGACACCATATTGTAGCCTCTATCTTTGCTGCTTGGTAGTCAAGATATGCGTTGTCATTTTGGCTCAATGCGTTAATGTTTATATTGTGCTTACTTCATTGGCTATAGCTCACACCACCATGTTTATGCAGGCATTCAAGTCATTTAAACCTATGACGTTTTGGATTTGATACACACGTAAGAGGCATTTTGATTGTTTAGAATTGCAATATGTTTGTAGCCGAAGATTGTGACCATTACTGCGTTTTTTGGTGGAGTGGGAGTTGGGGGCAGGAGTATGCCCATAAGGTTTTCAGTGAACAAGCATACTCTTCTTTTTCTGACTGTGCATGTGCATCCAGCAGACACACATCTGTTTAACGTAGAAAGAGGAAGAGAAAGAGAGAGAGAGACACCGCTGCTTGCAGTTGGTTCAATACGAACAAGTACGCATTCTAATAGTCTTCATCACAATTTTTCAGTTGGCCTTACCACAAAACCCCCCACTGACACCCCCCGTCTGAGATATACAGCAGGGGTTTCAATAATTTAATAAGGATAAATCCTACGAGCAAAGCTTATCCCCTCCACCGTACTTTTCTTCTCTAGCCCTCTGTGGGGTGGATCCCCATAGTGCTGTTTTGGGTTGGCAATCACTTAATTATTTGATCACACGAACAATGGCAGGATCACAACCATTTGACATAGATAAGTACAAAGAAGGGGATCCTTCTGACTTATTTTGGAGATGAAGAGTAGGTCGAAGCCTTGGGCAATTCGGTTCAACAGTCTGTGAACCGTGCATTGGCAGTGGCTCTCAAGCCATTTACAAGTCAATTGAAGTGTTATACACAGCTCCTCAGGGCGAGGAAACAACGGCCTCTTCAAGTCAGCCTAAGATTGCCTTTGACAACAAGTCCCCTAAGACAAAAGCTAAGTCAGATAGGTGTCTCACTCCAATGCGTTCGAGAAATTATCTAAGGCTTATCTGTCAGACCATGGTTATAGCATACCAACAACTTCACAAGGCACTTGGGGGTCATGGTCCACCGTGAAGACAGATAATACCAATGGCTCTTCTGATCATTCTCACAATTCATTCAGATTCCTCTCATGAGCTGCTTTTTTCCAGGCCAAAGAAAGCATTAAGCGGAGGGCACTAAACAAAACATCAGCAAGTGTGCCTAAAGCACAGTCAAGCGTGTTGAAATTTGATCTGGATGACATAATTCATCCATGATTTTTAGAATGGGTACTAATGCCAAAGGTGGCAGAGTATGTGCAAGATAGACTAAAAAAGAGCTATGAGAAGGAGGTTTGCAGTCCCCTACGGGCAGAATGCCCTAAACCGGCTCTGCTGGGAATAGTTGCTGACACACCAGACGTAGATCCGAACATTGCCATCTTTATGAAATAATTATCCAGAGACCTGTAAAAAGGGGATTGATAGGTCCTGGGGAGCATGCTAGGACAAATTGCTGGATTTAATATGTCCTTTGACCAAAATTTTGGAATTTGCCTATTAGGCAAAGGAGTCAGTTTTGCCCATAAATCCAGACACTTTAGCCAAATGGGCTCAATGAGCCAGTTGTAGTAGGGCAATGCAAATCACAAAATCTCTGTGAATTGAAGGCACTGTGTTTTAACGGCATTGATCCAAAATTGATGGATTTAGCCTCTGCAGAGGCAGGTCCAGTGGCAGAAAGTATGATCTTTGGCAACCCATTCGTCAAGGATCTCAGAAAATTTGTCACAAACTTCACGGCGCTCAATAAGGCACAGCTATCTTTGCAAAAGAGTTTCCAGCCTGGTCTTTTTGGGGAAGCCAGATGATACAGGAGACGTTCATCAGGCCACTCATTTCTTCAAGTCTCCAGAGGGTATTCTATTCTTGTGGATGTGGAGGCTGGTATGATGATTCCAGAGGGTGAACCTTTTTGCCCTACAGAAGCAGAGGCAAAAGTAAATTTAATAGATGGTGCTACAGAGGAACATCCGCAAGTGGATCGGGATCTAGATTTGCATCTAAACATTATTTCTATTTCACGGGTGATTTTGGGGCAGAGCGCATTATTTTCTACACATCTGGCAATTGATAACGCAGCATGCTTGTGTCCTAAAGAAAGTTCAGGGTTTCAAAATCGAGTATTACAGTACCTCAATATAACAATTTGCCCCCAGGCAACTATGTTTTTCCACAGAGCAGACTTTTATTGATGAAGAAAATCAGGGCTGTTTAGACAAAGAGGCGATATGCCTTTCTGGCCTGCATCCCATTTGTTTTAAAGCAATGTATTCTTAGTGATGGAGAAAGGGGGTTACATAATTGTGTTAAACCTGCAACACTTCATTGGATGGATTTTATATAGACATTTCAAGATGGAGGGAATCCATCTCCTAAAAGATCTGTTCAAATAAACACGCTTGGATTGTGAGATTAGATTTCAAAGATACCTATCTGACTGTTCTAATTTTTGGCGCCACACTTGTGGCTTCTTCAGTTTCAATGGAAAACTCAATGGTACGAGTTCACTGTTCTCCTGTTCAGCCTTTCATCTACCCTTGATTCTTCACCAAGTTGATGAAACCGGTGGTCGAGACACTCCAAGCCAAAAGGAGTGCACTGATAGTACAATCTGATTATTTGAGCTCAAGAGAGCTGTGAGGCAGCATCTACCCTGGATAATTCATTTGTTCCAGGAGCTATGCTTTGTGATCAACGTCACAACATCGGTGCTGGATCTCACCCAGTGTATAGAATTTCTGGGTTTTCAGGTGGATTCAGTGAAGGCCTAATTGCAGCTTCCAATGCATAGATGAGTATCAAGAAAGTAATGAGGTCAGAATTGACCAAACTGACTTTATCACTGACAATCTTGGCCAGGACGGTGGGTCTATTGCCATCATCAATCAAAGCAATCTTTCCTGGTCCTCTACATTACAGGCCTCTACAGAGATTGAAGATACAACATTTTTGTAACTGTCTGTCGTATGTGGATCAAGTAAGGTTCATAATCAAAGGAGAGTGAACCCTGTCGGTTTTGTGGGGTCTGGATTTCTCGAGTGATTATGCACGTTATAAGAGTGGGAATGGAGTGAACTCTATACAAAACGTCTATCTCCCTCCGCCTTGATTCTGATCAATCAAGTAAGATTGTCAGCAGGGGCAAATTCAGTTGTCAGCCGGAACTCATTATCAAATCAGATGCCAGCAGGTGGGGCTGGTGAGCAAATGCGGCTCAGTCTCCAAAGGCAGCAGATGGTCTGGGGCGGAAATTACCATTCATATCAACTGCTTAGAACTCCTAGTGGTTTCTTTTGCCATCAAGACGCTGTTGCCCCAAAAGTAGAATTTTTCACTCTCTTAAGGATGGATAACATATCTGCAGTCCCCTACATAAACAAATTAGGGTGAAAGAGGCCGAGAATGTTAGCGGAATTAACCAAATATTTTTAGCACTTCTGTCTGCAGCACAAAATTTCGGTGATAGCATAGTACATTCCAGGGCAACAGAATGTCATAGCGGATTGGAATTCCAGGTGTTGAGGGACAACATTGATGAGAAGTTGCATCCTCAGTTGTTTTAGTGTCCGATTTGAATGTGGGGCCCGTGCACTGTGAACCTGTTTGCACCCAGATTGAACAGGCACCTCGAGGAATTCTTCAGTTGGAGGCCAGACCCAGCTGTGATTATGGCAGATGAGTGCCTTAAAGACTGGAATGGGAATCTTCATTATGTCTTTCACCCAATTATGATATTCCGAGAATCCAATAAAAGTGATGAGGCTGAAAGCAGACTTGATTCTGGTGACTTGATGTGGAGGGCTCACCCTAGGTTTCCAGTCCTCCTAGGAATATATAGCAAGCTTTCGTTCAAACTCTTGGTCTTGCCTGTCCTTCTCAGAGATACGATAGGCCAACCACATCCATTGTTTCAGATAGGTCAGCTGAAGCGCAAGGCCTGGAGGATTTCAGATGTTGTTGGCAAGTTCCAGGACTTCCACAGAAAGCTGCGTTCTACATTCAACAGGCATAGTCCTCCAATACTCGGAAATTATATTCTTCAGCCTGGAAAAGATTGGTATGAGTGTGCAACAAACAGGGTGTAGATCCCTTGGAGGCAGACTTGCACCTGGTGTTAAGTTTTTTTGTCACAGTTGGTGATGGACGGTTTGACTTACAGGTTAGCTAACTATTTCCATTCCTCCATTTTGGCAGGACATACCCCAATAGATGGCAAGCTCCCTATTGTACAAAGAAGGCGTCCAGTTCCAAGGTAGATTAGATAAGTAGGTTTATTAAGTAAGATGATAAGAAGAGCCCCACCAGGAGCAGCCTTCCTGCTGCTCAGCCCATCCTCCAACTGACTCCCTCACTCATCCAACATTCCACAGCATCATCACACACCAACATTCCACATCACAGTCACACTGGCTGAGCAGCAGGTATAACACATCTCCCTTCTTTTCACAGAATAACAGACTCTTGCATGGTGTTTACCATATATCAATGAGAAGCAATGCAGATGCATAAAGATAACAGGTGGAAAACATTGCATGTATTATGCACATCTAGACAAGAAACACACTAAAAGTGCATGTGAAAATCAAATGAAAACATTGCAAGCATTATAAACAGATGAAAACCTTGCAAGCATTATGCATATCTGAATAAGCAACACAATAATTGCAACTGACCATGGATGTATCATCAGCAAATAATAACCCCTTCTCCCTTTCTACCCAGAACACAACATACACGCTCCACCACACCACTAACCTTCGAACAGACCCCAAAATGCCACAAACATGCCAGCTGGCCAGGCTGACATAAAGACAGCAAGAAGGGAACCAACCACAGGGGCGCAGTGGTGTACCACCTATAGCAAAAGAACAAAACAAGAGGAATGATGAACCACCATGACCCTTCAAACACACGTCACATAGCTTACACACACACAGCCCCTCACCCTAACAAAGTAAGAGTGGACCAACGTTTCACACAAGACATTTGGCTTAGACCCTGCCCTTCACCCTTACCCTGTAGGTAGGGTGGAACAACAACGTCAACTCTGACCTTCACCCACACTCCCATAGATGGGGTGGCACACCTACTTCAACCACTAATCATCACAAACGTAACTTCAAAAGTAGATGATATTACTGCACCATCCCACAAACTCCGCAGTGGGTGGTATTACTGCACCATCCCACAAATTCCACAGTGGGTGGTATTACTGCACCAGCCCACAACCACATGAAAGTGGTAGACAACACAACCGCAACAGTGGGTGGTATTGCTGCCCCATCCCACAACCACGAAATAGTGGTAGACCTGAATGCCTTCTACTGGCGAAGTCATCTCAAACAAAATCCCGGTAACACACAAGATCCACACTAGAACTCATACCTCTGACGCACTAAACTTAAATTTATGCAAAATCGAGTTCTCAACTCCTAAACTCTCTAGATCTAACAATAATAATCCTTTCCACCCCCAGACATAGCATTGAAAACAGTCGACCACCCACTAAACAGAACCCCATTAAGGAAGGCCACACTATGAACACAATAGCCAATATCTCCATATACCACATAAGCATAAGTAAAAGAAACTGCGCACTATGACCATGATGTTCTCGCTTTCTTCTTTTACCCAAAACGATTCACTTGAAGGATAAAAGTCTGATTAATTCACAGTGGCTGGAATAGGAATTGGCATGAGAGTTACAGAGGGCGCTCCGACCCTATCCCAGCACGTGAGTGGTCCGTCCTACAACGCCATGCTTTAAGATAACCGTCCAATGGGAAATGAAGCCATGCATGAAAGTCTTACTGCTTTGACTGTAACCTTTCCAATGTGTTCCGGCACTCACAGGAAAGCTTGAAGGCCACACGGATGCACAACCCTCGTTGAAACCACCAAAGCTTTTGTGATTCCAGCTTTTCCACATTACCAATGTCAGTTTTACGCTTTAGGAGATCGTTGGTCGGGCGAAAGCGCAGTTGCCGGGGAAACATACTTCCTGGACCACCCCAGCTGATAAAAAGGCAGCACACGTACGCTAGAAGTGCGCCGGGTGGCTCCAGTCACGTACCGTCACGATCCAGAGCTCCTCACAATTACTCGACATCCCGATGACTGGACACGCGCTAGCTACCAAGGAAGCCTAGCGCGCAAGCAAATGACTGGACTCGCGCTAGCTCCCAAGTTCCATGAGCGCGAGCAAAAACCGTTGAGGTGAGTGCCTTCCCATTCGTATTTTTCAAAGTGAGCCTGGCACAACGATTAATCACAGAAATAGTTGACATTAAAAGCGGAAGATTGAAAAAAACGTCACCTGAAGGGCTGTCAATGTCTCATTCCATGACTCTTTGTTCAGTGCGGGGTCCCGCGGTGAAAGACTGCTTAGCGGAACAGCATTGTCACCCTCACAAATACGTAGGCGTTATCACCAGCACCTTCACTGCTGACTATAAAACACTTGTTCCCCTTGAAATTCCTTGTTGTTCGCAAGTGTACCAATTTCTTTCTCGCAGACAGACTCTAATCCACTGTACGCTTGTACTGTAAGTAGTTCAAGCACGCCCTGTAGGGCCGACCGATAATGAGGTCTCTGGTGGGGCTCAGGGCTGCAGAACTATATGATGTACCAGGTACTCTTAGTTTCATTTAAAAGTTTGTACTCATGTAGTTTCATTGAAAGTTCTTTCTTCTGTAGTTCCTTTAGGCTCTAATTTCTTGTAGGTCTTGTTTCCATAATTTCTTCTCTCATCCAGTTCCCACACGCAGGTTCTTCTTTTCCAAATCATCGCCAAAATATGTTGTACAAAGAAGACGTCCAGTTCCAAGGTAGATTAGATAAGTAGGTTTATTAAGTAAGATGATAAGAAAACCCCCACCAGAAGCAGCCTTCCTGCTGCTCAGCCCATCCTCCAACTGACTCCCTCACTCATCCAACATTCCACAGCATCATCACACACCAACATTCCACACCACAGTCACACTGGCTGAGCAGCAGGTATAACACTCCCATTAGTGTATAAGATGATGAGGGGAATTACACTTTCCAATCCTCCCAAACCCAAGTACCCTATATTATGAGATATCAATTTAAAGTTAAAGGTGACTGAATGTTGGCCGGACAATACTGATTTAACTAGGAAGCAACTGTCTGTCAAACTGTCAATATTGTGTCCGATCTCCTGCAAAAGATTCTCTGATGTAAGAGCCCTGGACTTAACAGGTAGAGTGTTTTCTCTACAAAGAGTTTCATTTCATATTTACCAGCCCACTAAGGCACAATTATAATGTATTTCCTCCCCGGCATTTCCAAATAACCATAAATGTGTGGTACAATATTTGAAACCGTATGAGGATAGTACCAGAGAGTTTAGACAAGACTTCAAGTGGCAATTACTTATTGCTCTTCAAAAACCTTTTGGCTAGCGATATCAGTGACCCTGCCCAGATGGGTACGTACAATAGCTAGTGTCTGAAAGAGATATTGAAGTTTCCAAATTTGGCATGAATTCAGCATGAGGGACCATGGCCTCGAAAGCCTATTTCTTGGGTAGAAGACTTTATGAAAGCTGCTGATTGGTCTGGAGTTCACATTTAGAATGTTTTATTGCAAGCCTATTCTGGATGTTAGTATTTTTGTCATGAGAAAGCTTTAAACAAGCATAATCTGAGCCACCAGTCCTGCCATAGAATAAAACATTTTCCAGCTATCTCATTAAGAATTTTCAATACTATTAAGGACACGGAGAGGACTATCTCATACACTGACCACACTATCTGCATATTATGCTCCGATAAGATATATTTAGTGAAAGTGTTTGTTCACCCTCCCTTATTAACTGACTTAATTTGGTGGAGACAGCAATTATGGTTATGTTTTTTATTTCAGGAAACGCATGAATGGAAGAATAACTATGGATGGAGAATTACGAGTACCGACAAAGGGATGCAGTTATCATGACTCGCATAGGTACCTGTGGATCAGTGTCTCCATCAACAGTAAAGTGTTTCTAATGAGGCACGAACAGATGTCGAGAAGAGATCAACACTGGATGGAGTTCTAGAGCTTTATTTTTCTATTGACATTGAGACTTTACGTTCATCCAGAATGAAAGTGAGGATTTCACAAAGAAAGAGGCAGCAATATGGTATCTGTGGTATTTGGAGGGTTAAATCCATGGTGATTAGTGGACTACACTATGACAAGTAGGTGTTATGATGGGAAATGTGTTTGTATTTTGAAATTTTTTCGTTGCCTTCTTTGTGCTTACAGAAAAGGAAAGAGAAGCATGATCCCCACCTCTGTGTCCTTAAGAGAAGTGAAAATTCTTAATGGGATAGCTAGAACTATTCCCTTATAGTCTTGTCTGCAATTTTTTAGCAGCTCTTTCAAAAAGGTCTTTGTGCCACCCCAAACTAGATGATCCTAACCACCTGGCTGGTGTTGGCCCTAGCGTGGCATTGGTGACTCCAAGGCCTAAGCAGATCTCCAAACCGCTTGGACAATGGTAGAATCTGGCTTGGGGATTTGGCTTTAGAACATCAGGGTTTTGTGGTCTTGTGGTGAAGCCACTTTTACCATGGCAGGAATTCGTTTTTTTTCTCTGCCAACTCAATTAAGCCTGGTATTAATAATAGGTTTTGGTGAGGCTCTAGGTTACATAATCACCATTATCATTTTCACCGATTCTTGAGTGGATTCCATTTGAATGTTGAGCTTCAAAGCACCTTCTGCCGAAACATTGTGAAGAGCGGTGATGTTACCTAGCAGGGAGAATCCTGAAAGAGAACCTGTCAAAGAAGTTGGTGTGTAGGAAGTCACATAGTTTCCATCAGTCATAAAAGAAGTTGGCACATGAGAGGGAGATCTGAAACAGCTATGTTTCTGTGGCGTATGAGGTGGATCCAAAACCTCAGTTGAGGAGATTTCCTAGGCATTAAAACCTCTTTCTTAAAGGTGATATGGATGCGTGCCTAGATACCATCTTAGGAGCTGTTAGCAGATTCAGAGAATGCAGTGGTATGTCTACAATATCCTCTGGTGGGATGACAATCTTGAGAAACTGAAAGCCTCAATCGGCAAGGAGCTCACTTTAGGTTAAGAACCTTGACACCAATTTTAGACATTGAGTGCAATCCCGAAGGCAATAATGCCAACATCGAACAATAAAGTGAAGTCAAATGGATCAACAGTGTCTGTGAAGGAGACATCAGGCAAGAGTGTTTCGAAGTTGATGACTTGTCTGACTGGTGCTGACACTCATGTTTCAACGGCAATAGCTTATAAATTATAAAGCAGGGGTGGGGTGCCGGACTATCCTAGCATCAGGCCACACCCCCATCTTAGGCCAAGAAAGGGCACATTAGCGGGTTTAGCTGCAATCTGTGTTCAGGGGAAGAAAGTCCACTGGGTGTTGGGGCTGACTCTTCCTTGCATCGGGTGGCCTCCCAATTCCTTGGGCCCTAGAGAGTCTTTCTGTCATCTAGGAGTGAGGGGAGGCAGACACCAAGGAAAAAAATAAGCTAAACAAAAAGGAATAACCTATGCAACACATGCCGGGCCGGACTCCAAAACTATGGCCCTAAATGTTTTTGAGGAAAAGGTAGTCTTCCTGCACCCACCCCTCACATCCTGTGGGTGCACCTGAAATGGGTATTGGGGGGTTATTCCAATTTGCCCAATTCACAGAGACAGAAAGCCAACAAGACATCTGGACGATATATTTTTACTGGTTTTAGACATCTATCCACTTAAGTCCTGCTAAACAGGGGTTAAGTGCTTATGCTCTCCCTTTAAACATGATCGAAATTGCATATTCTTAATTAATATATTTAACTTACGTATAAGTCCCTAGTACATGGCACAACATGTACTCAGGGCCTGTAAGTTAAATGTCACTAGTGGACTGTAGCACCTTTTGTGCTATCTACTACAGTGACAGTGGAAAACATGGCTTCAGGACAACCATTGCAGCCTAACTGTGCCAGTTTAAAAACTGCAATGTAACCTGTCAAAATAAACCCTTTTACTCTCAAAACTTCCTTTTAAAATATTAATAAGTCATCCCTATGTGGGCCTTGTCGCCCACAAGGCAGGGTGCTTGGTGTTTAAAAGCACGGCATGTAGAAAATTAATGTTTACATGTCCTTACAGTGACTAAAACCAAAATGTTGTTTTCACTGTGGCAGGCCTAGCTGTCTTATGTAGAGAACCAGAGTGCAGATTAAAATACTAATACTGTATCTTGTGTATGGGACCAGCTAGAAAAATAATTGTACAAATATTTTAATAGTAATAAAAATTTCAATTCAATGGTGAATTTGGATTTTTAATAAATATTAAGGGACAGTACTTTTAGAAAGTTATCTTTCCTGTGCCTGAAGTACCTGGAGGCTAAATTTCTATTTGCTCTCCTGCTTCTACCAGCTAGTAGTAAGCATTTGACTAGGAATGAAAAAGGTACGAATATGCAGGGTGGCCAGGGAGTATCTTTTTTGACATTACAGTGACAAAATCCTGTTAGAGTATCAATCCTGCTTGACAGGTCTGCTGGGTTTACATGCAACACTAGGGTAGCACTTAAAAAGGATGGGTAACGGGAGGCCAAATCAATTCTTGTGTATCCACTGTCTGGTTAATGAAAAATCCGCCTTGTTCTACTAGACTTCTGTCTGAGTTTAATATGCATACTGTGACTGCCCTAAACTGAATTTTAGTGTTAGATGTCGAAGGGAACTAGGATTGCCATAGTGAATTCCACACACACACCCACAGCTTTCAGAACCCAGGTTTCTTGCAGCTGAGAACTTTCACCATCTTGAAAAGTGGTTAAGATTTGCCCCAAGAACTTTTCCCCCATTGTTTAGGGCATGTCCAAGAGTCATTCCCACCCACTAGCTTGTGCCAGCCATAAATGCAGCATCTCCAGGCACCCACTTCAGAAGACAACTGGAAGGAAGCTCAGGAAGAGGACAGCAGATTAAGGATTTGATATGCTGTCTGCAGTCTGAGAAGAACCCTGAAGGACCGGACCTGCTCTCTCTTGTACCCTGGGCAAAGATGTGGACTCCAAGGGTCATAAGGCTGACCTGCTGTTAAAATTACACAAGCACAAGCTACAAGAGGTCTTTTCCTGCAACTGTCCAGCTGATCAGTGGCCAGTGGTCCTGGACTGGACACTGCTGCTTGGCCTCTGCTCGACACTCTGTGAGCCTCTAAGTACTTCCCCTGAATACCTGGAGGGTTTCAAAAATGTACTCCTGTGGGTGATTAGGATTTAAAGGACTAAAGTCAGAAGGTAAAAAATCTTTGACCAGTACAAACCTGGTTGGTGTATCCGACCCACACTCCACTGTGGTGAATGTCAAATTGTGCTTAGGTCCCGGTCTACCGCAACCCTTGACTATCATTGACACTTTGTGCTTCATGGTGCTATATATACTTTAAAAAATAATTTCTCCAGTTCCCCTGTGGGATTTTTGTCATTTGAGTGTCATTTTATTTATTAAATTGTGCTCTTCATTTCTGTTTTAGTTTGGGATTGTTATTGTTTTGCATTTCGACTACTACTGTTTTGATACTGCATATATACTTTAAACATTGCCCAAAGTTAAGCCTGTCTGCTCTGTGCCATAGCTATGTGGGGATTCCGCTCGGGTTAATTTAGTGACTTTAAGGCTTCACCCTGACAAGGGTTGTGATTATTCCTTGAGGTGTGTAGACACCCATTCCCCTTAATAATCCAATGTCTTACATTACTCAATCCTCAAAAGCCACACACCCTTGGATTTCCCTGGGTCTCTAGTTCTTAGAAATGGCTAGGGTTAGAACTTTTTTCCCTCTGCGCCGGCTGACTGAGCCCAAATACCACAGCTTAGCTCATCCTAAGCATTAATGTTAAATTTAAAGTAAAACTTTGAATGTTTCCACCTGATGTTTTTGGGCCTTTTCTGTGTCGTGCGATAGGTCCACCCATATATGTGATACTGTTTTTATAGGAAACATGTATGGGAATGTAAAATAGTACATTTGTTAACATATGCTGAATTTCTCTAGAATTTTGGCTTCCAATTACAAGTCTGAGGCAGACAAACACATTTTAAAGAAATGCTCTTACAATTAGCTGGAAAACTTAGGAGTAGTAATGGTAACCCTTATCCCTAAACTCACATTCTTAGGTACATCTCAAAAAGGCATAGCTTTCCGTTTTTATCAGATTTTTCTGTAGAAAGTGATGCATGGTCAGTACACAATGAAAAATTACTGTAAGGAGCTCTGAGTATTGTGGGCTTTTTTACAACTGACAAAAACGATATATTGGCTGCTCAAAAAGTCAGAAAGGTGTAATGATATATTAATTTTATTGATAGGCCTTTAGTTTAAAAACTTGCAAATGAAAATCTGATTACGTTATTTCTTGTTTCCTACATACCTTCATCACTTTTCTAATTCAAAGATTACTTTTTTGGGAAATCCAATATCAACCTGCATAAATGACCCAATGCAAAATTCAAATGTGTGTCTATTTTCCAGAAAGTATAGCTTTCCCACCTCTTTTGCCCCACTAAGGTAGGTATGACTGCACGAACTAGAGATACTGACTACCACTGTTGAACAAGTTACTTACCTTCGGTAACAATATATCTGTAAGAAACATATAGGTTAGTTATAGATGGAATGAATGAAAGAAGTAACCACCTTGGGAAGGAAGGAAGGTCTAGTTCTCAGGACGACCTTGTCTGGATGGATAGCCAGAAAGAGAGGCTTAGAAGAAAGAGCTTGTAGCTCACTCACCCTGCGAGCAAAGGTGATGGCCACTAGAAAGCAGTTTTCAGAGTTAGGAGCCTGAGAGGGCAATTATGAAGCGGCTCAAAGGGAGAGCACATAAGATATGTAAGAACCAAGTTCAAGTCCCACTGGGGCATTACGAAGGGAACAGGAGGAAAAAGATGAGTAATGCCCTTAAGAAACCTATTTACAACAGGGGACTTGAAAAGAGAAGGCTGATCAGGAAGCCTAAGAAAGGCTGAAATGGCCGAGAGGTAGCCCTTGATAGTGCCCAGAGCAGAGCCCTGCTGAGCCAAAGAAAGGAGGAACAAGAGAACCTCAGAAAGAGGGGTAGAGAGGGGATCCACAGCCTTTGCTGTGCACCATGCCACAAATTGGTTCCATCGGCAGGCTTATACCGTCTTAGTGGAGGGACGCCTGGCTGCCAAGATTACATCACAGACTTCGGGAGGCAGGTCAAACGACGTCAACTGCCGCCGCTCAATCTCCACGCAAGGAGGTGGAGGCTGGCAGGTTCTGGTGGAGGACCGTCCCCTGCTGCTGCGACAGAAAATCCTCCCGAAGAGGCAGTCGGATCGGAGGATCGATGGCCATATTGAGCAACTCGGGATACCAGACTCTTCGTGCCCAATCCGGAGCCGCAAGAATAACTTGGGCCCGGTCGCGCTTGATCTTCTTCAGCACTCTGGGCAGAAGTGGTATAGGCGGAAAGGCGTATAGAAAACCGCAACTCCACTCGCGACGAAAAGCGTCGCCTAGCGAGTGCCGCCTTGGAAATTCCAACGCGCAGAACTGCTGACATTGCGTGTTCTCTTCGGTGGCGACTAGATCTAACCAAGGCTCTCCCCACTGCTGAAAGAGACCTTGCACCACCTCCGACTGAAGACGCCATTCATGATCCATCATGCACCTGCGGCTGAGTTTGTCCACCCTGGCGTTCAAGGAACCTGCCAGTTGTTGAACCATCAGGGAAATGCCCTGATGTTCCAGCCATGTCCAGAGGCGGAGGGCCTCCTGACATAGGGTCCACGACCCCACCCCGCCTTGTTTGTTGCAGTACCACATGGCGGTGGTGTTGTCTGTGAACACCTGCACTACTCTTCCCCGGACAGAGGGAAGGAATGCCTTGAGTGCAAGACGAATCGCCCGAAGCTCCAGAAGGTTGATGTGGAGCCCGGACTCCGCCAGAGAGCAGAGGCCTCTGATCTCTGCCTCCCCCATGTGGCCGCCCCATCCCAGAAGTGATGCGTCGGTCACCACTGTGAACTCTGGTTGAGGAAGGGAGAGGGATCTGCCGTCGACCCAATACTGGTTTGTTAACCACCACTGCAATTGGTGTGCAGTGCCCTCCGAGATCGGGACGCAATCGGACAGATTCCCCTAATGCTGCGCCCACTGGAACTTCAGGTCCCACTGCAAAGCCCTCATATGCCACCTGGCATGATCGACCAGCAGGATACAGGAGGCCATGAAGCCCAGCAGCCTCAGGGTCATCCTGACCGAAACCCGGGATAGGGGCTGAAAGATCGGAATCATAGCCCGAATATCCCGGACTCGCTGTTCGGGAGGATAAACCCGAAACTGCGTTGTGTCCAGAACCGCTCCAATGAAGAGGAGCTTCTGAGAGGGGATCAGGTGTGACTTCGGCACGTTGATGGAGAACCCCAGCGAATGCAAGAGGTCGGCCGTAGTCTGGAGGTGGGAGACGACAGCCTTGCCCGAGCCCGCCTTCAACAGCCAGTCGTCGAGATAGGGGAAGACTGGAACCCCTGATCTGCACAGATGATCTGCGACCACCGCCATCTCCTTCGTGAACACCAGAGGGGCGCTGGTAAGGCCAAAGGGGAGCACGGTAAACTGAAAGTGCTCGTGGCCTACCGTGAACCGCAGGTAACGCCAGGAGGACGGGGATGTGAAAGTAAGCGTCCTGCAAGTCCAACGCTACCATCCAGTCTCCAGGGTCGAGGGCAGACAAGACCTGAGCGAGCGTCAACATCTTGAACTTCTCCTTCCGGAGGAAGCGGTTGACGTTCCTGAGATCCAAGATAGGACGCAGGCGTTTGTCCTTCTTGGGTACCAGAAAATAGTGGGAATAGCAACCACGACCTACTTCTGGGGCAGGAAAGCGCTCGATGGCACCCTTGGCCAAGAGTGCCGAAACTTCCTGTTGGAGGAGGGCCAGGTGATCCTCCGACATGCGATGGTACTGAGGTGGAGGGAGAGGTAGCCTCGAAGGGGATGGAGTAGCCCTCTCGGACTATTTGCAAAACCCACCTGTCCGACGTGATAGTGCGCCAGTGGGGGAGGTGATGGCGGATCCTGCCGCCCACTGGCGTTTGGTGGCCCTGAAAGGTCGGACTAGGAAGGTTTGGAGGCTGCTGCAGAGGGGGCTGTGGTGGACTGGTCCGCCAGCTGGCCCCCAGAACCACGCCAGTGGTTCCCACGTCCCCGGCCGCGCTGTGGCTGAACAGCTTGCGCCGGCCTGTGGCTCTGGGCGGGACTTAGCGGGGCACCCCTTCCGTAGCCACGAAAGGGGCGAAAGGCAGACTGCGCAGGGCGGGTGGTGGCGAGGTCCAAGAACCTGACCGTAGCCCGAGAGTCCTTAAAGCGCTCTAGCGCATTGTCTGCCTTGTCGCCGAAAAGGCGACGGCCATCAAAGGGCATGTCCATAAGGGTGGATTGGACATCCCCGGAAAAACCAGTCGAATGCAACCAGGCGTAGCGTCGAAGGGCTACTGATGTTGAAATCATCCTGCCAAGTGCATCGGCGGTATCCAGCCCACAGCGGATGGTAAACTTCGCTGCGTCTCTCCCCTCAGCCACTGCACGGGAGAGTATGGCCCGGGCCTCCTCCGGGCACTGAGGCAGCACCTGCGCCACCGTATCCCACACAGAGTGGGTGTAACGGCCCAACAGACATACGGTGTTTACCGACTGCAGTCCCAAGCTGGCGGAAGAAAACATCTTCTTCGCAAGATGGTCCAGCTCTTTGGATTCCCTTTCCGGTGGTGCGGTAGGGAAGGAGCCTTTAGAGGTGGAGGCTTGAACCACCAAGCTCTCAGGGGTGGGGTGTTGGGAGAGGAAAGTGGGGTCGCCCGGAGCCGGACTGTGGCGTTGGGCAATCATCCTGTCCACAGGAGCCCCTGTGTTGGGCCTGGACCAAGTGCTCAAAAGGATGTCAGTGAGGGCTTCATTAAACGGCAGCAGGGGCTCCGAAGAGCTCGCTGCCGGCTGAAGCACCTCTGTCAGGAGGTTAGTCCTGACTGCCACCGTAGGAAGCTTGAGGTTGGGCGCCTCGGCCGCCCTACGCAACACCACTGCGTTCGACGTTCCCTCCTCTGTAGCCACGGTAGGAGGAGACAACATGCCTAGATCTGGGGAGGTATCCAGACCACTGGCATCCCCCAGTTCCTCTCTCCAGTCCGGATCGTACTCCAACTGGTCTGTCAAAGGGTCACCAGACCCCTCCCAGTCTTCCTCACCCTCCTCTGACTGCCAATCTGGCTGAAAATGGCCAGGGTGGAACACAGGGACAAAAGTACCCATCGGCGTCGGATCCGGCATCGGCCGACGCCGGTCCGGCTCTGTGTCCACATTGGGGCGGAAGCCGGGGTCAACACCGGCAGGGGGTACAGCTGGCGTCTGCTGCGGACGTGGTGATCGTGGATCCGAATCCAGGCCTGGATCCAAGGGGGCCCTGCGGTGCCGAGGCCGAAGCCGCTGGAGTCCGCGGGGCCCGAAGGCGCGCTGGCGGAGTCGGACTGCCTAAAGATGGTGTGCATCGCTTCGTAAAATTGACAAAGCTGGGCAGGGGTCGCTCCCGGGAAGGGAGGGAAGGCCGGAGTCGACCCTGAAGGCTCCGCACGCGGAGCCGCGGGAGGGGCACCACCCGCACCCTGCATCACGCGGCCGACGGACGAGGGGAAGTCGAAGAGCAACAATACTTCTTCGACTTCTTCTTGTGCTTCGACTTGCCTGAACCCGAGTGCGAAGACTTAGAAGAGGAGTGATGATGATGACTCCGTGATCGGTCCCTCGACCTCCCACGCGACCGGGACCTTGCGCGATTCGGAGCCGACTGCCGGGCCTCAGGGAGCTTTCGGGACCGCTCCCGCAAAGACTTCAGGGCCATGGTTCGACAGTCGGAGCACGACTTGGGGTCATGGTTGTGCTCCAGGAAGAAGAGGCACACACGGTGTGGATCCGTCACCGACATCATTCGGCTACAGGAACCGCATGCCTTAAAACCGGGCATCCCTCATGCACCAGGTGTCGGATAAGACTCAAAACGAAGTCGACAAAAAGTCGCAAAAAACTCAGTCAAAAAGTGACTGGGGGTACCGCTCTTCCCGGATCTGCGCTTGCTGGCGCGGAAAAAGAAAGAACTGACGTCAGCGCGCGAGGGTGGCGTCTATGTAGCTACCGCGACGTCATCCCGGCGACCACGACGCCGACGACAGACTAGGAGTCGACCGATGCCACCTTCAGACGCGCAGGGGTACTGCTGACGAAAAACTTTCTGGATCCAGTCTAACGCCTGGGGGAGATTCTAAGGTAAGGAATCTATAACTAACTGTTTCTTTCAGATGATGCCATTTTTAGAAAAGAACTTCCTTTCTTGCAAAACATTTTCCCCACATTTTTGTAAAGAATTTTGGCACAGTAAATCACAAACCATGAATACCTTTAAAATACCCAAATAGGATACTTACTTGACTTAGCTTTCTTTTGTAGAAAAACGGCTATGAAGGCTGAACCACAAACTGACATAATTGTCAAAAAAGGGCTCTGGGGAGTAGTCAGCATTTAAGGGGTTAAACAGATGAGAAGTGAAGTAACGGCATATGTAAAATAAGAACACAGTTTTAATCCCAGATTTCCCACTTAACAAAAACATTTTGATCCTGGGCAAATCACTTATCACTCTGTTTTTTTCTCTGAGAAAATTGGGAGCAGTTAAGACACTGGCTGAGCACCAGTTTTGGGTGGTGGGCAAAAGAACTAATCTTTCTTGTACAGTCTGGAAGCGTAAGCATCTTTAGGTCTGGTTACAGACAGATTTAGCTATATACCTTGTGGTATCAACAACACTTAAATCAAGTGCTGTCAAAGTCGGTGAGTCTGGGGCTTACTGCTGAAAGTACCTCTTTGCCATTTCTTCTGGAAATGTTTTGCTCCATTTATTCGGTCTGTCTAATCCACTGAATTAATCACCTTTTTTGTTGGCAGAGTAGGTGAATAAATGAACTCTCTGGTGATACTGGAGGCAGGCCATGGAAAGACTAGATGGCCCTGGTGTGTTCCTTCACCTTTACTGACCCTGATTTTACCAGACGAAAATGGAGAGCAGGTAAGTTATCATCGAATTACTAAATTCAAAGGCATGTGAAAACAAGAACCCATGCTAGCTAGATTCCAACACATATTAGAGAGTATAATTAAGGTCTTTGTTAAGGTTTCTTTTGACCATTTATCCTAGAGCTAAGGTGTTCATAGTACCGTTTGACTTTTCACAGTTGTGGGGAAGGTTAAACAATGAAAAATCTGTAAATAATGTATTTGCTTAACCATGGTTACCCCTTTACCATGTATCATTTTGTTACCCTCATAGTTTCATATCAACCAGGTGTCTCAATGCAGAAGTTAACTTCTTGGATGCGACAGGTGCCTTATTTATCCGTCACAGTGTGCACAGGATTTCTATCACAGCAGTATGATCAAACAAGAGTGGCAGTACACTTCTGCTCACACCTCTATACATATTCCACAATATTCCTGTACTTTTCGGTAAAATTTGATTTCAGTGTCCACACAATCGAAGAAGAGTTCGCCAAGGTCATCTGCAATGAGCGTCATCTTTCCCTTCATCACATCGTTTATGGCTTCCAGGCTCTGCTGCTCCAGCTCCCTCATCTGACAGTGGAGTGCCTCACTCTGCTCCTGTGTGCATAGGACAAAGATATCAAAACTTAGAGTAACATCTACTAAATCTAGGCTTTTGTATTGGTAGTTCAGATTCTTCTTCCACTTTCTCAAGACTCCTACAACGTTCTAAATCCCAAACTACTGTCTGAGGCACCAGAAAATAGCTTGCACAATAAGAATTAAGGGGAAGCATGTGCATCGCAGATTCCAGCTATATCTAACGGCACAGAGAGGGATGAGGAGTAGGTGGGGCAAATTAAAGAAAGGGTCTGGAGGCTATTAACTACCAGCACTGGAGATGTTAAAGTGCATACCTTTTCCTAAAATACTAATCAAGCACGTCAGTTAACAAAGCTTTACCGATCTTGGTCTCAGTCTGAGGGAACAACCATGCAGTAGTGAATAAGAGCACATCTGACAAAGCCCATGTGGCTGTCTTGCAAAAAACATAAATGAGAATAAGGCACTCGAAGGCAACAGATACTATATAAGCACTCATTGCTTGCGCACTGAGCTCCTTGGTGTAAAGTCAAGCAATGTGGCAGAAATCAGATCTGTAGGAGACGATGGACTGAAAAAGCACAACGACCTGCTTCTTCCTAAGAAGGGCAACTGTAGGTGACAGTCTACCAGAGGATCTAACACCCAAGTAAAATTTATCGCAATGTCTTCCACGTGGAAGAACCCAACTCAGCATCTGACATGTGATTTGTTAAAAAGGAGCAAAGCCCAATCACCTGCTGGCATGAAAATTTGACAGCGCCTTAGGAAGGAATGACAGATGATCATGAAGAGAATGTGGCCCAAAGCTGGAAAGGGCATTGGAGAGAATCCTTGGTCCACACAGGGAAGCCACCATGTGACTTGCTACTAGCTCCACCCTGCCTATCCCTACATCACATTGTTTCCACAAAAGAAAACACACAGGTGCAACACAATTATCCAACTTTATGTACGTTAACACCCATGACATGAACAAGAAAATCTGATTACATTCTTCCCTAATTCTCTATGCACACACACAAACAAGATCTCGCTTAAGTCTACTTACAACTCCATCAATGAGTTAATCCTAGATGACTACAATATCATCCTCCAACCTAATGCACACAAAATGTGTGGTGGACTTATCATTATTCAGAAACCCTGTTACCACTCTCTCCTACATTTGAATACCTCTCAGCAGCCTTGGTTTCTCCACCACCCACTACCAAGGATTTTACCATATATACCGTCCCTATCCATGATAAAGACTTACTCGAGGGCATCTCTAATCTCATCTCTCCCATCTGCAACACTAGCATCACTTAACTTTGTGGGTTCATCACACCTGGCTCCCAGAACACAAAAGCCAATCAAGTCTCTCTTCTGAAAATCGCTTATTCAGTATTTAAACCCCAGCAAGCACCAATTTAATCAGAAATAACCTGTGCCTCAGGGCCTTGAAAAATCATAAACCTGTTACCAGACCTGCAGGTCTAGTGACTTCAATAATCTACTTGACTTAACTGTAATGCGCTTGACCTATAAAATGGTCTCAAATTGCATGATCCTAGGTAAATGTTATATTTCATGGAGTCACCTTTTTCTTATCACATATGAGAGCACCTTCAAATAAGTGAGTTCAGTATGTCTGCTTTATAAAGAACTATGTGTGATTTAATAGAGTAAACGTTTGCTCCATATATAATAAGTATCTGGCCTACATATAGGATACACATGAACCCTGACTTACCTCTTCATTAATCGCATTGTCATCAGGATGGGGTCAGGAATGTTTCTTAGTTCATGTTTGCATACTCTCACTTTTCATAAATAGAATAATAAAGCACAATGTGGTAGAATACTGTCATTTACAGACAGCCCATTTTCCATTGAAATGGCCACAACCTTTTCCACTGACATTCAGTTTTACAGATAAAACTATATAGGATACAAACAATGTGTGGAAATTGGGTTTGGCACATCACCAAGTAAAATGTTCAGATTTGTATTGATCCTAATAACATTTTTGTTTCCATCACACTTCAGAATTAACTTTCCAAATTTTGAAATATTTGTACAGTTCATTTACAAGTTATTTAAATGTTATGTGTTGGAAAACCCAGACATCGTACTGCCTTTTTTCCACACTCCCTGTACCATTCTCAGACAATCCTCCAACTTTGCACTCAGAGAAAGAAAGGAAAAAAGGTAAACACCAATCTCAAGGATAAAAATAAGCAGCCATTTGTAAGAATAGATAAGCTGACTTTTGACGTATGTCTTTGAATGGAACAAGACAAAAACAAGATTTAAAGTCATCTTTATTATTCATTCACTTTCTAAATGAACAGAACCCCTGTTCTTTGCCAGCTCGAGCGCTTGTCAGAACGTGCAAGTCGATTTTTCGAGGCCTGGTCACATTCCTTAAACTACCCAATTTACTACCTTCAATATCTTTCCCATGACTGGATGGACCACTAGGCAGCACTACAAAAGCCCCAAACAAAGACACCACAAGCTTTCCACCATCTACTCCAGATCCTTCAAAAATTGTTCCACAGAATCCTGAAAGTAGGCTCTTTATGTCCATCATCTCTGTCCAACTAAATATGCTGCCACTTTCCTTCACTCTCAGAACGATTGCTGAGCCCGAGGCTTCCCTTCACATAAGGACAAACCAAAACCCACCAGTAATCTACTGTCCGGGAGGAGATATGGTGTAGTGGCTGTCAACTTTGAAATCCAGGATCTGGCATTCGACTGAAAATTGTATGTTTGTGGGTAACCCACTTAATCATTCTTTCGTCTAGAACTGTAAAATATGTTTGAAATGTAATAAACATATTACATTTCAAGTCACTATGCAATTCAAAGGTGTAAATCCGCAACTGTACTTAACTGCTGTCCTAATCCCCAATTTTATTATTAAAAGTCACAGAGGTGCAGTTACAGTTCTGTAATTATGTCAGAAACCCTCAACAAATATGTTTTTAGATTTATAACTACATTTTTATTAGTAACCATGGTTTAGTCCCGTTTAACATACACCATGGGAAGATGAGGAGAAAGGTTCAAATCTGTACATAAAGAACACAGGAAATCATGCAAATTAATTTTTTTGCCTATTTCAATGCACCCAAATACGTTCTTTGGAAGGGTCCACTCAACTAGGTGTTTAGAATGAGGAGGGAGAGGTGATCTAGAGGATTCAAATAGGAACGGTGCTATTATCACCCAGCCGGGGCATGGAAACTGCCCGACACACTTTCGTAATTTGGTTCTCATATGCCATCTCTTTTTAGGGTGAAAAGTACCACGGCTCTGGATTGACCACTCTTTTTCTCAATGTCTTCATCATCCCTAGAGGAAGGTCTCCAATGGGAATATGGTCCTGGTGAAGGTACACCTCAAGGAGTCGTAACCATCATTAAAGGGACACACCCCACAATCATCACAATGTTAGCTTAGCGGAGATTGTCCAAGTGCTGCCCATGGTGCTCTAGGTTAGTGCTAGAAAGTAAGGCACACAACTGTAGGGAGAATCTCTGCTCCGTTCTATCTATCCCATCCTTCTGTTTATGACTCTAGCAAACCTTCATCCATCACTGCTCTGGCAGAAGGACACTTGTCCAGTGAATGACTCTGACACCACTTCTCCCCTAGGGCCTTGCACTCTTAACCCAAACCAGAGTGCACAAGGATCAATGGTGGCCAGTGGGACCCTCAACTACCTTCTCAGGCTGGGCAAAAAGGTCAGCTTGGTCGATCACTCAACGAGAGCATCAGCATGTTATCTTCTCATTTTAATCAATCCTGAAGTTTGTGAACCCTCACCTTTGAGAATGGCAGGAGAGGGAATTCCAAAACAACACTGCTGCCCACTTTATAACAAGAAATCGCCACTTTTTAATGAAATTGCCCTTCCTTTAAAAAACACAATTTACATGGCAATATTTTCTTTTATTTCTCTTGATGTGCATGGACATTAAGAAAGATAAAACAATCCATCACAGTGCCCCATCACCCATCTTGGGACACTGTGGGGAGACCCATAGGGAAGCTAACTAAAACACCCCATCACAAGTTGGAAATGAAGAAAAAATAGAGCCCCTATCCTTTTGCAAGGCAGGGCAAATAAATATCTCCCCCACTCTGCTGCAAGGCGGGGGCAAACAAACACTCTAAGCCCTTGGTTATGGTAGTGACCACATAAATACCCCTGTGCCCTATGCCTAGGTGTGGTGATAAAGACAGATACTAACAGATGGGGAATGACATCAAGGGCCCGATTACGACTTTGGCGGTGTGGCGCCAGGTCCGCCCCGCCGCTAAAGCCATGGTCAGACCGCCCACCAGATTGGGAGTTTCCTTCTGTCTGGCGGGTTTTGCTTTTGACGTACCAACAACAGTGCCCTGGAAAAAACAGTTTCTGCACGGCATGGACTGAAAAGTCCCTGTTGTGCCCCCCGGTGTGCATCCACAGGGCATGAGGCACCAGGGGGTCCTGTAGGGCCCCCTTTGTTTCGTCACCGCCATGGAAACCGTGGTGGAGAGAAAACTTGTACTAGGCTTGCTGGGACCGCAACAGTCCAGCCAAGCAGATTACTGCCTCCTGACTGCCGCAACACAGCCAGGGAGTGGCGGTTCCCTGTCGGCTGTGGCAGGGCTATGACGGCCCCACTGCCCATATCATAATAGGGCTGCTGGGAGACCACCACTGTCACGCCTCGTGAGTTTGTGGACCGCCAGACTCGTAATTGGGGCCTAAATATTTTGTCCTTTGTGCAAGGCAAGGGGCAAACCAAGATGCTCCTCTCACCCTTTAAAAAGACTGGGGTTTAAAAATAACACCCCCCAACGTTTAGTCAAGGTGGAGGGGCTTAAATGCACACACTGGGGCAAGGCAAGAGGTAGAAAAAATATACCCACCGGTCCTTGTGCAAGGTGGGGGGGGCAACATACAAAATCCTCACACTTGAACAAGGTTGGGATGGTGTGAGAAGCTGGGTTTCTGTTGCAGTTACCCCCCCACTTTTTGCCAGACTACTGATGCACTTTAGACTTGATGTGCACTGGGTCCCTGCCAATCAGGTTCCCAGGGCCTGTGTTCTTTCTCCAAAACTGCACCCAAACCCAATTGGCATCTCTGGCCACAGGTCAGCCCCTGGTAAATGGTACCACAGGTACCCAGGGCACTGTGACCAGGGAAGACCTCTAAGGGCTGCAGCACTTATTGTGCAACCATTAGATGCCCTGCACCTTTACACACACACCCTGCCATTGCAGGCTGCGTGTTTTGGTGCAAAACAAAGTAAAGAGTCGACATGGCACACATCCCTGTGTGCCCTGCCTACAACCCACTGCCCTGGCATAGGTCAGCCACCCCTCTAGCTGGGTGCACTATACCAGTGGTGAGGGTACAGGTGCGTGAGCCCTGTACCCCTACAGTGTCTAAGTCAATTCTTAGACATTGTAAGAGCAGTGCTGCCATTAAAAGTATATGGTGCTGGGAGTTTGTCATTACGAACTCCACAGTACCATAATGGCTGCACTGAAAACTGAGAAGTTTGGTATCAAACTTCTCAGCACATTAAACCCACACTGATGCCAGTGTGGGATTTAATGAAAAATGCACTCAGAGGGTGTTGTACCCTGTACATAGAGACACTGGTAGCCATGTTGTATTATCCAAGTCTTCTTTATTGGTTCCATGTCAAGGTAGCATCAATCATAGTCCAGCCAGCTCTGGTCAAGTACTAGCCATGTACCAGCCCCACCAGGAGCAGCCTGCCTAGCTGCTCAGCCCATCTCTAACTGTCACCACTCATCCACACAGGCACCCAGGCATTCCATTCATCACAGTCACACCAACATTCCGTAACCATCTCTCACTCTGGCTGAGCAGCTAGGAGGACCTAGGCTGATTACATGTAAATGTAATCCTGAGGATATAACATTATCCCTTTCCTTTAAATAAAAACAAAAATAACAATTCTAAAGGAGAGAACTATACACAAGAAAGCGGTAATGTTCGGAACTCAGGGATGCAACTTAAAGCAAAACATCACGAGAGAGTGAACAGTACAAATCAAGAAAAGATGGGCAAAATACGACATCAAAAATATGAGCATCAATATTCCCCATCCTCCCCCATGAAAATTATCAAAACATTTCGAAACGTAAGCTAGTAGAGATTCAAGTTCCAATTGTAATACTTTGTAACAAACTGTAAAACTAAGTACTTTAAGGCAAAGAATAAAACACCCCACAACACCAATCTCAATAAACATAAAGTAGAATGGAGAAAAGGGTAACACACCCCGCAACCAATCCCAATGAAGATATGTGGAGTGACGCAAGGGTTAAAACACCCCGCGACACCAATCCCAACTACAAGGGAACTAACAAATATATGGGACAGCGACCCATGGAAACTGTGTAAGGGACAAGCACCCATAACACACACCCTATGTAGGGTTGTACCTTAGTACTGCGCGCAACATGTAAATGGGGTCTAAACCCATATCCTAACCCTGTGTAAGGGTTATACACAATAACGATTATGTATGGGAACATACCCATGACCTAAACCTCCTGTAGAGGTCACTAACTGGGACTCAAACCCAACCCCATCCCTGACGAAAGAGATAAAACTGTGAAGGGACTATTGCCATTGCCCCAAACCCATCCCTCCTTTAAGGGATCACTGTGATGACCACCCACTAGAACACATGGACGACCCATCCATAAATCAACTTAAAACTGTGGCATCACGAAATACAAAAGAAACTGTACCATAGATAATACAAATACAATTCAATTAACTGTAGAAGACTGTGCCCTACGCCGGTGAGCGACCTCTCACCCGAGTACTACAATATGCAATAGAACATCACCTTTTTAATAAAAATAAAAAAATCTCAACAAGGTTGCAATTAAGAAACGTATGCAGGGCACTCTCCGTGAAGCATAGTTGCTGTATATGGATTTCCAATTTGATGTGGAGACAAACTCTTTCTAAAACAACTGGAGAATGATGTGAACCCTTCACTATCGGAAGCAAAGAACAGCAGAGAAAACGTCCAAATTGAAGTTGACAGTAATAGTAGAATGTACCTTCAATCAAACAATGTATACTGCGCGAGCAAAAAGGCGAATTCACAAGTCTCCCAAACTCTTCATACCCTTACCCAAACAGATCTTGCGTGTACCACGACACAGTTGCTTTTACCATAAAACTAATGTCCACTTCAAGAGTAGAGAAAACAAGTAGACAGGACATATGAAAGCTCCGTTGAATTATTGCAGACTCCTCATCGTTGTTCCCGGACTGCATGACGTTAAGTTCAAACTTTATTCAAACCAGCAACAACAGCGTGGTTGGCAGTAACGAAGGTAGTGCACCATCAGGTAGAGCGTGCCAACCCCAAGATGGCGGCACGCTATTTGCGTCGTGCCGGGTGGCTCACGGCACGCCGGTGCTTCAAAACGCGATAGGCATACCATAGTGCTGAGACTTCCTCAAATGTCACAGTAGATCTTCGAAGACACTGCACGATTGAAAAATGCAGGTGAGGTTGCGCGCGCGGAGGCTGACACGCGCCTCATTCTTTTAAACAGCAACACAGCAGTTGAATAACACTCGCAGTCTAGATGTCTCAAAGGACACCGTCAATGAAAGGCAAAAAGTGTCCAACCTTTATTTTGACTCTAAACTAATTTCACACTGGCGCTGCCAAAACCAAGTTGATGCAGTGTACCACAAAGTACATCCTCTCCAACGTCAACACGATACTGTTCACAATCCAAAATACACAATGCTTGTAGAGAGTCCAACCGCCACACTGTAAAGTTGAACACCAATATTTTATCCTTCTGTGCAATTACTCATCGCAGTGCCCAAACACGTGCCAAACAACTGAATGTGCACAACTGATGACAGCATGATGACTGCTTTACTGAATGTTGAGCTGTGTTTACTCCTCCAAAGCCTCACACCAATGTGGGAGCAGTGAAAAACACTTCCTTGAGACTGTTTTACGAACATGTAGAGCCACACCGTCCCTGTGTGGTACCTGTGAATTACATTCACTGAGTTAGTCCATAACTCACAACTGTGCAGCCACAAATCCTTTACACCATAGAAGCATCCATGCGGCATACACAAAAGGATATGGTAGGGTGCAACTTAATCCATACATCCCCTATCATAACAGACCATACCTGTAGTCAAATCCATGGAGCAAGTTCAGGCTGGGCAAACACGGTGGTAGGGGCCGTCCGCTGACATGGACACTGGTGGGGCTGGCTTGCCTTTTACTCCATTCTGCTTCATGTAGTTGCTTAATTTTCTTGTAGTTTCGCTGGTTACTGTAGTTTCATATTAGTCTCTGTTTCTGTACGCTTGGGTTCAGGTCCGCTCATCGCCAAAATAATGTTGTACCCTGTACATTGAGACACTGGTAGCCATGTTGTATTATCCAAGTCTTCTTTATTGGTTCCATGTCAAGGTAGCATCAATCATAGTCCAGCCAGCTCTGGTCAAGTACTAGCCATGTACCAGCCCCACCAGGAGCAGCCTGCCTAGCTGCTCAGCCCATCTCTAACTGTCACCACTCATCCACACAGGCACCCAGGCATTCTATTCATCACAGTCACACCAACATTCCGTAACCATCTCTCACTCTGGCTGAGCAGCTAGGAGGACCTAGGCTGATTACATGTAAATGTAATCCTGAGGATATAACAGAGGGCATCTTAGAGATGCCCCCTGAAAAACGACCAGCCTCTGGTGGGTTCCCTGACTGGTACACACCAACCTGCCACCACAAGACATGTTTCTGGACCCCCAGGGTGGGAGCCTTCTCTCCCTGAGCCCAGAAATAAAGCCTTTCCTGGGCGGAGGTGTTCACACCTCCCCCAGGCCAGGAAGAGCCATCTGTAGCAGGGAAGCTTCAAAGGCCTTGCAGCCTTTGTAATGCGACCCCCAGCCTCTCCTGCTATCAGGAGCAGGTCCCCTTCCTTTTCGGCAGGAAGACAGGCGGGAAAAATTAGCCAGCCCAGAAGGTGTGCCCACCTCTGCCAACCCCACCCCTCAGGTGGGGGAGGCGAGCTAAAGTCCCCTCTTCAGTGCCGGCCATCTTGCAGATGGCAGGCATTCTGCAATCAGGATTAGGGATTGTGCTCACTCCCCCACGTGGGGTGAGCACACCCAGGGTGTAGTCACCCTAAGGTCAGTAGCCCATTGGCTACTGACCTCGAGACCCCTAAAACGCCCCCTAAATACAGTATTTTGGGGGCAGCCCTAAAACAAGAAGGCAGATTCCCGCAACCTAAGAAGAAAAAAGGACGAAAGACGCGCAGCAGAGGAGACTGCAGAGAACAACTGATTTGGCGACAGCCCTACCGGCCCATCTGCAGTTTCCGGAGATCCTGCGCCAAAAATCGTCTTGTCCTGCAGCCAGCGACCTCCAGAACCCCTGGGAGGACTGACTGCCTTCAACAAAGACCGGACCTCCTGTGAACAGCAGCTCTGTTCAAAAGAAATACCAAAGAAAGACTCCGAGCTTGCTGAGGAAAAAGAAACCCGACGCCTGAAACCACCACTGCACCCATCGCCTACGGCCAGAGTTCAAGTGGCCCACTGGTCCCAGCGAGGTCCACCAGCGCTCCAGAGTCCGAGTCCACCGTGGGTTGACCCCTCCAGGACTCCCCGACGTCGCCTGCAGCCTCTGCACAGAGACACCCCCCAACCGCTAGTGGCCTGGTAAGTTGAAATCCGACCTCAAAAGACACCCCTGCATCCAGCCACCCTGCGCCCTGGAGAAGAGAACCCGAGGTGCACCTATGTCCCCGAGCCCTCCAACTTACCTGTCCAGATGTTGGTTCCTCCTGGAAGTCTTCCTGGACCGAGCCTGCAACTGAAAACCAAAACCGAAAATCCCCATTGAAAACAACAGGGCACCCGACGCCAAACCAGCACCCTGCACCCAGCCACCCCTGCGGGTGCACTTTTTGTGCTAAACAGGATCCCCTTTTGCCCTGAGCCTAACACCAGGAGCTTGGCTCCCATAACCAAGTGGCCTGCTCGTCAGCAGCCACCAACTGGAGGCCCCCTATCCCCCATTGGATAACATTGGGCCTCAGCACTCTGCACCCGACCGCCCTAGTGCCGCTGAGGGTGTAACAAGAGTGCATCCCTGACTCTGGGGGACCCTTGAGTCTACCCCCAGACCTCAGTATTTTGCAGCACAATGAGGTCCTGGTCAGGTAACCACTACCCTAATCACCTGTCTCTAGTTACAAACAGAACACCTGGTCCAGCTGTAATTCTGTTTTTGGCCTCCTTCACCCAATAGTGTAATTAGGGTGAAGGAGGCCCGGGACAGGTAACTCAACGCCCTATTCGCTTCACCATTACAAGAGCCGGGAATGTTAAAAAATATACATTAAAAAAAACTATTCTCTTTAAAAATTCAAGTTAAGGGGGGGGGGGGGTTTATAGTTGGCAGTGGTGAAATATTTACAATCCAAACCTAGAGAGAAGTGAAATTCACAAGTTATGGTATGGCCTTAAACTGAGCTCCTATCCTAACCATCTCGCCATGTTCACTCAACCTCCAACTCCCACCCCCCACAATACAGTGTTTCCAACATGAAACGTTTCCACACATACAGTAAAACGTCACGTAATGTACGATATGACAAATAACATCTATAATCACCAAAACATGCATCCACATAATTATTCAGTCTCTCATTTACATCTAATTTTCACCTTCCGCAAGTGATGGAAGGGGTTTAATTTATGATGGGACCTTTACCTTACCTACTGTAGCTGCTAATTAAACCGACTTGCAAAGGTGAAAATGAGATGTGATGTGAAACAGCAAATGGTGGAGATTGCAGTCTGATGTAAGTGAGGATGGCAGCAGTGGGTGGTAAGGTTAAGTTCGTACCATAATTCCCTCCCCGACACATCATGGTTGATGGGAAAAGAGTATTCAAAGTTAACTCCTTTTGCTTGTATGCAAGTCTAAGTCAAAGTTTAGGGTGTCCAGCTTGGGAAAGAGCATTGGCTGACTCATTTCGGAACAGACTCTGACACTAGAGAGGATATCGATTTAGAACATGCAGGAGAGAGAACCTCAAACAGGCCCCTGGTGGAATCTGCTACAGCCAAAGTGACTACCTGCTTAGTCTGTAAGAGATGACAGAAGGTAGACAACCATTGAAAAGCACATTCTTTTAGGATTTATGGGCAAACTCACCTCTGGATGAGAACCTCATAGCTTTCGCCAGGAGGACACCTTGGTATGCAAAGGCACCATAGACCATGCTCCGGTGGCAACCATGAGTCTCCTCAGTTTCCCAACAGTAATGCCAGTGCCAAACAGTATGTGTTCCAAGTAACCCTTTCCAAAGGTTGTAAGAAAATGTCCAGGAAATAGTCTATCAATCATGAGGTTTGTGAAAATAAAGGAACTCTCACCCAGTTATTCAATCTACACACTCTTGAATGTTCTACAGCAAACTAAACAGTGTCCAGTACGACATGGTTGCAGAGCTTACAATTAGGCCAAGAGATCTAACTACCCAAGCACTGGGAGTGTAAAGTATAGCTCAGCTTTGGAAAAATGGGTCTGACAGAACTTTATAGTTTGAATCTGGACTTCAGTACTATAGCGAGAAACAAGAAAAGGTGGAAGAAGAGCAACTCATCCCAAAGAGGGCCTAAAACTAGATCCAACTGCCTCAGCTGCCTCAGCTGGAAGACAAGACAAAAATGTGTGAAATGGCACAGACGAAAGGGCGAGACCAATGGTGCATTTCTGCATGGCTCCCAAAATGCCAGTGTTGGAACCGGCACTTTCTGGTTGGCTGAAGGGATGCCCCCAGCCAGGCAGAACGTAACGCTCCTGTCAAGGGTCGGTGATTACACGCGCTGTACAACCTGTGCTCACCCTTGGGTAGCTGGCCACTGAGCAGTCACGCTTAGGCAATGTGTAAAGCAAAGGCACAGCTGGCAGTCACGATTAATTCACTGAGCGTCACAAAAGAGACTTCACACAAGATGTAGGTCAAAACGTTTGAATTAAACACACATATTCAATCTTTCTAACATGAACATCAGGTACTTTTGGGCATAAAACACATTTTGAATTATTACTAGCAGTACTAGGACCACTCGTATGATTATGATATCAACAGTATGCACGTGAGGAAAATTCCTAATCTAACCCTCCCCCCTGCCCCACAGAGGACACACCCTTATGCGGTGCAACACGCTGTCCACCACAGGCCCACCCTGGCAATCCCGATAATACAGTCCCACACGGTTATATGGTACACCCTGGGTCACAACGATATCAACAATATGTACCTACATGAAACACAAACTCTTTTTAGCAGCACCAGGGGCCAGATCCACACGGGAAACCCCAATTTCAGATGTATTGTGCTTTTGGCACAAAATCAGCGTATAATAATATAATATACTAACACTCTCACACTCACACACACACACTCACTCTGCACCGCTCAATGGTGGAACAGGTAACCAGCACATTCCGTACGGAACGCTCTTCCACAGAAACGCACTCAGCACCCTAATGCGGTTCCACAGGTATCCAGCAGGTCAAATGATAACACACACACTGCAGACTCCGTGGCCCCAGCCTCCCCCCACCCTCTAGTTCACCCCAATTGTCCTATACCCCCAGATGGTATATAACCAACCCCACCTCCCACACACGAGACCGCACGCGGCCGAAGAGTCACTTAGTCTGGGTCCTCTGGAAGCAGGTGGGAATATGTAGCAAGTTTAATTAAGAGGTAGACGTAAACAATTGGAGTTTAGTAGCCACTCGAGAAGTTCACACACAGGTCTCAAAACACAAAGGAGTCGCGCAGTATATGACCCGCTTCCAAACGGTCTTGGAAGCGTTCCTGCAAACCAGTCAATCTCTCTCGCTACTTCCTGATACCAAGATGTCTTCAGGAGGGGCCAGGTGAGGAAAGGGCTGTTGGTCACCCGTGATGAGGGTCTAAAAGGGAACAACCAATAAATGGGGAGTAACACAGGGGAGCCTCTCGATAGCCTGAGGGACCCCAACAGGTACACGATGATAAGGATCGTGCCCAGGCAATCCGGGCACAGCGTCAGGTAGATAATTTTGAGGCACCTCACCCAAAAGGTTTGAAAGATAAACTGTGGAAACGTGCTTGTCTAATACATAGGTCTTAGATGAAAGATTGTTACTTATTGAGGCATTTTCCTGAAGCAGAATTTAATCAGATTTAGTAAACAATTGATGAATATATTTTGTAGTACAGTTTATAACTGGATTATAATTTAAAGAGAAAAAAAAGACTCTTCAAATATGACAATAAATAGAGAAAACCAATGCGACCACTCTACACTATGTACATTGTAAATCAGAGGTTTTCATTTTCATTTCCAACACACATTATAATTATTAAGATGTCTGGCGAATTTAAAGGGATTTTAAATTTAGATTTCTGTACTCCCCTTAATCAGGAGGTCTAGTGCTAGAGACATAATCCGGGCAAATTGCAAACACTGGACGACACCTGACATGGTAGAATACAAGAGGTAGGCTTTGAAGCCGTCAATGAGTAGACTGGGGATACTAGACATACAGGGTGGGGACGGATCGGGTACAGACATGCACTAGAAAGACCGTTTTGTAAGTGAGAACTAGAATATATTACCTGACTCCCTTTTATAGCCTCGTAAGCTCTTTGATGTTCTCTGTACAGCTCATGTCGGCGATCGACTGTTGTCTGAAAACGAGGGAGCTTTCTGGCAGGGTCGTCTGCCCCAAAGTTAGGAGATACTACCTGGGGGGCACAGGTGACATTGTCAACAAAGACAAAGGGTTTGAACACAGATCTGTGGACGAAACACAAGTACAACATTCAGGTTCTCAACTAACTGACAGGCCAGAAAGACAGGCACAGACTGTATGGTCAAGTAGTCTTCTCAGGGTGCACAGATAGTGGCCAAACCCATAGAACCTCTATCTCCCAGCAACTGGCAGAACTCAAATCTCCACACATTTACAGGCGTAGGAGGCTCCAGCATCTTGTGAAAGATGTCATGCCCATTTATTTCCCACTACTTTCTTTAAGTAAACAAGGCGTTTTTATAGAAGCAGTGGTCTTTGGTAAATACAAATCATTGGCAGAAAATTGGGCTTGTTTGAACAATAGCAGCTTAATTCCAGTGGTGAATAGCTGGTTTAGAGTAGGGTCTGTGCCCTCACTCATCCGCTGCTCCTATTGGGTACACTGGCTGAGCAAATTAATGGACTTTAGCTTTGAAAAGCATAGGTACTCTCATTCTGGAAGCCACCAGCAAGCCTAATCTGTGCTTACCTAGCTTGACCTCATAAATCAATAGCTTGTTGCTCCTAGTGATCATAACCAGAGAACATTCTATGACATCGTTTTCTTCATGTAGCCATGTCTCTGTAAACAGTTCTTCATCCGCATACAATCACACAAGCACCTGTAACAGCGATACAAATCGCAACACAGAGGCATGCAAGTTGACACTCTCCGATCAGGATATTTAAAAACAGCTACATAGAGAGACAGATGCAGATTTAAACTGCAAGGCATATGTTGAGCTGCAACATAATGGACCCAGAAAAACTGATCAGCACACACCATTGCACATTTATCCATACAAAGAGAAAAGACCTGCTTCTATGGAAAAGAATGTTTCACAGGCAGAAATATGGAACACAAATATTTATGCATAAGACCTTTCACTGAATAGGCTTAGCAACAGATACAACAATGTCTCTGTAAATGGTAAGAGCTTGGTTCACACCTAGAGGGGTTTGGTGTGGCAGTGAAGAAGTGCACGCATGGCAGGGCGGGGTCCTGGGGGAGCAAGGACACCATGCTGCTTGTGGTCTGGAACCCTCCAGAGTCCATGCAAATTCCACTGGCCTTGTGTCGTAGGATATCCATGATCGTCTGCACAGTGATGTGACCTGAGGGGCAGAAGCAAGAGATCAGTCAGGAATTCACAGACCAGCAACCCCTGATAAAATCCAACTCCCATGTATGTGAGACAGGAAGAATCTCAGTAACAGAGGGAACTAAACTTTACCTCAGTACGGGATTCAGCACTAGCAAGGGAAGAGGCATTGTTCCTATGCTGAGGGTTTTCCAGTAGACTGTCCAGGATACCCTTGGCTGGTGCATGTTATAGAGGAAGGTGAATCCCCAAAAGGAGGGGTACAGAGTCCTCAAGTGTAAGCATTCACTGGGCTTATCCATGTCACAATGAAGAGAAGACTTCCATCAGATCACAAGAATGCAAGAAATAACTTTTTTTTACCCTAATATGGCAGATTAGGAATGCTCCACTTTCCCCATGACCTATGTTGCTGTCAGAGAGCAGGAAAGCAGGTCAAGTCAAGTCATTGGTTTTTATTTAGCGCACATTTCACCCAAGGGTCTCAAAGCGCTAGCAAAGAAATCAATTAAGCGGAAAGGAGAAAAAAAAAATGCAGGTGGAGGAGGGTGATCAAAAGAGCCAGGTTTTCAGTCTCCTCCGAAACTGCTCATGATCAGTGACCGAAGCTGTAGGGGAAGTTCGTTCCAAAGGACAGGGCCTAAATAAGAGAAGGATCTGCCACCGTTCCTTGCAGTACGAACCCTGAGAGGAGTAAGAAGGTGTTTAGTTTCTGACCTGAGAGTCCTGTCCAGTAGGTAACATTTTAGCTTTTTGGCAAGGTAACTCGGCCCGTTTCCATACAGGGTCTTATGGGCCATGCAGGTGACCTTGAAACGAATTAGTTTCCTAATGGGAAGCCAGTGGAGAGCTTTCAGACTGGCTGCCGACGGGGAACGTGAGAGAAGCTTTAGCAACAGTCTAGCAGCAGTGTTTTGCAGGACTTGAAGTCTAGTGATGAATTCTTCATTAATGGATGCCAACAGAGCGTTTTCATAGTCGAGCCGGCTTATGATTAGACCCTGAACCAATAGTTTCCTTGATTCGATTGGAATCCACCGAAAGATCTTACGTAAACCACGCATAAGTCCATAGCAAATGCCAATTATGTAGTCTACATGATCCTTCATGGACAGCTTATTATCGATCTTTACTCCAAGGTTACGTACCATAGGTTTAGGAGGTGGACAGGGCCCAAGACTCAAAGGCCACCATTCGTTGGACCAGAGTTCGTGTGCTTTCCCAAAAAGGATAATTTCTGTCTTATTGGCATTAAGTTGATGGTGGTTAGTATGCATCCAGGTGTTAATGTGGGTCATGCAATGTTTAAATCAGAGTCTGGTCTCAGTAGAGTTTGGACCCAGAGTGATCAATAGTTGAGTATCATCGGCGTATGATACTACATCAAACCCGTAGGATCTGATCACCTTAGCCAGGGGGGCCACATAGAGGTTGAAAAGCACGGGACTCAGAATGGATCCCTGAGGAACTCCCTTGTCCACTAGCCGACCGCGAGAGAGACGAAGGTCGAGGTTCGGTCTGTTAAGTAATTCTTAAGCCAGGCTAGGGCCTTTCCCCTGATTCCCACCCTCCACAGTCGATGTTCCAAAATACTGTGGGAGATGGTGTCAAAAGCAGCCGATAGATCTAGTAAAATTAGAATGGCTGATTGGCCGCGATTCTAGGCTAGCCTTAGGTTGTCGACTACCTCAACCAGCGATGCTTCAGTGCTGTCTGCAGCCATGAACCCTGATTGGGAAGGGTCTAGTAATTTATGGTCTTCTAAATATTTAGTGAGTAGTTTATTGACCAGGGACTCTAGTACCTTTCCAAGATAGGAAAGAAGTGAAATCGGACGATAGTTACAGGGCTCTGAGGGGTCTGCAGAAGGCTTTTTCAGGATTGGTTTGACCCTTGCTGCTTTCCACTTAGTGGGGACTATTTCTTGATTTAAAGATATTTTGAAAAGGTCAGTGAGACTCTTGAGGAGCCCTGGGGCAATGATCGACAGAATATTTGGTGAGACTGGGTCGACTGGCGATCCCGATTTGACCTTGAAAAGGGCAGTTTTAACATCCTCTTGGGTGAGTTCGGTAAACTCTGCAAGGGATGGGATAACGGATGTCTGATTACTGTCGGGTTCATTGTTGAAATTTTCAACATTGGGATTGGGAAAAGAGTTGTGAATGATGTTGATTTTTTCCTCAAAGAAGGTGGACAATGTGTCAACCCAGTCTTGTGAGGAGGAGTTTACGGGCTGACAGGAAAGAGGATTAGTGAATTCTTTAAGTATTTTGTACAGCTCCTTGTTTGAATTAGCAGCCATATTAATTTGATTACTGATATACATTTTTTTGGCTAGCTTAATATCATCTAGGTAGCTTCTGCAGATGAGGTTGTACGCCTGTCTGTCCGCAGCACTTTTAGTCTTCCTCCATTTGCGGTCGGCTTTCCTATTGATTAATTTTTCGGTTTTTAAGGTTTCCGTAAACCAAGGAGACACTTTGGATTTGGGCTTAATCCTAGACAAAGGAGCGATAATGTCAAGGGCTTGAGAAATAGCTGTCTCGAGGGTCTCCACTGCGTGATCTATATTCTCTGTGCTAGTTAGGAGTGGGGGGCTAAAGTGGGGGGAGAAAGTAGTTAAACTAATCTTCCTCCGAGACCTACTCTATTTCTGTTCACTACTCAGGTTATTAGTAGTGACTGTTTGAAGAGAGAATTTTAATAGGCTGTGGTCCGTCCAGATCAAGGGGATGGGAGGTTCCACCTTAATGCTAAAAGAGTTGGTAAACAGAAGATCCAGAGTATGGCCTGCCGTATGGGTGGGACCAGTCACCAATTGTGCTAATACCAGAGTATTTAAGCTAGAGGTCAGTTGGCAAGTGTTAGTGTCTGAGAGAAGCTCAGCATGATAATTAAAATCACCAATAAGTAAAAAGTGTTCGGCTGCCAATAAGTGAGGAGGGATGATCTCAGTCAAGTGATTGCTAAAATTATTTTTAGGGCCAGGGGTTCATAAACCAAGGCACCTCTCCAGGTTCCTTTGGTTGAGTTTTGAATTCTAAAAATACAAAGTTCAACCCCTTCGGTGACAACAGTTTCCAAGATACTAATCTTCAAACCGGCCCTAAAAGCTATGGCTAAACCATCTCCTCTCTTAATATTCCTGTCAAGTCTATTGAGTTGGTATTCTGGGGGAAAAGCTGTTGCTATGTCAGGAAGTGCGGACACATGAAGCCAGGTTTCAGTAATAAAACATGTCTGGCTTCTCTGAGTCCATCAGATTCCATATCTCAAGTGAGTGTTTAGGAATAGAAAGAGCATTAAAGTAAAGCCCTGCTAGTTGTTTAAGTTGCTCAACGGAGTTCCCTTCTGCTCTGCTTGTCGCCTGTGTGAAGCAAGAGGGATGGATTTTAATTGAGTGCTTCCCGAGATTACTTTGGAAGGGAGTGCAGGTACTGAAGTTTCCATGGTCCATTTTAAAGGGTTGGCCATGAGTTGGGTGTTTATCCATTTAAGCGCTTCCGTTGAGTAGCGTTGGACTGCCATTAAAAAGATGAGACAGCCCGCTAAAGTAGCTTAATATGAATGGAAAATAGGACAGAAGACAAGAAACAGGGGCCCTGGCGGCGGTCAGGCGCAGACGGCTTGCCTTTGGCGTGCCGCTGCACGTCCACGCCATTTCCTGCCTTAAGTAGGCAGGGCAGGAGAAAGGGAAAGAAAACGGCGACTGGAGCGCTGACCTGCCGTTCGGCAAGGCAGTCCCTTCCAGTAACCAAGGGTGAGTCCTACTGAGCAGGTCCCTCCGCTCAAACAGCACAAGCCGTGGCGGAACGGGGACGGCTCAGGGGAGAGCGAAAGGGGAACAGTGGCAGTTACCAAGACGATATATGTAAAGAAGGCGATAAACGGGAGTTAAAAACGCTAAAAAGTCAACAAAATTAATTAAAATGTCACCAAATGCTGTACAAGTGAAAATACAGGGAAATAAGGTTTTTAAAATAACACTGGTTACGCGCTAGTTGCCTACTTTAAGACACGCCGCATCTAACATTCCGCAGCATGAAATTCCGCAGGTGTCTTAGGATGGAAGTGGGAGACACAGGCTCACCTTCGTGCTCCTTGAGTAGTTCCTTGCCAGCACGGTATCTCTCCTTGGCTGCCTCCATACGGACTGGCTGATGAACCAGGGAATACACTGCTGAGAAGTCGAAGACACCTTGTCCATCCCACCAGCCCTGCTGCTGGGCATGGGACTGTAGCTCGTCATGCGCTGCAGTGATCTCTGTATGGATTGTTAGCTGGTTGGAAATATTTGTGGTTCCTCCTGGAAATTGATAACCAAACAAATAGAAAAGAAATGAACAACGTCCATCTATCTGGCCAATCCCACTGCACACTTTACATCTAGACCTGTGCAGAAACAGGCAAAAGCACGGAAAGGAGCCCTAACCCCCTTCTCCTACACTCTCTAAACTACATGTTGAGAGATCACCAAATAATCCCAACCAATGGAGGGGCTTCATTACAGAAGACATCAAGTATACCACAATAGAAGAAATGAATACTACAAAACCAAAGAACCATTCTAACATGGGTGGAGCTTAACTATAGAAGAGTGCAAAAACAACAGTTGATGGACAGAATGCAGAACAATGTCATACATTCACCCCAGTACAGAGATCTGGGCCTAAATCCATCGTTTTTTTGCTCACCATGCCATTCCAGTTTGAACCCAGCCATATGCAAATCAGTCTTGACCCTGTGCCTCATGGGAACAGTCCAGCCGAACTGCCAAGCCAGGTCCTCCCTGGACTGGAAACAAGCATCCTAGGACCGGTTTCGGGGTTTCACCCCTCTTCAGCCAGGATAGCTTGATTCCAGTGGCATGGAGAGCACGGGACCCACGTCTGGGCATACCCGTCCCACTCGGGGTGACAAATGCAAAAACAACAGTTGATGGACAGAATGCAGAACAATGTCATACATTCACCCCAGTACAGAGATCTGGGCCTAAATCCATCGTTTTTGCTCACCATGCCATTCCAGTTTGAACCCAGCCATATGCAAATCAGTCTTGACCCTGTGCCTCATGGGAACAGTCCAGCCGAACTGCCAAGCCAGGTCCTCCCTGGACTGGAAACAAGCATCCTAGGACCGGTTTCGGGGTTTCACCCCTCTTCAGCCAGGATAGCTTGATTCCAGTGGCATGGAGAGCACGGGACCCACGTCTGGGCATACCCGTCCCACTCGGGGTGACAAATGCAAAAACAACAGTTGATGGACAGAATGCAGAACAATGTCATACATTCACCCCAGTACAGAGATCTGGGCCTAAATCCATCGTTTTTTTGCTCACCATGCCATTCCAGTTTGAACCCAGCCATATGCAAATCAGTCTTGACCCTGTGCCTCATGGGAACAGTCCAGCCGAACTGCCAAGCCAGGTCCTCCCTGGACTGGAAACAAGCATCCTAGGACCGGTTTCGAGGTTTCACCCCTCTTCAGCCAGGATAGCTTGATTCCAGTGGCATGGAGAGCACGGGACCCACGTCTGGGCATACCCGTCCCACTCGGGGTGACAAATGCAAAAACAACAGTTGATGGACAGAATGCAGAACAATGTCATACATTCACCCCAGTACAGAGATCTGGGCCTAAATCCATCGTTTTTGCTCACCATGCCATTCCAGTTTGAACCCAGCCATATGCAAATCAGTCTTGACCCTGTGCCTCATGGGAACAGTCCAGCCGAACTGCCAAGCCAGGTCCTCCCTGGACTGGAAACAAGCATCCTAGGACCGGTTTCGGGGTTTCACCCCTCTTCAGCCAGGATAGCTTGATTCCAGTGGCATGGAGAGCACGGGACCCACGTCTGGGCATACCCGTCCCACTCGGGGTGACAAATGCAAAAACAACAGTTGATGGACAGAATGCAGAACAATGTCATACATTCACCCCAGTACAGAGATCTGGGCCTAAATCCATCGTTTTTTGCTCACCATGCCATTCCAGTTTGAACCCAGCCATATGCAAATCAGTCTTGACCCTGTGCCTCATGGGAACAGTCCAGCCGAACTGCCAAGCCAGGTCCTCCCTGGACTGGAAACAAGCATCCTAGGACCGGTTTCGGGGTTTCACCCCTCTTCAGCCAGGATAGCTTGATTCCAGTGGCATGGAGAGCACGGGACCCACGTCTGGGCATACCCGTCCCACTCGGGGTGACAAATGCAAAAACAACAGTTGATGGACAGAATGCAGAACAATGTCATACATTCACCCCAGTACAGAGATCTGGGCCTAAATCCATCGTTTTTGCTCACCATGCCATTCCAGTTTGAACCCAGCCATATGCAAATCAGTCTTGACCCTGTGCCTCATGGGAACAGTCCAGCCGAACTGCCAAGCCAGGTCCTCCCTGGACTGGAAACAAGCATCCTAGGACCGGTTTCGGGGTTTCACCCCTCTTCAGCCAGGATAGCTTGATTCCAGTGGCATGGAGAGCACGGGACCCACGTCTGGGCATACCCGTCCCACTCGGGGTGACAAATGCAAAAACAACAGTTGATGGACAGAATGCAGAACAATGTCATACATTCACCCCAGTACAGAGATCTGGGCCTAAATCCATCGTTTTTTGCTCACCATGCCATTCCAGTTTGAACCCAGCCATATGCAAATCAGTCTTGACCCTGTGCCTCATGGGAACAGTCCAGCCGAACTGCCAAGCCAGGTCCTCCCTGGACTGGAAACAAGCATCCTAGGACCGGTTTCGGGGTTTCACCCCTCTTCAGCCAGGATAGCTTGATTCCAGTGGCATGGAGAGCACGGGACCCACGTCTGGGCATACCCGTCCCACTCGGGGTGACAAATGCAAAAACAACAGTTGATGGACAGAATGCAGAACAATGTCATACATTCACCCCAGTACAGAGATCTGGGCCTAAATCCATCGTTTTTTTGCTCACCATGCCATTCCAGTTTGAACCCAGCCATATGCAAATCAGTCTTGACCCTGTGCCTCATGGGAACAGTCCAGCCGAACTGCCAAGCCAGGTCCTCCCTGGACTGGAAACAAGCATCCTAGGACCGGTTTCGGGGTTTCACCCCTCTTCAGCCAGGATAGCTTGATTCCAGTGGCATGGAGAGCACGGGACCCACGTCTGGGCATACCCGTCCCACTCGGGGTGACAAATGCAAAAACAACAGTTGATGAACAGAATGCAGAACAATGTCATACATTCACCCCAGTACAGAGATCTGGGCCTAAATCCATCGTTTTTTTGCTCACCATGCCATTCCAGTTTGAACCCAGCCATATGCAAATCAGTCTTGAACCTGTGCCTCATGGGAACAGTCCAGCCGAACTGCCAAGCCAGGTCCTCCCTGGACTGGAAACAAGCATCCTAGGACCGGTTTCGGGGTTTCACCCCTCTTCAGCCAGGATAGCTTGATTCCAGTGGCATGGAGAGCACGGGACCCACGTCTGGGCATACCCGTCCCACTCGGGGTGACAAATGCAAAAACAACAGGTGATGGACAGAATGCAGAACAATGTCATACATTCACCCCAGTACAGAGATCTGGGCCTAAATCCATCGTTTTTTGCTCACCATGCCATTCCAGTTTGAACCCAGCCATATGCAAATCAGTCTTGACCCTGTGCCTCATGGGAACAGTCCAGCCGAACTGCCAAGCCAGGTCCTCCCTGGACTGGAAACAAGCATCCTAGGACCGGTTTCGGGTTTCACCCTCTTCAGCCAGGATAGCTTGATTCCAGTGGCATGGAGAGCACGGGACCCACGTCTGGGCATACCCGTCCCACTCGGGGTGACAAATGCAAAAACAACAGTTGATGGACAGAATGCAGAACAATGTCATACATTCACCCCAGTACAGAGATCTGGGCCTAAATCCATCGTTTTTGCTCACCATGCCATTCCAGTTTGAACCCAGCCATATGCAAATCAGTCTTGACCCTGTGCCTCATGGGAACAGTCCAGCCGAACTGCCAAGCCAGGTCCTCCCTGGACTGGAAACAAGCATCCTAGGACCGGTTTCGGGGTTTCACCCTCTTCAGCCAGGATAGCTTGATTCCAGTGGCATGGAGAGCACGGGACCCACGTCTGGGCATACCCGTCCCACTCGGGGTGACAAATGCAAAAACAACAGTTGATGGACAGAATGCAGAACAATGTCATACATTCACCCCAGTACAGAGATCTGGGCCTAAATCCATCGTTTTTTTGCTCACCATGCCATTCCAGTTTGAACCCAGCCATATGCAAATCAGTCTTGACCCTGTGCCTCATGGGAACAGTCCAGCCGAACTGCCAAGCCAGGTCCTCCCTGGACTGGAAACAAGCATCCTAGGACCGGTTTCGGGGTTTCACCCTCTTCAGCCAGGATAGCTTGATTCCAGTGGCATGGAGAGCACGGGACCCACGTCTGGGCATACCCGTCCCACTCGGGGTGACAAATGCAAAAACAACAGTTGATGGACAGAATGCAGAACAATGTCATACATTCACCCCAGTACAGAGATCTGGGCCTAAATCCATCGTTTTTTGCTCACCATGCCATTCCAGTTTGAACCCAGCCATATGCAAATCAGTCTTGACCCTGTGCCTCATGGGAACAGTCCAGCCGAACTGCCAAGCCAGGTCCTCCCTGGACTGGAAACAAGCATCCTAGGACCGGTTTCGGGGTTTCACCCCTCTTCAGCCAGGATAGCTTGATTCCAGTGGCATGGAGAGCACGGGACCCACGTCTGGGCATACCCGTCCCACTCGGGGTGACAAATGCAAAAACAACAGTTGATGGACAGAATGCAGAACAATGTCATACATTCACCCCAGTACAGAGATCTGGGCCTAAATCCATCGTTTTTTGCTCACCATGCCATTCCAGTTTGAACCCAGCCATATGCAAATCAGTCTTGACCCTGTGCCTCATGGGAACAGTCCAGCCGAACTGCCAAGCCAGGTCCTCCCTGGACTGGAAACAAGCATCCTAGGACCGGTTTCGGGGTTTCACCCCTCTTCAGCCAGGATAGCTTGATTCCAGTGGCATGGAGAGCACGGGACCCACGTCTGGGCATACCCGTCCCACTCGGGGTGACAAATGCAAAAACAACAGTTGATGGACAGAATGCAGAACAATGTCATACATTCACCCCAGTACAGAGATCTGGGCCTAAATCCATCGTTTTTGCTCACCATGCCATTCCAGTTTGAACCCAGCCATATGCAAATCAGTCTTGACCCTGTGCCTCATGGGAACAGTCCAGCCGAACTGCCAAGCCAGGTCCTCCCTGGACTGGAAACAAGCATCCTAGGACCGGTTTCGGGGTTTCACCCTCTTCAGCCAGGATAGCTTGATTCCAGTGGCATGGAGAGCACGGGACCCACGTCTGGGCATACCCGTCCCACTCGGGGTGACAAATGCAAAAACAACAGTTGATGAACAGAATGCAGAACAATGTCATACATTCACCCCAGTACAGAGATCTGGGCCTAAATCCATCGTTTTTTGCTCACCATGCCATTCCAGTTTGAACCCAGCCATATGCAAATCAGTCTTGAACCTGTGCCTCATGGGAACAGTCCAGCCGAACTGCCAAGCCAGGTCCTCCCTGGACTGGAAACAAGCATCCTAGGACCGGTTTCGGGGTTTCACCCTCTTCAGCCAGGATAGCTTGATTCCAGTGGCATGGAGAGCACGGGACCCACGTCTGGGCATACCCGTCCCACTCGGGGTGACAAATGCAAAAACAACAGTTGATGGACAGAATGCAGAACAATGTCATACATTCACCCCAGTACAGAGATCTGGGCCTAAATCCATCGTTTTTTGCTCACCATGCCATTCCAGTTTGAACCCAGCCATATGCAAATCAGTCTTGACCCTGTGCCTCATGGGAACAGTCCAGCCGAACTGCCAAGCCAGGTCCTCCCTGGACTGGAAACAAGCATCCTAGGACCGGTTTCGGGTTTCACCCCTCTTCAGCCAGGATAGCTTGATTCCAGTGGCATGGAGAGCACGGGACCCACGTCTGGGCATACCCGTCCCACTCGGGGTGACAAATGCAAAAACAACAGGTGATGGACAGAATGCAGAACAATGTCATACATTCACCCCAGTACAGAGATCTGGGCCTAAATCCATCGTTTTTGCTCACCATGCCATTCCAGTTTGAACCCAGCCATATGCAAATCAGTCTTGACCCTGTGCCTCATGGGAACAGTCCAGCCGAACTGCCAAGCCAGGTCCTCCCTGGACTGGAAACAAGCATCCTAGGACCGGTTTCGGGGTTTCACCCCTCTTCAGCCAGGATAGCTTGATTCCAGTGGCATGGAGAGCACGGGACCCACGTCTGGGCATACCCGTCCCACTCGGGGTGACAAATGCAAAAACAACAGTTGATGGACAGAATGCAGAACAATGTCATACATTCACCCCAGTACAGAGATCTGGGCCTAAATCCATCGTTTTTGCTCACCATGCCATTCCAGTTTGAACCCAGCCATATGCAAATCAGTCTTGACCCTGTGCCTCATGGGAACAGTCCAGCCGAACTGCCAAGCCAGGTCCTCCCTGGACTGGAAACAAGCATCCTAGGACCGGTTTCGGGGTTTCACCCCTCTTCAGCCAGGATAGCTTGATTCCAGTGGCATGGAGAGCACGGGACCCACGTCTGGGCATACCCGTCCCACTCGGGGTGACAAATGCAAAAACAACAGTTGATGGACAGAATGCAGAACAATGTCATACATTCACCCCAGTACAGAGATCTGGGCCTAAATCCATCGTTTTTGCTCACCATGCCATTCCAGTTTGAACCCAGCCATATGCAAATCAGTCTTGACCCTGTGCCTCATGGGAACAGTCCAGCCGAACTGCCAAGCCAGGTCCTCCCTGGACTGGAAACAAGCATCCTAGGACCGGTTTCGGGGTTTCACCCCTCTTCAGCCAGGATAGCTTGATTCCAGTGGCATGGAGAGCACGGGACCCACGTCTGGGCATACCCGTCCCACTCGGGGTGACAAATGCAAAAACAACAGTTGATGGACAGAATGCAGAACAATGTCATACATTCACCCCAGTACAGAGATCTGGGCCTAAATCCATCGTTTTTTTGCTCACCATGCCATTCCAGTTTGAACCCAGCCATATGCAAATCAGTCTTGACCCTGTGCCTCATGGGAACAGTCCAGCCGAACTGCCAAGCCAGGTCCTCCCTGGACTGGAAACTATAGAAGAGAGCACGATAATTCTATCATGGAAAGAGCCTTATGTCACAACAACAACAACTCTGGGGAGAAGCCTTAAATCTAGTGCAACCTCGATACCCAAGGCTGGATACACCACTCCACTTCCACCATTAATGAAATGTTATTACAGGTGTCACAACAGTTCCACTATGGGGGACAGCCCAATTATAGAAGAAACCACAATCATGCTGCCAAGGAGGGAAACCTTACTACAGAGAAGCCATCAGGGAAACATTATTATATGTGAGATCATAACAGTGACACCATGGAGAGAATCTTTACTATAGAAAACAATGCACCCTCAGGTAAACCTTATTACAAAAAGGCACAACAGTGACACGAGGGAAGGAAACCTTATTAAAAGAGATGCCACCACAGCCCTATTGTGAGAGGGGCCATACTACAGGAAACACTGCAGTAATATCACAACGTGAAGAGCCTTACTACAGGAAACGCCGCACCTGTCCTATGGTGGTAGGAACCATATTACAGTAGACACAACAAGTTGACAGCCTTATTCCAGGAGAGGCTATAACAGCTTGACCATTAAAGTGTACATCGTTGTGACTCACAGACCACTCTCCGGGTGGGTGGTCCTCACCTGGGATCCTCTTAGCTGCCCAGTACTTCCCCATCGTCTCCAGCACCCAGGCTTCCCTTCGGTCAGTCAAGAGGAAGGTGTTGTGGTATATGAAGGGGGTGGGCTCCTCGCGGCAACTTCCCCCTTGTCCATACTTCTGCAGGAGGGTGGTGATCACATTGAGAGCCTCACTTGCTGAAGCTCCTCTTTCCAATCCCAACCTAGAACAGAAAAATGAAGCTTAGGACACATCAAAGCCCTTCTCCCCCATAATCCTTTCTAGACACTAGGTGAAACTATCACAACTGTGGATGATACAGACAGACCCCCTTCACCCCAGTGTTACAGGCAGAGCCTTTACCATATGAAAACAGGGATAGCCTAGAACTCATAGATAACTGCAAATCCTTTAATACATGAATGATGCATACGTTCAATTTCATCTAAACTCCATGGATGAGAAAGAAAAGGTTTTAATGGGGCATGAGGTTCAGTTTATGGCTGATTTTAACACTCAAATAGCTTGTCTTTAGACACAAGATGGAAATGTGGGCCCTGAAAGTAGAAAAGTATCTGTGCTTCTTAGGGTTCAGATAAAGAATCTAGAAGAGGGCACTCTAGTTAAACTCTAGAAAGGGTGATAGCCTACCCTCTGGAAGCCCTTCGTGGACTATTTGTTTAGAACAGAAGGGGCATTTCATTCGGTTTAGACTGGCAAGCATAATTCTATAACTGCAGGTTAAGTTAAGGCATGACAGTTATATTGTGTTGTCAAAAATACACAGTAAATGTACATAAAAAAGCACACAGAAACTGCTATATTTTATTAGAATTTTGTTTGACTGTTTTATTAAAATATGCAAACATATTAGTAATGCACTGCAGTAACGTTAAGAAAATGCTGCAAAATGGAAGGAGAATAGGTGGCAGTAAAGATAGGTGAACAATTGTTTAAAAACCAATGATGATGGTGTGAAATGTACAGTTCACGCATACTTGTAGTAATGTTCTATAAATTCATCCTCGTGATGGTAGGATATCTACATGTTCCAGCTGTGGCAGAGACCGCAAAACAAGGCCTTTTCAGGGCAGCATTACAAGTTCTTTACATTGTATAATAATACACAAACAGTGACGGCATGCATAGTTCTATGAACGCCAGTTTGGGTGTCTGGCTTCTAAAAGAGGACCACAAAGAACATTAGTTAAGAAAATTAGACACACTGGGTGTAATACATATTAAACTTAGATGCTATTAACAGCTATTTTAAGTAAATGTTCTATGAGGTCTAGCTTATGGTAGAGAAAATATTAGTGTGTTCATTTTTTTATGTGGCTCTTTGAAAAAGAAACGTAACTAGCAAATTCGGGAGCACATCTTCTCTTATTACACTTCTGTCATAGGGTAAAGGGGTATGTAATACAGCATTAGTATTCTGGCAAGGAAACTATAAGCTCAGTAATTTGCCTCATCAGGGATGTCCAGGCAGCTCAATCTTTCTAAATCACTATTTTTAAATACCTCCAAACTTTCCCTTTTTACCCAAGATAATAGTAAAAGATTGCATGCAAAATTACATTAAGAGTGCTCGTCTTTTCCAAATAAGTGACTCAAGGGGGTATACCATCATTCTTTGTGGCACAAGTAGAGCTGTTGGATTCTGCTTTTATCAGATAATGTACTGTTATACCTGCAACTAAGACTAAATAAATCATCTTTAATTACAATTCGGTTACTGGTGTATCTACTGAAGATAGCTAAAGGAAACTGAAGATTGAACTACTGATGAACCTAACAGCGCTAAGAAATACGATTTCAGACAGTAACAGAACGCCCTGCTGCCCCACCAGTGTCCTCTACATCGAACGGCCCCAGCCATGGCGTGCCTTTGTTATTTACATGGTTTTGCTTTCATGTAATGGAGACAACCTGCAGTGCACTGAGCATTACCATCTATGTTGTGTTTTGAAGGATTGGTCAGTACTTGGATGAAGGAACCGGCAGCGTTTTATTTACAGAACCAGGCAAGGCAGACCAGAAAAAGTATCTTCACAGCGAGTTATGTCAGCACATCACCAGTGTCCTGTCTCATCGGACAGCCTACAGGCAGAGCACGGTTAACTGTCAGCTACATGTGGAAGATTAAACCTGAATTTAATTGGTAACCTGATGTTTGACCTGCGAGGTTGGTGGAGATGGCATGCACCGACAGTATCTGTGTTAGGTGGCCTGAAGTGAAATCTGGTATGTTTCACTGTAGGATCGCTTGTAAGTATGACGTGTTTGGGAAATGGAGTTTTGGCTGACGCATTGTTTAGCAGCTGTTACTGATGCGCGAGGCGTGTCTTGCTTGGAATTTTATGCACCAGCCTGCAATTTTCTATCTCCTGAGTTGGCCTAGAGGGCGAGGGCATCCCCTTACCGTTGTCATGAGGTTGTGTGAAAGTGCTGCGGAACGAGCAGCTGCACCTCTCCTTTGCGGTCCACAACGCATGCTGTGCAACGAGATGTCTCTCACCCACACTTTCAGAATAGGTTGTTGTATTTCATGTATGCTATTTTATTTTTTATTTTTATGTTGGCGTTCTAAAGGCCATATTGCTGCCCAACAGTATGCTCACTTTGTGCCATGATGTCCAGGAAGTTACATACTGGTCATATTTGCTGCCTTATTCTCATATTATTGTTTTCCTCAATAGTATGCTTATTGTGCCATGTTTTCTTGAGTGCTGAATTCCTGTGTGCATGTGATTTCTTTCTGGTGCATTGTTTGAAAGCGTGCAAGGCATATGGCTTGAAAGATATCTTTTCTACTCTTTTGTAAAATTCCCTGTGAGTGGGAATGTGGTGGTTAAAGATACCTGGTTATACTTATGGGTGGCATTGCCTGTGCGTGGGTATCTTTACTGTGTTTCTGCCATGATGTTTTATCTACAGTGTTTGTGTCTTTTCCTTCCAGTATGCAAGTTTCTTTTGCGTTGGTGTCACTACTGAGGATCTGTGTTAATATATTCATTTCCAGTGTGTGATGAATTCCTTCCAAAGTGCAAGTTTCCTTTACGCGGGAGTCGCCACTTATTTTACTGTCATGTTGCATTTCTACATTTTATACTAGATGGTCTTACAGGAGCCTGGATGACTGTGTGAGATGGAATTCATCCAATGATACACTTTACACTTGATGCCCTTACATGAGGGATGACGGTTTGGGGTGGAAGTCACCAGTTTCTACATTTTACAAGAGATGCCCTTGCATGAGGGATGACGGTTTGGGGTGGAAGTCACCAGTTTCTACATTTTACAAGAGATGCCCTTGCATGAGGGATGACGGTTTGGGGTGGAAGTCACCAGTTTCTACATTTTACAAGAGATGCCCTTACATGAGGGATGACGGCTTGGGGTGGAAGTCACCAGTTTCTACATTTTACAAGAGATGCCCTTGCATGAGGGATGACGGTTTGGGGTGGAAGTCACCAGTTTCTACATTTTACAAGAGATGCCCTTGCATGAGGGATGACGGTTTGGGGTGGAAGTCACCAGTTTCTACATTTTACAAGAGATGCCCCTGCATGAGGGATGACGGTTTGGGGTGGAAGTCACCAGTTTCTACATTTTACAAGAGATGCCCTTGCATGAGGGATGACGGTTTGGGGTGGAAGTCACCAGTTTCTACATTTTACAAGAGATGCCCTTGCATGAGGAATGACGGTTTGGGGTGGAAGTCACCAGTTTCTACATTTTACAAGAGATGCCCTTGCATGAGGGATGACGGTTTGGGGTGGAAGTCACCAGTTTCTACATTTTACAAGAGATGCCCTTGCATGAGGGATGATGGCTTGGGGTGGAAGTCACCCATTTCTACGTTTTACACTAGATGCCCTCACGTGAGGGATGATGGTTTGGGGTGAAAGCCACCCGTTTCAAAGTTTTACACTACATGCCCTTACATAAGGGATGACGGTTTGAGGTGGAAGTCACCCGTTTCTACGTTTTACACTAGTTGCCAATGCTTGGGGATGAATGAGTGGGGCAAAACTTACCCATTACTTCTGTGTGAGGACGAGTGTTCTTTGATTGAGTTTTTGACTTGGAGAGTTTTTTTTAATTTTGTGTGAGTGTTTGCTACTGTTGGTTGATGTGCCGTGCTGTGTTATGCCACCTGTCATGCTTGTCTGGCCAGTTGGTGTGGTTTGTGGAGGTAATAGGAGCGGCATTTGGTTTGTTTTGTTTTTGTATGGTGATGTAGGACTGATAGGATTCTTCCTCAGTTTTTTGTTCAACAACTTGTGATTTTAAAGTAAATGCTTTGTGACCAGGTTGCATCTGCAATATTTTTATGTGTTTGATAAAGGGGGAAGGTGTGTTACATCGGGTGTATTTTCCCTATGCATGTTCCCTCATCTAAATGCTGTATTCCATCATGCATTCCTCTATTTTAATGTGTTTTATAAAGGGGGAGGATGTGTTATATCTTATGTACTTATCTAGGCATCTTCCCTGGTGCTTTGGTTCTTGCAGTTCAGCCAATGTGAATGTGCTGTGTGGAACGTTGGAGTGTTGGTTATGCATGGAATGTTTGAGTGCCTGTGAGGTGAGGTGTGTCAGTTGGAGTATGGGCTGAGCAGCAGGGAGGCTGCTCCAGGTGGGGCTACCCTCATGGCTATCTTAAGGAACTAGCTATGGATGTACTTATCTGCAACTAAGACTAAATAAATCATCTTCAATAAATTACACCTCGGCTACCAGACTTTCATTACAACGTGTACCTTATAATTTTCTAGTGGGAAATTATGTTGGTAGGTTCAATTACCATTTCTAAATGCAACTCTATTTCCTACCAGAAGACACTGCAGGCATTTCTTGGCCTTTCCACTAGCATACAGACATTCAAGGGGTCTTACCTGACTAAGTCCATCCCTAATAGGGCATCCTCTTCGGCCACAGGCTCCTTGGTCCACACCGCCTCATTGCCAATGCACACCCCATGCTCATTTGCTCCCATTTCTGCTCCCCAGATCCATGCTGGGCGGCTGAGGATCACTGCATGAGTCCTGGGGACTTGATCCACCTCCACATATGTGCACTAGAAGAAGAGGAGATAAACCCTTTCAGGCAAAAGAACTGGGAGAAAACTGCAATACCTGCGGAGGGCTAAAGGAATGAGGCTGCAGCTTGGAGCACATTACTTTTTTTTAGAAAAAGATAGTAGTGGGGATCCAGGACCCATTTAAGAAAATTAAAGAAGTTCATAACTGGTGGAGTGATGATTCCTGATGGTTAGAGAGTGGAGTGTGGAAATTACTGAAGGCGGAAGGGGGGAATTGCAATGAGCAGAGGCTGCTTTCAGTCTCCCAAAGTCCTGTGAGGGAGCTCCAGAGAATGGGATCCAATCCTAGGAGAAACTGAAGGAGTACGTTGTTATTTTAAGTGACGTTTATTGAGCGCATGTTCACGATTAAGTTTCTTGGCGCTAAAAAATAAAATTGAAAGGTCTTGCTGCATACTTAGTACAAAAACAAATGCAGATGACTGGATTTTAGTGTTAGATGTAGGATTAATATAGTACACTATCCATATACACCCCAAGCCCTCATAGCCCAACTTTAGTGTGGCCGATGATATTCACCATCTTGAGAATGTCCTGACGCATGGAATTTTGGGTTTGTTTGCAGTAAGGCAAACAGGAATTATTGCAAAGGTAGGTCAGTGCCTGAGATCTTTTACCCCATTGGTTAGGGAGGGGCTAGAAGTCACTCCCATCCACTGGCTAATGCTAGGCATACATGTGGCACCTCGATGGTGTAACCAACCTTAGTTGGTGTATCTGACCTGCATTCCAAAACACAGTCAGCCTGAAACTGCAGCTAGGGTACGGTCCAAAGTGACCATAGACTATAACTGGCGCCTAGCTCTACTTTGTGCTATTTCTACCTAAAATGTGAAAAATTCATACCTCTGGTTCCCCTTGTTGATTTTTTTTTTTTTAAAGAAATTTGGTGGAATTTTGTTTATTAAATTTTACTCTATTTTTCTACTTTGGTTTGAGATTTTTATTGTTTGGCATTTTTACTATATTTCTGTTTTCGTACTGCATAAATAGTTTACACATTGCCTTAAATTAAGCCTATCTGCTCTGTACCATAACTACCAGAAAGGTGAGCTCGGGTTAAACTTTTGTGACAAAGAGAGTGTGACAAGGTTGTGATTATTCCTTGAAGTGGGCATGACTCTTTGTCACAGTCCATAATTGCTCACAAACAAGTGCTAGGACATCTCTTTTAAAGGTCAATATTGTGCTATAATACCATAGCCATCCATTCATTAAAAAAAGAGCTGTGGGTGAGCCTACCTAGTAATGTTTCTGCGGGTGAGGAGCGACCACTATGATGAATGAGATAAAGCATGCAGGTGAGGGGTCTGCATCTTACATATGTATGTAATCAGAGTAACACTCTGTTAACCCTACTCCAGACTAAGTATTCGGTTCAGTGATTTTACTGTGGAGGAAGCTCTATGCTACTCTATAAATTTCTCTCACTCTTCCTTTCTTTTGCTCATTCGCTCTTATGCCAGACACTTACTAATGCTCATGGATACATTTTAAACGAAAAGACAAGACAGCCGCCAGTGATTTTTGCATGGTTAGTCAATAAGGTACCTGCAATCTCGGCTGAGATCATGGGAGAAAAAGGAAGCATTCTTCTACCATATTGCAGGGAAGATAGCGATATTGCAGACTGCAGAGTAAAATGCTTATTTGTTTCGGTGTGAGGGGAAGGTCATTTGGATTTCCCTCACAAATGCCTGTCATGCCTGATGTGGGGTGTGATGAAATAAATGGTTACATTGAACTGCAGGGTTGCCTGAACACTTGGAGGTGGGTGCCTCATATCCTGCCAGCGATAAAGACACAAGAAAGTTTGCCTAGAAATCTAATGTGACTAAGCGCATTCTTGAACAATAGTAAAAAAAAAAACAGCAGGACATACAGGGCAGAAAAATAGAGTATACTCACCATGACCTTTTCTCCTAATCCGTGATCAGCAGCAGGAAAGTGAACCACCTCCTGCACCTCATCTCTTGGTCGATCTGAGTTCTTACCAAAGATCACCACTTGGGATGACGTAGAAGGAGGGAGAGCAACAAAGCAGTCACAAGATCGGGGTGGTTCTGAGCAATAGGAGCCATGGAGTTCAGAGGCTGCACTGCCCCACACCTCTAAGCCACAAGCCGCCATTCTGGTAAACAAGAGAAATATGTCAGGAACCAGGACACTGTACCATACCTTGTCATAGAAGTAATAACGCTGAATGATTTTCAGAATGTTACCCACCAATTGATCTCACCAAGGAACCTATTGTAGGAGACTATTTTTCTTCCTAACAACTGGCAAAAAACAAAGGGTGCCAAAAGACAAAGAGTGCCACTTTTGTGTATACATAAACTAAGAATAAAGGGAAAGACATGTTGGGGAGCTGGGGAAGCCTGGGTGGGGATTAGTTGGTGAGCGAAGGAAAAGAATCTTGTATACAGAGACATTCTGGAGGTCCATGGCTTTTACAATGCACTCTCATCTCCACAATAGTCCAATACAAACGATGTTGGTTTTCTGATAATCAATACTTCACAGCGGTATTTAGACAAAAATAAAGTTTTAAATATCGAGAGCCAGAAATATCAGAAAAAAATATTGTGATGCAAAAATATTGTTGTCAAGAATATAGTTTTTTCAGGTAATATCGTTATTAAGAATATCATTGTTGTTAATATCGTTTTCAATAATATAGATGTTAAGAATATCGTTTTTTGAGTATTTGAATGTAATTTAATTCATATATTAATTTAACGTCATGAGTGATGTAATATGTGACGTCATCAGCAGTGCATTGCGGGGGCGCGAGTTATAGTTACCTGAACTAACTATAACGGGGGAATTTCACGGGTTTTGTACGAGTGCAATGTCCAACTAACTATAACTGTCCCTAAAACCTATGGTTTTTTCAGTGAATTTGTAAGGTTTTTTAAATGCTAATTTCTAACTATAACATGTCTGAAACCTATGGGTTTTTTCAGTGAATTTCAAAGGTTTTGTAAATGACAATTTTTAAATGTATTAATTGTTATATTTATTTTTTTGATACTGATTTACTACATTTTTTTAAACTATTTATTTTTAGATATTTTATTTTTTAAAATACATTGTAATTACATTATACATTACATTACAAAATATACTTTCTCAGAATGAATTACTTTAGTTTAAATACTTTGCAAATAGGCAATAGACTTTTAAGTACAGTAGTTACAGTTGTTGCAATGGGCAACACAATTTCAAACACAATGCAACATTGAGCTCAATGTGAATTTCTAGTTAAATGCAATTAGTTACTTTATGGATTACTTTTCTAACCACAGGACTGGATCCTAGATTCAGTCCTGGGACATCTCCTGTAAACAGTTGAGTAAAAGCGTTTTGGTTACAGTAGTGATTTTTAAGGAATATTATTGTATTTTAAAAGTTGACACTTAGAAACTTTTTCACATAGAATCACCAATGTTATCCTATGGGAGGAAATTCACTTAGCAGGTAAGTAGTGTTATCGCTACTTTTTCTTACTCAGTGGTGGATCCTGGATCCAGCACTGGTGCATCTCCTGTAAACAGTTGAAAGAATGCGTTTAAGTCATACAGGCGATTTTTAAGGAATATTTGTAGTTTGTCAAAAACGACACTTTGAAACTTTTCTGCTGAAAACCAGACAATGGATTCCTATGGAAGGAAATACAAGTTACTGGTAAATACGGTTAGAATTACTTTTCAGGGTCAGTGCTGGGCTAAAAGATGCAGCACTGGGTTCTCTCCTGATAACAGGTGAGTAAATCGGAATTCGTAGTTCGGCTGATTTTAGAGGAATATTATAAAGTTCCAAAACTCCACACTTAGAAGAATTTCCAAGTGAAACCAGTCAATGTTAGCCTATGGAAGGAAATTCAAGTTACTGGTAAGTACGGTTAAAATTACTTTTCAGGATCAGTACTGGGCTCAAAGATGCAGCACTGAGGTCTCTCCTGATAACAGGTGAGTAAATCGGAATTCGTAGTTCGGCTGATTTTAGAGGAATATTTGCACAATGGTGAAGGGAGGGGCAGGGCCTGAGGTGACATCTGTGCAAACACGCCCCGTGGCGCGTTTTAAGTTGGGGGATTAAGTCCCCTTGAATCATGAGGGTCCCTGGGGTCCAACTAGCCCACCCTGTACCTCCAGTATGTGCCAGGGAGCTGCGTTGCAGAGAGGTGTTCAGAGGCCACGCCCCTTTTGCACCTCTCTGCAATGCAGCTCTGTGGCGCTTTCTGGACGTACCTGGTGGTCTAGTTGGCCCCCAGGACCCTCAGGATTGAAGGGATTTAATTCCCCATCTTAAAACGCGCCACGGGGCCTGTTTGCACACATGTCACCTGAAGCCCCGCCCCTCCCTTCACCACTGTGCAAACGCGCCCCGTGGCGCGTTTTAAGTTGGGGGATTAAGTCCCCTTGAATCCTGAGGGTCCCTGGAGTCCAACTAGCCCACCATGTACCTCAAAAGCGCCACAGAGCTGCGTTGCAGAGAGGTGTAAAAAGGGCGTGACCTCTGTACACCTCTCTGCAACACAGCCCCTGGCGCATACTGGAGGTTCCTGGTGGGCTAGTTGGCCCCCAGGACCCCCAGTATTCAAGGAAATTCGTCCCCATCTGCAAACGCGCCAGGGGGCGCGTTTGCAGAGTGCTCCAAGGAGGGGGCGTGGCCTCCGGCGCGATGCCGGTATTTAAAAAAAAAAAAAAAATTTAAGAAGGGGGGCTGTGTGGCCCCCCTTTTTCTAATTTTTTGGCCCTGGGGACCCCATCCCCCAGGGCCTGCCCCCTAATATTTTGTTTTTAAAAAAATAAAAAAAATTTGGAAGGGGGTTGCGTGGCCCCTTTCCCCAGGCCTTAATCTTCCCCGGGGACCCCATCCCCCGGGGCATGGCCTTTTTTTAAAAAAATAAAACTTATGGAGCGGGGCTGCGTTGCCCCCCTCCTCAGGCCACTTATGGCCCCGGGGACCCCATCCCTCGGGGCCGGCCTTTGTTTTTTTTTTTTAAATTAACATTTGGGGAGGGGGCCGCGTGGCCCCCTCCCGGGCCACTACTTGCCCCGGGGACCCCATCCCCCGGGGCTGGCCCTATCCTTTGGGGTCCGTGGGGGACCCCAACTCCCCCACGGACCCTGCCGGCTCCCCGCCTCCTGCGGGAGCCGGCATTGCTTTCACATGGGGAGCTGCTAACATGCAGCTCCCCATGTGGAAAGCAATCTGCTTTGAATTTTGGAAGAGAGAGCAGGCTTCCTGCTCTCTCTTCCAAAATTCAAAGCAGTTTGCTATGACAGGACGGGAGCCGCGAGGCTCCCGTCCTGTCATAGCAAACTACAGTGTCCCGGGGTAGGCACCCCGGGACACTGCAGGAGCCGGCCCTGGGGGTGGCGGTCCCCAGGGCCATGGAGGGCTCCAGGAGGGGGCCGCGCGGCCCCCTCCCCACATCTGCAAAGCCCCGGGGAGGTGGTGGTCCCCGGGGCTTCGGGGGTCCAAAACGGACCCCCATTTTAAATTGGTTAGTGCTCCGGGGAGGTGGCGGTCCCCGGGGCGTGTGGGGGGGCTCGAGCCCCCCCACACAGGTAATTTAAATTTAAAAAAAGAAGCCCCGGGGGGTGGCGGTCCCCGGAGCTGCGGGAGGGCGGAAAGCCCTCCCGCACCATTTTTTATTTAAAGCCCCGGGGGGTGGCGGTCCCCGGGGCTTGGGGGGCCTTAGAGGCCCCCCATAAAATCTAAACCCACCCCCGCATGCCCCCGGGACTTGGGCCACCCGGGGGCAAATTAGCATCGAAGCGCGGGAGACCGCGCTTCGATTTTTTTTTTTATCGGCGGGATCCGCGCACCCTAAGCGCATCCCGCCGATTTAAAAAAAAAAAAAAAATGCTTTTTTCTGCCCAGGGGCTCCTTGTGGGACCCCATGAGCAGACCTAGGGGGTCAGGGTGTTTCTACCCTGCCCCCTTTGTGCGTTTTGCACACTTGTTTCTGTCCCTCGGTTCTACCGAGGGACAAAATGGCTGCCAACACTTCCTGATTTGGAGTGTTGACAGCCACTTAACAGGCAATTAGCATGCAGCTCGTGATCGGGAGGGTACTCGGACCCTACTCGGCCATAGATATATATGTGACTTTACTTTTGATTTTCTCAGGAACTACTGAACGGATTTACACCATTTAAGCAAACGACACTGAACCAAGGGCTACCTCTTTGCCAAATTTGGTGTAATTCCGTTCAGCAGTTCGGGCTGTAGCTGCGACTAAAGGTTCCTATGGAAAAATGAATGGGGAAAACGCGTTTTGGGACCCCCCTTTTTTCTCGGCCCCCGCTTGACGAATCACCCCGAGACTTTCAGGATAGGAGCGGACCGGAGCGCCCCAACAAGTTGGAAACTTTCGCGAAGATCGTCAACTGGCGCCAACGTTATTTCAAATAGAATGTTGCGGATTTCCTATGGAAAATAGGTCCTAACTATAACTAACTACTGGCGACCGCCAGTAGATAATATATATATATATATATATATCCATGTGAAAAGGTTGCCCCCAGATGAAGAGCCCACAGGTAGGTTTCTTTGCCATCAATTTACTTGAGGTTGCAAGCCTGTCATATCGGAAACCAGACACCCATCAGATAACGCCAGACGCGTTTCGGAATGGTTTCCTTCTTCATTGGCGATAAATATCAAAGTGAGACTGTTCTTTTTCCACCTTTGTACTCGATTCCCGCCCCAGTGGGCGTGGCCTACCAGGCCTTCTGGTTCTCGTAGTTTGCAAGTATTGCTGCAGTGAGCGTGTCTCGTTGTTTGCATGTAATAGTTAATCACTTACCCAAGTGGGTTGGTTGTAAAGTCCCGCTTGGCAGGGCTGCCTTTTTCCACCTCAAGTACGGACTACCTCCCATCTAGTTGGTGACTTCTGTTCTCGTCTCCATGGGGCCGCTGATGTGCGGCGGGGATTCTTCTGCGGCTGGGCCAGCCGCTATACATCCATATGAAAAGGTTGCCCTCAGATGAAGAGCCCACAGGTAGGTTTCTTTGCCATCAATTTACTTGAGGTTGCAAGCCTGTCAAATCGGAAACCGGACACCCATCAGATAACGCCAGACGTGTTTCGGAATTGTTTCCTTCTTCATTGGCGATAAATATCAAAGTGAGACTGTTCTTTTTCCACCTTTGTACTCGATTCCCGCCCCATATATATATATATATATATACATATATATATATATATATATCAATATTTGTGTATGCTTTTTAACAATATTAGTGTGAAACTCTTTTTTTCTCAGTATTTTTGTACTTCCCATTATAAGAATAGGGAAATGATATTTTTATAAATTATATTTGACACAATATTTTTGTTACACAATATTGTTGATTCCGGTATTGTGTCAGTGATCCCTTCACACCTGCTGAATGAGGGTTAATGTGTCCTACATTCTTGACGTAGATCACGGTCTCATCCCAGCAGCATTCCACAAACACCAAACCCACCAACAGTGACAGGGAAACATCAAAGAGATCCATGTAAATCCTTTAAGCTGAAATAATGCCTCGTCAGAATGATTAGATCAACTCAAAATGCCACAAAATGGAGCACAGTGAAGGCAACAATAGCCATAACCACGGGGCACAGGAATGGTCATATCCCTGAAAGAGCAATGATACAAACGATGCCCCACCCAATTTTAATTTCTTAGAAGGGAGTAGATGTAGCTGGGCTAGTCAACCTAATGACATCACAAACCTACTGCCAACTTTCCCAACTTCTAAAAGTGCTACATCTCTGATCTAAAATGTATTTTGTCTTTGGTGTTGACCCTAGGTTTTTTCACCCTTTGTGATGACTTCCAAGCTCAGAAGCCTCACTGAGTTTGTTCTGCACGTCTTCGCTGAGTTGGTAGCTACAAAATGTGTAATTGTGCTTAAGAGTTAGGTGAGAAGTTTGAACATAAATAATCGGTGCTATGAAGAACAGAGCGTCCTGAGTGTGCTCCTATCAGCGTGCATTTTTTCCTTCTGACTTCATGAAGAATAGATTTTCAATACCTAGGACTGCTGCCTGCCATAGTTCGTAATGTGAATTCTATGTCAGGACCCGGAGGCGAGGATTAGGCTTTTCTTTCTTCTATTTTATTCACTAGCAGCCTTAGTAAACAACCATAAACAACAATAGGACTTCATTTCCCATGAAGCCTATAACAAAAAATAACATTATGATGTCATAGTCCATTGTCCAATCAGGCGCCTCCTAGGACGATAATAGCCCATGCACCCTGCTGGTAGTCCTCTTTCTTCGCTGCTAGCAGCCTCCGTCAGTTAAGTGTTCCTCTTTCCCTCAGTCTTTCTGGGCTGGGTGGTGTTAGGATACTTTGCTGTATTTATCGCTTGTATTATACTTTCATTGTTATATCGTATTCCTTGTTGGACTCTGATTTATTGGGGTTTCTGCTCATGTGTTTCTGCCTGTTTTTTTGTTCATTATGTAATGCTATTGCGCAGGTTACGAGTTGTTTAGGAGCTTCAGCTCCGTGTTCTGTGTGCCGTTTTTTCTCCACAGGCGCCGCTTGTGATTTGTGTCTATAGGAGCTCTCCGCACCTCAGACGCGGCCGCGGGAACGTTTTGCCCGCTCCTACGCGGCCGCGTAATCCCTTCGTGCCCAGCGGGAGTGCGCAGCGGTCCGCCGACCGCTAGAGGGCGTGCCTCCCCCTTTCCTATCCAGGCGCATTGTTCTTATCAGCAGGACGCCGCGGAGGTCGAGTCAGTAACGGCCTTCGCCGAGCGCCTCCGCCCGTGTCTGTGCCCTGCTGCGCCCATGCCGGGACCTTGCTGGAGAGCTTGAACACCCCCCTGGGGGTAAGACTGCCCGTTTGTTCGTGCTGAGCAGCACGCTTGCCTCCAGCTATAATTGCCACAGCTCGTTTATTGTTAAGGGCGTTTTTCAGTGCTGCTCACTGGCGAGGCCTTATTTTCTGCCAGCCTCTGTGTGCTTTTCCCCCATATCTGGGCCCTCTACAGCTCTTGGTTTTATCTGGACCTTGTCCCTCTACTATAGCCCTCTGACTTGGTGGGTGACCACCCTCATACTTACCATACTCACCTGATACCTACCTCTGGACCTCAGCTACTCCTGGCTAGCGCCATGGAGGAGTTTGATGACTATTATGAGGAGAGGAGGACACTCAGTATTTCCCGCTCACAGATGAGTTCTGTGACGCGGTTGATTCCTCCATAGTCAAGGCGGTCTCGGAGGCAATGGCTCCTCTGGAGAAGAGGTTGGACGACCTGGCGCAACGCCTTCTACCCCTCCCTGCGAGGGAAGACACTCCGGGGCCTCCGGGTTCCCTACCTCCTGAGTCGAGCCTCGTTCCCCTCCTGAAAGACCGTGCAAACGCCCCCACTCCGATGGGGTGGACCCGGATGCGTTTGATAGGTTGCGCCAGGCCTTTTTGGATGCCCAGGCCCCCTCTTTGCCTGCAGACCCTGCCCCTTCAGATCCTCCGCCTGTAGGAACCCCGGGTCCGGTGGCCTCTCCACCTCCTTCGGAGGACTCTCAGGGTGCTTCAGACGGCGAATCTGACCAGGGTGGGTCTTGGCGCCCCTCTCCTTCAGGGTCCGTAGTTCGTTCCCAGACTCCAGCTCCTCGGAGTGACCGTCAGTCAGACCTCCTGGACCCGGAGGACCTCCTTCACCCCCGCTCCTCGGAGTGGGTTCCCTGTGAGAAGGTGGCTAAGTACGTGGCGGGTCGCCTGAGGAAGCCCCTCGACCAAGACGTCCGCTCACGCCTCCGGGCGGAATGCCCGCGCCCTTCCCTGGAGGGTAAGGTGGCGGTTACACCCGAAATAGACCCCAAAATGGCTACCTTCCTTACCAAATATATCAAGGACCCGAAGAAGGGCATCGAGAGGTCCTGGCGGGCATGCCAGGACAAATTGTTTGATATCACCAGTCCTTTGGTGAAGATTTTTGATATGGCCGAGGACGCCAAAGCGTCGGGGGCCCTCATCTCTCCTGAGGTGTTGTCCAGCTGGGCCCAACGCGCCATTATCTTCTTAGGAAACGCGAACTGCGCTATCTCGACCGAGAGGCGCAGGTCGCTTCTTATAAAGTTTGGATCCGAAATTGGGCGAGCTGGCCACTTCTGAGGCGGGCCAGGTAGCCCAGGGCGGCCTTTTCGGGGATCCATTTGTCAAAGAACTTAGTAAGTTTGTGTCAACGTTCAATTCCCTGGACAAGGCACGGTGAAGCGCATTTTTAACGCGTGGGTTTTCGGCGGGGCCGGTCGTGGAAGGGGGCGCTCGACTGGCCAGTACTCACAGGCAGCCTCCGGCAGAGGACAATAGTCTCAGAGGGGACAATATCAGGATTCATCACGCTTCGGAGGTTTCTACCCCACCAGAGGCCGTTCCCGTCGCCGAGGCCCCCGTAATGGAGGAAGAGGTGGTGGTGCCCCTCCCGCTCACGGTGAGTTCTATTATTGTGTCATGTCGTTGCTTGGGGGGCAGGCTGTCCCTTTTCATAGACAATTGGAGGTCCCTAACATCCGACGCTTGGGTGCTTCAGACTGTGCAAGGGTTCCACATAGAATTCTTTGGTTCCCCAGTCCAGGCCTCTCCTCCGACACCAATAAGATTCTCGGGCAGAGAGGCGGCATTACGAGGTCCAGGAACTCCTGGGCAAAGGGGCAATATGTCATTCTACCCCTCATCCCGGGGCCTTTTTAAGCAACATCTTTTTAGTTCATAAACAGGATGGCGGTCAACGCCCGGTGATAAACCTTCGGGAATTCAACGAATGGCTTGTCTACCGGCACGTCAACATGGAAGGGATTCATCTCCTTCAAGATCTGCTGCGTCGCAACGACTGGATGGTCCGTTTGGACCTCAAGTACGCCTACCTGACGGTCCCAATCTTTCCTCCACACCGTCGGTTCCTACAGTTCCAATGGGAAGGCCAAACTTTCGAGTTCACCTCTCTTCCCTTTGGCCTGTCATCGGCGCCCTGGTGTTTCACCAAGATCTTACATCCAGTGGTGGAGTCCCTTCGGGCACAGGGTATGAGAATGATTGTCTATCTAGACAACATGCTCTTTATGCATCAGTGCCCACGAACTCTAACGCATCAGCTGAGATCAGCAGTTCTTCTCCTTCAGTCCTTGGGGTTTGTCATAAATCAAGAAAAGTCTTGCCTTCACCCCACTCGCTCGATCACTTTCCTGGGTTTTGTGATCAACTCGGTGGAAGCGTCCCTGAGTCTCCCTTCCAGGAAGAGAGCGAAAATCCGCCACGAGATTCGGCAACTGCTTCGGAAGCAGCTCACGTCCCTGCGAAGTATTGCCAGAGTGGTCGGTCTGTTGTCCGCCTTGATCCAAGCCATCTTTCCGGGCCCTCTACATTTCAGAGCGCTTCAGAGACTCAAAGCGTTCCATTTACGCAGGGGCTTGTCTTACGCCCAGAGAGTCCCACTGTCCGACGAGGTCAGGGACGAACTTCAATGGTGGTTCTCTCACATGGAGGCGTGGAACGGTCGAGCCATTTTTGGCTCCCTTCCGGACGTGGTGATCGAGTCCGACGCCAGCGGCTCAGGTTGGGGTGCGCGTTGTGGAGAGTTCACCACAGGAGGAGGTTGGTCCACTGCGGAACGTTCCCTCCACATCAACTGCTTAGAGCTCATGGCGGGCTCGTTTGCGGTTCGTTGTTGGACCAGGAACAGAGCTCACTCGTGCGTCCTCCTCAAGATGGACAATGTGGCAGCAGTCCGCTACATCAATCATCTGGGAGGGTCACGCTCCAAGGCTTTGGCGGATTTAGGCAAGGACTTTTGGGAGTACTTCCTGTCCCATCAGGTGTCAGTAATTGCAGAACATCTACCGGGAGCGACCAATCAGGTGGCCGATTGGCAATCCAGGCACCTTCGAGACTCGAGCCTCTGGAAACTGTTTCCTCCGGTGTTCCTGAGGCTGCAGGAACAGTGGGGTCCTTTTTCTGTCGACCTCTATGCCTCTCGCCTAGATCATCAGCTTCCCAGGTACTTCAGCTGGAGGCCGGATCCCGGGGCGACAGCCACTGATGCGTTCCTTCAGGATTGGTCCCAGGAGAGGGGTTATGCCTTTCCCCCCCTTCGCCATGATAATGCGGCTGACGACGCAGGTCCGTCGTCAAGGGGCGGATCTGGTGGTGATTACCCCGGTCGGGAGAGCTCAAGCCTGGTTTCCAGTTCTGATGGAACTTTCCTGGGCTTCTCCAATCCGACTACCCAGTCTCCCTCATCTCCTTCTCAATCCATCGGGCAACCCTCATCCCCTGATAGTGAACGAGTCACTACCTCTGATGGCATGGCGGATGACAGGTCTCGCTGGCAGGTCCCTGGGCTTTCGAGCCACGCTGCCAAGCTCCTTTCCAAAGCATGGGCAGACGGTACAGTCAAGCGCTACCGGTCGACCTGGTCTCGATTGATAGGTTGGTGTTTGCAATGGCGTCTGGATCCAGTCGTTCACATTCTGAATTTCCTAGCCTCTCTAGCTTCGGAAGGGTTAGCCTACAGAACGATTAACACGTTCCGTTCTGCAATCTCGGCAGGGCACTCGGTGGTGGCGGATCATCCTATGGGTGACCACCCCCTGGTAAGGAAGCTTCTACGAGGTATTCGTCTTTCCCTTCCTCCAGAGCCGAGATACTCGGTACTCTGGGATGTCAATAAGGTCTTAAACTTGTTATTGGAGTGGCCGAGCAATCGATATTTGACGTGAAAGCAACTGTCGTCGAAACTTGCAATGTTGCTGTGCTTGGTGTCCTGTAGAAGAGTCTCGGATGTACGAGCTCTGGATGTTTCTGGGAGATCCTTCACTCCGGATGGAGTCACCTTCCTTGTGTCCCGTCGCACCAAAACCCAGTCTCGGGTTATTTCTTATCCATCCTTACCTGACTGTCCCAAACTCTGTGTGGTCAGATGTATCAGAGCTTACGAAGCCATGACCGAGGACGTTCGCCCGTATGTGGAACGTCAGCTTCTGATTGCCTTGCGGAAGCCTTTTAAAGCAGTCTCCTACCCGACTATTGCACGATGGGTCCGTTGGGTGATGGTTGATGCCGGTATTGATACTAAGGTCTTTGGAGCACACTCCGCAAGAGGTGCTATGGCATCCAAGGCTTTCATGCTAGGAGCTCGCTTGGAGGACATCTTGAATGCAGCAGACTTGTCTTCTGATTCAACCTTTAAGAGGTTTTACTTCAAACCAGTCGCCTCCATAGCGTCTCTAGTGGTGGATAAGCTTTGAACTAGCCTAATCTTCGCCTCCGGGTCCTGACATAGAATGAAAAATTTCCTAGCTTTCGTAACGGAAAGTTTCAATTCTATTAAGGACTCGGAGGTGAGGATTAGCCGACCCTCAGGATACTCCTGGACCCGCCCGGGTGGATCAGGATGTGTCGTCAGGAGTAAGTAAAGCGTTTTCCTGTTCGTTATGAGTGTGACTTTACTTATCTGCTGATTGAATTTAGTTTCTGGCAGAGCTTACGACTCCTCCTTTTCTCTACCTGCAGGGACAGAGTCGTCGAAACAGACTTAGGAATTCTACCAGTCGGCTTTGTCGCAGGAAGAAAGAGGACTACCAGCAGGGTGCATGGGCTATTATCGTCCTAGGAGGCGCCTGATTGGACAATGGACTATGACATCATAATGTTATTTTTTTGTTATAGGCTTCATGGGAAATGAAGTCCTATTGTTGTTTATGGTTGTTTACTAAGGCTGCTAGTGAATAAAATAGAAGAAAGAAAAGCCTAATCCTCGCCTCCGGGTCCTTAATAGAATTGAAACTTTCCGTTACGAAAGCTAGGAAATTTTTCATTCTCCAACTGGTCATCTAAACTTACTCTTCACACCTACAGACATTGGACTCTTCGTCTGTGTTACCCATTTGCCTATTACTGGGTAACATCAGAGGTTGGGGGCGGGGGAAAAAAATTACAAAAGCACTTACAAGTACAGGAAGCAGTACTACACTTTTACATTCAACTCCCTAAAGGTGAAAGTGTAAAATTTCAACGAGGGCACAGTCCGTTCTATATGTACTAAATGTACATGAATATTTCCATGTAGAGTTTTGGGTGTTAATTCAGGAAGGCATGGAAAAATATGTAGTGCCGGACTCTTAGTTTACGTATTGCAAAGTGCATTTGTGAATAGGCCCCACAGTGTGTTACTATCACTTCTCTTTCAATATCGTCCAATCAGCACAGCAGCCTAAGTCAGAGAGAGATTGTGGCCCTCTTACAGAGAAAGATTCCACCAGGATAAAATCTAGCCCTCACACCAAGACCAATACAAAGGAATTATCCACACTAAGCTCAACTTGCCAAGTCTTTTGATATTTATAGGATTCGATCTACCAAATAGGTTGCTTTTTTGATCTACCTGTAATGCTTTTTACTCTTACTCCACAATCAAATGTCATTTCATCCAATTAACCTTATCGGAAATTAAGAAATTTCCATAATTTGCAGAGTGTGGAAGGTTTCGAAGAGAGTATATGACTGTCAGTTTCATTTTATTTTCTGTTAATGCCTTTTTTAACAACACTTCCGTAGGACGGGATCACCTATATTCCCACAACAATTATGTGCATGGTCTACAAACACATACGAATCCATACATTCCACATTCACCCACATCCTCACAGTTCAATACATACATATAAAAGATTACACTTTTCTTTTTTGATTTACTTGTTTCAGGCAATGTAATAATCCAGTAACGTTTAATGTTTCTCACAGGACTTAAAATCTTTCAAATGATAGGATATGCTTGCTGCTTGGCTAAATGGGTGACCACTCATAATGCCCATAGGGAACGTTGTACTATAACACACTCAATAGCCACTAGGTGCTTCCAATAAGATGCTGGGATTGAGTCAGAGACAACATGATCCGCTCAGAGGCACAGTGCGTTCAAGTAGGGAAGTTGAGATTGAAAACACAGGTCTTCTAATGCTTAAGTCTACAATTTAGAGAAGCAGGCCTAAAAAAATTGTGAAAATGTTACCAGACCTACAGGTCTAGTGACTTGAATAATCTACTTGACTTAAATATTTAAATGTAACACACTTGGCCCATAAAATGGTCTAAAATTGTGTGAACCTAGGCAAATATTTTATTTCACTGTCGCTTTTTTCTTCATCATCACATATGAGAGCACCTTCAAATATCATGTTTGCTGTACAAAAATTCTTTTGTTTGATTCAATAGGCTAAACTTTTCTGCAGTAATAATAAGAATGTAGCCCACACGACCCCTAACTTGTTTTTTAGTTCACTAATAGTTTTGCCATCTGGACAGGGGCAGGAATGCTTCCCAGTTCATGTTTTAAAACTCTCACTTTTAATAAACCTATACTAAAACATGATGTGGTAGAGTACTATAATTTACAGACAGCAGTTTTAAAGATAAAACTATATTGCGTACAAAAGATAATCTGTGGAAATCGGGTTTCAGCAAATATTCATCATGTGCACATCACCAAGTAAAGTGTTCTGATTTGGCTTCCTGTAGGAATTTTACAGTGTCCAATTTTCATGTTTCCCCCCTGATGGGGTTCTCTCCTATTGGCTTGCTTGACTCTTTGTCGATCCTTAAATCCTTGAAATCTGGTTCCCCTGCGGATCCTTGTCTAGCAAGATTGCTAGCAGCGGCTGCCGAGGTGGTTAATCCTGGAGTCAACACCATCATAAACATGTCTCTTCAGACTGCCATAGTTCCACCTGAGTGGAAGCAGGCCAAACTACTACCATTATTAAAAAAGGCTTCCCTAGATCCTAATACGCCAGCTAGCTATCGACCCATATCTCTTCTCCCGGCCGTGGCAAAGGTGTGTGAAAAAGCAGTCTACAAGCAGTTGGCCACCTTTGTGGAGACATCCGGAGCCCTTCATCCTGCTCAATCGGGATTTAGGGCAACGTATAGTACGGAGACGGCCCTTGTCGAAATATCGGAGGCGATTAGAGAATGTTTGGATGCCGGCGGTAGAGCGGCCCTCATTTTGTTGGACCTCTCCGCCCCGTTCGATACGGTGCCCCACCATCAATTACTTGCTCATCTTTCGAATATTGGCGTTTCTGGTCTAGCTTGGGGCTGGATTAAATCATTTCTTGAGGATAGAACTCAGCAGGTATGGATACCTCCGTTCTCCTCGGCCCCTAGAAGGGTGACCTCGGGCGTTCCACAGGGCTCTACTTTGAGTCCTCTCCTCTTTAACCTCTGCGTTACGCCCCTGATCTACTTAGCAGAGGAACTGGGAGCGAAGATCATAGCTTTTGCTGATGATACTCAGCTTCTTTTTACCTGGAAGGAAAACGACTTGTCCCCAGACCAAGCTAAAAACTGTCTCTCTGCCGTTTTCAAATGGCTTGCACTCTCACAGCTTAAGGGCAATGAGGACAAGTCGGAGATACTACTGTATGGCTCTTTCCGCCCACATTTTAGGGAGACAATCTGGCCTACAGAGTACCCCATGCCAAAATCTATCGGCAATCCAGTTAAGAATTTGGGGGTGTGGTTCAGCGAGGACCTCCGGTTCTCCCCTCAGATAAAGAGACTTGCTGGTACGTGCTTCGGCATATTGAAATCTCTTAGAAAGATCCTGCCTCTGCTGCCCAGACCAGCAAAGGAGATGGTGACACGAGCCCTGATCCTGTCACGCATTGATTATGCCAATGCATTGTACATTGGCTTGCCTGGATATCAGCTAAAAAAATTACAAACATTACAAAATGCGGATGCTAGAGTTTTGCTTGGCATTCTTGGAAGATCTAGCATGAAACAACACCTTTGGGACCTACACTGGCTTCCTGTGGCCCGACATGTCCAGTTTAAGGCTCTCATTCTCGCTCATGGAGCGTTGCATGGAACCGGGCCGCCCTATCTCAGAAGACGCTTTAGTTTTTATGAGCCCAAGAGACAACTGCGCTCAGCTGCGCAGCATTTAGTTGTGGTTCCCCGTTTTTGTCTTTCTCGCACGGGGGGCAGCTCTTTATCTTTTAAGGCCGCAGTAGCTTGGAATGCCCTTCCCTTTGAACTACGGAACACTCAAGACCTCAGGCTGTTTAAGAAGCACCTAAAGACTCTGCTGTTTAATTAGTTGCGCTTCTCTCAGTTTCACTGCTTTTAAGTTGGCTTTCGCGCCGGGACACTCTTGATTAGCCGTGCCGTTACAAATACCAATAACATAACATTGTTTTGAACCTATTAACATCTTTGTTTCCATCACTCTACAGAATTACGAACAAATGTGCTTTCCTAACTGCTATTTTTAAAAATATTTGTGCAGTTCATTTACAAGCTCTTGTGTTTTAGAAAAAAAGGACCTCCTTTAGTCTTTCATTTCACACTCCTTGTTAAATAGTTCACTTTACAAAATTCTTTGCAGTCAGAGAAAGAAAAATAAACACCGGTTTCCAGGATAAAATAAATAGCTATTTTTATTAAGACATAAACTGACATTTGACCTATGTCTTTGAAAGCACAGCAAATGTAACAAGATAAAAACAAGATGGAAAGGCCTCTTTATTGCTCATTCACTTTCTGTATGAACAGAACACCTTTCTTTGCCAGCCCAAGCTTTCTCGGCAGAAAGTACCAGTAGGCCCTAAAAATAATGCCCCCGGATAAAATTTTACAAGCCATAGCAAGTGGGCAGGTAGATTTTTCTAAGCCTGAGAAGCTCAGATTGCAACACAGATCTTCTGATGTAGTCTACAACTTTGTCACCATACAAATCTCCTTCTCCATTCCACTCTCAGCACACTCTTTTCCAATTGTGAAGTCAAAAGGACAAACGAATTGTCCAGTTTGTCTGCTTAACTGAGTGAACTTGGGCAAATTGGTTAATATTACGTTTTTGGGTACAGAATTTTTAGGTGTGCTGCCTCTTCTACCATTGCATTAATCTCTCTGGCTCGGACACATTACTGACTTGCTTGATCAAGTAGGTGAGTTAAGGCAGGCAAACACTGCACAAGGCCTGAACATCACAGCTCTCAGGTGGGGATCACGTGAGCGGAACACAGGAGAAGTGACTGAGAGCAGTGTTGGGGCGGAGAAGGACGCAGCTGTTATGAGGCTCGGCTAAGCACCTTATCTATGGAGCCCAGAGCTGGATTGTTGAGGGGCTGAGACCGCATCAGGTCAGATCTGACTTCATCGGAGGTCCTCTGGAGGGCCGCAGAGGTGGCTTGGGTGTTCGTGTCGCAGCCAGTGCAGTTTTCTTCGCCTACCTCTCTTTGTTGAGTGGCACTTGTCAGTCCATTTTCTCTCCCCAGCGGCAGTGACTGTAACACTCTACCCAGCCCCCAACATCCCCATGGCACAGCTCTCTCCCAGAGTCGTAGACACACAGGCGTCTTTTGAATCTGGGATTCCGCTGGGGCAAAGGTAGGGTGGTGCGGGTGGTGGCTCCTGTTAGTCGCATGGTGGTTTCGTTTGGAGGTGAGTGCTCATCGAGTCCGTGTGGTCAACTTGTGGCCTGGTTGCAGCTTGTGGCAGAAGCACTGTTGGACTTGGCCTTTTTGCAGGGTCATCCCTAAACTTTTTGCCTTTCTCCTAGCCATTTTTCTGACATGGTGTTGGTGGTTTTAGGACTCTGGGCACTTTAGCACTGCTGTTCAGTGTTAAGTGCGTGTGCTCTCTGTGATAAATGTGGTAAGATTGGTCTACACCTGTTTGGCCTATTTAATTTACCTGTGAGTCCCTTGTAAAGTGCTATCTCATATACCCAGGGCTGGTAAATTAAATGCTACTGGTGGGCTTGCAGCGCTAATTGCGCCACCCACCAAAGTAGCCTTTCAAACCTATCTCAAGCCTCTGCCATTGCAGGGCCTGTGCGCGCAGTGTTACTGCCACTGTGACGTGGCACCTAAAGTGTGTGCCATGTCCGTGACCCCCCTTTTACTGCATGTCAGTCACCCCTAAGGTAGGCCCTAGCTAGCCCTATGGGCAGGGTGCATTGTAGGTAAAAGATAGGACATGTACCTTAAGTGTGTGACATGTCCTGGTAGTGACAAACAGCCATTTTGTTTCGCACTACTGTGGGGCTGCCCTCCCATAGGAATGCATTGGGGATTCCCTGATAAGTGTTTCAGTGGTAATTCCGGATATGAGAGGCGCAGCATGGTCAAGTTTGGTATATATGGAATAGTGATAATAAATGCTGCGCAATGGTGTGCGCAGATTTATTATGACCATTTTAGAAATGCCACTTTTAGAAGTTGGCATTTCTGTGTGCTATGTGTCTGCCTGCCTGATGTGAATTGCATGTCTGGCTTGTGAGTGACAGGGGCTGGGAGGTGTGTGTGGCTCCAGGAGGGGCAGGGTGAGTCAGCGCTAGGCTGAATGGGACACCTGGGCTGAGAGTAGTGGGCGTTGAAATCCCCTGACTCTGAATAGGACTGTGCCCAGGCTGTACAATGCTGGCTCCGCCCCCTGTGGTGTGTCTGATCACTGAGCCCCCACCTGACAAAGGGGAGAGGAGCTGGGCAAAACAAAGTGCTCCAAATCCCCCCTAAACCAGTTCTGACTGGTATCCCGAGACCCTGTGCTGTGACACAAAGGGATTTGCTAATATAAATATAGGGGCTGTGACCCCATGAAAATGTTCAGTTCTGGTGTGCTGTTCCTGACAGGGGGGGGGCGTGCTGCTGCTGGGGCCCAGGAGGAACAGCCATGGGGGCTTGCCTCCCTGCTGGAGGGCCCTGTGTGCTGGCCTCCCTGGGCCCAAATATGCCCCCCTAAAAAACCTTAAGGACTTATTTCTGCCTGCTGGATTCCTTGAGGGAAATCAAGCGCCTCGTGAGCGCTATATTTAAATTACATGCAGGGAGAAGAGGAGCATGTTTGCCTTGACCGCAGCACTGTGCTGCACATCATGGAGAGGGAATCCCCGGCGTAGGGATTCCCCCGTGCTCAGACGGGAGGCGGGAGCCCACCCCGCATTCTTTTTGTATCGAGCGGGATCCCACCCCGCTTATGGGTTTAGAAACGCGGGTGCCCACCCCGCTTTTGCGTATTTACTTAGCGGGAGCCCACCCCGCATTGCCCAAAGACAGAATCACCGCCGCGGCCCGAGCCGACTAAAGGAATCTCTTCCGGGCCGCTGCCCAGCGCGACCCGGAAGGCAGGCAAGGCTGTGCTGTCCGGGGGCGGGGCTTCCAAGACGGAAGGGAAGCCCCGCGAGTGAAGAGGCCGGCAGGAGTGGTGACGCGGGGCTCCCATGCGTGAGGGAGAGCCCCGCGGTGGCGGCCAAAGAAAAGAGAAGTCCCGGGTCCCAGGAGGGGGCCCGTGTGAAGTGCGGGAGACGGAGCCCCGCGTGTTGCTGCGCCGCAGAGACCGGGAGAAGTGAGGCCGGTCCCGCAGCAGAGAGGAGAGCCCTGCCTTCCCGCCCAGCACCGAGAGCGGCACCAGTGAGTCCCGGTGAGTGGAGCTGGGGGGAGGGGGTATGTCGAGGCACCTTATCGGTGCCTGCCCCCATTGTGCTTCCCTAAGTCACCGTGTCTGTGCCTGAGCGGCCCCGCCGGAGAGCGGGCCGCTCCCACGTTGATGGGCATGTTTGTTTTAGAGCCTGCGTGGCTCCAACGGGTGGCATGTTTGTTTTAGAGCCTGCGTGGCTCCAACGTGTGGCATGTTTGTTTTAGAGCCTGCGTGGCTCCAACGATGGGCATATTTGTGTTAAAAGGGCCCAGTGGGGCCCACGCTTTCCCCCCTTTGTGTGGCCATTTTCCCTACAGCTGCCCCGCTCGCTAGAGGGCAGCTGCAACGTCGAGGGGATAATTCCAGGCCAGAGATCCCAGTGGGGGTCCCCAGATCGGAGCGCATTGTCGGTGCTCGTGCTCCTGCCTGTGGGCACATTTGTTTTCAGGGCACAGTCGGTGCCAGTGCCCTCATTGGATATTCACAGCAGCCCAGCAATTAGTGGGCAGCTGCTACGTTTAGGCTGGTGCAATGGCGCACTTTTTGCTTTAGCTGCAAGTGGCAGCTTAGCGCCCTGACTTTGCTGGACATTGGGCATTTGAGCCCTGTGAGAAGGCCAGTTGGCCTGGGGGGCAGGTTGGTGACATTGGTAGAGCGCCAGGCTCTACAGGATTGTGTAATGTACTTATGCCTACTCTGAATGTTGCCAAGAATGATTTAGGCCCATTGCGTAATGTGTTTATGCTAATGAGGTTTGGGCCTAATGTGATTTATTGCCTAATGTCCTGTTATGATGTCTTGAGGTAGTGCCTATTTGCGTAATGTGTTTATGCTCATGAGGTTATTGCATAATGTGTTTATGCAGGTGAGGCCCGTTGCGTAATGTGTTTATGCTAATGAGGTTTGGGCCTAATGTGGGTTTATGTCTAATGCTAATAGTATAATGCTTAGGTCATTATAGTACCAGTAGTTACTGGTTGTGTTTTATATTTGCATTTACTTACCTGATCTGATGGTTCTGACCGTGGCCCGATTGGCCTGGTCCTGTAGATAACTCCCCTGTGAATATTGCCCGTGCCAGTTGGCACAGTGTAAATGTGTGATTACGTTTCTAATGTGTTTATGGTAATACAAAGGCTATTTTTTTATATAACCTTGTGTGGAGTTCCTTTTGTAGTGTGCCTAGTGTGTTGCTGCTGTGTGTGTGTGTTGCGCTAACGTTTTACACATTGCCTCCGGAATAGGCCTGACTGCTCGTGCCAAGCTACCAAGGGGGTGAGCAGGGGTTATCTTGGGTGTGTAACTCCCTTGCCCTGACTAGAGTGGTGGTTTCTGCCTGGCTTTGGCGCAAGCCTTAGCCAACCAGAAATCCCATTTCTAACAAGCACTCTAGCATTTTTCCGCTCTCTATCTCACCATTCCTACCCCTGATTAGGAGGGACTCTATCCAAGTAAGAGTCAAGCTCTGGATCCTTGCAATCTAGTCCATACAGATCCAGGAGGTGAACAGCATAAACAATCAAGATGCAGCAAACAAGCGCAAGAACAAAGCTCCTAAAGTCTGACCAGGCATCAGGCAGAGCATGGGGGGTAAAGCATTCCTTAAAAACTACTAGAAAAGTGCAGTGTCCACATCAGCAAGAGCAAACAGGCAAGTAAGAGCAATCCTGCATTTGAGAAAGCAACCTCACAGCGAAGGGGAAACTGACAAATTTACTCCTCAGTTCATCAATATGAGCCTATCCATCTCTATTGGGGGAATGACATCTCTAACTGCACTTACCTCGTCTCTCCCGCTCAATATGGAAGCACCGTCTAACATCAAAACCCCCATTGGAGAAGAAAATAGAGAGCAAAAGAGGTCTTATGGACACGGCTCCGAATCAAATCTGGAGATATTGCAGCAATTTCAGGACAATCTGCTACGGACCCCTAAATTGAAATCACATTTGCATCCGTAAGCCAGGAGATGATCAATTTAAGTGTGGGGGACCCTATTGCTAAACCTGTCCCTCTTGGCCAATCAAGACCAGAGGTCAAATGGACCCAGCATACTTAAACATCTTATTTCATGCTAAGGTGTACAACGTCAATCCTATTTATCAGTTACTGACTACCCTGGTCTCAACAACACCTGGGTGAGATCACCCAACTAGAAATATATGGAGCGGGCAGAAGTTTGATAAGCCAATCAATACAATCAAACAAATCAGTAAACACATGAAGACAAAAATCTAGATGCCACTCTAAAGCAAGTTGGTACCCCAAGCTCATAGCCTGATAACAAATGGGAGGCGTTGAATAATACTGTTATGCCTGAATTCTCAACAAGGAGAAACCAATTGAGGAAAAAGATTCTTGTGAAGCAGCTAAGAGCACAAGTGTAATTAAAAGAGGATATAGTGAAAAAAAGAAGAACTTTGAAACTGCAAATAGCAGCATAGTGAAAGTTCATAAATCAAATCAAAGCAAGGCAAAAAACCTGGTCACGACTAAGACATCTGGATTTTGCAAGCCTCGGTTGCTCTGAGAGTGAAAAAGGACCCTTGCGGCGTATTGAGGAAAAATCAGACCTTTAGCAGGGACCTTAAATTCTATTACAGCGCTACTGACCCAGGTGGCGGAGGCCTTGAATATGCAATCCCTTACAATGAATGCCCAAACAGACATTCTTTTGAAAACAGCAGCTCAATTATAAGAATTAGACAGCAGACTGATGGTGGCAATACCAGCAGCCAATACCTGCCGTGGTAGAAATTACTGAGAGATTGTTTCTGTAGTGACATCATCGAAAAACTGGGGACACAACAAAGCATATTACACACTGTAATATCAGAATGGATGAAGATCGAAAGGGATCTCAGGAGACATGTAACAAACATAGAGAAGGAATTAAATAATCATACTTGTTAAGGAACTTTGGAAGAAAGTGATATTTGGCCCCAAAACAATCAACCAAATATTCCATCTGGAGAAGAGATAATAAATTATTCATCAAACAGGAATTAGGCAAAAATTATGAACATCCCACTTCGCTCATCAAGAACAAATCTTCACCATGATGAAAAATCACAATGGGAACAGGGGAAAGTTTTGCCCATGGAGCATCCGGTGAAGGAACATGAAGATAAGAACCTGGAAGGGACCACATGTTGTAGGGTGATAAAGTACAACCAAGCCTCTTTAGGAAAAACAAAAAATACTTAAGAAACTCTTCAAAAATAACAAGAGTGTGGTGTTCTGCATATTGTATTTCTGCGTTCCCCTCTGTTGTACTTTTTATGGTATGGAATGTTAGGTTTGTTCTGTGCCTCTATCAAGTGTACTGCTGTATTAGAATGTAGTGGAACAGTGGATTAGAACTCTCTCTTCAGTTGGTGCTGATCCTCTGGGCCCATTAGACCCTTGTACCTTTCTGCAATAAAGCACTAGTAAAACTTCCTTTGTCGTGGACCACATCCTTTCAATTTGGCGACAAGCATGGGATCTGGAGCTGATCTACCTGGCAAGTGCTTTAGCAATCAAGTCCTACGTTCATACGGTACTGTGTTTTTCTTTTACTCCCCAACGGGCCCAGGGATTGGTTTTTTTTTCCCCTCGATCGCCTATTTGCCACTGGTGCCTGCTCATCTCTACTGCCCCGTGTCATTTACAAGGACTACTGGCTTTTCACTGCGTTCACGTCCGCTCCTAATATTACGGACTGCAACCTCCGTTGGCTGCTCGCGCCAGCGTTTTTTCATTTGAACTTCTGCGCGAGCAGTTACTCGAGCGCTTCCACGCAGTACCACGCTTACCTCTTGGCTGCTCCCGCTGACTGAAACACGGACCTACGTCACAAACCTTTGTTTCCATGGTGACGCATTGTTTAACTCCTTGCAGTGACGCCTACTCTTCCTTCTCTGGCTGTGCGCCCAGCCGTGGGATACAGCTCCGGCTTTACTCCTCCTCTTTCCTGCGCTGTCTCCTGGCTATACCGTCAAGCTGTCTCAAGCCTCAAATGTCTCCATCATGACGTCCTAGCTCCATCGACCGTGGGAGTTCGCTCCGGTCTTCCTTTTCCTGCCACGTCGTAGCGTCATTTCCTACGTGCCTGCTTTCAACCACTAGCCCGCTAACTTCTTTCCTGAGCTTGTGGATTCAGTGATCCACACACTTTTTCCTGTGCGTGCGCACGTTTATTAAGCGACTAACAGTTGACACTATAACTTTGGTGCTGTAATAGTGTATTCCGTGACTCTCTCACCTGCTTCTCCAGCGCTTGTGGACTCAGTGATCCACACACTTGTTACTATGTACCTGCACGCTTGTTGAACTTTCTACAGCTAACTCCATTTCAGTATATGTGAATTACTTGCTGTTCATTTATTCACACTTTTGAACTAAGTGTACTCTTTCTCACTCTTTTTACATTAGCTCTACAGCTTCCTGCTCCTTCTTCCCATATATTTTTTCTTTTTCTCTTTCTTCTCTCTTTTCTTTGCTGTTCCTCCTTTCACCACTAGAACCATTTATTGCTGCACCATGCAATCTGTTACACCTCCTAGTTACTTTCTGCAAGATCCTGGTGAACCACCGCTAAAATGGCGGTTATGGTTTAGATCTTTTAACGCATATTTGGGGGCAATCGATGGTATGAAATTTAACAACTTGGTTGTGCATAAACACAAATTTTTCACTCGTGTTCCAAATCCCAATGAATCCATTGACACTTACGTCACTGCTTTGAAAGTTTTAGCTAGTTACTGTGATTTTGAAGATTTTACCCCCAGCTAATAAGAAATCAAATTGTTTGCATATGCTACTCTAAGAAAATTCAACAGACACTACTGTCTTGTAAGAATCCTTCTTTAGATGAAACCATTGACATCGCTAAAAATATTGAACGCTCCGAATTGGATTCCAAGCAGCTGGAGTCTAATACTACCTCTATTGTCGCTGCTACCAATTCCCAGAGTAGCATTCTACGTCCTTCCAGTGATGTCAAGCCTAAAAGAGGTAAAGACCTGCCTGACAAAAGTATTAAGAGTATAGCTCCTGCACTGAATTTTTCTGGTTTCCAGTGTTTTAGGTGTGGCTCACCCTCCCACCTTTCCAATTACAAGAATTGTCCCGCTATTGCTCAAGAGTGCTGGAGGTGTAAGAAAACTGGCCATTTTGGAAAAGTCTGTAGGGGTGGCAAACGTTTCCCCACCAGAAGTGTACAAGAGCATGCAACCACCGAAGATTCGGATAATTTTGAAAAAAGAGTGGAAGAACTATCTCTTTCTGTTGTTTTGGTTGAGTTTTTGGAAATTAATAACGTACATACAGAAAAGAAATATGGGGACCCTTTTGTTCAAGTGTCTATCCAGGGTCATGATATTTCTTTACTCATTGACTCTGGGGCTAGAATCACCATCATTTCTATCGATAAGTACAAACAAACCTGTCCACACATGGTCTTGTTACCCCCTGATGTCATCACCACTGCTGTTGAAGGTAGCAAAATTGACCTTGCAGGTTATTTTTGGGCCGACATCTCGTTCCAAGACAAAACTATCCATGGTAAAGTCTACGTAGCCCTTAACGGTATCAACGTTTTAGGGTGGTGCCATCAAGCAGAATTTGGGATGATTATTAGGCCAGGTCAAAAGAATCCAGTTTCTCTAGTAAATTCTGTTTCTGACTGTAACCAATGGGGAAAAAAATTTGAACTAATTATTGAGAATAAAATTGGCAAAATCAAAGACTTTACTCATTCCATCAAGATCAAAGAGAGCATACCTCCTGTTAAACACAAACTAAGGAATGTCCCTCACAGTGTAAGGAACGACCTCACCGTTATGTTAAACAAAATGCTCAATGATGGTATAATTGAACGTGTTGATGCCACCCTCTGGTTGTCTCCCATTGTTTTGGCCAAAAAGAGGTCTGGGGAACTCGGTCTATGTGTTGACCTAAGACCACTCAACAAGGCCATCTGGGTGGAGAATTTTCCATTACCACGCATTGATGATTTGATTACTGTCGTAGGTCGGTCCAAATGGTTTTCGAAGCTGGATTTGCGTTCGGCTTACCATCAGGTAGTTCTAGATGAACAATCTCACCACTTAACAGCCTTTGTAACACCTGATGGTACATTCCAATTTTGTTGCATGCCATTTGGACTGGCCTCGGCAGCATCTGTTTTTCAGAAAGTAATGACCAGAATGTTTCAGAATGTTCCAAACGTTGTAATTTTCTAGGATGACATTCTAGTGCATGGGTACTCACAAACTTTCTCTCGGGGGCCAAATTTAGAGTGTGGTTTGTGGCCAAGGGCCGCACCGGTGGGGGCGGGGTCAGTGGGGGAGGGGGGCGGGGCTAGGGCAAGAAAAAAAACTGACCATGAGGTTGAACACAGGCCCCTGCAGCGGACGCATTCGTCCACTGAGCGACCAGACCCGGCATACACACATCTATCTATCTATCTATCTATCTATATCCATCTCTATCTTTCTCTATCTCTATCTCTCTCTATCTAGCTATCTCTATCTCTCTCTAGCTACCTCTAGCTACCTCTCTCTCTATCGGTCTCTAGCTATCTCTCTCTCTAGCTATCTCTATCTCTCTCTCTATGTCTCTATCTCTCTCTCTATGTCTCTATCTCTATCTTCTATGTCTCTCTATCCCTGTCTCTATCTGTCTGTCCCTGTCTCTATCTGTTTGTCCCTGTCCCGGTCTGTCCCTGTCTCGGTCTGTCCCTGTCTCGGTCTGTCCCTGTCTCGGTCTGTCCCTGTCTCGGTCTGTCCCTGTCTCGGTCTGTCCCTGTCTCGGTCTGTCCCTGTCTCTGTCTGTCCCTGTCTCTGTCTGTCCCGGTCTCTGTCTGTCCCGGTCTCTGTCTGTCCCGGTCTCGGTCTGTCCCGGTCTCGGTCTGTCCCGGTCTCGGTCTGTCCCGGTCTCTGTCTGTCCCGGTCTCTGTCTGTCCCGGTCTCTGTCTGTCCCGGTCTCTGTCTGTCCCGGTCTCTGTCCCTGTCTGTCCCTGTCCCTGTCTGTCCCTGTCTGTCCCTGTCTCTGTCTGTCCCGGTCTGTCCCTGTCTCTGTCTGTCCCGGTCTCTGTCCCTGTCTGTCCCTGTCCCTGTCTCTGTCTGTCCCTGTCTCTGTCTGTCCCTGTCTGTCCCTGTCTCTATCTGTCCCTGTCTCTGTCTGTCCCTGTCTCTGTCTGTCCCTGTCTCTGTCTGTCCCTGTCTCTGTCTGTCCCTGTCTCTGTCTGTCCCTGTCTCTGTCTGTCCCTGCCTCTATCTGTCCCTGCCTCTATCTGTCCCTGCCTCTATCTGTCCCTGTCTCTATCTGTCCCTGTCTCTATCTGTCCCTGTCTCTATCTGTCCCTGTCTCTATCTGTCCCTGTCTCTGTCTGTCCCTGTCTCTATCTGTCCCTGTCTCCGTCTGTCCCTATCTGTGTCTGTCCCTGTCTGTCTGTCCCTGTCTGTCTGTCCCTGTCTGTCTGTCTGTCCCTGTCTGTCTGTCTGTCCCTGTCTGTCTGTCCCTGTCTGTCTGTCCCTGTCTGTCTGTCCCTGTCTGTCTGTCCCTGTCTGTCTGTCCCCGTCTCTGTCTGTCCCCGTCTCTGTCTGTCCCCGTCTGTCCCCGTCTCGGTCTGTCCCCGTCTCGGTCTGTCCCCGTCTCGGTCTGTCCCCGTCTCGGTCTGTCCCCGTCTCTATATGTCCCTGTCTCTATATGTCTGTCCCTGTTTGTCCCCGTCTCTGTCTCTATCTGTCCCTGTCTCGGTCTGTCCCTGTCTCGGTCTGTCCCTGTCTCGGTCTGTCCCTGTCTCGGTCGGTCTCGGTGTGTCCCGGTCTCGGTCTGTCCCTGTCTCGGTCTGTCCCTGTCCCGGTCTGTCCCTGTCTCGGTCTGTCCCTGTCCCGGTCTGTCCCTGTCCTGGTCTGTCCCTGTCTGTCCCTGTCTCGGTCTGTCCCGGTCTCTATCTGTCTGTCCCTGTCTGTCTGTCCCTATCTGTCTGTCTCGGTCTGTCCCTGTCTCTATCTGTCTGTCCCTGTCTCTATCTGTCTGTCCCTGTCTCTATCTGTCTCTGTCTCTATCTGTCTGTCCCTGTCCCGGTCTGTCCCTGTCCCGGTCTGTCCCTGTCCCGGTCTGTCCCTGTCCCGGTCTGTCCCTGTCTGTCCCTGTCCCGGTCTGTCCCTGTCCCGGTCTGTCCCTGTCTCGGTCTGTCCCTGTTTCTATCCGTCTGTCCCTGTCTCTATCTGTCTGTCCCTGTCTCTGTCTGTCCCTGTCTCTGTCTGTCTGTCCCTCTCTGTCTGTCCCTGTCTGTTCCTGTCTCTGTCTGTCCCTGTCTCTGTCTGTCCCTGTCTCTGTCCGTCCCTGTCTCTGTCCGTCCCTGTCTTGGTCTGTCCCCGTCTCCATCTATCGGTCTGTCCCTGTCTCTGTCGGTCTGTCCCTGTCTGTCCCCGTCTCTGTCCCCGTCTCTGCCTGTCCCCGTCTCTGCCTGTCCCCGTCTCTATCTGTCCCCGTCTCTGTCTGTCCCCGTCTCTATCTGTCTGTCCCTGTCTCTATCTGTCTGTCCCTGTCTCTGTCTGTCCCTGTGTCTGTCTGTCCCTGTGTCTGTCTGTCCCTGTGTCTGTCCCTGTGTCTGTCCCTGTCTCTATCTGTCTGTCCCTGTCTCTGTCTGTCCCCGTCTCTGTCTGTCCCCGTCTCTGTCTGTCCCCGTCTCTGTCTGTCCCCGTCTCTGTCTGTCCCCGTCTCTGTCTGTCCCTGTGTCTGTCTGTCCCTGTCTGTCTGTCCCTGTCTGTCTGTCTCGGTCTGTCCCTGTCTCGGTCTGTCCCTGTCTCGGTCTGTCCCTGTCTCGGTCTGTCTGTCCCCGTCTGTCTGTCCCCGTCTGTCTGTCCCCGTCTGTCTGTCCCCGTCTGTCTGTCCCCGTCTGTCTGTCCCCGTCTCTGTCTGTCCCCGTCTCTGTCTGTCCCCGTCTCTGTCTGTCCCCGTCTCTATATGTCTGTCCCTGTGTGTCCCTGTCTCTATATGTCTGTCCCCGTTTGTCCCTGTCTCTATATGTCTGTCCCTGTCTCGGTCTGTCCCTGTCTCGGTCTGTCCCTGTCCCGGTCTGTCCCTGTCCCGGTCTGTCCCTGTCCCGGTCTGTCCCTGTCCCGGTCTGTCCCTGTCCCGGTCTGTCCCTGTCCCGGTCTGTCCCTGTCTCCATCTGTCTGTCCCTGTCTCCATCTGTCTGTCCCTGTCTCCATCTGTCTGTCCCTGTCTCCATCTGTCTGTCCCTGTCTCCATCTGTCTGTCCCTGTCTCCATCTGTCTGTCCCTGTCTCCGTCTGTCTGTCCCTGTCTCCGTCTGTCTGTCCCTGTCTCCGTCTGTCTGTCCCTGTCTCCGTCTGTCTGTCCCCGTCTGTCCATGTCTCCGTCTGTCCATGTCTCTGTCTGTCCATGTCTCTGTCTGTCCATGTCTCTGTCTGTCCATGTCTCTGTCTGTCCATGTCTCTGTCTGTCCATGTCTCTGTCTGTCCATGTCTCTGTCTGTCCCTGTCTCTCGGTCTGTCCCTGTCTCTCGGTCTGTCCCTGTCTCTCGGTCTGTCCCTGTCTCTCGGTCTGTCCTGTCTCTCGGTCTGTCCTGTCTCTCGGTCTGTCCTGTCTCTCGGTCTGTCCTGTCTCTCGGTCTGTCCTGTCTCTCGGTCTGTCCTGTCTCTCGGTCTGTCCCTGTCTCTCCGTCTGTCCCTGTCTCTCCGTCTGTCCCTGTCTCTCCGTCTGTCCCTGTCTCTCCGTCTGTCCCTGTCTCTATCTGCCTGTCCCTGTCTCTATCTGCCTGTCCCTGTCTCTATCTGCCTGTCCCTGTCTCTATCTGCCTGTCCCTGTCTCTATCTGCCTGTCCCTGTCTCTATCTGCCTGTCCCTGTCTCTATCTGCCTGTCCCTGTCTGTCTCTATCGGTCTGTCCCTGTCTGTCTCTATCGGTCTGTCCCTGTCTGTCTCTATCGGTCTGTCCCTGTCTGTCTCTATCGGTCTGTCTCTATCTGTCTGTCCCTGTCTCTATCTGTCTGTCCCTGTCTCTATCCGTCTGTCCCTGTCTCTATCCGTCTGTCCCTGTCTCTATCCGTCTGTCCCTGTCTCTATCCGTCTGTCCCTGTCTCTATCTGTCTGTCTCTATCTGTCTGTCTCTATCTGTCTGTCTCTATCTGTCTGTCTCTATCTGTCTGTCTCTATCTGTCTGTCTCTGTCTGTCCCTGTCTGTCCCTGTCTCCGTCTGTCCCTGTCTCCGTCTGTCCCTGTCTCCGTCTGTCCCTGTCTCCGTCTGTCCCTGTCTCCGTCTGTCCCTGTCTCCGTCTGTCCCTGTCTCCGTCTGTCCCTGTCTCCGTCTGTCCCTGTCTCCGTCTGTCCCTGTTCCGGTCTGTCCCTGTTCCGGTCTGTCCCTGTTCCGGTCTGTCCCTGTCCCGGTCTGTCCCTGTCCCGGTCTGTCCCTGTCCCGGTCTGTCCCTGTCTCTGTCTGTCCCTGTCTCTGTCTGTCCCTGTCTGTCCCTGTCTCCATCTGTCTGTCCCTGTCTCCGTCTGTCTGTCCCTGTCTCCGTCTGTCTGTCCCTGTCTCCGTCTGTCTGTCCCTGTCTCCGTCTGTCTGTCCCTGTCTGTCTGTCCCTGTCTGTCTGTCTGTCCCCGTCGGTCTGTATGTCTCTGTCTGTCCATGTCTCTGTCTGTCCATGTCTCTGTCTGTCCATGTCTCTGTCTGTCCATGTCTCTGTCTGTCCCTGTCTCTGTCTGTCCCTGTCTCTCTGTCTGTCCTGTCTCTCGGTCTGTCCTGTCTCTCGGTCTGTCCTGTCTCTCGGTCTGTCCTGTCTCTCGGTCTGTCCTGTCTCTCGGTCTGTCCTGTCTCTCGGTCTGTCCCTGTCTCTCGGTCTGTCCCTGTCTCTCTGTCTGTCCCTGTCTCTCTGTCTGTCCCTGTCTCTCTGTCTGTCCCTGTCTCTATCTGCCTGTCCCTGTCTCTATCTGCCTGTCCCTGTCTCTATCTGCCTGTCCCTGTCTCTATCTGCCTGTCCCTGTCTCTATCTGCCTGTCTCTGTCTCTATCTGCCTGTCCCTGTCTCTATCTGCCTGTCCCTGTCTCTATCTGTCTGTCCCTGTCTCTATCCGTCTGTCCCTGTCTCTATCCGTCTGTCCCTGTCTCTATCCGTCTGTCCCTGTCTCTATCCGTCTATCTCTATCTGTCTGTCTCTGTCTCTATCTGTCTGTCTCTGTCTCTATCTGTCTGTCTCTGTCTCTATCTGTCTGTCTCTGTCTCTATCTGTCTGTCTCTGTCTGTCTGTCTCTGTCCCTGTCTCTGTCTGTCCATGTCTGTCTGTCCCCGTCTGTCCCTGTCTCCGTCTGTCCCTGTCTCCGTCTGTCCCTGTCTCCGTCTGTCCCTGTCTCCGTCTGTCCCTGTCTCCGTCTGTCCCTGTCTCTGTCTGTCCCTGTCTGTCTGTCCCTGTCTGTCCCTGTCTCTGCCTGTCCCTGTCTGTCCCTGTCTCTGTCTGTCCCTGTCTCTCCCTGTCTCTGTCTGTCCCTGTCTCTATCTGTCCCTGTCTCTGTCTGTCCCTGTCTCTGTCTGTCCCTGTCTCTGTCTGTCCCTGTCTCTGTCTGTCCCTGTCTCTGTCTGTCTCTATCTGTCCCTGTCTCTATCTGTCCCTGTCTCTCTCCGTCTGTCCCTGTCTCTCTCTGTCTGTCCCTGTCTCTCTCTGTCTGTCCCTGTCTCTATCTGCCTGTCCCTGTCTCTATCTGCCTGTCCCTGTCTCTATCTGCCTGTCCCTGTCTCTATCTGCCTGTCCCTGTCTCTATCTGCCTGTCCCTGTCTCTGTCTCTATCGGTCTGTCCCTGTCTCTGTCTCTATCGGTCTGTCCCTGTCTCTATCTGTCTGTCCCTATCTGTCTGTCCCTGTCTCTATCTGTCTGTCCCTGTCTGTCTGTCCCTGATTCTGTCTGTCCCTGATTCTGTCTGTCCCTGATTCTGACTGTCCCTGTCTCCGTCTGTCCCTGTCTCTATCTGTCTGTCTCTATCTGTCTGTCCCTATCTGTATCTGTCTGTCTCTATCTGTCTGTCTCCGTCTGTCCCTGTCTCCGTCTGTCCCTGTCTCCATCTGTCCCTGTCTCCGTCTGTCCCTGTCTCCGTCTGTCCCTGTCTCCGTCTGTCCCTGTCTCCGTCTGTCCCTGTCTCTGTCTGTCCCTGTCTCTATCTGTCTGTCCCTGTCTCTATCTGTCTGTCCCTGTCTCTATCTGTCTGTCCCTGTCTCTATCTGTCTGTCCCTGTCTCTATCGGTCTGTCCCTGTCTCTATCTGTCTGTCCCTGTCTCTATCTGTCTGTCCCTGTCTCTATCTGTCTGTCCCTGTCTCTATCTGTCTGTCCCTGTCTGCGTCTGTCCCTGTCTCCGTCTGTCCCTGTCTCTGTCTGTCCCTGTCTCTGTCTGTCTCTGTCTGTCGCTATCTGTCTGTCCCTGTCTGTCTGTCTGTCCCTGTCTATCTGTCTGTCCCTGTCTCTATCTGTCTGTCCCTGTCTCTATCTGTCTGTCCCTGTCTGTCCATGTCTCTGTCTGTCCATGTCTCTGTCTGTCCATGTCTGTCTGTCCCTGTCTCCGTCTGTCCCTGTCTCCGTCTGTCCCTGTCTCCGTCTGTCCCTGTCTCCGTCTGTCCCTGTCTCCGTCTGTCCCTGTCTCCGTCTGTCCCCGTCTCCGTCTGTCCCCGTCTCCGTCTGTCCCCGTCTCCGTCTGTCCCCGTCTCCGTCTGTCCCCGTCTCCGTCTGTCCCCGTCTCCGTCTGTCCCCGTCTCCGTCTCCCCCCGTCTCCGTCTGTCCCCGTCTCCGTCTGTCCCCGTCTGTCCCTGTCTGTCCCTGTCTCTATATGTCTGTCCCTGTCTCTATATATCTGTCCCTGTTTGTCCCTGTCTTGGTCTCTATCTGTCGGTCTGTCCCTGTCTCGGTCTGTCCCTGTCTCGGTCTGTCCCTGTCTCGGTCTGTCCCTGGCTCGGTCTGTCCCTGTCTCGGTCTGTCCCTGTCTGTCCCTGTCCCTGTCTATCCCTGTCCCTGTCTATCCCTGTCTGTCCCTGTCTCTATCTGTCCCTGTCTGTCCCTGTCTGTCCCTGTCTCTGTCTGTCCCTGTCTGTCCCTGTCTGTCCCTGTCCCTGTCTGTCCCTGTCTCTGCGTGTCCCTGTCTCTGTCTGTCCCTGTCTCGGTCAGTCCCTGTCTCGGTCTGTCCCTGTCTCTCTGTCTGTCCCTGTCTCTCTGTCTGTCCCTGTCTCTCTCCTGTCTCGGTCTGTCCCTGTCTGTCTGTCTGTCCCTGTCTGTCTGTCTGTCCCTGTCTGTCTGTCTGTCCCTGTCTGTCTGTCTGTCCCTGTCTGTCCCTGTCTCTCTGTCTGTCCCTGTCTGTCTGTCCTGTCTCTCTGTCTGTCCCTGTCTCTGTCTGTCCCGGTCTCTGTCTGTCCCTGTCTCTGTCTGTCCCTGTCTGTCTGTCCCTGTCTGTCTGTCCCTGTCTGTCTGTCCCTGTCTGTCTGTCTGTCCCTGATTCTCTCTGTCCCTGATTGTCTGTCCCTGATTCTCTGTCCCTGATTCTGTCTGTCCCTGATTCTGTCTGTCCCTGATTCTGTCTGTCCCTGTCTCTATCTGTCCCTGTCTCTATCTGTCCCTGTCTCTATCTGTCCCTATCTGTCTGTCTCTGTCTCTATCTGTCTGTCTCTGTCTGTCTCTGTCTGTCTCTATCTGTCTGTCCCTGTCTCTATCTGTCCATGTCTCTGTCTGTCCATGTCTGTCTGTCCATGTCTCTGTCTGTCCCTGTCTCTGTCTGTCCCTGTCTCGGTCTGTCCCTGTCCCTGTCCCGGTCTGTCCCTGTCTCTGTCTGTCCCTGTCTGTCCCTGTCCCTGTCTGGCTCTCTTGTCTGTCCCTGTCTCTTGTCTGTCCCTGTCTCTTGTCTGTCCCTGTCTCTTGTCTGTCCCTGTCTCGGTCTGTCCCTGTCTCGGTCTGTCCCTGTCTCGGTCTGTCCCTGTCTCTATCTGTCCCTGTCTCTATCTGTCTGTCCCTGTCTCTATCTGTCTGTCCCTGTCTGTCCGTCCCTGATTCTGTCTGTCCCTGTCTCTATCTGTCTGTCTCTGTCTGTCTCTATCTGTCTGTCCCTGTCTCTATCTGTCTGTCTCTATCTGTCTGTCCCTGTCTCTATCTGTCTGTCCATGTCTGTCTGTCCCTGTCTCGGTCTGTCCCTGTCTCGGTCTGTCCCTGTCTCGGTCTGTCCCTGTCTCGGTCTGTCCCTGTCTGTCCCTGTCTCTGTCTGTCCCTGTCTCTGTCTGTCCCTGTCTGTCCCTGTCCCTGTCTGTCCCTGTCTCTCCCTGTCTCTTGTCTGTCCCTGTCTCTTGTCTGTCCCTGTCTCTTGTCTGTCCCTGTCTGTCTGTCCCTGTCTCTTGTCTGTCCCTGTCTCTTGTCTGTCCCTGTCTCTTGTCTGTCCCTGTCTCTTGTCTGTCCCTGTCTCTTGTCTGTCCCTGTCTCTTGTCTGTCCCTGTCTCTTGTCTGTCCCTGTCTCTTGTCTGTCCCTGTCTCTTGTCTGTCCCTGTCTCTTGTCTGTCCCTGTCTCTTGTCTGTCCCTGTCTCTTGTCTGTCCCTGTCTCTTGTCTGTCCCTGTCTCTTGTCTGTCCCTGTCTCTTGTCTGTCCCTGTCTCTTGTCTGTCCCTGTCTCGGTCTGTCCCTGTCTCGGTCTGTCCCTGTCTCGGTCTGTCCCTGTCTCTATCTGTCTGTCCCTGTCTCTATCTGTCTGTCCCTGTCTGTCCGTCCCTGATTCTGTCTGTCCCTGTCTCTATCTGTCTGTCTCTGTCTGTCTCTATCTGTCTGTCCCTGTCTCTATCTGTCTGTCTCTGTCTGTCCATGTCTCTGTCTGTCCATGTCTGTCTGTCCATGTCTGTCTGTCCCTGTCTCTGTCTGTCCCTGTCTCGGTCTGTCCCTGTCTCTGTCTGTCCCTGTCTCTGTCTGTCCCTGTCTCTGTCTGTCCCTGTCTCTGTCTGTCCCTGTCTCTGTCTGTCCCTGTCTCTATCTGTCTGTCTCTGTCTCTGTCTGTCTCTGTCCCTGTCTCTGTCTGTCCCTGTCTGTCTCTGTCTCTATCTGTCTGTCTCTGTCTGTCTCTGTCTCTATCTGTCTGTCTCTGTCTGTCTCTATCTGTCTGTCTCTGTCTGTCTCTATCTGTCTATCTCTGTCCCTGTCTCTATCTCTGTCCCTGTCTGTCCCTGTCTCTGTCCGTCTGTCCCGGTCTCTGTCCCTGTCTGTCCCTGTCTGTCCCTGTCTCTGTCCCTGTCTGTCCCTGTCTCTGTCCCTGTCTCTGTCTGTCCCTGTCCCTGTCTCTATCTGTCCCTGTCCCTGTCTCTATCTGTATCTGTCCCTGTCTCTATCTGTCCCTGTCTCTATCTGTCCCTGTCTCTATCTGTCCCTGTCTCTATCTGTCCCTGTCTCTATCTGTCCCTGTCTCTATCTGTCCCTGTCTCTATCTGTCCCTGTCTCTATCTGTCCCTGTCTCTGTTTCTGACTCCATCTGTCTCTCTGACTCCATCTGTCTCTCTGACTCCATCTGTCTCTCTGACTCCATCGGTCTCTCTGACTCCATCGGTCTCTCTGACTCCATCGGTCTCTCTGACTCCATCGGTCTCTCTGACTCCATCGGTCTCTCTGACTCCATCGGTCTCTCTGACTCCATCGGTCTCTCTGACTCCATCGGTCTCTCTGACTCCATCGGTCTCTCTGACTCCATCGGTCTCTCTGACTCCATCGGTCTCTGCGCCTCCATCGGTCTCTGCGCCTCCATCGGTCTCTGCGCCTCCATCGGTCTCTGCGCCTCCATCGGTCTCTGCGCCTCCATCGGTCTCTGCGCCTCCATCGGTCTCTGCGCCTCCATCGGTCTCTGCGCCTCCATCGGTCTCTGCGCCTCCATCGGTCTCTGCGCCTCCATCGGTCTCTGCGCCTCCATCGGTCTCTGCGCCTCCATCGGTCTCTGCGCCTCCATCGGTCTCTGCGCCTCCATCGGTCTCTGCGCCTCCATCTGTCTCTGCGCCTCCATCTGTCTCTGCGCCTCCATCTGTCTCTGCGCCTCCATCTGTCTCTGCGCCTCCATCTGTCTCTGCGCCTCCATCTGTCTCTGCGCCTCCATCTGTCTCTGCGCCTCTATCTGTCTTTGTCCAAACTAGGAAGCTTCCCAAAAGGCCCTTTTAAAAGTCAGCTGTGAAAGCGCTTACAGCTGACTTTTAAAGGGCCTTTTGTGAAGCTTTCCGAAGGTGCCCTGACGTCACAGGGGCCGGCAGTAAACACAGAAGGTGGCCGCAGGAGCATACGTAGTGAATACCTATTTAATACGTATTCACTACGTATGCTCCTGCGGTCATCTGTGTTTACTGCGGGCCGTGGAAACTGCAAGGCAAGGTCCGTGGGCCGCCAATGAAGGCCTGCCGGGCCGCTGGCGGCCCGCGGGCCGTACTATGAGTACCAGTGTTCTAGTGCATACCGATACACAGGTTGAACACAATCAAGTGTTGGAACTAGTTTTGCAAACTCTTCAGAGTAATGGTGTGACTTTAAGGGAAGATAAATGTATCTTTTCTGTAAATGAAATCGAATGTTTAGGTCATGTTCTTACCAAGGATGGAGTCAAACCCAAACCCAGTATCATTGAGGGTATCGTCAATGCACCACATCCGGTGGATAAAGACCAATTACGTTCTTTTCTGGGTTTATGTGAATGTTATTCTAAATTCATTAAGAATGTTTCCAGCCTCACCGAATGTTTTAGGAATCTTTTTTAAAAAGTCTCAAAATTTATTTGGACGGCCACTTGTCAAGAACATTTTGTCCAAATTAAAGAGTGCATTTTGTCTGCTCCAGCCCTTCAAGCCTATGTCGAAGGACGTGATACTTTCATTACTGTAGACTCAAGCGCCTTTGGCATGGGCGCTGTGTTATCTCAAATGGATGGCAGCAAGGAAATCACGGTGGATTTTGCTTCAAGGAGAATGAAAGATGTAGAGTTGAGATAGTCTGTCATAGAGAAAGAAATGCTGGCTTGTGTATGGGGCGTTGAAAAGTTCAAGTCCTATGTCTGGGGAAGGAAGTTTTGGTTAAGAACTGACCACAAACCATTAGTTGACATTCTCTCAGGTCTCAAAATTAAAAAAATCGACAGCTAGACTGGCCAGGTTGTCCACTAAACTACTAGAATTCAACTTTTCGGCGCTTTACATTTCCGGTGGAAAGAATGTTAAAGCGGACTTCCTATCCAGGCTTCCTGTTGAAAATACTGAGACACATCCTGAAACTCCTGAAGATATCGAGGAGTGTATTATTGCTAGTGTTGATGATACTGTCATTTGCTCCAACATGGAAGTCTGGCAAGATGCCCTTACCAGTGATGCCACTTTGAAGCAGGTCATTGAGTTTGTTGTCAAAGGTTGGCCCAAGGAGAGAACCTTACCCATTGAGCTACAACCTTATTGTAAAATCGCAGATGAACTCTCTATTGAAAATGACTTATTGGTAAGAGATGGCAAACTTATCCCTCCTCACATTTTCAGGGTCAGGATAATGGAAACTGCCCACTCAGGTCATTTAGGAATGAATGCCACCAAGCGCAGGATCAGGAATGATTTTTGGTGGCCCAGCATGGATCGTGACATTGAATCTATGGTCAGGAATTGTGTGCAGTATTCTTACAGTGATAAGCACCTAACCACTTGCACTCCTGTATCAAAACCAGTCTTGCGTCCAGCCAGAGTTTGACAAAGAGTTGTTGTCGACTTACTTGGCCCTTTTCATGTTTTGCCCAATTGTATGAGATATTTCATTGTTCTAATTGACCATCTTTCTAGATGGGTAAAAGTGAGAGGCGTTTCCGAACCTAATTCAAAATCTGTCATTCGTTTTCTGCAGGATGTTTTTTATAGAGAGGGTCCCGGAGGAATTGTTAACCGACAACGGTGTGCAATTTACTTCCACCTCCATGCAAGACTTTCTTACAAAATTAGGAGTGAAACATCTTCGCACACCTCTCTATCATCCTCAATCCAATGGGAAGGTTGAGAGGTTCAATAGGGTACTGGTTGAATGTGTACAAAGCACCCTCAATAGTAGTGGAGATTGTGAAACTGCTGTGAGGAACATGATTTGGGCATATAGAACCACTCCTCACTCAGTGTCTGGTGTGATTCCGTTAGAGTTAATGAGGGGCAGGAAAGCTTCTTCTTCCCTTTGCCCCTTTTGGAAAATGCAAGCTCTTGAGGGTGATTGTCATGTACTGTCTGAGGCTTCTAGGGCTAAGTTCACCAGTGACAACATTAATCGTATGAACTATGAAAAAGATTGCCTCTCAAGAAAGAGAATGATTAAGTTTGCAGTAGGTGATTTGGTCAGGGTTAAAGATCCTCTGTTACTGCAAAAAGGAAAGTCCAGGTTTAGAGAACCTTGCTACATTGTTGACATTAAAGGCCATGCTGTTTGTCTGGACAGTGGCCAATGGTGGAAATTATCACGCCTGGCCAAGGTAACACAGTGTAATAAGAATTCAAGTCCGTAACTTACGAGTTCCTCTGATGGAAACTTACGCAGAAGTTGTAGGGCAAGAAGACTTCCAAGGAAACCTTGTGATTAGTCATTGTTCCTTTCTTGTTTCTCTTGTTTTCCAATATTTTTTTTTTTTCTTTTCTCGTTTTTTTTCTCCTTTTTAGGTCTCGCCTACGCAGCGCGCATGCGTTGCATAGGAGGAGACCTTTAGAAATCGATTCCGTTTTTCAGGCAAAAACGTGCACACATTGCATTGTTTTGAATGGCAACGCGTGCACGTTTGGCGATTCCCTTGCGGGAGCGAGCTTTGAAACCATCTGTTTGTAATTAACAGATGGTTCCTGCTCGCTCCCGCAAGGGAAACAGGCGCAGGCCCCCCTCCTCTCTCCCCTCCCCCTGCTGCCTCCTCCTCAAACTTGTTTTTTTTACTTTCACCGCGAGGCGCGCGCGCTTGTTTTGGTTTGGTTTTGTGATTTCCTGTTGGTTTCGTTTTATGCATGGAACAAGGTCTCCTTTTTCCTTCCTTCCCAGATTTATTGTGTACTTTGGAACTGGAGTATAAGTGTAGCTTATTAAAAGTTAAACTTTGTTCGTGAATCTCGTTTTAATTTCCCCGTAATTATAACATGCTTCTGTGTGTTTAGCTGCGTTTAAAAATGCATTACTTTTATTAATTAACTAATTTGTTTTCCTTTTATGTGAATCCTGTAAGTATTAAACGTTGTATATTGTGCAACTTTGTAACTGGAGAAACATGTTTGAGTGCCGGCTCCACAGCTTGTGATTTTGGGCAAATAAATTAACTTCCCTTTTTTCTATCAAAAATGAATGTGTCCTCGTGTAATGGTCCTGGTGCTTATGTAAAATGCTCCAATACTTTGTGTCTAGTTCGCTTTATATTAAAATGCAAAAAAAAAAAAACTGCATCTGGCAGTTTGGGAGATCTGTAGAGAGTCCTCACGTGGGTCATCGGGGGCCCGTGCCCAGCCATGCCAAGGCACCTGATCTACCGAGAGCTAATATTAAAACAAAAAAACATAGGCCTGTATTTTTTACTTAATGATAACATGCTTTAATTTGTTTAGCACTGTTAAAAAGTGCATTTATAATATTATGCTGCTTAGTTTTTCCTCAATAATAAGATGCTTTAATATATTTTATTAAACATTGAACAGTGCACACTGCACACTGGCAGCTATGTTTTTTGGAAGCAGTTTAGCATAAACATCCACCGAAATGCAGCCAGCAATCCCAACTTGTTCTTGGGGGAGGGGCGGGGTTCAGCGTCGTCCTCTACACATGAATATTCAGAAAACATACTGGCTTAGTAGTGCTTACTAACAAATAATGTTCACATACATTTGTTAAAAACACAAAGGTTCTACAAGGGCACTCAAAATCTTTCACTATGTTGATGGTGTGAAAAGCAAGCCTAACCCTCATTTAACAACCCCAAGATATTGGCAGCTAAATAGAGCATTTCTCACCCCAGTTTACGACGAGTCTAAAAAAGAACAGGTGATACTGTCAGTCCATGAGGTACGATTTCATCCTGGATGAGCAGGGGAATGAATACCCGATCATGTACACTTAAGGAGATCGCGCATCTTCCTTGCTGGAGCTACTCTGTCGGAACTTTTGGATTGAATCTTTGCCAGCTGTTACTGCATGCCCACTGCGCATGCCTCGTCTGGCGGCACATTCAGTTACCCCAGTCCAGATGCACAGTGCGCATGTCAGAGGGCCCTGAAGGGGAGGGATAATCATTTTATCAAAACAGTGGATGGCACCGAGTGTCCTCTCCCCCCAGCACTGCCAACACTATGGAACCCTCACAACCTTCACTCATTCGCTGACTGAGGGGTGGGTGGATGGACAGTCCTCAAGTACACAGTGAAGAGTTTCTCTTTCTCCCATCCTCACATCTGCCTTTGTATTTCAGGTCTTCTGCCCTGTTTCCTGCCTTCTTCCACCCTCTTGACTCGGGTCTGGTGGACAAACGAGCTAGCCTGGAGCTCTCCGCTCCCCAGATGTATGAAAGTTCTTCTGCCCCATCCTAAGCCCTCACCCATCAAGAGCAGGCATTGGAGCTGAATAAGAGCATCACAACAACTGGAGAGAGAGAGAAAGAGAGAGAGAGAGAAAGAAAGAGAGAGAGAAAGAGAGAGAGAGAAAGAGAGAGAGAGAAAGAGAGAGAGAGAGAGAGAAAGAGAGAGAAAGAGAGAGAAAGAGAAAGAGTGTGTGTGTGTGTGTGTGTGTGTGTGTGTGTGTGTGTGTGTGTGTGTGTGTGTGTGTGTGTGTGTGTGTGTGTGTGTGTGTGTGTGTGTGTGTGTGTGTGTGTATATATATATACACGTTTATGTGATTTATAAAGCGCATGACTAACCATGGGCATCTCAGCGCTGGAGTGATACAGGAGGAGACTGTTTAGCACTTGGGTTTAAGGAAAGAGCCAAGTTTTCAGTCTTTTTTTAAATGCCACTTCATTGTCAATTAATCGGAGTTCCGAGTCCATACTAGTCCCAAGTTTTGGCACCAGATGGGTAAATGACCTTCCACCCCATCTGGCTCTCTTAATTGTGGTGGAGTTCATCAGGAAGTTGGAACTTGACCTGAGTTGTCGACAGGGGGAATAGTGTGAGACCAACTTTTGAATCAGGGCGGGTCCTCTCCCATACATGGCTCTGTGGGCTAGGGTTAAGGACTTGAATTTGATTCTGGCTTGGACCGGAAGCCAGTGAAGCTCTCTGAGTGCAGGTCTAGCTGAGTGGTGTCTTGGTATATTCAGCAGCAGTCGGGCAGCTGCATTTTGTACGACCTGCAGTCTGTTTGTGACATATTTAGGGGAGCCCAGGAAGAGGGAGTTGCCGTAGTCCAGCCTTGATACCACCATGGCTTGGACCACGGTTTTCCTAGACTCCTCTGGAAGCAGGGACATTATTTTTTTAATCATGCGAAGTATCCCAAAACAGGTGCCAGATAATTTTTTGGCCTGCACCTCCATTGTCAGGTTCTGGTCCAGCCACATACCTAAATTTTTTATGGCTGCTTTTGGAGGAGGAGGCGATCCCCAATTAGAAGGCCAGGAGATCTCTGCGCGGGGGCTAAAATTGTTGCCTAGGATCATAAGCTCCGTCTTGTCCCTATTAAGTTTGAGACTACAGTCCGCCATCCAAGATCCGATTTTTTCCAAGCAGGGGACGAGTTGTCTATGGTCCGAGTCAAGCGAGTCTGAGATTGAGAACACTAGTTGAGTGTCATCGGCATATGACACGATGGAGAGACCAAATTCCTGTGTTATATGTGCCAGGGGGCTAAGATAAATGTTAAAAAGTGTTGGACTCAGGGAGGATCCCTGGGGGACTCCCCAAGGGGCTGAGAGGGAGTCTGACTTAAATCCGGCCTCCAGAAGGATCTATCCCTCAGGAATGACGCAACCCATTGGTTGGCTACTCCTCTGATTCCAACATTCTCCAGTCTATGGATTAGCACAGTATGGTCTACCGTATCAAACGCTGCGCTTAAATCCAGGAGTACAACGGCCGTGGTTCTCCCTTGGTCTAAGATGGATTTGAGTTTTTCAGTGACCACCAGCAGGGCTGACTCGGTGCTGTGGTTTGGTCGAAAACCCATCTGTGTCTGGTGTATAATGTTATTGTTTTCGAGGAAACTAGAGATCGTGCTATTCACATGTTTCTCAGCAATCTTGCCTAAGATAGGCAATAGGGATATTGGGCGATAATTGGCCAAATCTGCGGGGTCAAGATGTGTTTTTTTTAGCAAGGGTTTAATGATGGCGTGTTTCCACTCTTTAGGCACCTTGCCCTTTTCAAAGGAAAGATTGATAAGATTGGATAATTAGTTAAAAACAGCATTCCCCCCTTGGGCTAGAATATGTGGTGGGGCTGGATCAAGTGGGGAGCCCGATTTAATTTTCTGCAGTATGGAGCATCCCTGGTCTACCTTCATTTTCGGGAAGGACAGGAGGGCAGGTGTGGGGGGGTGGGGCAGTTCCAAATGTTCACTCTTACTTGGGGGGTTTAAAATACTATGGGGGCCCTCTATGGCACCTGGCATCGAGGGGGAATTGGGGTGGAGGGAGTTGTAGATGTTTCCACTTTACTCTTGAAAAATTAGGCTAGCCCATTGCATCTTTCGTTGGAATATAGGGAACTGTTTGTTCCTGGGACTAGTGTGGTGAGTGATTTGACAATTTTAAAAAGCTCCTTAGAAGAATTAGAGGACCTTGCAATTTTTCCTTCAAAGAAGGCTGCTTGAGCTTTCCTAATGCTCTTGTGGTAGAGCTGTATTGCTAGTTTGTAAGCTCTTTTGAGCTCTGGGTCATATGATTTCCTCCAATTGCGTTCTAGTCTTTTACAGCTCTTTTTTGAGCGACCAGCGCGGGGCAGAACCATGCACATGCATATCTGTGTGTGAGTGAAAGTGTGAATGTATCATTATATTTGTGCCTGAGTGCACTGCATACCTGTGTGTGAGTGAAAGTGTGAATGTATCTAATTATATTTGTGCCCGAGTGCACGTGTTTCATGGTTGTAAGGATGTCGCTGTTGGCCATGTCTGCACATGGTGGGTATTCCTCCCATCTGAAGGCGCTCCCTGGCATGTCCCTTCCTGATACATGGTGGCCATCTTTGGCATAGTACCATACGTGGCATCTGGTGGGTATCCCTGGTATGTGGTGATTATCCCTGGAATGTGGTAAACTTTCCTGGTGTGGTGACAACTATTGGCACATGCTGCCCCTTCATGAAGTAAGATGGCCACCCCTGGCATATGGTAGGAATCCCCGGTATGTGATGTTGGTTGGGTATTTTGTGGTGGTCATCCCCGGTATGTGGTGACCATACCTGGCATATGGTGACATCAGTGGCATTTTGCAGGTATTACTCAATATGGTGCCCACACCCCGTGTCTGATGTTTATAGGCCTGACAGCACCTGTGGACTTTCCTGGCATGTAGGGTTCATCCTTCCTGGCATGTGGTAGGCATCTCCGATATTTCACTAGATTCTTTTCTCTCGCTGGCATACACTGGGAATCCTTAACATCTCATGACCATACCTGGGACACCCCGAGATGAGATGGGAACCCCTGGCACGGGGTAAGCACAATGAAACCTGAATTGTGACATTTTTCGAAACCACTTGATGTTCGGAGACAAAATGAGTACATTTACTCTAAATGAAAGCAGGTCCTTGTGGCAGAAAACATATTTTGAGACAACGGCAAGTTTTTGTTCGGGGGACAAAGAGTTTAATTGAGAAGAATTAAATTATAGAGGTAAAAATTAGTTTATTTTCACAAGAAAATAATCTGGTGTTTGAGGAACGATGGGTTTATTTACTAAAAATGAAAAGCTAGTGCTTGGTGATCTCAAAAGTGCTTTTAATAAAAGGCATGCGTTTTGTGGAGCAAAAACATGAACACAGGCATTTTAAGGAAAGGACTAGCTAATGAAGAGGGACAGCTTACAGCTGGTTGCCGGGCACCACTGTCCAGAAGCAACCATTTGTAAGATGGATCTCAGGAAGTTTTCTTGTCTTGGCCTCGCCCATCCTCATTCAGTACTTTGGGTCATTTTTTAAAGCTTCTTAGGTTTAAATTGCATTTCCAAAGTGCTTGGATCTGACGGTGCTTCAGCCTTCACTTCCTGAAAATAACAGGGATCTTGCAGTGTTTGAAAGACGCCTTCTTCACTCGGTCAGGTACCACATCGAGTGAGTTTATTCGCAGCTACACCAGTAGTGTAGCAAGAAAGTATCCCTTTGACTGCTGTTGGGATAGTAAAATGCAGCAATTTACAGTGTCCAGTGGACCCCTCGGGGCTATTGACCCCGGTGCCACTGCACCTGCTGTACCAATGGCTACACCCCTGAGTTACACATTACCTATAAAATTCAAGTAAGGCTAAACCCCACAATGTGTTTTTGATCACACATCATTTAATCATGAAACATTAGTTACACAACAACAAACCATCACAACCACGCACACCAGTAAGACAGTAGGGCAGTCCTGGTAAACTACTACACAATAGGTCGAGCAAAACCTTGCAACCCTTCAATGACAACGTGGCTCCTCAAACCTCATGCCAAAACATAAACCACAAGGCAACAAACAGTTGTGAATCGCAACCTTTGCAACAGCCCAAGACCCGGAAGCTTCACAGAGCCTTTGAACTGCAACGCTTGCACTATATCATGTTTGCACACTTGCAAACAGACCACACACATAGAAAAACAGTACATAACACCGCAGCACCCCAGGTCACAGAACCTTGTAACCTACTTCTACATGGATGTTCCCCATACCCCTTATGTCTGCACACACTTGCACAACACATAGATGGCGAGCGCAGCACGCTTTTACAAAAATTCACATGGAACCAAATTCTAACATGGCAACCCCCAGGAAACACATTTGCTTAATAAGAACTCGATCTATATTCATACACGTAACTCACACAGTTGAGGTCAACTTCCACATACATCAAAGTGAAAACACTTTCTAATTGACATCACTCAAACATACACCAAACAAGCTCATAAAAACACCACATAACTGTGAAAGATATTGACTCCTTAGCTGCTGTGGCTGCTCTCTTCAACCCTCTACGCCCAAACCTTCCCCGTCAACTCCCTCCTCCAGCGTTGAGCCCTTTTATGATGTCTGGAACACTTCGCGTTAAGGCCTTTTTTCCACAAAATGCATCTAGGACAAATTTGTGTTCCTTTTCTCCAAGTCTAAAGGAACCCAGAGTTGATAGACACGAACACTGACCACCCAGAAAAAGGCAACACAGCATGCACAAATACATATTCCATTAACACTTGAATCACAATAAAAGCGCACTTCACCAGTGCACACACCGCAGCAACAAAAGCATATATAGCGGAGGCAGCGCACTATAAAGGCGAGACCTATTGGCATTGCCAATGCTTGTTGTTTAAGGAAAAAGGGGGGAGATATGTGGTGTTCTGCAAATTGTACATATTGTATTTCTGCGTTCCCCTCTGTTGTACTTTTTATGGTATGGAATGTTAGGTTTGTTCTGTGCCTCTATCAAGTGTATTGCTGTATTAGAATGTAGTGGAACAGTGGATTAGAACTCTCTCTTCATTTGGTGCTGATCCTCTGGGCCCGTTAGACCTTTGTACCTTTCTGCAATAAAGCACTAGTAAAACTTCCTTTGTCGTGGACCACATCCTTTCAAAGAGATACGTCAACAACAACATATTAAAGTTCTTTTCTACAGACCACGGATGACCCAGCACTTGGACACGGATGACCCAGCACTTGGAACCAGACATATCAGTTACAAAGACAGCCAAGACAGAAGAATCACCTTCGCGCCAATCTTTACCCTCAAATCCAGTAGCACCACTATTCGAACAAATAAGAACGCAAAAAAAAAAAAAAAACAGTAATTCCTTGCTGACACTTGTAAAGACCGTGGATGTGGCATATCACGGAGATACCGAACTTATCAAGCAAGACAACTCCAAGAAGGATAATAAGTCACAAGTAACAAAAGGAGCCATTCATTCTGGTAACTATGCAATAATAGAGTAGCATCTCAACATGAAAAGCTAAAACTTGTTATCTACCAATCCACAGAATATGAGACAAAATCCTGAAACACAATGTGACTTTAAACAGGCTGTTCAGGAGTTTCAGACCTTATTCACTGGTAATTCAATGAAGGTCAAAGAAAATACAATTATCAGTGTTTCAAGTACTGGTACTTTGACCCATATTGGTATCGACAAGGATCAATCCCTCCCTAACAAACCCAACTTGAAGGGAACCAATCCCTCTTCCACAGCAATCACCACGGCAAATGTAACAGTGCTAGACACCACAATGAGGGGCCATTGAGCTGTAGATAATATATTCACTCCCATCGAAAGCAGTGAGGTACAGATCATCCCTCAGATTGTCAAATCAAATCCAAAGAAATCTAGTGTTTATTAGGATTCTAACAGCAAGAATCGGGCAGAGTCCACAAATGTTCGCACTGCATTATTCTTTCCACAACACCATAGTGAAAGCTTGTACAATATACTAAATAGGGAAACTCTCCTATGACTCTTTGCGGCGATCCCAGCATTATCCAACATTTAGTCTATTGGAATTGAATGTGTGGCCTTTACGGAGGACAAAAATCTGGCAGGTTGAGAGCACCCAGAGATTACTAAAATAAGCTGTGTCCAGCCAGAAACAGCAAATCACATTAAATCCCAAAGAGATATCATTTTAGAATGAGGTATTGAAATAGCCTGTGAGATTGAGGCAAAATATCCTGTGCCATTAAGGTTCCACAAAACTAAATGTGTCAAACCAAGCATTCTGAAAAGCACACGTGGAGCCCAACAATAAATCAACAAGCTAGGGAACATCTCAATTATTCAAAAGAAGACGGGGATAGATGATCTGAGCGGAGAACCATTCATTACATTGGAGTACATGAAACAGAATCAGAAGGTTGGGATTGGCTCCCAGGGATACTTATGTTCACTACTTAGAAGTGTTAGCTGGGTGAGGAACTATGGCAGAAAAGTACCAACAACAATCAGCTTACACTGCTATTGTGGAACATGGCAGATGCAAATGAACTTAAAACAGACACCGAACTCACAAGATGACTAAATACATTTTCCATAACTTTTCTGCAGTAAACTTGGACGAAGAACAATTCGGTTAAAAAAAGCTTCAGTTCAAAGATAAAAACAGCTGTGAGGCTTTCAGAGCATGGAAGATTATAGGGCGGTCTTGCAACATACATCACCCCCATGGTTACCTTTACATGGTTGGCAATGGAGATTGCCTCAAACAACATTCTAGTAACTCCACATTGCATTTCATATTGGAAACAAAGCTGGAATCTTCCTCTGAAACATATATATTCCCCCTGAATCTGTTAAGAAAGAGATTAACCCCAGAGACACTGTTGGAGCACCTAAAGCGCCAACAGTTGGTTTATCCGGATCAAGAAATTATTGTAACATGTGAACTAAATGAGTTGCTCATGCCGGTGTGTCTGCTAGAGCCCGCTCTCGTCATGTCCTTTAGGTTAGTCCCATCATGTACATACCGATTACATACATTTTGTCCCATCCACACGACAACGGTCTTACACAGGTGACCTTTTACCTAGTAGCTTACTTCTGTCGCTCCGACATCAGGCTCTTGGTACCATATCTTAATCCCTGACGTACATAAACATGTCCCCAGGCATGGTAGATTTATTCTGTACAAGGGTCAACACTTTTTTTCAACCATGGCCAACAGCCAGCTGGGCATGATCATGCTTGTTTAGAAAAGGATTAGCAGGGGATTAGCAAATGTTTTCAAAATATATCGATTCTGGAAAAACCCTGGAGTGACCACTTTAGTATAAAAGACCATCACTCCCCCTTAGAAAGGCAGAGGAGAATTCCTTCCGAGCTGGACCGAGACTCTGCAGGCTGATCCTTCGACAGGCAGAGACCTGACATCCCTTGCGGGGTGCCATCCTCGACGCCGGGACGGGCTCCTTCATTCAGAACCATCAGGTGAGGGGTTAGTACTTCCCCGGGGAGTTCTTGGCTCCATTAGGTTCCAGTAGGACATATCCTAGCACTTACACACACATGCTTCACCTACACCTCTAGGCTAGGCACAGTTAGGTAGGCTACGCATCGTAGGAGTACGCCAATGCTATTGTTTTATGTAATATGCTTTTATTCATCTTACTAGAACTATGGTAGAAATGTATCTACTTTTTACGATATTGGTACTAGCGATTACATTTGTCTGCTCCTGTCTTTTGATTGTCGCAGCTAACATGTTTCATATTAGACTGACGCTTGACCAATAAATAATTATTGAAACCGTTCCAATCGTCCTATGTATTCTGAGAAAAGCAAGCACGAGTGACTGAGCGAAAGATACCGTATTGTTTCCACGATACCCGAGGAATCAGGGTTGTCATGTTCAGTGGTTGCCAGAAACTACACACACCACTGTGAAATACAGGGGGGTGGTAGTGGCACCGTAAAGCTAGCTGGTCTAACGGCTGACTCATCCTCTGGGGGTGTCCAGAGTCTGTCTGCACACCAAGCCCTCAGTTTAGCTCATCCAAAACGCGCAGGTCCTGGAGGTCCAAGGAACTACACGACATGGCGCCCAACGTTGGTTTGGTTCTTATATTGACAGTAAAATCTGAGTAGTTCAGTCGTGCTCTCTCAGACAATCCTACTCACATTTTCCAGAGACGTCTGAAGTGGGAAGGTTAATCCGCCTCAGCTGAGCAGGCACACCCTGTGTATTGGCTGAAGGTTTTAAACAAGCTTGTAAGGATTAGAAGTTCCCTATCGTGCTAAACCCTACCTCTTGAAAACCTTTACTTTCTTCTGTTTTAAAAAATGACTGAAACCACAAATGCCGGTGGAAGCGAGGAAGGAGTTGAATTTGCTAACGCTCTTAACATTTCAGAAAACTGCAGACAGGCAGTAACTATAAAATTATTAGAACATGGATTACCTGCAACAGGTGGCCATGTTACCTTCGTGATTGAGGCACGCGAGGTATTCGGATCAGAGGTATTCTATTCCTTGGTAAAATTCCCACCTGCAGATCCACAGACACATATATTCCACGAATACATGGAAGTGGATCCACCGGAAGAATACATCCCATACGAGGACATTGAAGTCCCGTCAATTTACCAGCAACATAAAAACTGGTTTAAAGGCGCCCTAAAACACACAACTTCAGTCATAAGACTAGGTCCGCTCAGCATCGGAGGAGCGACATGGCCGGTCTTAGCGGCTTACACTCCACATCCTGAGATAGACACACTCCCAGTAGGGGAAGTGCGTACACTATACAAAGGAATAGTCAGGCTATACAGACATATTGTCCAGTTCGTCATGCGAACACTCACACTACAACCTGCGAGAGCTGCTCCACCTGAATTAGTCCAGACCCAGGCCACACCAATAATTAGTCCACAAACACTAAAGGCAATAATGGGTGCATTCCCATCAAGAAGGGATCAAGTACCATTCTGGATTGCTCAAAAAATAGCACAGTTGGAAGCAGTATTTCCCCGTACAGGTCTGCAGGAAAAACACAGAATATTAACAATTTGCTTGCCAATGGGAATGGTTCCCTCAATTGTGGGTTGTACCACCTGGGGTACAATCTTTGCTGCAGTATACATTAGAATACACGGTACCCCATCCATATCAGTTATTCCTGAGGTATTGAAACAGATACAGAATGAGAACGGGTAGGACCTGCCCTGGACGTGGGGATGAAACTGATGTGTAATTTTGACCAAGTCTTGGCAATTATACTGAGCAACATTAAGGGTGAAGCAGCAGCGTTGACTATACGCCAACGCCTAAGGGAAACAACTCCTGCAAATCAGGAGCGGGTATTACCAAAAATTATCGAAGACACCTATGCTTCACTAGGCAGAGATAGTTTGGGAGCCAAACTCAGGAAACCACTAGTGGTGAGTAGTTCTGAAAAAGAGAACTCAAAGCAAGCACCGACTTCTAAAAAGAAATGGGATAGTAGTCAACCTAAAAATAATAATAACAGAAACACTTCACGATCAAGGGGTGGGTCTCCCCAACGGGAGTCCTATGAAAAGAGGTACAACCTTAGGAATTGTGTAACATTAGGAAACCTGACAGGTATCAGGATACTGATACACGTTCCTTTCGTTCCTTTCAGGGTTCATCAAAAAGCTCGGAGAGGCAAGGACAGTCAGAACAAAAAATTGAAGATCGACCAAAGGGAAAAAGGGAAACACATCACACTTCAGATTTCATTATCAAACAGGAAGAGCAACCTAAAGCAAAGACTCAATTCAAAAAGTAGCTGGCTTAAAAATTAGAAATGCCCAGGTTACTGAGGACTCAGCTTCTGAACGGGGAATGGGCTCCGACGATGCTAGGCAGTGCAGCAGAAGTAACAATAGCTTGCCAGAACCTGAAGGAATTTCTGGTGACAGCAGTATTGAATGAATACATCACGGTGGAAACACCTGATACAAGAGTGAGTGTCCCCCACCGTCTACACAAAATTAATCTCCAAATATCCAAACATCTCAAGAAAAATTAAAGGTCTCTTTTGGAAAAATTTGACATTTGGATATGACATCCTGTTAGCAGAAAAAGATTGGCTGCCTGAATTTATAATAGATTGCCCAAAAGGTGAAAGCGTCATTTTGCCTGCTTTTTCCGACATCGTTCATGTTTCCTTAATACACTCATACGCACAGGAGTGAGCGCAAGCGCTAGCTCCGCATTATACCGCAACCATGTAGGGTGGGACGAGGAGTCCAAACACCACTTAATACCATTAAAAACTACTCCAACTCCACAGAGACAGTACCATATTAAAAATGAGGCGAAGAAACAGGTCAAAGTAATCTTAGACCAACTTGAATACCAAGGTGTGATTGAAACTTACACCTCGATGAACAACCCTTTGTTTCCCGTAATGAAACCTGACAACACATATTGTTTGGTTTTAGATTACAGACACTTGAACACATGCACAAAAACATTTGCAGTTCAGAACGCACATAGTGCCGTATTAATGAATAACATTGTGCGGAAGAAATAAAAAACAACACTAGATATCTCGAATGGATTCTTCTGCCAAAATATAGATCCTGAAAGCAGATATTTGAACTGATTTTCCGCCCTTGGCACTCAACGTCAGTTTTGCCGCCTGCCCCAAGGCTATAAGAACACCCTCGGGTTATTCTCGGCAAGAGTGTCAGAGCTATTACAAACTTACGATGAAGAGGCAGTGTCCTATGTAGATGATATTTATCTGATGGACGATGAGTTACCTGATCACTTGTGCAGGGTGAACAACATAATTGTTGGTTTTGCCAATTTGGGCTACAAATTTAACTTTAAAAAATCAAAGATTGCCCATCTCAGCGTGCTATTTTTGGGATATGAGCTGTCAAGTGAAGGCAAAAGCCTTGCTGCAAATTTTTTAGAAAAATGCGCACTAATACAGCCTCCAAAGTCTCTGAAGGGTTTACAATCCATTTTAGGACTTTTAAATTTCCACAGAACATACATTCCAGACTACGCAGAAAGAGTCAAACCTTTCTATGATCTAATCAGACCAGACGTCACAGCAAACAAGTGGACTCAAAAACATAGACACTCTACGTTCAGTTCAGGCTGACATGATAGCTTTAAAACACTTGCAGACACGAGTAAACGTCCGCAACCTGATAATACGGGTCGTCCCCGGGTTATCAGGGTATACCTACATCACGTTCAACGAAGGTGAGACAGTTCCTATCGCATACAAATCTCATCTGTACACAAATGCTGAAAATCGATTTGCAGCAACAGAAAACATTCTGACAGCAGTACAGACTGCTGTAGTGAGAAAAGAGCACTAGCACAGCGGAAACACATCATTGTTGTAACTCCGATACCGACTTTAGAAGCAGTAACTAAAGCCAGCATTCCAAATGCAAAGGTATTGCATCCACAATGGATACAATGCGCTAATTCTCTTACTGCAACAGATGAAGAGTACAGATACGATCCAAGACTTAGAACACAAGCATTCCTGCAATACGAACAGGAATACCCTCTCCCGAATGAAATCTTGCCTCTAGACCAGTACGAATACATCATTTATACTGACGGTTCTGCGCAACCTGCCATAGGAAGTAAACAGCAGTATAGCGCTGCATGCGCTATAGTGAAAGGTCAGATGCGGGACGGTAAGTTCCACCCCAGCAATACGACTACGCAATCTCTAGGAGATTGTACCGCACAGCTGGCAGAACTGAAAGTCCTGATACTAGCACTACAGTATACGGATCGGGGATTCCCCACACTGATTGTGTGCGATTTGTTTTACTGTGTGCAATCTTACAATGAATATCTTCACTACAGGGGCCAGAATGGGTTTAGAGACGCCAAGCGTGGCACGATAAAACATAAATTGTTATGGGAACAAGTGGCAAAGCTGAAAGCATGTCTGCCACGGGCTCAAGTTATTCACACCTTGAGTCATCAGCGTGTTGGCATACATGTTGAAGGGAATTCACTGGCTGATGAAGCCGCCAAGGCGACAGTGCGAACTTCTGCCGTTGCTGCAATCACTCGTTCACACACGAGAATAGACGGAGATAGAATAGTAGCTATCAATGCCTCAAAGAACGGCTGACCCGTCCTGCCAAAAGGCTTTCCACTCAAGTACTCCTACAAGTTAGATGCGCATAACACACCATATGCTCAAATTCCAGGATTGGGGGATAGAGTAATACCAAACAAAGATCGCAGATTAGGTTTAATACTAGCTGCACACGAGGGTCTGGGCTCAGCACACGCAGGAGTCACTGCAACAATTTCATTATTGAAGCATTGTTACTGGTGGTCGGGGCTGACAAAACAAACAAAGGACTATGTCCTGACGTGCGATATTTGCCAGCAGATAAAGGGTTCCACCATTCACAAGCCACCACAAACACCATTACTGATTTCAGACAGACCTCTAGCATGTGTCTATTTGGACCACTGTGGCCCCTAAAATTCAGACGGGCTTACAAGTACATCTTGGTGGCAGTGGATTCATGCTCTAGATTCCTATGGGTTCGGCCCCAGCGCTCGGCTGACGCTCGAACTGTTATAAAGGATTTGCGAGTCTTCATCGGGACATATGCAATTGGCACGTTACATTCCGACCGTGGTCATACGTTTAGCTCTAGGGCTTACAGGGAAGCCATGGAAGGTATGGGCGTGGCCTTGTGTACTCCTCCCCCTACCATCCAGAGGGAAATTCGGTAGTGGAGAGGAAAAACCGGGACCTAAAGCAATCCTTAACAGCAAGGGTATTAGGCGCGGGTGGTACATGGGTCAATCACCTATATGGGGTCCAGAGGGCACTCAACAACATGCCAAGAAAGTCCTTGGGAGGAGGTAAACTTTATGAAATCCTGTTTGGGACAAGAATGCTGGTACCCGATCTCGATTGTGCCAGCACAGTGGCGGATGCAAAACTATTTGAACTGACCCCAACACCGCAGCCCGAACCCTGCATAGATGGATCACGGACAGCACCAACACCATAGCCCCCCTCAAGAAAAACAACAATACCAGCGCCAAGAAAGCCAGATGGTTTACCACCGAACTTCGAGAGTCCAGAAGCACATGCCGCCGCCTCGAAAAGGCCTGGAGGAACACCAAATCCACAGAAGCCCACGACAACTTCAGAGCCGCCACCAACGCCCACCATCAACTCATCAGAGAAACGAGGAAAAAAGCGATTGAAGACAGAATCTCCACCCACGCGCACAACAGCAAGGAACTCTTCAGCATCATCAAGGAGTTCGCCCAACCCACCAGCGAGTCTACCGACATCCCTCCCTCACAAGACCTCTGCGACAAACTCCGCACCTTTTTCCACCACAAAATCAAGAGCATCTACGACAACTTCGACGAAGACAACCAACACACAACCTTCACCAACCACCCCCGACACCCGGAAACCAGCGATTGACGACTGGACAGCCCTCACCACGGAAGACACACTGAAGACAATGAAGTCAATCCACTCATGGGCCCCCACGGACCCCTGCCCCCACCACATCTTCAACAGAGCCGCCGACACCATCGCACCCATGCTCCGCCACACCATCAACCGCTCCCTGGCGACCGCCTCGTTCTCCGACGACTGGAAACACGCCGAGGTCAACCCCCTCCTAAAGAAACCCTCAGCGGACCCCACCGACCTCAAAAACTACAGACCCATCTCCCTGCTCCCGTTCCCAGCGAAAGTCATCGAGAAATCCATCAACAGCCAACTCGCCACATTCATTGAAGAACACAACATCCTCGACTCCTCCCAATCCGGCTTCAGAAAAAACCACAGTACGGAAACCGCCCTCCTCGCCGCAACAGACGACATCCGCACCCTACTGGACAAAGGAGAAACAGTAGCCCTCATCCTCCTCGACCTATCAGCGGCGTTCAACACAGTCTCCCACCACACCCTAATACGCAGACTCTACGACGCAGGAATCCAGGACAAGGCCCTCGACTGGATCCGCTCCTTCCTCTCCGGCAGGACGCAGCGGGTCAGACTCCCCCTTTCCTCTCGGACCCCACACCTACCACCTGCGGAGTCCCCCAGGGCTCCTCCCTCAGCCCGACGCTCTTCAACGTCTACATGGCTCCACTCGCCCCCATCGTCAGAACCTACGGACTCAACATCGTGTCATACGCATACGACACCCAGCTCATCCTCTCCCTATCCAACGAGCCCAACACTGCCAGACGCAACTTTCGAGAAGGCATGGAAGCCATCGCCAAATGGATGAAAAACAGCTGCCTACAACTAAACACCAACAAAACAGAAGTACTCATCATGGGCCCAAACCCCGATGCCTGGAGCGACACCTGGTGGCACCCCGCCCTCGGAAACCCGCCAACCCCCACGGACCACGCACGCAACCTGGGAATCATCCTGGACTCCGAGCTCAAAATGGACCGCCAGATCAACTCTGTCTCGTCTTCCTGCTTCCACACCCTCCGCCTCCTTCGTAAGACCTTCAAATGGATCCCCTCGAACACCGAAAGACCGTCACTCACGCCCTGGTCACCAGCAGACTCGACTACGGCAACGCACTCTACGCCGGAATAAACAAAAACCTCACCCGCAAGCTACAGAACATCCAGAACGCCGCCGCAAGACTGGTCCTCAACCTGCCAAAACACTGCCACATCTCCCAGCACCTGCGCACACTCCACTGGCTCCCTGTCGAGGCGAGAATCACCTTCAAGATGCTCACCCACGCACACAAGGCCCTCCACGGCACCGGACCAGCATACCTGAACAGCCGACTCAAATTCCACACACCCCAAAGGACCCTACGATCAACCCAGCTCTCCTACGCCGTGGTCCCCCGCACCAGAAAGACCAGATCGGGAGGCCGCTCCTTCTCCTTCCTCGCGGCCAAAGCATGGAACGCCCTTCCGCTCCACCTCAGACAGACATCGCTCCCCATCTTCGCAAGAAACCTCAAAACCTGGCTTTTCGACAGACCCCCTCCTTGATGGATGGAACCTGCACCCCCCTCCCCCTCCCCAGCGCCTTGAGACCCTTACGGGTGAGTAGTCGCGCTTTAACAAACCCCTGATTGATAATGACCGTTTGGCTGTTTTACAGGAACTCAATGAATTCCGGGCATTACAAAGCAACGTGCAAGTCAAACGCACCGCCACTGGGGAAGTGAAACCAGTTCCGGCAAGACCTGCCTGGGTCCCGAAGATTGGGGACCTGGTCAGGAAAAAGATTGCGGACAGAAGAGAGTTTGGGCCATCTTACAGGACAGCTGTACCTGTCCTGGCAGTTGTGGGAACAAGAACAGTACTACTTCCGCCTCTTGCCGGCAAAAAAGAAAAAAAGATTTGTCTCCATTGATCTGATCAAACCGCATAATGTGGCCGATTCTCAACAGTAGGCCGCGTGGGGTCCTGAGTAGCCGCAGACCTCCTCTTGCTACTATACAGGAAGTTCAGATGGAAAGACTAATAACCTTTCAAGACTCATCTACACAATGTGAAGGAATAACGAATAATGGAGTACAAATCACACCAGTTGAGATTGAAAAACATCAAAAAGAAACAACAATGCAAGTTGCAATTCGGCCCAACAATGATGTCTACATTAATGTGCCTTCAAACTACACATCTGCCAGTTCTATAAAAATTGGGGAGCTACCAAAGATAGATCGAACTGCGTCTGGCTACTTCATCAACTTCGATGATTTCTCTTTGGATCCAAGTGAACCTGATCAAACGCCACCAATTTCAAAAAAAGAAAAATGTTGCCAATTCTTTTGCTCAAAAAGACTTACTTAGTGCCACCTTGGTTGCATATTTGGTTCGCAATAGGGGTATTATACCTGTTAATTTGGATTGGCACAGTGACTGTGTTGTAATTTGGCAGCACTTAAGTTAAGCATTGGCTGAAGACAGCCTGTATTTAGAGGCTAAATTGTCCGCTTTGTGGAATCCATTTTGTATTTCTGGCAGCCATTTTGGCTGCCATGTGCTACCATGTGCTCTGTCCTACCTTCCTGTCAACTGCTCTTGAAATCTGCCTAGAGACAAGTTAACTTTAGTTCCTCTTGCTTTGCACATGCTCAGTTGAGCTTGCAGCTGTTTCAAGTTTATAAATGTCAGGATGTGTCTACTAAAAGTAGAAACTGTTAGCTCCACCCACTTGTCGACTGTGCATTCTCTGTATGACCTTATATGTACCTACAACCAGCATTTGTGTTTGTACCGCCTTCATTTGAGCCCCTGTGTGGGTATAAAAGGACCAGGATCCTTCCATTCAGTTTGCTACTTCATGCATTACTGAAGGGTGATGTGTGAATGTTAGCTCCACCTTATAAGGTTTAATAAACTCTGTCTTTTATATTTCAGTTTCTGTGCCAACTTCTTCCTAAGTGTCTGAGGACTCTGTGCAGAGAAGGGAGAACCCCTAAGCACTGGTAGGCCTTGCTGAGGCTCACTATTACAAATTGGCGCTTCCAACGTGGGACTCATCAAAAGACTCGGATGCCCGAAGGACTGGTCGCGACGAAGGATTGGAATCTCGCTTTTGGACGCGATCGCTGCCTGAGGAGACCTGAGTCTTGGCACCCATGGCGTTTTTCCTTTCTTTCTGATCTGACCATCCCGGCGGCGCCGGTCCTTGACTGAGATCTCTTCTGTTGATTTGCCGTGCAGTGACCATTTGGTCAATTTGAGAACTTGGCAGTTGGAACCTGGACACCATTTGATTGGTAAGAGCCGTTTTGCGGCACTTGCTGTTGGTTTGATGCCCTTGATTGGTAAGGTAGTTTTAGTAACACTTACTGTGGCTTTGTTTGTATGATTGGCCAATTTTGGAATTTGTTTTGTAATTATATATGCATTGCAATACATATAGGCGGGTAATGAGGAGAATTTTCTCTATTTGAAATTGTTTGAACAGCGCAACGTACAAACAGTACCTTAAGCGCTACTTTGATTATAATACTGCATATTCTGCACTATTTTTGGCATGCCTGTTTCCAGTACACTTCGCAGAAAGTGTCGCTGTTTTGGAGGTACCGATATGGATTTAGTAAGTACTTAGTTGACTCCCCTCAGAGGGGATACCTAAATAGGTTTACGTATAGTAAAAAGATATTTCTTCCTTGGTGACTAAGTACCCCATGGAACTAAATATGTACATAAAACGGATCCGGATCTGCGCACTTAGTAACATTCATAAGTGGTGATATGCAGAGCGCTTTTTGAGTGTTCTACCAGCCAAAACTGGCGAATTTGGTGTATTTTGGCTTCTTGACCATGGAACAGTTTTTGGGCTACTTTTGAGAGCTCTTCTTGTAAATATGACTTACAATTAGTATTTACAAATAGGTTGGTCTTGCGTACACTTTGTAAGCAGTCCTAAGTGTTGATTTGTGGGTTAAATGTGTGTTTAAATGTCTATGTGGGGTTTGTGGTTTGACATTGGTAATACTTGTGTGAGTACTCTTTGTGAAAGAATGTCTAGCTTTAAGCGCGCTGTGTTGTGTGCTCTGCGTATATGACCCCCTTCTGTAAATATCTGAATGAGCTCAATGAGTTTGTTTATGTTTTTTTGCTGTCATCATTCTGTTATGCAAAATGTCATTTAGTTACTTACATATTAAATAAAAATCCAGAAATGAATTATATGACATACGCTAAACAGCTGCATGTTACTATTAAATTGACAGAGTACGACACTGTACATGTGTGCAAATTGCCACAATGCTAAAGATAAAATTAGAATTCGTATTCAATAGGATTAAAATAGGCCTCATACAGAGGAATAAAAACGAAATTGTGTGTTTTGTAATCAATAGACTAAAATACACGTTACAGCATTTTCCTTAAATACATTGTATTAGACATTAAAAGGCATGCACATCATATGAGTGAATTTGGTCGTTGCTGAACTAAATACACATTATAGAAAGATAGATTTGACTGCATTGAAATGCCTCAGTTTTTAAATAGACTGTGACATGCTTTCTTTCAGCACCCGAGAAAAAAGCTTTCCAACAGCTGTGTTTAAACTGACTAACTGAAAAGAAACTGTTTGACACAGCAAATGGGGATTTAACTCTGTCAGGGTATTTCAAATAATAAAGGGGTTTTTTCCTGAGAAAGGCGTGAAAATTCGACGCCTGCTGACAAACAACAGCTGCATAAATAGCATATGGCTATTCCTGATCACGGCCACAGACAGGAATGCTGAGTCAGCGAAATTTTAAGTCAGTGTAAAACTGGTATAAGGGCCTGCATTATTTTAAAAGTTTCAAAAAACCAGTTTCATTATTTTGGATAACAGAGAACAAAATTGAAAGTAGGGATTTCCTTTCTTAAATGCCTTTTTTCATAAGTACATCTGTGGTTCTGATGTTAAATGATAACTGTCCTTTTAAAAAGTGGCGCAGACTTTTCCTGTTTCAAGTAAGGCTTCTGTGCTTAGGGTTATGAATGAATGCGTTTAAATATGATAGGCTACGAATGAAGCTTGCTTTTCAAATGTGGAATCATCAAAATGGTTGGTTTTGATTAAAAAAAAAAAAAATTAATTATATGAAAAAAATATATTGTTAAACATAAATGCTTTAAATTCGTTTTTTCATCTTTATAAAGCCTAATCATCATACTGTGAATTCCTAGTATCAAAGTTGGATTTAAGCAGTGCTGTACCGCAATAAGAAGGGAACTTAAATGTGAAATGTCACTTTACCCAGCCGTACAAAACTCATTTTTATAAGGGTATATCTTATACATTTCTGATTTCCCATTCCTGGGCTATCTAGAGAACACTCTGGGGGTTCCTATTATGCAAAAATATTGTAGGATATTCATTTTTAAGTGCCCCTACCACCAAAGTCGAAATTGAGCTAAATTCACAATTTTACAAGCAGTTCTACCACTCAAGGCAGTTTTAACGTGCTCTCAGGCTTCCATAAAGTATATGCAAGTATAAAACAAACAGCTGACCTACTGCACCCAACACACTGTACATAAATGAAAATAAGTATACAGAAACCAGCAGACGTTATTATCCTACCTTTAAATTACTGGCAAACGGATCGGACAGGACTGCCTTTTAGCTGTGATTCTCCAGAGTTGCTTTGCATTACGAAAACCGCATGGCAAGCCTTGCACAAACAAAATGAACAGCTGCTGAACGGGTCAAAGGTCGGAGTTCTGCATTTAGCAACTTAGCAGGGTGAAGGGTAATGTTTGCTGGGACACTTCGACCTTCGAAAAGTTTTTGAAAGACGAGATGATAGCGCAAAGAGAGAAAGAGAAGCTTTGCTTCCTATTTTTGGCAAACACACGTTTTGCGCAGTCATATGAAACAAAGGAAAACAGCCCTCAGTTGAGCATTGATCTGCCAGGTATATAAAATAATGGTTTTAGTTTAAAGAATACTGTGTAGGGGCTACGATAAGGAGGAAATGGATTTTAGTTTGCATTCATGCGCCCTCATGTTAATCTAGTACAATTGCTCAAGGAATTGATACATTTGTTGCTGACGCTTTCTACAGTACTCGATGTGCTTGAATCAGAGAATAGCCACTTTCTAAGATATCTCCTACAAGTTTGTTTGTGCCCAGTTGCTACAAATAGGGGTTGAAAGTGTTGACAGAAGTAAAACCTGTTTCAGGTTTTCCTACTGTCAAAATGGGGAAGGAGGCTAGCTCCTCTACAAATTAAGGGTAGGCAAAATTATGTTTTCTCTCTTCTTTTTCTCACTTTTTTTGAGTCTGTCTAAGCTGTCTAGGAAATGGCCATGTGATAGTTATTGGCTATTCTGTAATACTGTTTTAAAATTGTTAGAATTAATAAGCTATGTTACTGCCCATCCTGTATGAAAGAATGAGTAGAACAGATTGATGTTCCCTTATTTGATCTTTAAGGAGAACTGTATAGTGGCGGTTTCTGTTCAAAAATCTCAGGTGGCAACACTATTATTGTTTGTTATTCTCATGTTCTATACAGTTTTGCAAGGGCATTGCTAGTTTTTTATTAGCTAGTCTCTGTCAATAAGCTGACAGCCCTTATTAGAGCTGGAGATAGGGTTTTTTTTCCTTTTGAAAATGATGTTACATAGTCCAGATCGTGAAAAGTACAATGCAGGAAAGACGCTCATGTGATCCTTAGCAAACATTTTGAAGGAAAATATTGTTTTATAGGAGTTTGTTTGTCATAACATGTTCTGCTGAAGAAAATGTACCCACTATGTTGAAGTTTAGTTCTTTTTGCAATAAAAATCCCTGTTAAATTAGCAGTTTTAGATTTTCCTGCTGCGCCTATAACATGAGAGCATGGTCCTAAGCATAACATGTAAGAGAAATTATTTTACAAGTGTCTGCAGTCCTGTATAAGTCTTGTAAAATCTATGAGTAAAAGTGTAGAACATTTCCTTTTTCTTGAGGGTTCTTCAGATTAGTAATATAGGAATACACCAATGTAAGTATTTGGAGTATGTCTGTATTGTTTTTCTCTTTTCCTCAGAATTTAGTAAATGAACACAGACTTCCTTGGCTGTTTGGGATTGGGTGATGTATTACTCTTGTCAGTTCACCAAAACGTTCCTTTTATACTTGCCAATAGGTCCAGGGTTTTCTACTCTTAGATAGATGAAGTGGTTCTTGGGTGCCTTGCTAATGTATGGGGTGCCCCAGGACTAAGAAAGTATTCTGAGACTATCCTCTCTGTTGATAGATTATTTCTGTGCCTTGTCTAAAGACCTCTTGTTCTGTCCACCAATAGATATTTGCTGCCTTACAACCATTGCCAGAGGGGCCCGGACATCAGATCCAGCCTGGGGAGTCAGCGCCACTGCAGCTTGAAGCCAAAGTGAAGGTAACCAGCACAGGCGTTGCTGGCAACTAGGACCTCAGTGAAGGCGGAAGCCCTGGGATGTGAATTGTGTACCCCTGCCACTGTCTTGGGCGAAAGACGGGGTCACAAATCAGAAAGGAGAAATCATGGATCAAGTTTTTGATGCCCAGCTGAGAGAGTCACAGACCGACCAGAACGGCAAGGAGGCTTTGCTTGAGGTGACCCCTTTTGAAACAAGGGTTGCTTCAGAGATCCTAGCATCAGGCCTCTTAATCCTGGTCCCAAAGTGAATGCAAGTTTGCACCTTTGTTTGTTGATCAAGAGATACCTGGGCACACTGGATGCAATTTGTGGCCCTAACAAAAGAGCAGTGCGCCAGCAGAGCAATATAGGAGTTAGGGAAGGACTTGAGTTTAGGGTACAGGTGCTGTGCCTCTGGTGCCTGTTAGATTAAAGTGAAGAGAACTTGTGCACTGCTTGAGACACTGGACAGGATCGTTGAAAGACTTTTTCTTCTCAAACTGGGCCGTGATTCTTGAGTTGCGAGTTGTGCAGCTCCACCGTGGGAACAACAAGAGCCTGCCTGTGAGGCTCAAACGGACACAGGGAGAAGACTCCCCTCTGGCTGGTTCCACAGCAGCTAAAATTTCCCAAGGACTCTTTTTTTGTTAGTAATGTACCCCTTTGGTCGTCCCATTTTTGAGGAGGAGCAGCCCTTTGCGGCTCCTTGTCCTAATTCCTATGGCCCTGTGTGGTCCTCCTGGTCCTTTGGAGCCAGGATGGTTTTTGTAATAATCTGTCTGACTTCTTTAATATTTGCATTACTTATAATGCTTATTCTACACGAAAAATGTTTTCCTGAGCAGTTGACAAATATTACTTTGCCCTCCTCCTAAAAATATATTAAATTGATATTTTAGCCCTCACAAAAGAAATACTGGAAAAGTCTATTGAAAATGTTTTTATTAAGTATGTGCTGTTGGCTATTAATTGAAATAGATAGTCACTGAAATACATCAGAGCCCTGAAACTTAGAATTAGACTAGATGATTTTGGACTCTTGTTTCTGCTTGGAGCTGGAAGCTACTGACTATCCTGTGTGTAATGATTAATACTTTTTACATGCTGTGTATGTATCCAATGTGGTCCAATGCTTTGCTCCATTTGCATCTCTGCTTGTATACCTGGGAAGAGGGAACGTTGCTGAAACAAAGGCCCAACAAATGTTGAATAAAGAGGTGGCCGAAATAATGTTAATAGATGTACGGGATGAATATCTAGATTACCCCAGATAAACGAATGTCTTCAGCCAATGCTGAAAGGGCCGTCTGTTGTAATTTGGCAGCACTTAAGTTAAGCATTGGCTGAAGACAGCCTGTATTTAGAGGCTAAATTGTCCGCTTTGTGGAATCCATTTTGTATTTCTGGCAGCCATTTTGGCTGCCATGTGCTACCATGTGCTCACCATGTGCTCTGTCCTACCTTCCTGTCAACTGCTCTTGAAATCTGCCTAGAGACAAGTTAACTTTAGTTCCTCTTGCTTTGCACATGCTCAGTTGAGCTTGCAGCTGTTTCAAGTTTATAAATGTCAGGATGTGTCTACTAAAAGTAGAAACTGTTAGCTCCACCCACTTGTCGACTGTGCATTCTCTGTATGACCTTATATGTACCTACAACCAGCATTTGTGTTTGTACCGCCTTCATTTGAGCCCCTGTGTGGGTATAAAAGGAACAGGATCCTTCCATTCAGTGTGCTACTTCATGCATTACTGAAGGGTGATGTGTGAATGTTAGCTCCACCTTATAAGGTTTAATAAACTCTGTCTTTTATATTTCAGTTTCTGTGCCAACTTCTTCCTAAGTGTCTGAGGACTCTGTGCAGAGAAGGGAGAACCCCTAAGCACTGGTAGGCCTTGCTGAGGCTCACTATTACAACTGTTCTTTTCTGCGTCTGAACGTTCATTATCTCCCAGAACGCTCTGCAGTACAATCCGTGAACTTGGTCCTGAAACCACATACGTCATAACATCATGAACAAAGAGACTTGTCCCTGGCGAACATTACTGCAATACCGGATGGTATAGTTTGGGATAAGGTTTCTTATGATGTATATGGCCCCACTGAACATTTGAAAATTCCACATTTGTTTAAAATTTCTTTAAATTATTTCATTACCCCCAGTACACTATCTGATGATTGGGACATTGAGACTGTAAATACTATGCTTACAGATTTAGAACAGTCAGCTGCATTTTCTTACAGGGAATTGTATTAAGGTACAACTGATTACGATGCCATGTTTTGTTACCAACATTATGGTCATCATTATTTGCACAGAGCAAGTGTACCACGCACTGCTAATGTGTACCATCAATGGGAACATTGCCCAACACCACCAAAAGGTAGTTCTGCCACATTCGCACAGAAATTCGCATACTTTTCAGGGTTCAACACATCAGACCCAGAATCATTTTACTACAATCTTGCACAAAGTAATGCAACTGCGAAGAAAATTATGCTGACAAACACAATGCTGATATATTCAGCACCTTTTATCTCCCAACTGTCTATATAGGGTTTCGACTACTGGAGAGACACCATAGACACCAAATCCATCTGGGGGACAAGAGAGTGACAGGCAGTGCTTAATTTGTAAAATATGAAGTGCAGGTACTAAAATTTTTGTCGGAGGCCACACCTACTTTTTCTGGCTCCACCCACTTCCTCCGCTGGCTCCACCCACTTACTCTATTAGCTCCACCCACATCCTCAACTGGCACTGCGAAAAGTCAGATGAATTTCAGCAATGCTCAGAATGATGACACCTTGAAAAGGCTACTGACATAGAAAAGGGACGTTAAAAAAATATAACGCTCAAGAACTGTTACACTCATTTTGTGGTCTTTGGTATTTAGCCTATTACCATCCAGGTGGCTGGGGGAAGGGAATCATAACTTTTAAATCTGTTTTAAATCACACATCCCTCCCACTCACTCAAAAATGCCAACTTTGAGGTACTCTAGAAAACAGTGCAATCGCTGGGCGAGGTAAGAGGGACACAATTGAGGAAGGGAAGTGACAGGCTCTGCCCAGAACACAAAGGAGGGACAGAGGCCCGTGGCAGAGAGTGGGCACAAATGAGCTTTGTGTGAGTGAGGATTATGTGAGGAGAGCCGCCTTTATCAAAGACACCCCGCCTCGTCAGCGCCAAGACCCTCGCAGAAAAATGTGTCATATGGTGGAATCGATTCAGAAAGGAAATTATAGAGTTTGCATTTTACAATTCAGCTTAAACACCCGGTTAAACCTGATCCGGTCAGGACAAGCGTCACTTTGTGAATGCTGACAGATAGTGAGCACAACTGGTCGCACAGAGCGCATCACAACAATAAATATTGCACACTATGCACAGCTTAAAAATATGCAGATAAATTATTCAAGGGCTGCAGAAGAAAAAAAGATACCACCGACACCCGCAGCAGCCACACAAGTTCTGAGCTCATTAACGCATTCATAAAACGACCAGCTTCCAGTGGGTAGAAGCATAACTGCTTCTTTTTTTACATTACACTGGTGGCATGGTTCCTTTCATTAAGGGTTAAAAAACTAGAAACGTGCTAATGTTAAATTGAGTACGGTTTATTAAATCAGTGAGGCGCACATTACAAAGATACAACTGTATAAGCTAGCTCCGAGTGCAGACACAGCAAGTCCGGGCTCGTTATGAGGCACTGTAGCGCCTAGTGCTGTTTAGACAACGTGCGAAGCGGTCAATGGTTTTTCCGGGAGTTTTTCGCAGTTTCTCCAGGTCCCATTTACTTCAGGAAAAGGAAAAAATTATTTGTGATTCAGGCCTGTGGTCTCTTCCTATCTGAGCATTAAAACCCAAGTCTTTATACCCGAGTTAAATATTCTGTAACGTTCTTCGTCATAGTAAATTAAATTGCGACACTTGTAAACCTCATTTAAATGTCGTGTAAGTGCTAAATGCTAATCTAATAAACTACGTGGAAGAAATGACACAGCAAATCAATTGAACTAATTTTTCACTGACAGACAGTCATCTACGTAGAAAAATGTTTAATCAATTAATTTCTTTACAGCATGCACCCTAGTTTAGCCGAAATGGTTCTTCACAAAAGTTATGGAACACTTCTACTACACAAATCATTCTTAATTCAAGAGCTGCCCATCAGAGTAACGTAATGGTGCTGCGCGTGCTGTTGCTGCCTACCTGCCCTGGCTCAACCCTCAATGTCGTCGGGCTGATGATGGCTCGTGGGGTGCGGGAGTGCCGGGCCCGGGCGTGGCAATCGGAAAATCTGCCGCACAGCCCCTACAACTTTCTGCTTAGAATCACATCCCTCCCACTCACTCAAAAATTCCAACTTTGGGGGATTCTAGAAAACAGCGCAATCTCTGGGCGAGGTGCGTGGGACACAATTGAGGAAGGGAAGTGACAGGCTCTGCCCACAACACACAGGAGGGACAGAGGCCCGTGGCAGAGAGCGCAATCTCTGGGCGAGGTGCGTGGGACGAGAGACACAATTGAGGAAGGGAAGTGACAGGCTCTGCCCACAACACACAGGAGGGACAGAGGCCCGTGGCAGAGAGTGGGCACAAATGAGCTTTGTGTGAGTGAGGAGATGTGAGGAGAGCCGCCTTCATCAAAGACACCCTGCCTTGTCAACTGGCATTTAACAACTTACTAAATGCGTACCGTGGCGTGGGCCCGGGCTATGTGTACGCACGGCCGGCCGGCGGCCGCTACTAGGCCATGCCAGCTGAGCCCAGGCAGGAGCATGCATCATCGTCGAATTCGAATCTTGGGTGGAAGGATACTACTTCAAGGGGCAGGGCCTTCCCTTCTTTAACAACTTAACTAACCTACCCTATTGTGATATCATGATGAATTAAATAAATGTGTACCGTGGGCCGGGTCAGGGCCAGGAACAGTGGAGTGCGTCGCCATCATCGAATCTTGTGGATGGAGCCGGAGCTACCCCAGCCGGTGCCCGACACGCCACCACCGGGCATGTCGTAGTATATGGCATGATGTCTCTGACTGCTACTTAACTTAAGTTAGTACTTACGGTTACACACTCGTCGTGGTCAGCCGGGGCTGCGGGGCACTGTTTTTATTAACTGATAGGCCACATGGTGGTGCTGCCTGCCCTCAACGTGGTCAAGCTCCTCTAACTCTTGGGGTGCGGGCGTGGCAACTTGCAAGCAAAAAAAAATCTGCGCGCACACAGTCAAATCCAACCTACCCAATCAATGTCTGACTCCCGCCCAGTACTGCTCCCGAGTCCCGCCGCGGCTCACCCCACCACCTGCAACAGTCCACTGAACTAAGGGCCGCGCCCGCGCGCCGCCGCCATGATGGCGCCATCGCATGATCAGTATCATTATGATTAATGATGATGCAGTAATCACTTTGCTGTTGCTCCGGCTCACATTCACGCTCAACCGAAGCACACTGGACTCAAGAGACCCAGAACAACACTCTGCGCCAGTGCGCCCACTCCGAGTCACTATTGGTAATTTATTATAACATCATCTCATCATATGTGACAATGTGCAGCCAGTCGTGCAGATGAGTGTAGACCCGGCCCTGAAAAGTAAGTGCCGGTGCTAAGCACCGGAAAGCACCGGCACAAATTAAGCACTGGTGACAGGTTCAGGGAACTGAGGCATTATTTAGAGCTTGCCAAATACCATTACAGATGATTTTCCTGAACAGAACAGTGCAACAGACTACCTGTTATGGGTTTGCAAAAATCAAAGACCTGAAAACACTGAGCATTCCCTCCCACACACCGATTAAGGGTATTGCGAATAACACACTAACAAGTAAGGGGAAACATGGTACAAGTACGTACAATTCATCATCTCCCGATTGGAAGGGTTTGTTGGTTTGGCCTGTAGACACAAATATGTGTAACTCAAGATTCAAGGGTACCACCGAAGGGTTTAGTATCCATAGGCCCGACCCACACTATGTACACATAGACGACCCAGGGGTAGTGACTACTTATAGTGTTGGGAAGTTGTGCCTAGATTGGATAGAGACCTCGACACTTTCACAGGTGAAACAACACTTGTCCCTTTTGGCAGACAACATGGATCTTAGGGATTTATTGTTAGGTCCCATGAAACCATGTAGGAAACGCTTCTTATACACAATATATAATGAGGTTTGGAAAGTCTCCCAACAGGAAGCTGCAGAGAGACTGCGTGAGATAGATAGAATTAACCTGGAAAAGGCTTTAGCTGTGGTAGACAAAGGCATGACCACACTTTCGTCTCGTATTTATTCACTGGGTAACATTGTGTCCTCAGCTATCGATATAACGGAACAAGATGTGTCTATTTTACAACATGGACAATCACAGTTACGCGCTATTATGCTTCTAAGCTGGACGCTTCAATCATTGTGTTCTGGCCACGTTCCATGGAGATACATTAAAGACACAAATCTGTTTTCGGCTTACAATCTGACCGACAGACAATTAACCGTGGCACACAGAGATGCGAAGTACACCATGCTGCTCATTGAAAAACTAGAGAAGTTACCTTTTACTGTAGCAGAGTCACCGTCTACGGAATGGTTAATCCATGGCTATATCACATTGCCAATCACGACATCCCAATTCCAGTACTGCCTGAAATATTACCCAGTAGGCAGGTATGAAGCGTTGGGCTAAGGGTACATACGAGAAACCTGGGAGTTACCGTACACATATAGGTGCAGGAACAAAGAGAAGGAAGTTTTCTTGAGTGGTTCAAACTGCGAAAAGGCCTTGAGTGAGTCTTTAGTGTGTAAAGAAATATTGCTGCACGGCGCATGTTATGCGTCAATAGCGAACTTGTCCTGCTACCTGAAGGGTTCTCCAGCTGCCGTGATTCATCCGGTTTTCGAGTTACTTTCAAATGGGAGTTACTTGATGCTGAATGACCAAGGCTGCTGTCGAATGACGCCCGGCAATGCTTATCTAGTGACCGTCAACTCTTGGGTTATTTGTTGTAAGCAAGTATTGTTTCCCCCAGCTCGCACAGTTAGGGAGGCACCACTGTGACCTTCCTTGAATGTATACAACATAGGGTTTGATTCTCTGAGCAGACTGAAAGCCATGCTGTTTCAGCATAATGTGGCCTTAACTTCAGCCCGAGAGACTTTTGATCTCCAAGTGGCAAGGTCTTTGGCAGAGATACAGGCGTTGATCCATACGAACTTCCCTCTCCATTTTGGGCAAATGGTCCATCGTATCTTTAACATGTCTGATACGAGTGGTATCGTACACTTATTTAAGAGCATTGGATCAGGTCTGTTAACCACCTTTCAAACCATTTTCGGAGTGATTCCATCTTTCATACACTCCGTACTTGGAAGCGTTTTTGGAGGGCTTCCTTTGGTCCTGCTTTCGGTAGCAGGCATCCTGATTTTACTTCTATTGCTTTGCAATGGATGTCAGCATCACTCAAGACATGGAAAGAGCACTGCTGGAGCGACGTTGTCGTGAGCGATTGGTGTTCCTAATGGGGTTACCTCGGCTTCAAGAGCTGAGTGAGCATTGGTTCCTGTCTTTCAGACCAGCCTGGCTTGACTGCATCCTGCCTGTCTTCCGCTGCCTCTTTTGCAGATTCGGACGCGTGTTGGACCTCTGTCTAACACTGCCATCGGTTGCGCCGCCAGACATAGACATGCTCCTGGCGCCTTTCCGGGCCCATGTGCACAGTTGTCCACAGCGTATTCCCATGTTGATGATGGCTTTCCTAGAGCCTCTACAGGACGCTTCAGCTCCTGTTGGACCGGAGAGCGGCTCTGCAACGGATGTGCAAGCATCATTCTCAGGCACAAAGGCATCTACTTCTTACCCGACGGCTGCCGTGGGAAACAGCGATGACCAACTCTGCTCACTTGATATCATACTAGAAGTACTGGAGGGACTGCCTCCTGCGGATGCCATGTACAGTGATGTTGTCTTCAGCGCAGGATTCTTAAATAGTCTGGCCTTTCCTGTGCTGGGAACCGTTTGGGCAATTTTTAAACATGTACCAAATTGAAAGTCGAACAGACTTTGTTTTTCTTCTCTGCTCTATATGAACATAGTGACTTTCAAGGTGCTCAGAAAAACAATGCAAAATATAGAGGACCTTTTTATGAGCGCTTTTTAGGGAAGAATAGCTTTCATATAGACCTTGCTTTTATGGACGCTTTTTAAGAGTTTTTAAGTGCTTTGTAGTATGATTTTAATATAAAGGATTTTTGTATGCCTTATGCACTTACTATCACTACCTAGCTGACCTTGTTGACTTTTTGATGAGGAGTGGGTGTCATGTCCTTTAGGTTAGTCCCATCATGTACATACCGATTACATACATTTTGTCCCATCCACAGGACACAACGATCTTACACAGGTGACATTTTACCTAGTAGCTTACTTCTGTCTCTCCGACATCAGGCTCTTGGTACCATATCTTAATCCCTGTACCCGACGTACATAAACATATCCCCAGGCACGGTAGATTTATTCTGGACAAGGGTCACCACTTTTTTACATCCATGGCCAACAGCCAGCTGTGCATGATCATGTTTGTTTAGAAAAGGATTAGCAGGGGATTAGTGAATGTTTTCAAAACATATCGATTCTGGAAAAACCCTGGAGTGACCACTTTAGTAGTAAAAGACCCTCACTCCCCATTAGAAAGGCAGAGGAGAATTCCTTCCGAGCTGGACCGAGACTCGGCAGGCTGATCCTTTGACAGGCAGAGACCTGACATCCCTTGCGGGGTGCCATCCTCGACGCTGAGACGGGGTCCTTCATTCAGAACCATCAGGTGAGGGGCTAGTACTTCCCCGGGGAATTCTTGGCTCCATTAGGTTCCATTAGGACTTATCCTAGCACTTACACACACATGCTTCACCTACACCTCTAGGCTAGGCGCGGTTAGGTAGGCTACGCATTGTAGGAGTACGCCAATGCTATTGTTTTATGTAATATGCTTTTATTCATCTTACTAGCACTATGTAGAAATGTTTCTACTTTTTACGATATTGGTACTAGCGATTACATTTGTCTGCTTCTGTCTTTTGATTGTCGCAGCTAACATGTTTCATACTAGACTGACGCTTGACCAATAAATAATTATTGAAACCGTTCCAATCGTCATTCTATGTATTCTGAGAAAAGCAAGCACGAGTGACTGAGTGAAAGATACTGTATTGTTTCCACGATACCCGAGGAATCAGGGTTGTCATGTTCAGTGGTTGCCAGAAACTACACACACCACTGTCAATACAGGGGGGTAGTAGTGGCACCGTACAGCTAGCTGGTCTAACCGCTGACTCATCCTGTGGGGGTGTCCAGAGTCTGTCTGCACACCAAGCCCTCAGTTTAGGTCATCCAAAACGTGCAGGTCCTGGGGGGTCCTAGGAACTACACGACACTCTAAGAAAAATAAAGCAACAATATATGATCCTGGACATGCTGCCTAACACTCCCACAAAGTAGAAGTAATAAAACGTTCTGGGCAACATTATTCAACCGAGGGCTGGTACCTTTTAATGGCCACTTCTTGACACATGGTTAGAAATTCCACCAAAATGTTGGATTATAAACTCGTCACCCCTCATCGTTTGGAATGGACTCTTGCCTTTCAAATAGTACCCTGCGCCAAAAGCAATAACTATCCACAGGTGACAACTATTCACTGCGATCTATTTAAGGCAATTTCCTATGAAGATGAGAATGCTTGCCTGCGCACAGTAAGATGGAATATACATTCACAAGAAAGGCACGGTCACTGGAAACTTTCTCAGGAGAAAGATCTATTAATTGCATTCAGCAATCCGAATGGTGATTCAGCAATAACTACATTTTGGGACAACTTTATTACTTCATTGGTGGGTTACTATCAGCCCAAGAACAAAGGAGATTGCAAAATCCTCATGAACAGGCATTGTAAAAGGATGGATGAACTTACATGGTACACAGAGGAATTAAGAACACTGAGAAAAGAAATAATAAAACTAAATTTAAAAATATGGTCAAGCAGCTGGCAACCCAACCATCAAGAAAGAACTAAAGCACAAAAATAAAGTAAAATGTTGAAAAGACAAGACAGCACTCGAGGCTAGGATATGGTATAACAACAGTAAATGGGCCCACACACTGGACAACATGGCATTCTGGAGACTCATCAACAAACTAGAACTTTTCCAAATTACAACAAATAATATCAAGGTGGACTCTTGTCCTACTACAACTTTATTATGAACAAGACTTAAAGAGCCACCAGGATGCCCCACTGCCAGTCCCATACTCACTTATCTTAATGAGGAAGTCCCTAGAACGAATGCAACCGAGGTCTACCAGCTGAGGAAGGATCAGTTACACAATACCAACCTATCACTGGCATTGTTAAAGCGGGTTATAGTAAGAACTGTATCTGCCATGAGAAGCAGTGGTGCACACGGCCCGAATGGAGTTCTGTTGGCAGTTTTCAAAAACGATACAGATACCTGGTGCTCTCCCCTTTTTACCCCCTATAAAGGAATTATGGCTACTGAAATCATTCTAGACAATTGGTGGGGCTCAATAATGCACCCTATTCATTAAAAGTGCCCCACAAATAATCCTTGGAACGGTAGGCTGATAGCTCTCCTCAACACTGAAGCAATGGCGTTTGCTACATTGCTGCTGGCCGAATTAGAAGATTGGGTTTACAAACTTAACATCCTGCCAACCTTTCAGACTGGCTTTAGGAAGGGCTGTGAAACTATGTTAGCAAATAAGGCTATGGCCCATAAATCTTCACTATGTGTGTGCTTCTTAGGCTACAGTGCAGCTTTTAACAAAGTCAACCGGGGTACACTACGGGCAAAGCTGAAGGCCTTAAACATACCAGAACAACTTTTTACTGCAATTTAACTCTTAAACACTGACACTTGTGACAGGGTAAAATTGGGCAATGGTTCAACGATCTCCAAAAAAATGCCAACTAATCGGTGCGTGAAACAGGGCTGTGTGTTGGTACCTGTGTTTTTCAATCTATACACTGCTGACTTGTTACCACCATGGTCAATTTATAAATATTTCTCCCCAAAAGTAGGGGCGTAATATTTGGCTCTCCTGCAGTATGCAGACAACATATAACTGCTGGACCAAACAGCAATAGGCCTTCAAAAGGCATAAACCGTCGCTAGCAATACAATAAAGTGAATTAACTAAAGCAAAATCTACAACAACAAAAAGATAATTAGATTTGGCTAGTCTACGATAGATGACAATAACATATCCACAACAGACACATACTTCTACTAAGGAGTATGGTTCAACTCCAAACTAACTTTGACTCCAAACGAACGTTCAAAAACCAGCTAAAAGCGATGCTCACTCGTCCTTGCCATCTGCAAAACCAACTGAGGAAATTAATAAAAGCTTAAACAGCCCCAGAGTCACTAGTATGCCAGATGTATTTAGAGACAAATGTATTTAGAGCGGCATTTTATATTGGTCTCCAACCTGGGGCTCTAAGCTTCATGGAGACCTGGAGAAAATCTATACAAGCCCTATAAGGACAGTGTTTGGTTTATCAAAAAGCACACCAGTCTGTCAACTTAAGTTGGAATTTGTCATGGTTAACCTAACAACCTAAGCAGATACACAATTCAGCAAGTACTTCTTCAGACTGAGGAGTGCACCGCTGGAGTCCCTAAAAACCTGATCTAGAAAGAGCAGCAAGATTACTCTACGATTCATATTACCTTTCGTGCTAAATATGAAACAATCTTTATGAGCCAAATAACTGTTTGCTGCTACCTCTCAAATCACTTGAATCCTGGAAAAATTGTACTATCCTATTGATGCTTAGGAGAAAGGTTCTACGCCCAAGCTTAAACTGGCTCGGGATAAGGAAAATTAAGGCAGCAATTACAATATGTCTGCTAGGGGTAGACCTACAGTTAATGAGCTGATTATTAAAGTATTTGGAATTAGCAACATCAAGGCTGCAGAAAGTGGAATTGGTCACCCATGCCCCTTGCTGTTCACTTTATTGAAAATGTTGTCTCTTTGGGCTGGACCTACAGAATGTGATTTAGAATTAGTACCATGAAACCAACAATGGTTAAGAGAGTGGAAAATCAAAGTCCTTGGAATATGGCACTTTACATCTTAAGTGACTTTTTATGCCTTCTCCTGTCCATTAGATCAAAGGCCTGTGACTCCAGGCTCATGGAACTTGACAGGTACTGTTTAAATCCATTCCAGCCCTTCCAAAACGGCTCATGGGGGCCTTTTCAGCTTTTGGCATTTTAATAATGAGTTTCAATGGCTTACACAAGCACAAAGTAATTTATGTACTTTTTTTATGCGCCTAAACAGATTTTCAAGACTTGGTATGTAACATTTGAGCATACTTGGGTCATTTTAAACATATGGCACTTTAATGCACATTTTTTAGACTTGAAACTGTCATCAATAGAAACAGTACGTTTAGTTATCCCTTACAGGTGCAAGGTAAAACCCCGAGGACAAATACTGATTAAGCAAAATGGATACCGGTATGTAAAACCACTTAGGGTGAACACAAAAGAGAGGTGTCTGCACGATTGTTCTTGTATATATTATGAACAAATTTGATGGGAACAAGAAAAAAAGTGATCAGTCACAGCTACTTCGCTCGATCAACTTGTGTGATCCTAGCTATTTACTTGAGATACATCAGTTCAGGGTGTGCACTGTAAAAAAATACTTACTTGTGCTTGGTTTAATGGACTAAAAGGTTGCACCATTTATAATAATACCCTAAGCTAAATATAGGGGACACATGACACCTAACATCATGGTTCGCTAATGGGACCAGTAAGGGCAGAAGGAGGGTGTTCCTAAATTTAGCTTTAAAACTCAATTCTAATAATTGGCACTCGCTGCACTGATGCCAACTAATGTATTAAAGTGATACGCTCATGCGATTCTTATCCTATTTTTCATGATGTTTGTTGCATAATTTACACGCTAAACTTTTCATGGCTCGGCTCGTGCAAGGGCTCTTAGAGCAAAGCCAGACCATTGGTTCGGCTCGGCTTGACTCTCCCTATAAATTTGTAGGCTTACCCACTTCTAGTATATATTCGTAGCTCGCATACGCACGTAAGAATCTAAAGCATTACTACCTGCTAATAATCAGATTATAAATGTATTTAAATAACGCTTACTACTCCCGACAAGGTGTTGAAGCGCAGAAGAAAGTGGGTGACCCCATATAAACACAAATAAGCTGTGGGTGAAGGTTCGTTCTCACATATGCATCTTTGCTCAGTTCTCTGACCCTGACGAACTGCTCTCTGTCACCTCTGCAGCTATACACTGTCCTTCACAAATACTGGCAAATTAAACGCCTCGTCAGAGGTTGTAAGCGTTATAAAAACGCAATACTACTCCGGTAGCTCTGCACACACCGCCTGTCACCTACCTAAATCGGAGTCCCAATCTTCGTCATAAACCGCGGAGACAGTGCCCCTGGAGGTAAATTGATTGAACTGCTATGCACTCATCGGAGGCAGAATACAAGGCCGCCACCATCTTGAAATGGAGTATAATCATTCAGATTCGTACAGAGATCCGTACAGATAGGAATTACATTTTTGGTATTTACACGTGCATTTAGAACAAAATATTGATTGTTTTCTTGCAGCGGGAGATGTTGACGCACGACCTTAAATTACAGCTGTTGGTAGCCATCCTACAAGAGGAAGCAATAGAGAATGAATGTGGGTGCATGAATCTTCGCCTTCAATATAATCACCCAGGTGTCCTTGGCAGTCATTTTACAATATTTTAAGGATTACGGTTGAGGTCCATACTAATAAATGACTGTCGGTGGAAATCTTTGAATTGAACTACTGGTGCACACTAAACTGCAGTACTTGAAAGGGGCTACGGATAGTGTGATGAGAACCGCGTCAAATTGGAATGTAGTCGGCCATCTTTGAATGGTGAGCTGGTCCCTCCGTCGAAGCAACAACTACTGAAAAGTCTTCAAAATTATTAGATTTAATTTGTTTAGAAAATCGCCAATAAAAGCTTGAAACCTTGGCATTATTCTTAAAGTAGGAGACCTCCAAATTTTTTCTATCGAAGTTCTTATCGAGTACCCTTTTTCATGTTTTGGCGCAGAATTGAACTATCAAAAGCTCCATTTGTTGTAGTATATGTTTTTTTTGCAGGTTTATTATATAGTGCGAACTCAATTTGAAGGTAGTGGAGGATGGAGCTGTTTACATAAACCCCAGTTACGATGCACAAGGATACAGCCATGTTTTTAGACACGGTAGGAGATTACGTGATTTGCCCAGAATCACAGGATGTTGAGCCGTCCCTGAGACTCGAACCTGGTTTCAGCAAGCACTGGCAAAGCCAATTGTCAGGGCCACTGGAATTATGCAGCCACGGCGTTTTTTGCATAATTATAGATTTGCTGCATTTGCCACATATTTCATCATCTGCTACGTAATCTACAGATTTTAACAAAAAAAAATAGTTTCTAGCTCAAACGGTTTAAAAGTTAATAACAATGAAGCAACGTGTTGCACAGTGGAAGGCCTTTTGCAAATGTTGTCTGGTCACATTTCTGTTGCTTATTGCTTGTATTTGGGTTTCAATCTGGTACCAATGAGGTGCAACCAAAGCACAGACAGCCTTAACAAGTATCTAAAGGACAAAATAATGAAGTGATAGTATCACAAAATCTGCTGCATTATCTGCATAATTTGCCCTTTCTGACACATAATTTACTAAAGCCCAGTCCTGCCAAGTGTCACGCATCAGGCGTGACGCTAACGCATTTCAGTGTGGTGTTCCGCATCACCGCACTGAAATGCATTGCCACGCATTTTGCCCACTCTACTCTGACGCGCTGAAACTGGCCCGCTAGGTATAACGCAGGTGCCGCAGGCGCTGGCGCTGCCGGGCTGGTCACGGTGTGCCTCTGACCTGTGTGCGCGCGGAGGGAGGGAGCTGCTGCTCTGCTGAGACACTGCTCTCGCTCCCCGCAGGCGACAGAGTAATTGACATGAATCCGGCGGTATAATCTCAACAAGGAGCTACAGAGGGAGTTACTGTGCCAGATCACCCCCCAATCAACATGTACTCAAACATCAAAGATCTGGCACAACTGGGCACTCTCATCAACTTTTTGTACATATATATATAGGATTGGTATGAGGAGATATTCTTATCTTCTCCCACAATCAGATGCTCTTTTATGCACTCTGACCTAGTCCCCTGTGCCTAATTGATTAGTAGTTTAAAACTAATAGTCAGTCACTCAACAAACAACACTCTACCTGAGTGTATGTGTCCCACAAAGAAAAAGTGTGGAGAAATGAGAAAGTATCTCACGTGCGCACCACCAGAGGAGCTACTGGCAGGTTCTCACCAGCTTGCCCACGTAATTGTCATCATCGATAACTTTCTCATGTAAAAAGAAATATGTGTCCAGTGCGAGAAAAGTATAAGAGCTAAACATAAAGAAAAGACCCCATGCAAAATGAGACACAAGAAGTCTCAGATAAAAATTGAGGAAAACTCACACGTACTCGTAACTTTTAATCCAAACGTGAGTTTGCCCAATGTTAAAAACACAGCATGTTGTGAACCACTTCAAGGACGGCCAACATGTTTCATTGCCTATTATACAATAGCGGCAAATTCGTCAGGGCAACTGAGGTCAGCAATCGCCTCCCTGGACATCTAAAAATAAGTCAAGAGTGACTGACAAACATAAAAGAAAAGAAAAAGGACTTATAAATTCTTTAGAGATACACCAACCAAATTAGACCTTAACTACAGTACAGGTAGTATTAACAACGAAGACTGGACTACATTGTAGTACACCATCATGTTCTATAGGCAAATCATGATATTTTACCTAATGAGAGCCATGGGCCCACGTACCAGCTCTCACTTAGTCACAGGGGTGTATATCATTTATACTTATCTTCCCCTTGACATCAGCACAATTGTTGCTTATAGATTCATCTGTGGAAATAGACATATCACATTATGTCACTCCAGGCTACAAGTCACATCATTTACATAATATTCCATCATCGAGTTAAGAGACTTGCTCCAAACTAGTTCCATTTTTTACAAAGAAACATTCACTTTGATCGCAACACGCAATCCGACTTCTTTTAAAATCGTATGCAATCACTCTCACCAAGCATCATTAATTTTATAGTGCAAAAACACTTCATGTTGCACCCAGCCCGAAAGTATGGTACACTAAAGGTCTTACTTCTCTCCTTACAGACTACTAGTTTATTCTGACCAACATCCTCCCATCCAACATACTCTTACCGCTTTTCGACTACCTCCGTACGGTCAATCGTCCTGGCGTCTCACTCATACGCAAGCGCCTTCCATTTTAGAAACCAGACGCAAACGTCATCCTGCCGCGTCATGACGTTGCGGCAGTCACATGCTCACCATTATCTTGAGCCCTGTACTTTTCAATTTGTACATGGCTCCCCTGGCTACCCTGGCGGAGGCAGGGGAGGCTATGATTATATCCTATGCCGACGACACGCAACTGCTGTTCACTTGCAAGAAGGGGGAGGAGTTTAACGGTGAAAAGATTAATAAATGTCTGAGAGAAATCTTTGCTTGGTTCAGACATAACCATCTCAAATGTAATCCGGAAAAGTCGGAAATTATTTTCTTTGGCACACCCCCTCTGGACGCCTGGAAGCAATGGTGGCCCACGGATATGTCTCCCCCCCAGTCAGCAGTTAAGATCGTAAAAAATCTGGGAGTGAAAATGGATGACACTTTATCTATGATACCTCAAGTACAGTCGGTAGCGGGTACGTGCTTCGGGTTTTTGAAAATGCGCCGTAGGTTTCTTTTTCTATTACCGACCTCTCACAGAAAGACGGTCGTTCAGGCCCCTGTCACCTCCAGATTGGACTATGCCAACGTGCTCTATCTGGGCCTTCCAGAGTCTATCCTCAATAGACTGCAAGTCGTGCAGAACGCGGCAGCCAGAGCAGTCTTGAGACTTGGACCTAGAGACCGGATCTCCCACCATCTGAAGAATCTGCACTGGCTGCCTGTCCGATGCAGAGTACTCTTTAAAGCATTGGTCCTTGCTTTTAAAGCTCTGCACGGCATGGGGGCACAGTATATCCGCAGAAGAGTCTCTTACTACATACCCGGCCGTTCCCTTAGATCAGCACATCAACATCTACTTGTCATCCCTAAGTGTCTCAGAGCCCGCCGTGGTGGACGCTCGTTCCAAGTGCAAGTGGCTAGATTCTGGAACAAGCTACCTCTATCGCTGAGACAAGCCACAAGTATAATGGCATTCAGGAAACAACTGAAAACCTGGCTGTTCCAGCATGCAGTTTAATGGCCTTCCGCCTCGGGAACGTTGTTTCACCCTGGCATCTGTATCTTTCTTTCTTAGCGCCGGGACACTCTATTGAGTAGCTGTGCGCTTTATAAATCCATTCTTAACATAACATAACATAACATTAGGCGCGCCCAGAATCTCTGCACCAAATCCTCCATCTTTAACTTCCTATCTGTCAACACTTTATAGCCCAATCGATTATGATATTGTAACCACGTCGTATTTTGAAACTTTAAAAAAAAAAAAAAAATCAAATTAAAATGTCAGTTGTATATTAAATTCCATTCTCTGACGATAGCGGTACAACTGCTAAACCGCCCTCTTCTTTTTAAAATGACTCATTTAAAATTGAGTGCCAGTGACTATGGGAACATATCCATTACATTCCATTCTCTAACAATCGCGGTACAGCTGCTCAACCACCCTCTCCTTTATGAACTTGAATCTATTCATCACCCAGCCATCACTCCATGAATGCCAGTGACTATAAAAACAAGGCACGATGCTATAATCGTCTACACCACTACTATGTGTCAGGGCCCATACAGTCGCCCTACCCATATTAAAGAAATCCCAACGTGATGCACGATGCACTCCCCAAGCCATCACAGATGGCATAAGTGGTTCAACACCCTGCAGCAGTGTTCCAATCATCTAGCTCAGTCACAAGCATCACTACTTCGTTATTGCCAATAACTCAGTGCGAATCGGGGCATAATAATTCACCAACTACTTGTGTGCCTAATCATACCTCCTACAGTGTAGCACTAAGGACCATACTTTCACCATAATTTAGGCACCATCTTATAAGCCTCACCACACAATATGTCAGTGTGTATTATGCCCTTAAAGTCCATATTATAGACTATGTGTGGGGGCCAACCTCAAGTGTATACAAACGGGTGTTCTGCCCATCAATGAGCACTATTCATATAGTCAGTTCATCACCCGGTCAGAATAGATTCAGGTTTGGAATAATACACAACCATTGTCGGCAAAGGAAAGCTCCCTCCCATAGTTCTTCAAATGTCTCTCTTTCACTGTTTACTGATCTTATTCCACTCAATTTGATCATTGAGGCCAATCTGGTCCGCTTTCTCAGAATATATCCAACGGGCTTCTTTAGTGGCAAGTATTTTCTCAAGATTACTTGAATCACCCACTACCCTCTCTAACACCACCCATTTCAATGCTCTGTGATTGTGTTGATGTTCCCGGTAGTGTTACACCAAACGTGTGGTCAGTTTCCCTGATTTAATAGTGCTCAGATGCTCTGCACCCGAACCTTAATCTTACGAGATGTAAGGCCAATGTAGTGCAACCCACATTGGCACGTCAGTCTATAAATCACATTCACTGAGTTGCAGTTACTGAATCTGTTTAGGTGCGACGTTCTTCCGTTCAGCAACTGCACACTCATAATCTTTTCTGTCAGATCGCATACTGAGCAGCCCCCACACGGGTAATGCCCAGACGGAATCGAGGTGCTCACAGTCTGCTGCACAGGTCTCGTATGGACAAGCCTGTCCTTTAGATTCTGTGCACGCTTGAAGCAAACCTCGGTTGCGGCATTTGATATTCTGTGGTGGACAATAAAGACCAATGTTTTCTTATGGCCTGGCGAATTTTTGAGGACAAAGGGTCAAACGTCAGAACGACTGGCAGACAATCACTCGGTTCTTTACTATTTCTTTCAAGAAGCGCCTCCCGAGGGGTATTGTGTGCCCTCTTACGAGCTCTATTAACAATCCTCCTAGGATACGCCCGTTGCACTAGCCTCTCAGTCAAGCTTTCAGATTGTTGCAAATAATTGCATGTAGAGGAACAATTCCTACGATATCGAAGAAATTGACCCACTGGGAGATTGTTCCTAAGTGCCCTTGGGTGAAATGATTGATAATGCAACAATGAGTTCTTATCCGTGGGCTTCTGATGCACACTCGAACTGAGCTTATTGTTAATAACTCCAATATCCAAATCCAGATACGTTGCATTTTTGTTACTTATGCTCCATGTGAACTTCAAACAGTCGTCCCGACCATTCAACCAATCCAGAAATTTGAGGAGTTGGCTCTCTGGTCCCGACCATACACATAGAACATCATCAATATACCTCTTCCAGAGGCAAATATGCCTCTGGAAGGGGTTGGATGAATGGTACAGATGGTGCTCTTCAAACTGGCCTACATATATGCAGGCCAGACTGGGCGCAAAAGTTGCGCCCATCGATGTACCCGAATGTGTACATAGTGTGAAGGGTCTTTTTTATCAACATATTCCAGGTCCTGAGGATGGTCTAACGGACACAGACATTATTAGACCGAAATGTCGACTACTACACCTATTCCTTATTTCAATGTATTGTAGGCAATGTTTGCTTTGTGTACATTTTTCAGATTGCCTTAAAAACATTTTGTGAAAAGGTGTCCACAATTGTAACTATGAAGGATATTTAATCTTATGTAACTGTTACTTCTGGCTACATTGTGTTGTTTTTTATGTACCCTTTACAAATGAATAATTTTGGATTAATACCAAATCATTTTTTGAATATATACACCCGTGTCTCCTTTAATTGTTCCCGAACGATTTATTCATTGGTAAACTAATTGAATTGTTTCTTGAATAATCCAATTGTGAGTTACTTTAATAGAGCTTACCTAAATTGCATTTATCAACTATTGCTAAAATATCTTTGAACAAATCCCTTGTAGGCGCACTTACCTGCTTATACTAAACTGCCCAAGCCGTCAAGGGTTTATTGGGTTTCCCATTTTTTGTGATATTGATACTAGAAGAAACCAGGCTGCCTAAAGTCATCGATTAATAGTTTGGATTCACACCACTAGCTGCCTCATCTCCTCAGTGCCAAGCACTACACGAACAAAGACTACAAACATGATGTTATAGTATTTCACATCAGACTGCTCAAATGGTAGTATGTTCTTACCCCTAATTATTACGAATAATGAAAAAGCATTGACACATACATATGGTGCAAGGAGTGAATTGCTTGTAAGATATTTTCTTGGTTCAACTCTTGGGGTGCTTTGTAGATAGCATAGGAAACATTCAGCTGTATTGAACACTCGTTTGTTGAGCGATTTGACTCCGAAATCGAAGCCAGGGCAGAAGCATGGAGGTTAGTTATGGGGAACCAAGGCTAGCAGCTGGTATGTTTTGCTTTTAGTTTGGAACCCTAGCCATGTCCTTGCCAATGCTGGTATCAGAAGGCCACAACAGGATCAGAAAGTAAACAGGACTCTGAAAACTGTTTAATAATTCCAGCTCCAGTCCATGCCCTTCTCCTAGACTTCAGTATCAAATGGCAGTTGTTAAGGAGGAGGTAAGGTTAAATAAGGGGTCCCTTGTGATGCCATTGGCATACTACCCCTGGTATTTTGATTGCCCAAGGTTTGATGTGTGTGTTTGAAAATGTTCATTCTCTTATTGAGAGTAAGTTGCATGTAATTTATGTATTCCCAGCTATACATTCAGTTCCCTAAGGCTGGGAGCAATCTAGACTTCTGAAGTGATTCTTTACTTTCGGACAATCATGCCTACTCACCAAGGAGTCTGCAACTATTAAGGAAATGAAATAATATTAGCAGACTAATAATGTATATACATAAAAAAGCAAAACTGTACTTTTAAACTGCCCTGTAAACATCCAGAAATTTACAGTTGGGGTCTAAAAATGAAGTTGGTGTTTTTAGCTTGGTTTGTGAGAGCAGCACAAGTGTAGCAAGCAGAGTCTAGTAAACAGTAGCGGCTGGTGAAATTTGAAAGTGTTGCGGTATACAAATTGGACAACTTTTTATCAAGTTAGCAGCAATACCCTGTGATTATGTTTTACCGCTTCTATGTGTGTGAACTATATATATATATATATATAGTTCACACACATAATTGAGGTGCAAAAGGCACCTATGACCTCTGCACTTGCTGCACTCTGAGTAGCCATGCCCTTGATTGGACTTGAGTCTGGTGATGGGATGACTATTGTTGGGATTAGGTCATGTACTCCACACTTACCACACACACTACTGTGCCCCAGCGCTCCCCCAGCAGTCTGCACTCCCTGCATTGCTTGAATTTTCCTAATTTGCAGCTGGTCCTTCTTTCCTAAAAAAGTCCCCTCTCCATATTTGCATCAGTTAAATCCCCTCTCTCTTTATTAAGTACAAGTACTACTTGTATTTGATTTTCACTTGGAATGACTGCTGTTAACTCTGGAGATATCTAAAACCAAAGAAACATCAAACTCCAGGCTTCTTCTAAAGCATCTCTCACTGCTGCTTTTGAGATCTGTTCAATTCCGATGAAAGCCTTTCCTCTGACTGTACTGTCACTTCGGCACGGCTAATAAACTGTACTTTGCCGCAACCGGACGAAAATAAGTACATGCACAACTGGACACAAATCACTCCGAATTCTTCTGCTCTGATTGTACAGCTGACAGCTCTATTGACAATAGTTACATCCAACTATTTACCGAGCTGATTTATGGCAAACGCAGTCACTGGCGGCAGTCTGCCTAGTAAACACTGAAGACAAACTGCTGCATGGGGGGCAATCTTCTAATCTGAGGAGCATGAAAAATAAAGGTGAAGTAAATACAAAAACTTCATGCGTAACATACAGAGCTATAGCACACACCGCCCGACCTGGCTTTTTTTAGACAATGCTATGCACCACTACAAGGATACTGTCTCTTTTTATGTGTGTATCGTTGGCTGTAGGAAGGCAAGCCCTGCGTGTTGATGTCAACACTCTGCCTAAACATGTCATGTGTGCACATATGCGCAGTATTGACCTGTCAGTGCCTGGCTGCCTGACCCTGCCTCGGATCGAGTGTCAGAGACACCCAGGCAATGATTTATTTCAGAAATAGTTATTTAAATGAATTAAACAAATATTGAAGGGCCAGGGACGTAGCCGCCATGTCCTAGGGCAAAAACTGCTACTGCTAGTAAAGACGATTGGTGGCTTTGATTTGAAGACCTGGCATGCACGACAAAAAGAAAGCGTTCATTAAGAACAAAGATAAGTGACATAAAGGAGTCTACCATATTGCCTATTATTTGTACCATTATAGAATGGGAACAACCATATGGCAATCAGTCCTGGTCTGGTCTCAAGAGTCATAGTCAACTACAAGCTGCAAGGCCAAGTCCCCGCTGACTAGGTATGCAAATAATCCAGGACATGATTCAGCCGTACCAGTTCAGTGCAGTTTTTAACCTTATGTCACATGGTGCCCTGGAGTCACATCTGGCATGCCCGCACCTTTCACTTAGGCAGAAAAAAGCGACAAATGTTCAGGTGAGCATAACATCCAGAAAAAAACCCTTGCACATCCCTTGAGGAAAGAATGATAAAGGGACTTCCAGTGCACTCTTCATACTCCAATAAATAAAACTAGCATTTTCAAAGCGAAGAGGTCTGGCACCGGCTGCTGGCATTTTGCTTTTGGAAATTCTTGTTTTTTCTGTCACGGTTTTTACAAAACATTATTGCCAGGGATGCTGCCTGGGCCCTCATCAATCTAAAAAACCTTGTGTAAGGGAAAAATATATTTTTGATCCAAAAAGGCATATATTCCAATTGTAGTCCCTGGCACTAAATGTAAATACTTTGTGTGTGGGTGTGCTCCTTATCAAAAGGAAGCATGTTGACTTGTAACCCACAATAAAGTCAGACAGCAGCTGAGGTGGGCTGTGGGTGGAAGAAAAATGTGAGTGACAAAGCACCAGACTTATGGATGAAGTCTGGCTGAAAGCCCCTATAGGTTACTATGTTATACACATAATTGTAGAAAAATCAAAAGGTCAGACTAACTCCGAACTAAAAAAAGCCAACCAATCTGGTGTTGGCTGCCAGACTCTTGCCTTTGCTAATGCTTTTTTGAATATTTTTGCACATCTTTATTACAAATAGACAGAGAATGTTGAAAAGATAGATAAATAGAGAGGCTTGCAAAACAGATTTAGAGGCTCACAAAGACAGATGGAGCGGGTTATATAACTAGATGGATACCTTGACAGACTTGCAATGATAGACAGACAGACCTTGCAGATAGAGATAGATAGATAACCTTGCAAATAGACAGATAACCAGATAGCTAGTTAGATAGACTTAAAATAGATGGATAGATAGGTAGATGGATAGTAAGATAGATAGATAGCAGTGTATGTAGCACTATGCAAATGCAGTTCCAAGATTATACTTATCAATGTGTTCTGTATGGCATTGTGTGACATGTCTGGTTACATGTCCCTGTGCCAACTTATGGACTTTTGGAACTCTGGGCAAGACATATTTTGGGGCCTTCTGTTCAGGAAAACCTCCCAACCAACTTGAGTTATTTTTAAGTCTTCATGATGGCAAACTATATTGAATTACTTTAAGCTTTTTCAAAATTCGGTTATTCAAAACACCCAAAAGCTCAAGCAGCATGGCGTTCCTCAGCCTAAAAGAAAGCTTCAACATGCCCTTTCCTTTTGTGCTTGGATATTCAATATTTTTCTCTTGTAACACCAGTATATTAGGTGGAAATCAATTGTCCGATTTGACTGCTTCTCCTTAAACCATTAAATGAATCGCTGATACCTCAACTAATTAACAAATTGAACAATAGTAACATCCCAAAAGGCTTGTTTCAATCATAAATTGAGCTCCTCTGTTGGCAACACTTTACTACACTGTGGTATTTGATACCAGAATATCCAATTGGCAAGGATGATCACACGACTGGCAGAATGGTAAAAATGACTTGGACATTTTTCATCTGATTTTTATCCTCAAAGTTAAAGACATTGCTGCAAGTATTTTTCCACAGTGCTGATTAATGCTCCCTTTTGAAATGTTTCAAACTTATAGGCACTATTTGTTCCCTGGAGTTTCATTACGGATATTTTGAAAAAAGAATGTGTTTGCTATAACTAATAGGCGGTTTGGGCAGCCATGAGGTTTATGTAGTATTGCTGTACACTCAAGAAGTGATGCACAGTTCTGCTGCTAGTGTACGTAAATGTGCGCTCACTTACATTTTTTTACATAAAACGTGGATTCCTTTTTTAATCAGTATGCATCATGGTCATCTGACTTTTTTTCTTCCAAATTCAATAACAGAAAGGATAGCTAGCCATCTACCAGAGAAATGCCTATGCGAAAGTGTTCTGTCAGGGAGGAGATGCAAAGATCTTTCCCCTTTTTGAGCAAAGTAGGGAACAGTGATGCCAACGTGTTCTGCGAGATCTGCAAATCTACATTCTCCATCAGCCATGGCAGAAAGTCTGATATAAAGGAGCACACAGAGACAAAGAAAACACAAGTTGTGGGTCGAATCTTCAAGCAGCAACAGCAACATTACCACCTTTTTAGGAAAGGCAGCCCCTGGACATGCTGAACTCAGTAGGCCTCCTGCTGAAGATACATTAGCATATCATCTTGCAAAGCATAACCACAGTTTTCAGTCAATGGACTGTACATCAGCATTGATTCGGAAACTGTATGATGAAAAGTTTTGCTGTGCTCGCGCCAAGACTGAAGCCTTGATTACAAAGATACTGGGTCCTCTTGCAATGATTGACCTAAATTCTGACTTCAATAACATTGCTTGTATATCTGTGTCTATTGATTCTTCCAATAAGAAAGAAGTTAAATTAATAGCAATTGTCATTAGGTATTTCAAGTATTTTGAGGGTGTTAAAGTCAACATTTTAGAGTTTACCTCCGTTCCTGGTGAAACATCTACATTACTCTTTGAACGACTGCACCATGGCCTTGAAAAGTGTAATTTGCTCGAAAAAGTTGTTGGGTTTTGTGCAGATAATACAAACACAAAAATTGGGGTAAAGGTTAAAGCCGGAAAGTACAATGTGTTCTGCAAGCTTAAGGAAGCTATTCATGATAATAAAGTACTTGGGATAGGGTGTGCAGCACGCATTGTCCATAATGCAGTGCAAACAGCTGCTGATGGGCTGCCTACGGACATATAATCTTTTGTGTTAAAATTGTACAGATATTTCCACATCTACACTGTCCAAACTGAACAACTGAAAAAATGTCTGGGTCTTTTGATATAGACTTCTAAATACTAACAACACTCACTGGCTTTACCTACTTCCTGCAGTTGACAAGGTGGTAAAACTGTTCCCAGCCCTACGTTCTTATTTTTTGTCCCAAGCAAATCCCCCAACAGCAATTGTCATGTTTATTGAAAACCCTCTTGCTGAAATGTGGCTCTGGTTTTTGCGCAACCAACTGTCTCTTCTTAGTAACACAATAAAGTAGATGCAAAAGCAGCATGCAAATGCCATAGATATTTCAGGACAAATTACACAATTAATAAAAAAAATTGAAGGAAAGGAGAGATGCCTGCTTCATGGTCCTTAGGATAAAGTAGAGATTCTTTAATCCCTGAAAGAACAAGGGCTTTCACCAGAAACAAAAATCGGTAACTCTGTGTGTGCTTTCTACAACAGCAGTATTGATTACTTTGAAGAGTGGGGGCATTGTTTTTACTTGAACACTTTTTCCGGGATCCTTCTTGATACTGTTCCTGTCTGGGACAATGTTCTCTGCTGTTTGTACAATTTGTATCAAGCACGTTTGAGATGGATGAAATGGAACTTTTTGACAAAATCACCTGTGTACGAAAATACACAGGAGATAGACTTGCCGAATGGAATGATCAGAAGAAGACTGCAGAGGAGCATGGGGTGGAAATATTCACCCATTTCCAAACTCACAATATTACATTTAAGAACTTTGGCCTGATGGTCCAGTTAGCATTATGTCTGTCAGGAACAAATGATCCAGTAGAAATAATTTTTTCAATTTCATATTTCAGTCAACTGTGTTGAATGTACGGGGAGTGCTTTATGGGGAGGAGTATTCTACAAACAGCAGTATCTGATTTTGACAACTACAACATATGGATAGTAAGATAGATAGATAGCAGTGTATGTAGCACTATGCAAATGCAGTTCCAAGATTATACTTATCAATGTGTTCTGTATGCCATTGTGTGGCATGTCTGGTTACATGTCCCTGTGCCATCTTATGGACTTTTGGAACTCTGGGCAAGACATATTTTGGGGCCTCCTGTTCAGGAAAACCTCCCAACCAACTTGAGTTATTTTTAAGTCTTCATGATGGCAAACTATATTGAATTACTTTAAGCTTTTTCAAAATTCGGTTATTCAAAACACCCAAAAGCTCAAGCAGCATGGTGTTCCTCAGCCTAAAAGAAAGCTTCAACATGCCCTTTCCTTTTGTGCTTGGATATTCAATATTTTTCTCTTGTAACACCAGTATATTAGGTGGAAATCAATTGTCCGATTTGACTGCTTCTCCTTAAACCATTAAATGAATCGCTGATACCTCAACTAATTAACAAATTGAACAATAGTAACATCCCAAAAGGCTTGTTTCAATCATAAATTGAGCTCCTCTGTTGGCAACACTTTACTACTGTGGTATTTGATACCAGAATATCCAATTGGCAAGGATGATCACACGACTGGCAAAATGGTAAAAATGACTTGTTGGACATTTTTCATCTGATTTTTTATCCTCAAAGTTAAAGACATTGCTGCAAGTATTTTTCCACAGTGCTGATTAATGCTCCCTTTTGAAATGTTTCAAACTTATAGGCACTATTTGTTCCCTGGAGTTTCATTACGGATATTTTGAAAAAATAGAATGTGTTTGCTATAACTAATAGGAGGTTTGGGCAGCCATGAGGTCTATGTAGTATTGCTATACACTCAAGAAGTGATGCACAGTTCTGCTGCTAGTGTACGTAAATGTGCGCTCACTTACATTCTTTTACATGAAACGTGGATTCCTTTTTTAATCAGTATGTATCATGGTTATCTGACTTTTTTTCTTCCAAATTCAATAACAGAAAGGATAGCTAGCCATCTACCAGAGAAATGCCTATGCGAAAGTGTTCTGTCAGGGAGGAGATGCAAAGATCTTTCCCCTTTTGAGCAAAGTAGGGAACAGTGATGCCAACGTGTTCTGCGAGATCTGCAAATCTACATTCTCCATCAGCCATGGCAGAAAGTCTGATATAAAGGAGCACACAGAGACAAAGAAAACACAAGTTGTGGGTCGAATCTTCAAGCAGCAACAGCAACATTACCACCTTTTTAGGAAAGGCAGCCCCTGGACATGCTGAACTCAGTAGGGCTCCTGCTGAAGATACATTAGCATATCATCTTGCAAAGCATAACCACAGTTTTCAGTCAATGGACTGTACATCAGCATTGATTCGGAAACTGTATGATGAAAAGTTTTGCTGTGCTCGCGCCAAGACTGAAGCCTTGATTACAAAGATTGTTGTTAAATTTGTTTATTGGCTTTTTCACAATATCGTACAGACATTCTGCCACGATAGGCGGCAGTAACCAAAAACAATAAGAACAAACTCGAAAAGGTACATATTATGGTCAGATGTTACATTACATGCATATTTTTGGCCACGTCCCAAGGCAGCAATCTATCCATGTCCAGAGATCGGAGAACACCCCAATATACATAGGCAAGCAATTTACACAGTTTCATTATGAGTCCGAGATAATAAATAGTCTCTTAATGCAGACCAGATGTCTTTAGGTCGGGACGACACAGGCAGTTCCTCGGCATACAACTCTAGCTGTTCGCGGCAATACACTAGGTCTTTGAGCCACTCATCAACTTTGGGGGACAATCTGCTCTCCCAAGTAAACATAATGCGCCGCTTGGCGAGAAGGAGAGCCACCCTGACAAACTTACCCAGAGCGGCCTTCAACTGGGGGACATAGCCAAGGAGACATTCTAGAGGCGTACACTGTAGAGTTATTCCTGTCATGGTTTGTATGCGTGCAATCACTCTTTCCCAGTATTTATACACCCGCTCACACTGCCATGCCAGGTGGATAAAATCGGCCTGTGGGAGGCCACACCGCTTGCAATTATCTGTATCCCGCAGTCCCATTCTACACAATTTAGCCGGGGTATGATACATTTGATGTATGAATTTGAAATGGATAATACGCAGATTGCCATTAGGGGTGAGGCGACCTGTGAGAGTGCAGATCTGTTCCCATTCCTTTGAGAGGATCGGGGAAGCCAATGTAGAGTTCCAGCGCTCTAGACTGATGTCTGGTCCAGTCACTGCCTCTCCCTGTACAGCCTTATACAGTTTGGTAATCAATTTCTTCTTAGTCGGGGTAACTAATAGCAGTTGAAGCGGCTGGAGAATAGGGGGCTCTGCCGGAAAGTCTGGATAGTGATCTTTAATTGCGCATTTTAGGCGATAGAGGAGTATTGAAACAGTAATGTGGGATTCAGAATGTGGTCCGTATCAGCCTCGGAGAGATAACCACCTCCCGGAAATAGGTCCCTCATGTGTGAAATGCCAACCTCCTTAAGGGCTCTCATAGGCCCCTGTTCCTGAGTTACCGAGAGAGCAGCGTGGCCCGCCAGCGGCAAAGCAGGTGCATAGAGTGGGAGCTTCTGAGCACGCCTGCCGATCGCCTGCCAGGCTGCAATAGTCGTATCGATAGTATTGATCTCGGGTTTGGGTGTGCGTCTATTAGTGTATGTGAGGATATTTGCAAGCGGAACAGGGTGGGCATCCCCGTCCTCCACCGCGATGTGTGGGATAAAGTCATGCGTCCGGAACCAGTAGTACGCGTATTGGGCTTGGGCGCAAAGATAGTATACATAAAAATCAGGAGCCGCAAATCCCCCTTTATCGTAAGCCAGGGTTAATGTACGCCAGCTAATTCTGGGCTGTTTATCACCCCATTAGCAACCTTAAGAGTTGGGTTCGTACTGTTTTGAAAAAATGTTGAGGGAGTTTGATCGGGATATTACAAAAAAGATATAAAAACCGAGGGAGAATTACCATCTTAATCACTGCTATTCGGTCAGCCAAAGACAACGGGAGGTGTAGCCACCTGTCCACTTGTTGCGCTAGCCTATTATAGGCCATGCCATAGTTCTCCTTAATGACAATGTCGGGATCGCGGTGTATCCAGACACCTAGATACTTTACCGGGCCTGTAGACCAAACCAAAGGGTATTCCAGCTTAGGCGCGGGCGTAGCTAGTGTCAAGGGAATGATGACCGATTTTTCCCAGTTTATTTTCAGTCCCGAGAATAGACCAAATCGTATATATTCACGGATGACTGGAGATAAATACTGCTGAGGATCTCGTACGAATAGGACCATGTCATCCGCGTACATGGAAATCCCAACCGGTCGATGATTAAAATTTAAGGCAGCTTCCCTGTGGCGCTGTCGGATTTTACAGGCCAATGGCTCCAGAACGAGGGCAAAAAGAAGAGGGGACAGGGGGCATCCCTGTCTAGTGCCCCTTTCAATATGGAAAGGCTCCGATGTGAAGCCGCCTACTCTCACCCTCGCCGACGCGTCTGTATATAACACCTGTATCCACCTCGTCAAACCCTCAGGGAATCCCATCCTGTGCAGTATATGTAACATGTATCTCCATTCTATAGAGTCGAACGCTTTGGCCGCGTCTAAAAGAACCGCAGCCGCCGACAACTCCGGATTAAGGACATGAAACATAGAAAAAATAGTACGCAAATTATGGGAGGTGGAACGCTCAGGGATGAACCCGGATTGATCTGGGAGCACAAGGAGGGGCATCAGCGGTTGAATTTTCGTAGCTAGAATTTTTGCTAAAATTTTTGCTTCTAGGTTGATTAGTGATAAGGGACGATACGATTCACAGGACGTGGGCGGTTTATCTTTTTTAAGCAGAGTGATGATCAGTGCTTGTCTTAGGGAGGGGGGGAGGATCCCAGATTCGTGAGCCTCTGCGTACATTTCCAAAAGATGGGGTATAAGGAGATCGGCATATGCCTTATAAAATTCCGCCGATAGGCCATCCGGCCCTGGGGCCTTGTTGTTAAGGAGAGAGAGAGAATAGCATCCCTCACATCCGTCTCATCTATGGGCTGCATCAGATACTCCCTTTGGGCGTTTGAAAGCCAGGCGCAGGCTATATCCGATAAGTAATCGTCCAGTGCCTCAGCTTCCAACCCACGACGGGTGGTGTACATGTCCGAGTAAAATCGTCGGAATTGACCCACTATATCTTGTGGAGTAAAGTACGCCGAGCCACGGGAGTCAATTATATGATCAACCTGGTGATGATCAGCCCGGAACTTCAGTTTGGAGGCCAGAGATTTGCCCGGTCTACCCCCCTCCCCGTACGTACGAGCCACATGTCACCTTGCAATGTATTTTGCCTCTGTGTCCGCTAGAGCATTATATTCCGACAAGAGTTTGTGTATGTGTGCTAACAAATCTGCTGATGGTGCACTAAGGTACTGTTCTTCCAGCTCCCCCAGTGCCTTTTCGGTTTTTGACAGTTGGCCCCTGATGTCTCTGAGAATCCCCGCTGTAGTACTTATGCACACTCCCCGGATTGACACCTTGAATGCTTCCCAGAGTGTAGATTGACTCTCCACCGAACCCACATTCGTCTCAAAATAATGAACAATAGCGGTCCTGATGGTGTCGTTGTAGATCGGATCGAGCAATGCTTCAGCTCGGAATCGCCAGGTGAAAGGGCGACGTGGATTTGTGGGGACTCCGATAGTTAAGCTAACAGAATTATGGTCTGATAATGTACGCGGTAGAATGTGTACTGCTGTAGTCCACCCATTAGCCTCTTCACTAAACAACCAGTAATCTAATCGGGACCAGCTATTAAATGCTGGAGTGATGTGTGTACCCCCAATAGCCTCCGCATTACGCAACCGCCAAACATCAACCAGCCCGAGTTCCGCCATTGCATCTCGTACACACTGAGCTACTTTAACAGTGCGTGCCCCGGAAGGATTGGATTTATCTACTTGTGGGTTAAGGTGGGTGTTCAAATCGCCTCCCCATAGGATCGCAGAGTCTGGCCATGATCGCAATACATGAAGCATGTCAAGAAAGGGCGTTGGGTCATCCACTACTGGTCCGTACATGTTAATAATCGTAACTATGGACATTCCTAGCTTGCCTTGTACCATAGCCCAGCGGCCCTCAGCATCCGTTCTAGTATATAGGCTGGAATGGTACCCCTTTTCTGATGAGGATAAGCACCCCTCTAGCGTAGTTAGAGTAGGAGGTCGCCAGCCGAAAGCCCGCCCATTTATGTGCCACCCCGAACTCAGAGCGGTTGCTCAGATGTGTCTCTTGCAACAATGCAATGTGTGCAGCATGCCTGTCTAAATACGTCAGTACCTGGCGAGTCTTCTTGGGGGTGTTAAGCCCACGTATGTTCCATGTTATGCAGTTATACGTTTCACCTATGGACATCTCCCAAAGTGGTCACCTTCACGTGGACGGTAGTCGATATACAGTATATGTAGCATGCAATGTGGGCACCAACGATAAAGTACAGTCTGAACCTCGTACCTTCGAGTGTAATTAACAAGAACCCCAACCCTCCCCCCACCCACTTCAGCAGCCCCAAATTGCTAAAGACAGATCCCAATGCCAAGAACATCCCCAACAAAAACAGAGTTCCATAACACAGCTTGTGGGGTGCACCCATTGGGGGAACGTAGCGGCTGAGACTCCCTCCCAGATGAAGACGGGAGAGGGCCGCCACTGTAATTGGAAAAAAAAACCCCATCCACCATCCGCCCATTCAAGCCTCGGTGGAGAAATCTGTCAGACGACAGTGCGAGTCGGGTGCGACCCATGATAACAATCTGAGGGGCAGTAATGAATCCAGAACAATGAAGACGTCCAGCCCACCCTCGCAGGCACGCCATAGCGTCCAGCAAGCCCTGTAGTTATCAGCTATCAAGAATGTAGTGACTTAAAATAAGAACATTCAAGGATATAAAAGCGTGCAGCAACCATTCAGCACAGTGTGGAACCCCCCCACTATCCCAAGAGTGCACAGCAATACCAACAAGTGTGCGCAATGTTACAATACAGAGGTAGGCATCAGTATGCAATCCTAAGCAATATAAGCGAACACTAGGAGCATTACAGTCCTACATTACTCAGTCATCTACATCCGAAGTGGAGGCTGTGGAGTGGCCTTGACGTCGTAGGCATTTAGCATAGTCCCAGGCCAGCTTCGGATTAGTGAAGATTCTTGCATTATCTTCCGGGCCTAAGCGCAGCCGAGCTGGATTAAACCCAGATCAGTTGACTGGGGGTGAGTGTTTGATTTGCTCTAACGCTCCGTCCATCATCCCCTTTGGTATCGCTTTGTTCGCCCTAAGTTGGCAGGGTATGCCCAGACGTGGGTCCCTTGCTCACTTTGCCACTGGATTCAAGATAGCCTGGCTGATGAGGGTTATGAACCCGAAACCAGTCCCAGGATGCTTGTTTCCGGTCCAGGGAAGACATGGCTTGGCAGTTCGGGCTGGACTGTTCCCATGAGGCACAGGGTCAGACTGATTTGCATATGGCCATGTCTGAACTGGGGTGGTGGAGTGAGCTAAAGAATGATGATGGATTAAACCCAGATCAGTTGACTGGGGGTGAGTGTTTGATTTGCTCTAACGCTCCGTCCATCATCCCCTTTGGTATCGCTTTGTTCGCCCTAAGTTGGCAGGGTATGCCCAGACGTGGGTCCCATGCTCACTTTGCCACTGGATTCAAGATAGCCTGGCTAATGAGGGTTATGAACCCGAAACCGGTCCCAGGATGCTTGTTTCCGGTCCAGGGAAGACATGGCTTGGCAGTTCGGGCTGGACTGTTCCCATGAGGCACAGGGTCAGACTGATTTGCATATGGCCATGTCTGAACTGGGGTGGTGGAGTGAGCTAAAGAATGATGATGGATTAAACCCAGATCAGTTGACTGGGGGTGAGTGTTTGATTTGCTCTAACGCTCCGTCCATCATCCCCTTTGGTATCGCTTTGTTCGCCCTAAGTTGGCAGGGTATGCCCAGACGTGGGTCCCTTGCTCACTTTGCCACTGGATTCAAGATAGCCTGGCTGATGAGGGTTATGAACCCGAAACCGGTCCCAGGATGCTTGTTTCCGGTCCAGGGAAGACATGGCTTGGCAGTTCGGGCTGGACTGTTCCCATGAGGCACAGGGTCAGACTGATTTGCATATGGCCATGTCTGAACTGGGGTGGTGGAGTGAGCTAAAGAATGATGATGGATTAAACCCAGATCAGTTGACTGGGGGTGAGTGTTTGATTTGCTCTAACGCTCCGTCCATCATCCCCTTTGGTATCGCTTTGTTCGCCCTAAGTTGGCAGGGTATGCCCAGACGTGGGTCCCTTGCTCACTTTGCCACTGGATTCAAGATAGCCTGGCTGATGAGGGTTATGAACCCGAAACCGGTCCCAGGATGCTTGTTTCCGGTCCAGGAAGACATGGCTTGGCAGTTCGGGCTGGACTGTTCCCATGAGGCACAGGGTCAGACTGATTTGCATATGGCCATGTCTGAACTGCGGTGGTGGAGTGAGCTAAAGAATGATGATGGATTAAACCCAGATCAGTTGACTGGGGGTGAGTGTTTGATTTGCTCTAACGCTCCGTCCATCATCCCCTTTGGTATCGCCGAGCTGGATAAAGCATAGCGTACTTGATTTGTTCCTTCATGAGCAGTTTCTTAACCCCCTGAAACTCCTTGCGCGCCGCCTGCACTGATGCCGTAAAGTCTGGATAAAACGATAGGACATTACCTTGATGGTTCACTGTTCCCTGCTGGCGAGAGATGCGCAATACAGTGCCTCTGTCTCTAAAGTTCAGCAGCCGGGCTATTATCGGTCTAGGGGGAGCACCAGGAGGTGGCCGTGCCGCCAGAGACCTGTGAGCTCGTTCCACGGCGAACATACTAGAAAGGTTGTCAGTTCCGCAGATGTCCCGCAACAGCTTCTCAATGTAGTCTTCCAGGCGCCCAACATTTGTAGATTCCGGCAGACCTAAAATGCGCACATTATTGCACCGTGATCGCGCTTCAATGTCCTCGTTCTTTGCCTGGATAACAGCCAACAGTTTTTCCATGTCTGTGGTTTTGGCGGTCATCTGCTGCAAGCCATCCTCCGCGTCTGAAATTCGCTGCTCGGCTTCTCCAATCCTCGCCGCATGTTTGTCCAGCTTAGAGGAGAAATGGTCCATGCGACCGTTGAGTGCCTCTATCTTTCCATCAATGGCCTGTAAACTGGTGTGAATGGCCGCCAGCGATTTCTCCAGGGCAGAGGGGGCCGAGGTCGCAGAGTCCAGCTCCGAGTCAGAGGCAGCGGTTTGAGAGGACTTACCACCTTTACGGAGCTCAAAGGTAAGCCTGGGCTGATTTTTCTCCGGTTTGCCCATCTTGGTTGTAAGGCGCAGGACGCAGGAACCACAGCCCCACCAACAGCGAACACGACCCCAGGGGAGTCACCCACCAGTTCAGAAGTAGGGAGCCGTCTGTCGTGGTGTGCAGCCTACGTTGCGCAGACTACTCACTGGCCGTGGAAGCAGAGTGCACCAGGTAGTGCAGGCGGGAGGTCAGGGACGTGCGTGGACCAAGAGGCGGCCCACGAGGTGCAGGCCGGGGCAGTATGCCACCCAGCTCGCCCGCCTCAGTTGGGGTGATACAGCAGGCTGCCCCACTGACTTCAGACGCCAGGTCCGCTAGTGCAAAGCCCCTCCAGTTAACGCCCCGGAGATTAGCAACCGGCGACAGAGGGAACTCCGGTATGCCGCGGCAGGGAGCGCTCTATACAGTAGGCAGGTCCGGGCCCCAGGTGCGGTGGCGGCAAACAGCAATATCAGTCCCGCGCTGCAGGGCCGTGTATATAGTGTCAAGGTCGACGTGCAGGCAGCCGCTGATCCGGTGGTGGTACGATCGCGTTCCCCCTGCGGCCTACCTTACAATGCAGCGCCGGGCCCTCGCGTGATGAGAGGCGCCAAGCACACTGAGGCACGTCCGCGCGTCCACCAGCACACCGGCGCACACACCCGGGAGCGGACCCTCTCCGCAGATCCGGCGTCACTCAGCTCCGTTTGAGGACCGCAGGCACACCGGGTCCCAGATCGCCCCTGGGAGGCAGCCCGGTCACAGCAGGAGAGGCAGCTATCTTAGGGGTCGGCGCCCGCCTCCAGCAGTCCAGCCGCCATCCTAGCCCCGGTCAGGGCGATCAGCATTCACGCTACGAGCCCCACGGACGAGTCTCTCACTGACCGACTCACCCTCGGTGGGCCCCCAGCAGCAGCGATCACCGTCGTCCCAATTATTTCGACGGATGGCTCAGGGAGAGCAGGATAATGCCAGGATAATTGCGGCGGCCGGCAGAGCTACACTACTGTGCGGCCATCTTGCCGTGCGCCAGGCCACGCCCACTTGATTACAAAGATACTGGGTCCTCTTGCAATGATTGACCTAAATTCTGACTTCAATAACATTGCTTGTATATCTCTGTGTATTGATTCTTCCAATAAGAAAGAAGTTAAATTAATAGCAATTGTCATTAGGTATTTCAAGTATTTTGAGGGTGTTAAAGTCAACATTTTAGAGTTTACCTCCGTTCCTGGTGAAACATCTACATTACTCTTTGAACAACTGCACCATGGCCTTGAAAAGTGTAATTTGCTCGAAAAAGTTGTTGGGTTTTGTGCAGATAATACAAACACAAAAATTGGGGTAAAGCTTAAAGCCGGAAAGTACAATGTGTTCTGCAAGCTTAAGGAAGCTATTCATGATAATAAAGTACTTGGGATAGGGTGTGCAGCACACATTGTCCATAATGCAGTGCAAACAGCTGCTGATGCGCTGCCTACGGACATATAATTTTTTGTGTTAAAATTGTACAAATATTTCCACATCTACACTGTCTAAACTGAACAACTGAAAAGAGAGAATAGTTCTTGGCAACTATCAAACATGACAACCCTGATCCCTCAGAACCGTGGAAACAGTGCAATACTTTTCGCCCAGTCACTCATGCTTACTTCGTCTCAGAGAGATACACAGAATAAACGATATGGACGTTTTTCAATAAGCATTTATTGAACACTCGTCATTCTAGTGTAAAATAGGTGTGCTGAAACAACCACTAGACAGAAACAGATATAAATGATTAGAAGCACTAAAAAGGTAAAAGAATGGTAGATTTCTACCATCTTGCTGTAACCATGAATACAGGCAAGAATATAAAATACATGATAATAAAATGCGTACTCCTACGATGCTACCCTAACTAGATGTACCTAAGTGTACCTAGCATGTGTGTAGCTGTTAAGCCAAGAATCCCTCTATGATAAAGTCAACCCCATTACCTGAAGTGAGAGACTGTGGGACCCCGTCTTGGTCTCGAGCTGGACACCCCGTAAGGGATGTTAGACCACTGCGAGCTGGAGTTTCTGCATGCAGGAACATCAGCGTCTCGCGTCAGTGTGTCGGCATGGAAGTCGTGATCTCCTCTGACTATCTCAGCAAGATGTGATGTTTATATACCCAAAGGTATCCCCAGGGGGTTCTATCTTGCTGTGCCATTGTCGGACTTAGGATGACGTCGGGAATGAACCTTGTACATAGTTATTATGCAGGAGATGGTAGTCCTGCTGAGTTTCCAAGAATCCAAGGATCCTCATGCATAATGTATGAGGCTATTGTTCAGGGAAAACCACACGTTCTGTAAGCAGTACTGTAACTAGGTAAAGGGTCAGTCCTAGCAGCCCGTTATGTATGTAATGTAGGGACAAATATAGGTGAAAGGTTGTGATGTTACCCAGGCCTATATTGGGGTACCTATATGGAATATAACACTCACTCCTCATCCGACTGGATGACATAATCTAATGCTAACGTACTACTTGTCTAGGTACTGGTACAAAAACATATGTAGTAAAAACCATAGTTGTGCTAAAAAATGTAAAAAAAACTCTAAAAAGTGCTAAAACATAAGAATTGTCACTCAAGCAATAGCTCTAATGTGTCCGTATATATCGTTTGAATGACTACAAGCATCGGAAAGGTCATAAAATGTGTCAATTGTTTTGGAGTTCCAATTTTGAGTTTGTTTAAAAAAGGTCGAATTTTTCCCAGCACACGACGAGCCAAATGGTCATGTGTCCTGGCTGGTAGACGCAACATTGCTGTTGCCTGCCTTCGCAGACAACGATCCCTGTAACACCTCGCAGATTACGTCAATAGAGCACAGATGATCTTCCGTACTGCCTGCAGCCGATGCTGGGGCAGCCTGTGCGCCATCCAAGGCCTGGGTGTTAGTGGAGGAGCTGGTATCCAGTCCAACAGGAGCAGAGACTTCTTGTGGTGGCTCTAAAAATGTTGCCATCAATATAGGAATACGCTGGGGACACTGCAGGACATGGGCCGTTATTGGGTCCAGTAATGCAGCAACGTCCGGTTGCACAACTGATGGAAGTGTCAGACAGAGATCCAACACGCATTCTTCTCTGCAGAACAGGTAAGATGCAGTCCATCCAGTCTGGTCTAAATGTCAGGAACCAAGATGCACTTAGTTCCCGTAGGCGAGGTGTGCCCAGATGTTGTACCAATGCGATCCCGGTATGCGCTCCATGAGTGCTTTTTCCATCTCCTTGGTAAATGGGACGTCCATTGCATAGCAGAAAAAGTACAATCAGGATACCTGCTATTAGAAACAGGATCAGCGGAAGTCCTCCAAAAATGCTTCCGAACACAGAGTGTATAAAGTTTGGTTTAACTCCAAGGACCGTCTGAAAGGTGCTTAACAGTCCCGAACCTATGGTCTTAAATAGGTGTACTATACCCGTCGTACCAGACATGTTAAAGATACGATTTACCATTTCTGTGAAATAGAAGGGGCACTTTGTACGTATGAGTGCCTGTATCTCTGCCGAGGACCTTGGTATTTGGAGATCAAAAGTTTCCCGGGCGGAGGTTAAGGGCACGGTTTTCTGTAGAAGCATGGCTTTCATTCTGCTCAGAGTATGAAACCATATAAAGGAAACATTCAACGAAGGCCATAGCGGCGCCTTCCTGACTGTGTGTGTCGGTGGAAACAATACTTGCATACAGCAAGTAACCCTGGAGCTCACGGTGACTAGATATGCGATGTCCGGAAGCATCCCACAACAACCTTGATCGTTCAGCATCAAGTAACTCCCATTTGAAAGTAGCCTAAAAACTGGGGTAATCACGGCTGCCGGGGTACCCCTCAAGTGACAGGATAGGTTTCCTACTGAACCATTGGAGGCCCCGTGCAGCATGATATCCTGGCACATGAGAGATCCACTTAAAGCGTTCTCACAGTTTGTACTGCTTAGAAACACTTCTAGGTCCCCACTCCTGCATCGAAATCTATACGGTGATTCCCAAGATTCCTTGATAAATTTCCTACCCATTTCTTCATACCTGCCTGCCTGTTGTTGTTCTAGGCAATACTGAAACTGGAAAGTTGTGACCGGTAAAGTTATATGGCCATGGATTAACCACTCTGTGGACGGTGATTCAGCCACAGTAAAAGGTAGTCTGTCCAGTTTTTCAATACGCAGCATTGTATATTTTGCTCCCCACTGTGCCATTTTCGTCTGTTTTTCCGTTAGACTGTATGCAGAAAACAAGGACGTACTGTTGATAAAACGCCAAGGCACATAACATGCGCGCAATGATTACAGCGTCCAGCTTAATAACATAATAGAACGTAATTGCTATTGCCCGTGCTGAAGTATGGACAAATCTTGTTCTAGTACATCAATAGCAGAAGATACAATGTTGCCCAATGAATAAATCCTGGATGTTAGCGTAGTCATACCATTGTTAACTACGGCTAGCGCTTTTTCTAAGTTAATCCTATCTATTTCTCGAAATCTCTCCGCTGCTTCTTGTTGGGAGATTTTCCAAATTTCATTATAGACAGCATAGGAAACGTTTTGACATGGCTTTCTGGGACCCAATAAAAAATCCTGTAGGTCCACATCCTCTGTAAGCAAGGATTAGTGTTGTTTCACCTGTGGTAGTGTTGAGGTCTTTAGCCAATCGAGGCATAACTTTCTTTAGCCAATCGAGGCATAACTTCCCAACACTGTATGATGTCACCACCCCGGGTGTTCTCTTTGTACATAGGGAGGGTCTGGCCTATGGATACTGAACCCTTCGATGGTACCCCTGAATCTTTCCTGACATCTGTTAGTGTCTGTGGGCCAAACCAACCATCCCGTCCAATTGGGGTCTGATCTATTGTATTGTAAAATGTCGTTTATTATAGCCCCTTCTTGTGAAGTAAAATTTTCCTCGGTATGTGATGGTGTTGGAATCCGAGGTGTGTTCAAGTCCTTGTTCTTGGCTATCCCAAGACAGGAAGTCTGTTGCACAGTTTCATTTAGAAATATCATCTGCTGAGGAATGAGGCATGCTCTAAATAGTGCTTCTGTTCCCTGGACTTGCCAATCTCTAGAACCCCAGACTTATTTTAAGTCTATAGTGTCTTTCCATAAGTCGAAACCCTGTTCAGACAGTTGGGAAATAAAGGAAGCAGAGTAAATCTGTTTGGTGTTAGTTAGCATATTTTTCTGTGCTGATGTCGGTGCAACCTTATAGTAATATAAGGTCGGGGGGGTGTGGCCTGCAGGGGCAGCATGGCGGACGCGTTCTGAGAGCGCTCTGTCGCAGGTCCCCGTAATCCGGCATATTTCTCTTCCATTGCCGATAGCTGGCACCGTAGGGTGGTGGGTGATGCCCTAGTGGCACCTCTGAGAGCTAGCAGAGGTCAGCGCGGAATCCAGTGCGCGAGCTGTCCGTGGTGCAGCGGTATGCCGGCGTGTAGCTGGGTAACGGCGGCCTTGATTGCCCGGGCGGGGCGCCCGTGACGGGGCTTCGTCTTCCGGATCCGAACAGCGTTTGCAGTGCCCCACAGAGGGGTGGTCTGAGGCAGCGTGTGGCAGAGCCGGCCTCCGGTGCACACAGAGCATTGGGCGGCCCGACCTGGGTGGCCGGGGCCCCTGCGGCAGTCAGTGGAGTGCCGGAGTGCGGCGGTGAGGCAATGGCCACGATCGACCAAACGGAACGCCTGGGTCCGGGCCCTGCCTTCTGAGCGAGGAGGTTTGTCCACACCGAGCCCCCCCCTCACTGGAAAGCGGAACGGGGCAGGGTGCGAGGGAGCCGGTCCCTGGGGCGCAAAGAGCAGCAGGACGTCTGGCCTGTGAGGAGCCAACTGAAGGTGTGCACTTAGGTTACGGCCGTGATGGAATGTGCGCCGCCCCCTGAGCGAAGGAGACAGTAGTGCGGAGGCGCTCACAGGCAGCTCGAGCCAGTACTGGTCGGGTGAATCCCCCGTGGGGGGACCCCAAAAGAGATGGTGAGGTGGAGCCGGTGGCTGTCTAGAGGTGGACAAAGCGGGGGGAGGGCCAAGCAGGCCTGGAAAAAACTGGAAAAGGCCCCTGGTGAGGACCGGTCTGAATGGGTGGCATAGGATTGGATAACTGGTGTGTGTTGGAAGGTGCAGGTGTGGGTCACCCCGGCTAACCGTGCTGATAGGGCAACGTCCAGAAGCAGTGGCGCTACTGGGAAGGGTGCTGCAGGCGAGAGCACATGTGTGACGTAGCTGAAGGATAGTGGTGACACACTGTGAAACAAAGGGGCGACGTGGGGCCCGGTGCCCCTGTGACTGCGGAGTGAGTGGAGGGGACCCCCCCGGTCTCAGTTGGAGGGATGAGCGGTGTGAGAGTGGCGTGAGGCCTGCCACTGCATTCTCCGGAGGAGCGGACTGGTGTTGGGCCAAGAGGCGCTGCGGGGCAACCACGAGGAACAATTTAGAGGCGCAACGGACATACCTGGTCGTATACAGGAAAATGGGACGCACCAGGGGGACTGGGTCGAGGGCTTCCTCACAAGCAACGGGTGCCGGCGACGCTGACCCACAGCAACCTGTGGGGGAGCGCACGGTGCCTGATGATCGCTTGGACGCTATACTACAGGCAATCGAGCGCTCTAGCGCATCCATGGAGGCCAAATTAGACAAGGTGGCTCTGGACCTCAACTTGCTCCATGTGGACCATCGGAATTTGAAGGACTGGGTCACTGCCGTAGAACAGGAGGTTGCTGAATTGAGGGCAGCCACGGAATTTCAGGATAAACAGCAGAACGCCCATGAAGTACGGATCCGATATCTTGAAGACCACATTGAGGATGCAGAGGGCCGCTCGCGGCGGAACAATGTCTGGTTGATTGGGCTGCTGGAAGGGGCGGAGGGCCAGGACGTGGTCACTTTCCTGGAAACCTGGCTTAAAACCATCTTACCATGTACTGGATTCTCCCCATTCTTCACCATAGAACGGGCGCACCGTGTTCCAGGCAGGAAGCCGGCCCCCGGTAATAGGGTGCGCCCGCTCATCTTCAGACTCCTACACTTCAGGATTCAGGATGCGATCTTCCGGGAGACTAGGAAGCTGGACGACATCCAATATGAAAATGCCTAGATGTTGTTTTTTCCGGATTATACTATGAAAGTCCAGCGTGGGTCTTTCCTGCCGGTTAAACATCAGCTTCGGCAGCTCAGTCTCTCCTACTCGCTGATGTTCCCGGCCAGGCTCCGTGTCGTCTCTGATGGGAAGGCCAGGTTCTTTGACACGCCTCAGGATGTCTGGGACTGGCTTGACACGTCGGGTCTGTATTCTGGCCCAAGACCCATAGAAACTGCTGCGACTTGGCCAGAGGAAGCAGGAGGTAGAGAGTCCAGGCGACAGTGGCCTGGAAGGCGGTTCCTGGGATCGACGGCGGTGCCGGGTCTGGACCAGATCCGTAAAGAAAGACAGGAGGTGGTTCGCATCGCGGAGCAGATGGCGGAGGCAGCGTCGCCAGAGGATAAAGTAGACACTCCCTTCCATTCGTCGGGGGAGGGGGGCTCCTCAGTAGCGAACTCTTCTGATAAAGTGTCCTTGAGAATGCCGGATGTTACACCCCAGACTGCGGATAGTATTGTATGAAAATGGCTGTCCTGGGAGTACATTACTGGGTGCTGTTTGTATTGCTGTGGGGGGTTGCTAAAGTTCCTAATGTCTGTGTGCTATCATGTATCAGGATGGGGAGGGCTGGTGTGATGGGTGTGTCTCTGAATCCCGGGGGGGTCGCTATCTTTGACTTGCAGATCTGCGCTATGGCAATGCATTATTAACTGTCTTGTCGGGGACTGGGAGGGTATACCCTGCATGGTTGCACAACCCCCTGTTTTCCCCATGTCTTCGGGCCAGTAGGACATGCAGCTAGGTTGCTGTATGTTGTGTTTGGACGACGCCCCAATGTTCTGGGGGTTGCCCTTATGTGGTTTCTTTCTTCCCTAGTTGGTTTTTCCTATTCCCTTTGTGCTGCTGGAGCTTGTGGGGGGGACATTGAAATTGTTGATGTGCAAGTCTGACTGCTAAGTATTGGGCTCCGGGAGGGGGAGGCCGCTGTTCACTGGTGTAGGCTCTCCGTAGCTTTGTCATGGGTCACGTGATACTTACCTGGAATGTCCAGGGTCTCCGCACGCCATCCCGTAGATATGCAGTGTATTCCTATTTAAAATGCCATAACGTGCACATAGCGTTGTTGCAGGAGACACACCTAAATGCATTAGAGATTACCCTATTACAACGCAGGTGGAGGGGTAAAATATACGCCACAGACTATTCCATATTTGCTAGGGGGGCCCTGATCTGGATACGCCCTGGGACATCCTTTGCCCTGGAGGAGGTCCTAACGGATAGGGAGGGCAGGTATGTGCTGGTTAGTGGTAAATTGAATGGACGCCACATACTGCTGGGAAGTGTGTATGCACCGAATGTGGACTTGGGCCAGTTCTTCGGTCAGGTATCCTTTGCTCTGGGGAGGTGGTGCGAGATCCCATAGTTGTTGGGCGGGGACTTTAACAGTGTCTTAGATGTGGGGACCGACAGATCCTTTCCGCCGCTCAGGGGCACGGCCGCCACAGCCAACTCTGCAGTTTTGAGGGGCTGGGATCTGGTCGATGTTTGGAGACATCATCACCTGGGCGAAAAGGTGTATTCATTTTTTCCAGCACCTCATAACCTACACGTTCGGCTTGACAGGTTCTTTGGGTCCCCCTGCCTCCTTCCGTATGTCTTGAAATCGGAGTATTGGGGGCGCACGCACTCCGATCACAATCCTCACTGTGTTGTGCTGGCTTGGGAGGGCGGGATCCCGGGAGTCCCTACATGGAGGCTACAAAAGGCCATGCTTGAAGATTCGATGTTTCAAGAGGCGATTGGTGAGGCTACAGGGGAATACTTTACACTCAATGCGGGGACTGCCTCCTCCGCGCTGGTGGAGTGGACGGTTATGAAAGTCACCCTGAGAGGGAAGTGTTTGGGGCTGGGCTACGGGCTGCGACAACAGTTGGCATCGGACTTGCTCGATGTAGAGAGACGTCTGTTGCCGCTGGAATCTGGGGCAGTAGTGGATGCTGGGGGATTGGCTGACTTGGTGGAGGCGCGTAAGAAACATGAGGAGCTCCTTGACCGACATTGCTGCCTCAACTTTGCAGCGCACTCCGTGTCAGTGCACGCTAAAGCTGATCGTTTGGGGCCCCTTCTCGCTTGGCTGATTAAACAGGAGCAGTCGGGTGGGCCAATTACGGCTCTCCGCTCTTCGGATGGAGCACTTCGGTACACACAACTGGAAATTCATGGGGAGCTGTCTGCACATTTCACGCGGCTCTATAAAGCGGGTCAACAGGCCCCGGAGGGGGAGATACAGCAGTTCTTAGAGGGACTTCCATTCCCGGTCCTGTCGCGGGAGCAGCGGATGGAACTAGGTGCCCCGCTCACGCTAGATGAGGTTCGGAGTACGATGAGGGCTTTACCATCTGGAAAGGCTCCTGGCCCTGACGGGTTCCCCCACGAATTTTATAAGTCATACACTGACCCCTTAAGTCCTCAGCTGTTCAAGGTATACATGGAGGCACTCGAGACCCTTGCCCTCCCTGCCTCAATGACGGAGGCTACATTGATCACGCTTCCCAAACCAGGTAGGGACCCCACCTCCGTGGGGGCCTAAAGTCCCTTGGCGCTCCTGAACGGGGACTATAAGATTCTAGCGGGCATCCTGGCAAATAGACTGGTGCCACTGATCCCTCAAATGGTTCACCAAGATCAAAATAGGTTTGTACCGGCCCGTAGCACATCGCTTAATATACGGCGGCTGTTCAGGGTGATGCGCTGTGCTACAATGGACTGTCCGACAGCTGGTTGTATTGTACTAGACTTGGAGAAGGCTTTCGACATGGTGGAATGGCCCTTCATGTTCGCTGTGCTCCATCGCTTCGGATTTGGGCCTTATATCTTAAGCCTTATCGGTTTACTGTATGGGGCTCCTACGGTTCGGATGTGGCTGGGGACTCTCATCTCTGACCCTATATTGATAGAACGGGGGACTCGCCAGGGGTGTCCTCTCTCTCCCTTGATCTTCGCCCTGGTGATTGAACCGTTATGAACCTCGGTGCCGGACTGGGGGATACGTCTTGGGGATGGCATACACACGATTTCGCTTTATGCGGATGACATCTTGTTGTATGTTAAGGATATTCTGGCGATCCCACAAGTCATCCCTACTACATTTTTATTTATTTTTATTTTTTATTTTACAGAGTTTTATATAGCGCGAACTTGACCCGAATCGGGTATCAGAGCGCTTTACATAGCACCAGTTGCATTACATGAGGACACATTCATTTTTGTTAGGCACGGGGAGATTAAGCAATTTGCCCAGAATCACAGGATGTTCAGCGTCATTGCCGAGACTCGAACCCAGTTCCCCAGATTCGAGGTCGATCACCCTAGCCGTTAGGCCAACTCCTCTCCCCACATTGAGGTCTTTTACGACTCTGTCGGGGCTGGGGGTGCAATGGGGCAAATCTTGCCTATACCCCTTTAATCCTGGTACGGAGGATCCGGGTTGGGAGGTGGATGGGATGGTAGTGCAATGGCAGCCGGTGGCGTTCAGATATTTGGGGATCTGCATTTACCACAACGATCAAGATCCTATGGACGGCAACATCGCGAGGGCGGTTACAGCGCTCAAGTCTCAGATTGAGTTTTGGAAGACGCTCAACCTTTCGGTCATAGGTAGGGTGGAACTAATCAAAATGGTCATGTTGCCACGTCTCCTTTATTATTTTGCTAACTTACCGCTCTACCTACCTGTGTCCTTCTTCCGCTCTTTGGAGAGAATTGTTCGGGATTTCATCTGAAACAATTCGCGGTTCAGGGTGGCACTGGCAAAGCTGTACTTACCTCGTTCGAGGGGGGGGGCTGGCTCTACCCAACCTAGAACATTACTTCTTAGCATCTCAAATCCTGTGGGTGGCAAAGTGGGTGGAGGAACTGCATTTGTCGGACTCGGCGGAGCGTGACCCCCCCGTATTCCCTGGACAAAATCCTTTGCATATTCCACCCATGTAACAGATCGAATGAACCTCTATCCCTATTAGTCTTGACGGCGCGGAAATGTTTCCGCAGGGCGCTTCGTCTTACCAAGCACATCACTCCGTACGCGCCCGCTGTGCCCTTATTAGGTATGCCGACCGTTCAGGGCATGGGCGTCCGCAGAAATTTTTCCAGGGGGGGGCAAAATGTTAACGTCATCACCATCCTCCGACATGATGTGTGCCAGGTGGGGCACAAGAAACACTGGGGCGCAGTAGGAGCCATGGGGGGCAGGAAGCAGGCCGCATATGTTCTCATACACCATAGGGTTGTTGTGCCACAGCCATCTTTCTTTTGTGGCACCCCAAAATCCATACCCACCCTGGTCCCTAAAATTACCCCTAGCACCCCAAAACCCATACCCACCCTGAACCCTAAAATTACCCCTGTCCCCTCCAAAACTCATACCCGCCCTGAACCCTAAAATTACGCCCCTGTCACCCCAAAACCCATACCCACCCTGAACCCTAAAATTACCCCCTAGCACCCCAAAACCCATACCCACCCTGAACCCTAAAATTATCCCTGCCCTCCCAAAACTCATACCCGCCCTGAACCCTAAAATTACCCCCCTGGCACACATACCCGCCCTGACCCCTAAAATTGTCCCCCTGGTACCCCAAAACCCATATCCACCCTGAACCCTAAAATTACCCCCTGGCACCCCATAACACATACCCGCCCTGACCCCTAAAATTGTCCCCCTGGCACCCCAAAACCCATACCCGCCCTGAACCCTAAAATTTCCCCCCCTTGCACCCCAAAAAACCCCTACCCCCACTGAACCCTAAAATTACCCCCCTGGCACCCCAAAACCCATACCCGCCCTGACCTCTAAAATTGGCCCCCTGGCACCCCAAAACCCATACCCGCCCTGAACCCTAAAATTTCCCCCTTGCACCCCAAAACCCCTACCCGCCCTGAACCCTAAAATTCCCCCCCCCCTTGCACCCCAAAACCCCTACCCGCTCTGAACCCTAAAATTACCCCCCTGGTACCCCAAAACCCATACCCACCCTGAACGCTAAAATTATCCCCCTGGCACCCCAATCCCTAACCCACCCTGAACCTTAAAATTACTCCCTGGCACCCTAAAACACACACCCACCCTGAACCCTAAAGTTACCCCGGGCACCCCAAAAGCTGAACACTACATTCTGATTGTGTATCGCGCCGTCTCCCTGCTCAGGAGGATCTGCTGGTCCGGATCTGCTCGCCCTTGTCCGGTTCTGCTTGCCCTTCTCTGGAGCTGTTCTGCCTGCCCTGTCCCTCTTCCGGACCCACCGAGCCTGCCTCCGTGCACACTGCCTGGACCTACTCTGTCTGGCCTGGTTCTTTCTCCTTTGGACCCGCTGTCTTCACTGGCGGAGTTAGGACACAGGTCTCACTTCTCTGAAGCTGCTCTCCCTCACCCAGATCCCCCCCCCTCCACTTGCTCTCTCATCTTCCTTCCTCCCTACTTCTCGGTCTCTCTTTCCCCACTGCTTCTCTCTCTCTTTCTTTCCCCCCTCTTCCTTCACTCTCACCCCCCACCGTATCCGTCTCCCCGACCCCACCAAGTCTTCCTCTGTCCCCCCTCTCTCTTCCTCCTCCTCATGTCGGTGATAGGGAGCCCGGGGCCCTCTCTGAAAATGCGAGCTGGAGGTGACGTTAAGTGTGAAAGCACCAAGGTGTGAACCGGGAGAAGAGGCGGGGGAGGGGGTGGGCGGCAGGTAGAGGGTCAAAGGGAGCACTGGCTCTCAGAGAGGTGAGAAGGGGCGGGGAGCAGCCTGAGGACAAAAACAACACCCGGAGCAAGAGGCAGACGCTCTGCGGGGAACCTGGTGTTGTAAAATGAAGAAACGCACACTTCTTAGCACAACAAAGCAGCGAAGGGCGCCTTTCACTAGAGCCAAGAACCAGACCCATCGCGAACAAACAGCAGCCACCTGAGAAACCAGCGGTGTCATGAAAACAACAAAGGACAGAGACAGACGACTGCCGCCGAAACCTGAACTACAACTTACACCTTTAACAAAAGGCAATTCCTGATGCAAGCACCACACGCCAGAACACTATAAATATATAAATCTCCCATCAATGCACACCTGAGAGTGAATAAAAAGATGAGCAGCAAACTAAGGCAGTGACTGACAGACACTAAGCACGGGCGTCCGCAGGGGGCAAGGAGGGGCGCTCCAGGGGGGGCAAGCGCCCCTCCTTGCCCCCCCTGCGGACGCCCATGGTGCAGGGTCGCGTACAGAGTACGGACCTCACAGACTGAGTGGGGGTTGGTATAACTACCCTAGGGGACCTATACGGAGAGGGCGCGTTGCGACCGTTCCTTGATATCGTGAACGAAGATGGAATTTCCCCAGGCCAGTTTTTAATTTATGCTTCCTGGCCGGCTGCGATGAGGCATTGATGGGGAGACATTGCGCAGGAACCTCCGACGCATCTTCTCATGCAATATGTGCATGTGATGGGTACGGGACACCATCTAGTGAAGTGGTTTGCGGAGTCGATCAGGGAGCATACACTAGTAGACTTATTGCAGTTGCGAATTAAGTGGGAGGCGGATTGGGGGAGGCCTTATTCGGAGAAGGAGTGGTCCTGGAGAGTCCCAAGCAGGTCCCCAGAAACGCTTGTTTTAGGTTAATCCAATTTTACATTATCCACAGAGCTTATCTCTCCCCGGATAAAATCAATCGCGACTTTCATAGACAGGATGCATGTTGCTCATGCTGCAAGCTGTCGAATGCCAATCTGTTGCACATGCTCTGCTCCTGCCCCGCTTTGCATGCTTATTGGGAGGGGGTGCTGGGGGCGCTAGCCACTTGCACAGACAGAGAGGTGCCAAGGACATGGGAGACGTGCATTACTGGTGTATTTCAGAGAAATAAAGAGCACAAAGCATCCACCCGGTTTCTGGATTTGGGCTTCATTGTGGCCAAGCGGTTGATCACCCGCAGGTGGTAGGGGGGAGAGCTCCCGCCTACGAAAGCTTGGTTCCTTTCTATGCTGAACAGGGTGAAGGCTGAAGCGGTTTCCCTGGTAAGGGAAGATATGCTGGGTTTGCGTAAATTCCCCATATCCGCTGCATGGAACACTATGTTGTGCGCGCTGCAGGGGTTAATGGTGCCGGATGACCCGTTGGACGTTCCCACTCCGGATGAATAGTGGGTTATACAGGGGTGGACCTATGGCTCGAGCTTCGTACTGATGTGTAGATAGAGTCCCTTGTATCCCACACTGAATGGTTGTTTTTCTGGCAGTCGGACTGTGCATCCATATGATTATCGATAGGCTCCTGTCTTGTGACAACTGGGATCTGTGTTTCCTTCACCACTCCTATGCCGCTCTTGTTCCCCTTCCCTTCCCTATTCCCGATAGCTTGTCCCACGTTGGGTGTTTTTCATAAAAACTGTTTGACTTCATAATCAGATTGCTGTGCTATGGCGGAGTGAAGCCATAAGAAACTTGCTTATTTACTTGATAAGTATTGCATAGTTGAAGCTATAATGTACCATAACGTGATTGCATGGCAAATTTAGACGGAGGGAGGTGATTCCCTGATTGACGGAATGTGCCACTTGTCCTTACCAGGCATGCTCAAGTTTGCTGATGTAACCAGGAAGTTGAGCTGTTGATGAACGACCTGGACTTGTTATTTACCTATTGGCTCTATAAGACGTCTCTTATGATGGTATATCGTATTTGTATTCATGTACATAACAACAAAATCTTTCATAAACAGATCAAACAGAAAAAATAGTAATATGAGGTCGGGTCTGAAACATTAAACCCTGAAAAAAAAATTCGAACTACTTTTCGGTGGTGTAGGGCAATGTTCCCATTGATGATATGTGAAAACATTCCTAGGGTTACTGGATTTGTACAGAAAATGATGACCATAATGTTGATAACAATACATGGTGATAAAATCTGATGTGTCTTCCAACATTTCATTGCTAGAAAATGCGGCAGATTGTTCTAAATCAGACAACATATTGTTTACAGTTTCAAAATCCCAATCATTGGAAAATGTACTGGAGGTAATGATATAATTTAAGAACATTTTAAATAAATGTGGTATTTTTAAAAGTTCGGTCGGGCCAAATATATCATAATTAACCTTGTCCCATACTATACCATCAGGTATAGGAACTGCTGTAATGTTCACTGATGACAAGTCTCTTTGTTCACAATATAATGAGACATGAGGTTTCAGGATCAAGTTCACTTTTGATGCTGCAGAGCTTTGGCGAAGATAAGTTCCATTAACAAGTAAGAAAAAGACAGTCACTAAGCTTATCCAGAAAAGAAAAAAAAGCATCCCGGTGATTATCCAAAGTTCTATCCAAGGTGACACCAGGTAAGTCTTTTTAAGAAAAATGAAGAAGTCTTTGACTTGTTGACGAGTTTTTAGGGCTGGCATCGTTTCAGGTTCACTTGGAGCCAATGAAAAATGATCAAAGTCAATGAAATAGCCAGATGCAGTTCGATCTATTTTTGGTAGCTCAGCAGGTTTTGTTGAACTTGTAGATGGCTCTTGTGGAGGCATGTTTATGTAGACATCAGTGTTAGGTCGCACTGAAATTTGTCTTTCATTTTGATTTTGAATTTCTGTTTCAAGAGGAACGAGTTCCATGGCATTGTTGCATAGTCCATCATTCCGTATAGGAGACTCTTCAAACGTGATGAGCCTTTCCGTCTGAACTTCCTGTATGGTAGCGAGAGGAGGGCGTCGGCTACCCAGGAGCCCACGAGGCCTACTATTCAGTATCGGCCAAATAGTGTGGTTTTATCAGATCAATGGAGACAAATCTTTTCTCCTTTTTTCCGGCAAGAGGCGGCAGAAGTACAGTTCTTGTTCCTTCAATGGCCAGGATAGGTACAGGCTCTCTTTATGATGGTCCAAATTATTTTTTGTCCGTTATCTTTTCTCTGACCAGATCCCCGACTTTAGGGTCTTGCCGTGACTAACTTGACAACCCAGTGGCGGTCCGTTTTACTTGAACATTGCTCTGTAGTGCTCTGGATTCATTCAGATCCTGCAAAACAGCCAAACTTTTATTGATGTCAAAAAGATTTTCATCCATCACTGTGCCTTCACAATCAAGATCAGGTACACACATTCTCGTCCTAAATAGGACCTCATAAGGAGTGACACCCCCTAGAGAACTTCTTGGCATGTTGTTCAAGGCCCTCTGTACCCAATATAAGTGACTGACCCAACTACCACCCGCGCCTAATACTCTAGCTGTTAATGAATACTTTAAGTCCCGGTTTTTCCTCTCCACAACCAAATTTCCCTCGGGATGGTACGGAGAGGAGTACTGCAGTGCAACACCCAAACTTCCCATGGCTTCCTTGTAAGCCCTAGAGCTAAACGCGGGGCCACGGTCAGAATGTAATGTGCCAACTGCGTATGTCCCTATAAAGACTCGCAAATCTTTGATAACAGTTTGAGCGTCAGCCGAGCGCTGAGGCCATACCCATAGGAATCTTAAGCAGGAATCCACTGCAACCATTATGTACTTGTAAGCCCCATCAAATTGTAAGAGGCCGCAGTGGTCCAAATAGACACACGCGAGAGGTCTGTCTGATATTAATAATGGTATCTGTGCTGGTCGTGTTATGGTTGAGCCCTTCATCTGTTGACAGATGTCGCACTTTAAGACATAGGGGTCGATTCCGATTCGGGCCGGAAAAAGCACCGACCGACTCGGAGCCGGAATTAATTCCGACCGACACGTACCTGTGGCGCCCGACCCGCCAAGTACGATGCAAAGCGTGCAAAATCCGACCGACACGTACGGAACACAAGCCGAACGACCGAGCCGCACGGAAAACAGCAATCCGGCTGGAAAAACACGCGAATCGAACCGAACGACACGCACCCGGAACAAATCCGACCGAAACGTACCCGCGAACTCCAAACCGCAAAGTATGATGCAAGGCGCGAAAACCACGACCGAGTCGTACGGAGGACAAGCCGTACGACCGACACGCATACAAAACTGCGAGCCGAAGTAACACAAAACACCGCGACCGATGCGTACGCAGCATAGAAAATTGCACAAACACAGCGTGAACGAAACGGAGAAGACCGTACGAGACAACTGCAGGGTCCGACTCGGTCACAAGAACGTTTCCATCATGCACAGAAAGTACTAAGGAAAAATACACAAAAAAAGGCCAAACAAGCAATTACAAAGCCAATAAATACTGGGGGGGTGGGGACAGAGAACAAAGACACACCCACAACTCTACCCATATAAAGGACACAAATCCCAACCATGATCCTTTGCAAATGCTATTCACCTGCCAGCACTCAACAGACAGCAACCACGCACCCACAGCTCATCACTCACACAAGCCACACACCATCAGCACATCAACAAATAGCTACCTCACATACACCCAGCAAAACACACACTCACACACCTTCACCTGCACACCAACACACACATTACTCACCATCACCACCCATCACCATGCCCCCAAAGAAGAATCACAAGTTCCTAGATTGTGAATTGGAAGTCCTGGTAGACGAGATCCTCAGGGTAGAGCCACAGCTGTTTGGCGCACTGGTCCAACAGACACCCATCTCCCAGAAAACAAAGATGTGGGAGAGGATCATCAACAGGGTGAACGCACAATCACCATGTCTGCGCACAAAGACTGACATCCAGAACAGGTGGTATGACGTGCGCAGGAGGGTACGGGAGCTGCTGAAGAAGGACTACCTCCTGAGCCAATACACCGGCAGTGGCCCTCCTGCCAAGCCAGTATACATCCGGCCTTGGGAGGAGAAGGTGCGGGCCATCCTTCCGCCAGTGAGCGTCTATGGACTAGAAAACATCCCAGAGCCTGGTGAGTACACAACAAATGTACACAATATTCTGCCACAATACACACACACATCACTGTCAAGGGGAGAGTCAAACCATGCACTCTTAGCAATTACACAGCAACCAGAACAGAATCATCCCAAAATGTGTATGTCAGTCAGATAAACACAACACATGCCATCTCAAAGTTACATTTAACCGTGTCATCACATGTACAAACACAACTACAACTACAGCTAGGCAGTGGCACAAATATAACTAACAAACACATCCAGACATGTAGCCACCACTACAACACCAACACACAGTGAAGACCACTGAAAGAAAGGAATTCTGTGTATGCTGGGCAAGTCAGTGTAGCCAATAGCATCATGGGAGTCGTAGTCACAGATATTGCTCACCCCCACAACTGTCCCATCAACACCACCATGAACCATGCGCACATCACAGGGAGTGGAAAAGGACTCACAAGATGGCTGACACTGGCTACTGCTGTGGGGAGCACAAGGCCCTGCTGGCAACTGTGCAACAACCAACAGCAGGACACCACTGACTGACATCCTGAGAGACAACTTCCACTCCCTGCAATGGAAGCACGTTCCATGGTGGGATATCTGGCTGGGTGGGAAGGAGGACTCACAGCACTGACCATAGTCACAAGCACCTCCCCTCACACACCCCCTCAACACAAACTCCACATAACCCACCTGGGAGAATGCAATGCCTCACTTCCTAACTCAAGAACCCACAAAGAACCACCACCCTGGGTTATGTTGTGTGAAGCACAGGGACACTCTTGGGACTTTTAGCCAAACAACTGCCAGGACAACATTCCCAGCCATCCTGTCAGCACAGGCAGCCCACCCCACAGGGAAGCAGAGTCAAAAGGAAGGAAGGATGGGCATGCTGGGAAGGGGGTGGAGGCAATAGCATGATGGGAGTAGTAGGCACAGATATTGCTCAGCCTCACAACTGGCCCATCAACACCACTCACAACCATGCTCACATCACAGGGAGTGGAAAAGGACTCACAAGATGGCTGACACTGGCTACTGCTGTGGGGAGCACAAGGCCCTGCTGGCAACTGTGCAACAACCAACAGCAGGACACCACTGACTGACATCCTGAAAGACAACTTCCACTCCCTGCAATGCAAGCACGTTCCATGATGGGATATCTGGCTGGGTGGGAAGGAGGACTTGCAGCACTGACCATAGTCACAAGCACCTCCCCTCACACACCCCTCAACACAAACTCCACATAACCCACCTGGGAGAATGCAATGCCTCACATCCTAACTCAAGATCCCACAAAGAACCACCACCCTGGGTTATGTTGTGTGAAGCACAGGGACACTCTTGGGACTTTTAGCCAAACAACTCCCAGGACAACACTCCCAGCCATCCTGTCAGCACAGGCAGCCCACCCCACAGGGAAGCAGAGTCAAAAGGAAGGAAGGATGGGCATGCTGGGAAGGGGGTGGAGGCAATAGCATGATGGGAGTAGTAGGCACAGATATTGCTCAGCCTCACAACTGGCCCATCAACACCACTCACAACCATGCTCACATCACAGGGAGTGGAAAAGGACTCACAAGATGGCTGACACTGGCTACTGCTGTGGGGAGCACAAGGCCCTGCTGGCAACTGTGCAACAACCAACAGCAGGACACCACTGACTGACATCCTGAAAGACAACTTCCACTCCCTGCAATGCAAGCACGTTCCATGGTGGGATATCTGGCTGGGTGGGAAGGAGGACTTGCAGCACTGACCATAGTCACAAGCACCTCCCCTCACACACCCCTCAACACAAACTCCACATAACCCACCTGGGAGAATGCAATGCCTCACATCCTAACTCAAGATCCCACAAAGAACCACAACCCTGGGTTATGTTGTGTGAAGCACAGGGACACTCTTGGGACTTTTAGCCAAACAACTGCCAGGACAACACTCCCAGCCATCCTGTCAGCACAGGCAGCCCACCCCACAGGGAAGCAGAGTCAAAAGGAAGGAAGGATGGGCATGCTGGGAAGGGGGTGGAGGCAATAGCATGATGGGAGTCGTAGTCACAGCTCAACATCCCCCACCACATGGCCCAGCAAGCTCACACTCACGCATGCACATCCCACAGAGAGTGGAAAGGCCCATCAAAGATGTCTGACACTGGTGCTGTGTCGTGGGGAGCACAAGGGCATGCTGGGAACTGCACACCAACCAACAGCAGGACACCACTGTCAGCCATCTTGCCATTGCTCTCACACCCACACACATTGAACTCCCCACAAAAGCAAGTAAGTATGGGAATGCTGGGAAGTGGGGTGGAGGCAATAGCATGATGGGAGTCATAGTCACAGACATAGCTCACCCCCACAACTGTCCCATCAACACCACCCTGAACCATGCTCACATCACAGGGAGTGGAAAACAACTGACAAGATAGCTGACACTGGCAACTGCTGTGGGGAGCACAAGGCCCCGCTGGCAACTGTGCAACAACCAACAGCAGGACACCACTGACTGACATCTTGAAAGACAACTTTCACTCCCTGCAATGAAAGCACAGTCCATGGTGGGATAACTGACTGGCTGGGTGGGAAGGAGGGACGGCTGTCAACAAAATACAACCAATGCAGACCATGTTCACACCCCAACAAATACATAGAAATGCCCAAATAATGCAGGACAATGTGCTACACCAATATCAACCCCTGACTGTGACAACTTAGGACAATGCAATGTACAGGCCCGCACCCAGAGGCACAGTCACAACTGTCAGGTGTGTCAACCATTGATGCCTGCAGAAACATAACATACATTGTGTGTGTCTCCCAAAAACAGGTGATGATGGGGATACAGCAGCAGACGCTGAGGAGTCCCAGTCCCAGGCTCAAGAGGATACGGAGCTCACTGGTGTCGAACAGCCTCTGCCCTCCTCGGATGAAGAAGACCAACCTGGCACCTCCGGTGCAAGTCAACATACAGCACCAGCAGGACCACCAGCTGCAGCACCAGCAGGACCACCAGCTGCACCCCCTGCACCCACCCTCCAACGACTGTCACCACAAATACCATCCCTGCCGACATGGACAGAACAAGGAGCACCACCAGCACAGGGACCCTGGACCAACGTGGGGCCATGGACACCACCACCACCACCAACCCCCAAGGGGGACCAGGGTCATCTGTGCGTGCCACTGCATGCACTGCACATGTCGGCAGGGGTGGTGGGAGGGGTGGGAGACAGAGGTCGCTGCTTGCAGAGGTGTCTGGTGTGCATGATGACCCACAACTGGCACGCATAGCCGATGCGTACCAGTCCAGCACCAGAGATCTCAGCCAGTTAGTGGGGCTCCTCAGGGACATGAAACAGCAGCAGGCTGCCCATCATGCCCGCTTGGACTCACACATGTCCTGCGTGGAGTCCAAGTGGGACACACTGCAAGAGATGACGGCGGTGCATAGGGACATATTACAATGCCTCCGCCAGATGAACAGCAACCAGTCTACACCTCCCTGTGTGCCAACAACATCTGGTGCTGAAACAACTGCAACTGCCACAGGGAGGGAGGATGACTCTGGCGGAGAGTCCCCTGCACCGCAGCAGCCTGTACTTGAGGGGCCCCCCCCAAAGAAGAGGGGTCGTCCGAGGAGGGGCAAGTGAGAGGCCGATGGCCAAGTGCAACCCCCAGGAAGCCTGAACCTGTTCTGGATGTCCACCTTTGTGCGCAAACTGTTCACCCTGTTGACGGCAACACAACTCCCACACATGACATGGGGAGTACAAGTTGGACCAATGTCTCAGACAACTGTGGCCCCGACACTGGGGATTTTGTCTACCAGGACTTTCAATTCATCTAGGAACTTCTAATTGCAATATAAATGTACAGCACTAACCATCCTATGCACTATTCACACAAATGTATCACAATAAACACACTAATACACCATACTTGCCTCTGTTGTGATTCCAACGTGGGTGCTGTCATGGAGATGATGAACTGCAAAATTACACTGTGTATGCGAACTGCAACAGCAAGTACAACACAGGCAGGCAGGGCTTCATCCTGGACTCCTCCCTATCGATGACCAGACAAGTCAACGCCGTCTCATCTTCATGCTTCAACACCCTGCGCATGCTCCGCAAGATCTTCAGATGGATCCCCACTGAAACCAGGAAGACCGTCACCCAGGCACTCGTCACCAGCCGACTGGACTATGGGAACACCCTCTACGCCGGAACCACAGCCAAACTTCAAAAGAGACTCCAGCGCATCCAGAACGCCTCCGCACGACTCATCCTGGACATCCCCCGACACAGCCACATCACCGTACACCTGAAAGACCTGCACTGGCTCCCCGTCAGCAAGAGAATCACGTTCAGACTCCTCACCCACGCACACAAGGCCCTCCACGACCTGGGCCCAAAGTACCTCAACGACCGCATGTCCTTCTACACGCCCACACGCCAGCTACGATCAACCAGCCACGCCCTCGCCACCGTACCACGCATCCGCAGAACCACCGCCGGAGGAAGATCCTTCTCCTACCTGGCGGCCAAGACCTGGAACTCCCTCCCCACTCACCTTCGGCGAACCCAGGACCATCTCGCCTTCAGGAAGCAGCTCAAGACCTGGCTGTTCGAGCAGTAACTTACCCCCTCCCCCAGCGCCTTGAGACCCTCCCGGGTGAGTAGCGCGCTCTATAAATGCCGTGATTGATTGATTGATTGTGAGTAATGGCAACGTGACACATATGAGGGAGACACACCACCAGGGCTACACAACACAAACACACCTAGGCCATCTGACTCATTGCCTACACTGATGTTGCCAGGAAAGACGGTGCAATGCACAGACACCACACCTATTCCCAGTTGTAGTCAAGTAGCCCACAGGTGCAGTAAGCAAATGGCAGTCAAATGTGTGACCACAGACAACGCACATCACAAAGTGAAGCACAGGTTTATTACACAGTTGCAACATGTCGTAACCACTACAGATGCAAGGTAATCCCACCTGGCAGCGGGCACACAGTCAACAACTGTAGAAGGAAGGAAGTCCATGGGTGTGGCGCACATCACCTGTAGGGACACAACAGCTACCACCCTGGAAGTACAATGACGTCGTCGGTGGACACAGTTGACCAAACGAATCTGAAAGTACCCTGTGAAGGACAGAAATGACACACAGTCAAAAGCAATGGAGAACAGGACAGAACAGCAAAACTCATGCACAATACATGTTACAAGATACCCACCCAGAACCAAGTTAGCATGTCAACACTGTTGGGGAGTACAGACCACCTGTAAGCACACATCGCTACACACATCCAGTCAAGTAGCCCATGGACACACTCCAACAGCACCAGAGCACCACCTACACATATCATGCCAACTCACATCATTGACATGACACCTCAGGATACTCACATTCAGCTAAAGAAGTTGGTGATGAGCTGTGTGCGGACATCACCATCATCATCATCATCACTGGCATCGTGGTCCAGGCCAGGATCCTCCACAGGTGGCGGATGTTGGTCATTGTCATCCTGGATGAGAGGCAACTCCTTCCGCACTGCCAGGTTGTGGAGCATGCAGCAGACGATGATAATCTTGCACACCTTCGCTGGGGCATATGGGAGGGACCCTCCTGTCTTGTCGAGGCAGCGGAAGCGGCTCTTCAGGAGACCAAATGTCCGCTCAATCACTCTCCTGGTCCGACCATGTGCCTCATTGTAGCGCATCTGGGCTGGTGTCACAGGGTTCCTGAGGGGTGTCAGCAACCACGGCATGTTGGGGTATCCCGAGTCACCTACGGACAGACAAGTGCACATTAGCTGACTTGGAAAAGTGGGCGGAATACTACAGATCAGATCACACACAATGGCACAAAGTCAGTACACACCGACAAGCCAGGCACGCTGGTTCTGCATCTGTGCCATCATCCTGTGGATGCGACTACTCCTCATCACAAAGGCATCGTGTGCTGAACCAGGGAAACGGGCACACACGTGTGAGATGGTCATATCTGCAAGACACACCACCAGGGCATTGACCGAGTGGTAGTGCTTGCGGTTACGGTAGGCCTGCTCCTGGGCCTGTGGTGGTACCAAAGCCACATGTGTCCCATCAATGGAGCCAATGACATGCGGCATCCTCCCCAGGGCATAGAAGTCACTCTTCACGTCAGTGAGTCGTTGCAGTCTAGGGAAATAGATGTACCGGTTCAGGTATAGCAACATTGCCTCCAAAACATCGCGGAGCACACGGCTGAACATGGTCTGTGACATCCCACCAGCAGTCGCCACAGTATGTTGAAAGGTACCGGTGGCAAAGAAGTGTAGGGCTGCCATCACCTTCACCTTGGGGGTCAGCGCTGTAGGATACGGCCGGCCAGGCTGCAAATGTGGGGCCAACTGCACTGCCAAATCCTCAATCAGCTGCTTGGTGAAGCGGTACCGTCGGATGCTGTCCCGTTCCACCATCGTTGCCAGGTCTGGGAATGGTCTATGGACAGCAGGAGCCCTGCAGTGCAGAGGAGAAGAAGGCAAGATTGTCAGTCACCCCACATATGCGGCATTGAACACACTCAATATCACATCATACATCATTATGAGGCACAACTACATGAAGTGTGCAGTTCCGTAAGGACATGTATGGTACATACATGGCCAACATCTGTCATCACGGTTCAACAAGTGGCATCAATAAGTCCCAGGTTGGCCCATTGGATATCATGAGGCCGTGTCACAGTTCCCATCTCCTGCTGCCATGTCACAATCACCCCCACAGTGACATGTGAGGACAGATGTGCCCCAGGCATCACAGCTCAACGACAGGTACATTCCCAGGGACCCTGTATTGCCACATGGACACTGGCATTACATGGAGTATCATGTATACACCACAGCAAAACAACCATGACCCCCACAGGTAGTGGTTCCACTTGCCTCTGCAGGACAGACATGGACGTCTGTGACACACACACGCACAACATCAAAGTCCATGCACACACAACGTGGATGTGGAGACTGTCTCCCATTGTGCACATGAAATCAGAGACATTTTAAACACTACATGCACACAGACTGTGGAGGACCATCACTATTGTGCCACTGGGTCACCCTGGCTCAAACATGCCGTCCCACATGGGACTCACGGGGTATGTGACATGACATACACATACACCACCGTGAAATGTGACCATGGCACATGCTCAGATATGAACAGTTGCACATCACAGTGGTCATGTACACGTAACACCCAGGATCCTGTCCCCATGAACACGTGCACAGCCTGGGGGTGGCTGCCCCCAGGTGACACCCACAGGACAACATGTACACCAACATACACACAATAGGAAATGCAGCCTTACATGCCTTATGATACAGTTTGGACAGGCTGTGGTGTTGTAGGTGTGCCCCTCACTCCCTGGGAGCTATCGGTGGCTGGCATATGTTCATCTGAGACAGGCATGGTGACATATGCCAGTCACTTGTACAGGGATGCGTTGAACAGCAATGGACCGATCGGTGCACCCGGCCGGCCCATTGCATTCAATGTGTGCGGGTACGCGTTGTACCCCTGTATGCGTTGTACCGCAATGGACCGATCGGTGTGCCCGGCCGGCCCATTGCATTCAATGTGTGCGGGTACGCGTTGTACCTCCTGTACGCGTTGTACCGCAATGGACCGATCGGTGTGCCCGGCCGGCCCATTGCATTCAATGTGTGCGGGCACGCGTTGTACCCTGCACGCATTGAACAGCAATGGACCGATCGGTGCACCCGGCCGGCCCATTGCATTCAATGTGTGCGGGCACGCGTTGTACCCCTGTACGCGTTGAACAGCAATGGACCGATCGGTGCACCCGGCCGGCCCATTGCATTCAATGTGTGCGAGTACGCGTTGTACCCCTGTGCGCGTTGTACCGCAATGGACCGATCGGTGTGCCCGGCCGGCCCATTGCATTCAATGTGCGCGGTACGCGCGTTGTACCCCTGTACGTTGAACAGCAATGGACCGATCGGTGCACCCGGCCGGCCCATTGCATTCAATGTGTCGCGGTACGCGTTGTACCCCTGTACGCTGTTGAACAGCAATGGACCGATCGGTGCACCCGGCCGGCCCATTGCATTCAATGTGCGTGGTACGCGTTGTACCCTGTACGCGTTGTACCGCAATGGACCGATCGGTGTGCCCGGCCGGCCCATTGCATTCAATGTGTGCGGGTACGCGTTGTACCCCTGTACGCGTTGAACAGCAATGGACCGATCGGTGCACCCGGCCGGCCCATTGCATTCAATGTGTGCGGTGCACGCGTTGTACCCCTGTACGCGTTGAACAGCAATGGACCGATCGGTGCACCCGGCCGCCCATTGCATTCAATGTGCGCAGTGCACGCGTTGTACCTACTGCACGCGTTAGTACCGCAATGGACCGATCGGTGTGCTTGGCGGCCCATTGCATTCAATGTGTGCGGTACGCGTTGTACCCCTGTACGCGTTGAACAGCAATAGACCGATCGGTGCACCCGGCCGGCCCATTGCATTCAATGTGTGCGGGCACGCGTTGTACCCTATACAGCGTTGTACCGCAATGGACCGATCGGTGTGCCCGGCCGGCCCATTGCATTCAATGTGTGCGAGTACGCGTTGTACCCCTGTACGCGTTGAACAGCAATGGACCGATCGGTGCGCCCGGCCGGCCCATTGCATTCAATGTGTGCGGGTACGCGTTGTACCTCTGTACGCGTTGAACAGCAATGGACCGATCGGTGCACCCGGCCGGCCCATTGCATTCAATGTGTGCGAGTACGCGTTGTACCCTGTACGCGTTGTACCGCAATGGACCGATCAGTGTGCCCGGCCGGCCCATTGCATTCAATGTGTGCGGGCACGCGTTGTACCCCTGTACGCGTTGAACAGCAATGGACCGATCGGTGCACCCGGCCGGCCCATGGCATTCAATGTGTGCGGGCACGCGTTGTACCCCTGTACGCGTTGTACCGCAATGGACCGATCGGTGTGCCCGGCCGGCCCATTGCATTCAATGTGTGCGGGTATGCGTTGTACCCCTGTACGCGTTGAACAGCAATGGAACGATCGGTGCACCCGGCCGGCCCATTGCATTCAATGTGTGTGGTACGCGTTGTACCCCTGTACGCGCGTTGAACAGCAATGGACCGATCGGTGCACCCGGCCGGCCCATTGCATTCAATGTGTGCGGGTACGCGTTGTACCCCTGTACGCGTTGAACAGCAATGGACCGATCGGTGTGCACCCATTGTCAATGGCCTAGCCTGGCAACGGACGCGTTTTCGAAATTCGAACGAGTCGGTTGCTGGAAATTCAGTTGGTCACCCACAACAATGTTGCAAAATCATGTATGTCATGAAGTTGAAGATTTGAAGGATGCTGTGGGCGTGTATTGGTGCTGCTATTCCATGGATTGGCCAGATTCAGAAGATGCAAACGACTTGGACCTATCACTTTGGACACATGGGACAGTATCTGCCTCTGCAGCACATATATATTGCTGGCTGTTCCCCTGAGAGCTCACTTGCCTGCACTACATGCTCCAGGACGACATCTGCCACTGCACTGCTGCTGTCTCTGCCCCCTCTGGACCCTGCAATGGCACGTACTGTGGAGAGAGCCCCAGCCTTCAGCCTTGAGGAGAACCAGGCCCTGCTGGACAGCCTACTTCCACAGTACAGCAAGCTGTATGGGACACCAGGGGAGCAGGTGAGTGTTCTGTGCACTGCCTTTCTGAATGTGCATTTTGTCTGACTAGCAAGGCTGAAAGTCTGCACGCCACTGGCTAGCAGGCTCACTGAGTAGTTGTCACCCCCATAGTGTGTAGTGACATGCACTGGACAGGTATGGTGCAGTGACAGTGCATTTGAACAAGGTTTTACTTCCCATGCAATGATACCATGTAGTGACTTCTGGCAAACTGTCCATGGGCAGCATTGCACTGCCTGTGTACATCATGTGCCCCTGTGATTGAGACATGTATATACAACTGTGTCATGCACGGATATGTTGCATGTGTAGTAATGGCCTTTTCACTTTGTCATCCTGACAGGTTAATGCCCATCGGAAGCAGGAGATCTGGAAGGACATCGTCCGGGCTGTCCGGTCCGTGGGGGTCTACAAGCGCCGGATCCGCAACTGCCAGAAGAGGTGGCAGGACCTTCGGGGCTGGACCCGGAGGATTGCCCGGGTCCAGCTGAAGCTGTTGCCTCCTCGCAGGAGGGGCGGAACACGGACCCTGACCCCCCACACTCTCCAGATCCTGGCGGTGGTGTTTCCAGACCTGGTTGGGCAGCTGAAGGCCAGACAGCAGCAAGGAGGGGGTGAGTCAAAGACTGCACTGTGAACTCTGTATTACATGCTATGTGCCCTCCTCTGGCCTGGTTAAACTGCCACAGTACAGCAGTCATGTTGTCCAGGAGCCATGTCCCTCTATTGTGCACTGCCCACTCCTCATCTGATACCCAGGTGTGGCCCTTACATTCAGGGAATTGTGTCACTTGGGACTGTGTCCTTGCAGTTTGTTTCACTCAAGGTGGGGGACAGCATCTGTTTCCCTAACTCTGTTGTGGGCATCATGGGTGAGTCCATTGTTCACACAATGCCTGTGTTCGGACATGTAATCTGCGTGTTGCTTTGATATGCGGTCCACTTGCTGAGCTGAGCCACCACATGTGCCTGGGGTATCTGGCACACACCCATGCAGCGGGTGGGAACAATGTTTGGGCCCCAGGAGTGTGCAGATTACGTGTGTCACACATACATAGCCAGCTATCCACTGTCCAGGGCTCATCCCTCATTCATGTGGGGCAGGACAGTCATGCCTACTCCAGCCCATCCAATACACCTGTACTCCCACTCCCGTGTATCAGCTGACACGTTGTGCGCAGTGATTTGACCCCTCAGGTGTCTGCCTCTGTGTCAGTGTGCTGTGGATTTGTTGCCAGGACTGCTGGGGTGTTTCTCGGTAGGGGCTCAGCATGCCACTGGAGATGTGACCATAGGAGACGATACTTGTGTGTCACATAGGTGTTTGATCAGCTGCCCGTGCAGACTGGGGTATGCGAATGTGAAGTTCAGGCAGCTGTTTCCCATTCACAGCAGATTGTGAGGGGCTCAGGTTCAGAGGGTAGTGTCACAGGTCTCCCATATGTCCAATCGGTATGACCTGGACAGATGAGGGTTAAGATGATGTGTTGTGTGGGGGATGTACATGTGCACTTGTGCAGCTCCAGGACTTGCATTCCCCATGACCTACTATTGTGACACAGTGCTGAGTGTTGTTGTCTGGCTGCCAAGTCATACATCACTGAGACAGTGATGTATGACTTAGCAGTCATGCCTCCGCCATGGCATGTGTCTACTTATTGGTGATCCTGCAGGGGAGTGACATGTGCTACATGCACACCATTGTGGCGATGGCTATCAGGACATGGGTGCATCATGGTGTCTGTCGCTGGTATGCATCACATGCATTTCCTATTTGACTCTGGGCATCCCTTTCATCCGGAAACCTGCACTGACTCAGTGGCAAGAGTTGTGATGTGTGCATGTCCACATGCTACACCGTGTCCTCTGCACTGTCCAACTACTGTGTAGGTGGTGCATGTGTCCACACTGGGGTGTTGCTATCCAACAGACACCAGACAGATGGGTGCAAGGCCATGTGGGATGTGAGTGCCATGGTTGGCATCAGACTGACAATTGGCTTCTCCTGTTCAGTTAGGGCACTTTTAGCAATGTTCAACTAATGATGCCAGGGCTTGCTCTTTAATGTGCTGTGCTCACAGTGGTGTGTGCGTTTGGTGCAGGTGACTGATGTCTGTCTGTTTCCCCATTGTTTGCAGATACATCCACGGCCACGGAAGGGGACAGCTCCACGGACCAGGAGGAGCCGGAGAGCCAGACTGGGTCAGCAGCCGAGGAGTGGTCGGAGGGACCCAGTGGCACGGAGGGCGAGGGGAGCCACACCGAGGAGTCCTCAGCAGCATCCACCTCAGCTGAGGACCACAGCGGCTCGGAGGATGACTCCCTTATGGAGGCGGGTGTCAGCAGCCACCACACCCCAGCTAGTGTTGCTGTCCCCGCCACCACCAGCACCACCACCGCCCTCCCATCGGCTCCCATTCCCCAGGTCCGTGGAGGCTCCCATGTTCGGGAGCGTGTCTCCTTTGGGCCAGGCACCGCACCCCCTGCCCCTGTGTCCCCTGCTGCCCTGAGTGAGGAGTCTGTGTACCTCCTTCGCCAGCTCCATGTAGGGCAGACAGCCATGCTGAGTGTCCTCCATGCGCACACCGCTCTGTTGACTCAGCTGGTGTCGTTCATGGAGGGCATCTCATCGGGCATGTCTGACCTACAGAGGGGCAATAGGTCCATGGACTCCTCCCTGACGGCAGCAGTGTCCCTCCTCAGACAGTCCCTCACCCCTCCTGCCTCTGCTCCATCCACACTCCCCAGCACCTTACCCGTCCCAAGCACACACACACCGGCACAGGCACACACCAGCACACACACGTCCAGCACACAGACACACACGCCACAAACAAAACGCACACGCACGCACAGTCAGGGGACTGAAACCAGACTCACAGGGGATGGGGCCCTGGAACACACACACGCATCCACAAGCACTGCGCAGTCCTCAGTTGCCTCTCCCTCCAAAGCACCCTCCCTTGCCTCACCTGCAACCCCAAAGTCACAGCGGCTCTTCCTCTGTGACCTCGGCCTCATCCCCTACGATCCAGATGCTCCAGCATCCAGGGGGAAGAGGAAGCCCACCCACACGGAGCAGAGTGCCCCTCGCCCCCGGACACCCTCCCGCAGGCGCAGACAGACTGAGGCCCCCACCCGCAAGTCCCCCCGGAGTCGTAAGAGCAAGACCACGCCGCCGCCCTGCAGCTCAGGCACCAGGTCTCCTTCCTCCATCCCTCAGGCCCCCACTCCACAGGTGCCCCCACCACACCCTGCCCCAGGTTCCCCCACCCACAGATATACCATCCCCAAGAGGATCCGGCCTTCTCCCCTGCCACTTGCTCTCCCGGCACCACACCCCCGCTGCGCTTGTCTGTGCCACTGATGTGGTGAGGGTGTCCTCCCCTCTGTCCAGCCCACCTTGCCTGTTCCCCATTCTCCTCCCCTGGAGGTTGGCACTGCAGTGGAGTCCACTACCACCCTGTCTGACTTGGGCACTGCAGTGGCGGACCTGTCCACTCCATCTGCAGGGTCCACTGCAGTCGTGCCGGCACCCACAACATCTGAGTCATGCCCCCAGTTGTGCCGGCACATAACATGTCAGACACCTCCACTGCAGTTGTCAGTGGCTCTCCAGCACCCACCACCCCTTCCCTGCCTCCTCCTGGTGAGCCCTGATCCTGTCCCTGCGGTGCCTGGCCTGCCCCCCCGGTTGCCCCTCCTAGTGGATTGTCCCTGGTTTTGTGAAGTGCAGGCATGCGTAGGGTGACATCTGCCACTGTCTCCCTGTATTGACTTACTTGATGGACTGGCCATTGGCCTTTGTTGGAGCATTACTGTTCTCTGAGTTTTTGGACACACATATGCTGAATAAAGCAACTTTCTGTTCTCTAGTGCTTATGCTTCTGATGTACATGTTGTTGATGATGCTAACCATGCCCTTGCTGCAGTGATGGTGATATTTGGTCTCATGATAATGAAGTGTTACTGTGCAGGAACACATGTGGTCCAGGGGGAATGTGTCCTATCCTGTGGTGTATCCATGTCATCCTTAGCAGCATCTGAGGGTGTCATGTGTTCAGTATTTGGCAATGGGATTTCCTTCTTACATTAGCAATTTCACATCTGTGGCTTCCACCCCTGCACATCTGTTGTGCCTGCCATTGTTCAATTTGTCTACTTCCCTGACCGTGTGGCCATCTCCACTGGACATGCAGGTTTGGGCATCAATGGGGAAGGACTCATCTGTGTTGTCAGTGCAACATTGCTATACAAGTGTGTTGGATCTGTGCTGATGATTTCGTTGGCACTCCCATGACCAGGCTGATGTGACGGGAGCCTTCATTTGGTGCTAATTGTTGATTGTGTGACCAAGTGCTCAGCTGACATGATGGGGCCCTACTGAGGCAACATATGGCACAGCTTTCCTCATACAGGAGTGGAGTCCCCTGATGGCAGTGTGTACTCCTGTGACATTGCTTGCGCCCAAGGTGTGTGTTGTATGAGCATGTCTGTGTGTTCACTTCCGTTTTGCTGTGCTGCTGGGATCCCTAGTGTTGTACCTGTTTGTGATGCTTGCTGAGTTGACCTATGTTCCCCCCAAGTCTTCTCCCTGGGTTCTCTGTGATGTGGGTGCATGGCACATTACTGGTCATCAGGGTGTCACCCATAGGTGTGTTTGCTGTCAGGGCTGAGTTTGTGTGCAGACGCAGATGGGTCACAGTCAGGTTTCCCCTTGGCACTTGTTGTTTACACCTGTCATGTGATTTCCAGTTTGTGTTATCTTTCAGTGATTGTGACACGTTGTGTGTGTGACTGCTGGCACTCCTCAGGGTCCGGGCTGCAATGTTGGTTGTTGTCTATGTGTGTTCTTTGTGGGTGACCTTGGCTTCTTCATTGGTGTGTGACTGTGGCTGGGATCCCATTGGTTGGTGTGGTATTGCCGTCATGTCCATGTACAGCGTAGTGTGCAGTGTGTCAGACATTCAGGAGTCTTGTTGAGTGGACATGTGTGATGTGTTTCTGCACCTTGGTTCCCACCCACCACCCTGGGATTGTCATGGGTGCATGTGCAATGTCACCAGTGCATGTGTGCTTCACTGCTGCACATTGTTGGAGGTCGAGGTGTGTGGTGTTGAGTGTGTGCAGATGAGAGTTGTTGCCCGGCTAGACCCCTGCCTCCATGTTGGCCTTGGCTTACTGGCCGTGCTCATTGATTTGTGCTTGTGTAGGTGTGATGGTAGTTTGTTGCTCAGGACACATGACTGTGGTTCACAGTGTGAACGACATTTAGCTTTGTCATCACAGTGGGATTGTAATGCAGCCCAGGGTCACCACATTGTGGGGGCCCTGGGGGTAGTGCTGTGGTGTGTCTGTGTCTTGCTGTGTCAGTTGCTGTTCCTACGTGCTTGTGTGACATGTGTGATTTGTGCTCCCTCTCATCTGACAATGCCTGATTGCCCACATAGGGGATTTGGATCCATGAGTTACCTTTGTGTGGCACTGTATGCACATCTGTGTAATTGGTATTCAGGCCTCCTCATGTGTTGTGATGGTTGCCTGGGGACACTGGCACCCCCCCCCTCACCTGTTGTGTTTGATGTGCAGTGTGGGTCTGCCTGTTTGTGTTTGTGCATCTGCACCACTGCATTAGCATATCTTAGGTGTGCCATTGGCTGTATGTTGTTTGGTAGGTTTCCCCTGCTGTCCCTGGGACTCCTAGGTCATCGGTCAGCACAATGATCATGGTTTGTGTGTCCCATTGCTGCCATGGTATGGTATCTGTTCACCTCACATCTACAGTCTCCACAGGGTATCTGCATTTGTGTGCCCATTGGTGCAATATGTGGGTCTGCATTCTGATGGTCACTTCTGTCATTGTGTCATTGATGAATGTTGACTGTGTCAGCCCCCATGGGTGTTGTTTGTCTGCACATGGCCAAAGGTATGTCTTATTTGCACTGCAGTATTTGCCTCCCCCAATCTATGTTGCAATGGGACACATGCACTACTTTGCCACTGATGTGTTTTATGTTCTGTGACCAGGAATCATCCATGCAGTTTGGCAGTTGCAGCTTTTTCTTTGTCCACACTTACCTTTTGGTCACTGTGATGATGGGGTTTGGACCCCATTGCCACAATGTTCAAAATGTGCTTCAGCTATGGACCCCACACTTACATTTTGGTCACTGTGATGATGGGGGTTTGGACCCCATTGCCACAATGTTCAAAATGTGCTTCAGCTATGGACCCCACACTTACCTTTTGGGCACTGTGATGATGGGGGTTTGGACCCCATTGCCACAATGTTCAAAATGTGCTTCAGCTATGGACCCCACACTTACATTTTGGTCACTGTGATGATGGGGGTTTGGACCCCATTGCCACAATGGTCATGGCCTGCTTGCATTGTGGGGGCCACACACATATATGTGTGGCACATTTGATAGGGGGTCACATTGTATGTTCAAAGTCATGTTCAGTGTTGTAGGCATTTGACACAGTCTACACACGCTTGTCATGGTGTTGGGGGATGTCTTTTTCTTGCATTCCCTAGGTTGTGGTGTGCTGGTTGTGTCATGCATTGTCCATCCTATGAGTGGGGGTGGTGTTGGTGGTAGGCATCCAGCCCCCATGGGTAGAGGTGGTAGTAGTGGTAGGCATCCAGCCCCCTGGCTTAGGGTGGTAGTAGTGGTAGGCATCCAGCCCCCTGGGTAAGGGTGGTAGTGGTGGTGGGCATCTGGCACCCCCTGGCTAAGGGTGGTAGTAGTGGTAGGCATCCAGCCCCCTGGGTAAGGGTGGTAGTTGTGGTAGGCATCCAGCCCCCCTGGCTAAGGGTGGTAGTAGTGGTAGGCATCTGGCACCCCTATGGCTAAGGGTGGTAGTAGTGGTAGGCATCCAGCCCCCTGGCTAAGGGTGGTAGTAGTGGTAGGCATCCAGCCCCCTGGCTAAGGGTGGTAGTAGTGGTGGGCATCTGGCACCCCCTGGCTAAGGGTGGTAGTAGTGGTAGGCATCCAGCCCCCCTGGGTAAGGGTGGTAGTAGTGGTAGGCATCTGGCACCCCCCTGGCTAAGGGTGGTAGTAGTGGTAGGCATCCAGCCCCCCTGGCTAAGGGTGGTAGTAGTGGTAGGCATCTGGCACCCCCCCTGGGTAAGGGTGGTAGTGGTGGTGGGCATCCAGCCCCCCCTGGGTAAGGGTGGTAGTAGTGGTAGGCATCTGGCACCCCCATGGCTAAGGGTGGTAGTAGTGGTAGGCATCCAGCCCCCCTGGCTAAGGGTGGTAGTAGTGGTAGGCATCCAGCCCCCTGGCTAAGGGTGGTAGTAGTGGTGGGCATCTGGCACCCCCCTGGCTAAGGGTGGTAGTAGTGGTAGGCATCCAGCCCCCCCTGGGTAAGGGTGGTAGTAGTGGTAGGCATCTGGCACCCCCATTGCTAAGGGTGGTAGTAGTGGTAGGCATCCAGCCCCCTGGCTAAGGGTGGTAGTAGTGGTAGGCATCCAGCCCCCTGGGTAAGGGTGGTAGTGGTGGTGGGCATCTGGCACCCCCTGGCTAAGGGTGGTAGTAGTGGTAGGCATCCAGCCCCCTGGCTAAGGGTGGTAGTAGTGGTAGGCATCCAGCCCCCTGGGTAAGGGTGGTAGTGGTGGTGGGCATCTGGCACCCCCTGGCTAAGGGTGGTAGTAGTGGTAGGCATCCAGCCCCCTGGCTAAGGGTGGTAGTAGTGGTAAGCATCCAGCCCCCCTGGGTAAGGGTGGTAGTGGTGGTGGGCATCTGGCACCCCCTGGCTAAGGGTGGTAGTAGTGGTAGGCATCCAGCCCCCTGGCTAAGGGTGGTAGTAGTGGTAGGCATCCAGCCCCCCTGGCTAAGGGTGGTAGTAGTGGTAGGCATCTGGCACCCCCATGGCTAAGGGTGGTAGTAGTGGTAGGCATCTGGCACCCCCATGGCTAAGGGTGGTAGTAGTGGTAGGCATCCAGCCCCCCTGGCTAAGGGTGGTAGTAGTGGTAGGCATCTGGCACCCCCATGGCTAAGGGTGGTAGTAGTGGTAGGCATCCAGCCCCCTGGCTAAGGGTGGTAGTAGTGTTAGGCATCCAGCCCCCTGGCTAAGGGTGGTAGTAGTGGTAGGCATCTGGCACCCCCATGGCTAAGGGTGGTAGTAGTGGTAGGCATCCAGCCCCCTGGGTAAGGGTGGTAGTGGTGGTGGGCATCTGGCACCCCCTGGCTAAGGGTGGTAGTAGTGGTAGGCATCTGGCACCCCCATGGCTAAGGGTGGTAGTAGTGGTAGGCATCCAGCCCCCTGGCTAAGGGTGGTAGTAGTGGTAGGCATCTGGCACCCCATGGCTAAGGGTGGTAGTAGTGGTAGGCATCCAGCCCCCCCTGGGTAAGGGTGGTAGTGGTGGTGGGCATCTGGCACCCCCCTGGCTAAGGGTGGTAGTAGTGGTAGGCACCTGGCACCCCCATGGCTAAGGGTGGTAGTAGTGGTAGGCATCCAGCCCCCTGGCTAAGGGTGGTAGTAGTGGTAGGCATCTGGCACCCCCATGGCTAAGGGTGGTAGTAGTGGTAGGCATCCAGCCCCCTGGGTAAGGGTGGTAGTGGTGGTGGGCATCTGGCACCCCCTGGCTTAGGGTGGTAGTAGTGGTAGGCATCCAGCCCCCCTGGGTAAGGGTGGTAGTGGTGGTGGGCATCTGGCACCCCCTGGCTAAGGGTGGTAGTAGTGGTAGGCATCTGGCACCCCCATGGCTAAGGGTGGTAGTAGTGGTAGGCATCCAGCCCCCTGGCTAAGGGTGGTAGTAGTGGTAGGCATCCGGCCCCCTGGCTAAGGGTGGTAGTAGTGGTAGGCATCTGGCACCCCCATGGCTAAGGGTGGTAGTAGTGGTAGGCATCCAGCCCCCCTGGGTAAGGGTGGTAGTGGTGGTGGGCATCTGGCACCCCCTGGCTAAGGGTGGTAGTAGTGGTAGGCATCTGGCACCCCCATGGCTAAGGGTGGTAGTAGTGGTAGGCATCCAGCCCCCTGGCTAAGGGTGGTAGTAGTGGTAGGCATCCAGCCCCCTGGGTAAGGGTGGTAGTAGTGGTAGGCATCTGGCACCCCCATGGCTAAGGGTGGTAGTAGTGGTAGGCATCCAGCCCCCCTGGCTAAGGGTGGTAGTAGTGGTAGGCATCCAGCCCCCTGGCTAAGGGTGGTAGTAGTGGTGGGCATCTGGCACCCCCCTGGCTAAGGGTGGTAGTAGTGGTAGGCATCCAGCCCCCCCTGGGTAAGGGTGGCAGTAGTGGTAGGCATCTGGCACCCCCATGGCTAAGGGTGGTAGTAGTGGTAGGCATCCAGTCCCCCTGGCTAAGGGTGGTAGTAGTGGTAGGCATCCAGCCCCCTGGGTAAGGGTGGTAGTGGTGGTGGGCATCTGGCACCCCCTGGCTAAGGGTGGTAGTAGTGGTAGGCATCCAGCCCCCTGGCTAAGGGTGGTAGTAGTGGTAGGCATCCAGCCCCCTGGGTAAGGGTGGTAGTGGTGGTGGGCATCTGGCACCCCCTGGCTAAGGGTGGTAGTAGTGGTAGGCATCCAGCCCCCTGGCTAAGGGTGGTAGTAGTGGTAGGCATCCAGCCCCCCTGGGTAAGGGTGGTAGTGGTGGTGGGCATCTGGCACCCCCTGGCTAAGGGTGGTAGTAGTGGTAGGCATCCAGCCCCCTGGCTAAGGGTGGTAGTAGTGGTAGGCATCCAGCCCCCTGGCTAAGGGTGGTAGTAGTGGTAGGCATCTGGCACCCCCATGGCTAAGGGTGGTAGTAGTGGTAGGCATCCAGCCCCCCCTGGGTAAGGGTGGTAGTGGTGGTGGGCATCTGGCACCCCCCTGGCTAAGGGTGGTAGTAGTGGTAGGCATCTGGCACCCCCATGGCTAAGGGTGGTAGTAGTGGTAGGCATCCAGCCCCCCTGGCTAAGGGTGGTAGTAGTGGTAGGCATCTGGCACCCCCATGGCTAAGGGTGGTAGTAGTGGTAGGCATCCAGCCCCCCTGGGTAAGGGTGGTAGTGGTGGTGGGCATCTGGCACCCCCTGGCTAAGGGTGGTAGTAGTGGTAGGCATCTGGCACCCCCATGGCTAAGGGTGGTAGTAGTGGTAGGCATCCAGCCCCCTGGCTAAGGGTGGTAGTAGTGGTAGGCATCTGGCACCCCCATGGCTAAGGGTGGTAGTAGTGGTAGGCATCCAGCCCCCCTGGGTAAGGGTGGTAGTGGTGGTGGGCATCTGGCACTCCCTGGCTAAGGGTGGTAGTAGTGGTAGGCATCCAGCCCCCTGGCTTAGGGTGGTAGTAGTGGTAGGCATCCAGCCCCCCTGGGTAAGGGTGGTAGTGGTGGTGGGCATCTGGCACCCCCTGGCTAAGGGTGGTAGTAGTGGTAGGCATCTGGCACCTCCATGGCTAAGGGTGGTAGTAGTGGTAGGCATCCAGCCCCCTGGCTAAGGGTGGTAGTAGTGGTAGGCATCCAGCCCCCTGGCTAAGGGTGGTAGTAGTGGTAGGCATCTGGCACCCCCATGGCTAAGGGTGGTAGTAGTGGTAGGCATCCAGCCCCCTGGGTAAGGGTGGTAGTGGTGGTGGGCATCCAGCCCCCTGGCTAAGGGTGGTAGTAGTGGTAGGCATCTGGCACCCTCATGGCTAAGGGTGGTAGTAGTGGTAGGCATCCAGCCCCCTGGCTAAGGGTGGTAGTAGTGGTAGGCATCCAGCCCCCTGGCTAAGGGTGGTAGTAGTGGTGGGCATCTGGCACCCCCTGGCTAAGGGTGGTAGTAGTGGTAGGCATCCAGCCCCCTGGGTAAGGGTGGTAGTAGTGGTAGGCATCTGGCACCCCCATGGCTAAGGGTGGTAGTAGTGGTAGGCATCCAGCCCCCTGGCTAAGGGTGGTAGTAGTGGTAGGCATCCAGCCCCCCCTTGGTAAGGGTGGTAGTGGTGGTGGGCATCTGGCACCCCCTGGCTAAGGGTGGTAGTAGTGGTAGGCATCCAGCCCCACAGGCTAAGGGTGGTAGTAGTGGTAGGCATCCAGCCCCCTGGGTAAGGGTGGTAGTAGTGGTGGGCATCTGGCACCCCCTGGCTAAGGGTGGTAGTAGTGGTAGGCATCCAGCCCCCCTGGGTAGGGGTGGTAGTGGTGGTGCGCATCCAGGCCCCTGTGTGCATATGTGGCATTGGTGATGGGCATCCCACCCCTATGGTGCTGCTGTTGCTGGTGTAAGTAAATTCTGCATCCCTCTGTGTGTGTGTGATGTGTCGTGTACGTGTTGTATGTTTTTGTGGTTGGTGTCTGACTTACCTTCTGCGCCGTACGCGTCCGTGCCTGTTCCGGTAGTAAATGTAGAATATTGGTAGGAACGGAACGAAGGGATTCATGGTTGGTTCGTCTCGTTCGTCTTTCTCGTTGCTTCGCGTCGTCTTCGACGCTGGCGTGTACGCCTCGTAGCCGTGGATCGTGTTGTGGCGCGAATCGGAGCTTATGTGCGCCTCTCCCGGAAGCTTTGATGTGCCGGACGTAGCGACGGGTTCGGCGCGTACGGAAAGCGCATCGTACTTGTTCGGCCGGACGGGGCTGCATTTTCCCTTCCGTGCGACTCGATTCTGCGTTTCCGGATTCGCCTCGGTCGGAGAACAGGACCTGGATTGGGTGAGTACGACTCGGCCGGATTCTATGCTGTTGTGCGCATCGTACTTACTCGTTCGGAATGATGTACGGATCGGTCGGGAAACAGGCATTCGCATGGCTTTTTTCCCGACCGAATGGTATTGGGTGCGCCTCCGACCGAGATCGGAATCGGCCCCATAGTCTTTGGTCTGCTTTGTTAACCCTGGCCACCAAAAGCGTTGTTTCAATAAAGAAACTGTTGCCGTAACGCCTGCGTGTGCAGAACCCAGACCCTCATGTTCAGCTAATATTAAGCTTAATCTGCGATCCATGTTTGGTATTACTCTATCCCCCACTCCTGGAATCTGAGCAAATGGAACGTTGTTTGCATCTAACTTGTAGGAGTACTTGAGTGGAAAACCTTTCGGCAATGAATATTGTCTTTGCGTGATGCAATGACAGCTACCATTATCTGTCTGTCTATTCTCGTTTTTGAACTAGTGATTGCAGCTACGGATGCAGTTCGTACTGCCCCCTTCGCAGCTTCATCAGCCAATGAAATCCCTTCAACATGAACGCCATCACGTTGATGACTCAGCGTGTGTATCACGTGAGCTCTTGGTAGTTCGTTTTTCAACTCAGCTATCTGTTCCCATAGCATTTTATGCTTAATTGTGCCACCTTTTGAATCTTTGAACCCATTTTGTCCCCAATGATAAAGATATTCATTGTATGACTGGACACAGTAAAAAGAATTGCACACAATTAGTGTGGGAAATTCTCGATCCGTATTTATCAGTGCCAGTAATAGAGCTTTTAATTCTGCCAGCTGAGCCGTGCAGTCTCCTAGAGACTGTGTTTTTGTACAGCTTGGATGGAACTTGCCGTCCTGCATACAACCTTTTACAATCGCACATGCAGCGCTGTATTGTTGTTTACTTTCAATGGCCGGCTGAGCAGATCCGTCAGTGTAAATTATGTATTCATACTGATCTAGAGGCATTATTTCATTCGGGAGAGGATATTCTTGTTCATATTGCAAAAATGCTTGTGTTTTTAGACTTGGGTCATATCTGTATTCTACGTCTGATGCAATGAGAGAATTAGCCCAATGTATCCATCTCGGATGTAAAGCTTTAGCATTTGGAAAGCTTCCCTTTGCCGCAGCCTCTAAGACCGGTACTGGAGTCACAACAATTATTCGTTTCCCAAGAGACAGTGCTCTTTCTCTCACTACAGCAGTCTGTACGGCTTTCAGAACTTTTTCTGTAGATGCAAAACGCATCTCAGTGTTTGTGTACAAGTTTGATTTGTATGCTATTGGTACTGTTTCACCTTCATTGTATGTTAAGTAGGTGTACCCAGATTGACCCGCAACTATACGGATTACTAGATTGCTGACATTTATGCGTGTCTGTAAGTGTTTGGACGCTATCATATCTGCTTGTAGGGAACGAAGGATATCTGTGTGTACCTGTGTCCTTTGCCTAACTGAAAAATCAGGTCTTATGAGGTCGTAGAAAGGTTTAACCCTTTCTGCGTAATCCAAAATGTATGTTCTGCCGAAATTCAGGAATCCCAGTATGGATTGTAAATTTTTCAATGATTTTGGAAGTTGGAGCAGCGCCCACTTTTCTAAAAAGTTGGCTGCCAGGCTTTTCCCTTCATTTGAAAGCTCATATCCCAAAAACAGGACATTGAGGTGGGCTATTTTTGATTTTTTAAAGCTAAACTTGTAGTCCTCAGAGGCAAATCCCAAAATTATGGAGCTCACCCTGGTCAAGTGTTCCTCCAGGTCATCATCCATCAGATAAATATCATCTACATAGGACAATGCCTCCTCGTCCAGATTCTGAAGTAACTCAGTTAACGTGTTGGAAAACAACCCCGGGCTATTCTTATACCCCTGGGGGAGTTGACAAAATTGACGCTGGGACCCCAGCGCTGAGAATGCTGTCAAGTATCTGCTCTCAGGCGCTATATTTTGGCAGAAGAATCCATTCGAGATATCTAGCGTAGTTTTGTATTTTTTCCGCACAATGTTATTCATTAATGCGGCACTGTGTGCGTTCTGTACTGCAAATGTTTTTGTGCATGAGTTCAGATGTCTGTAATCTAAAACTAGACGATATGAATTATCGGGTTTCATTACGGTAAACAAAGGGTTATTCATTGAAGAGGTGCAAGTTTCAATCACACCTTGGTATTCAAGTTGATCTAAGATCTCCCTGACCTGTTTTTTGGCTTCCTGTTTTATTGGACACTGTCTCTGTGGAGTTGGAGTAGATTTTAGTGGTATCACGTGGTGAGCTGACTCTTCATCCCACCCAAAATGGTTGCGATATAGTGCAGGAGCAAGGGCTATCGCCCATTCCTGCGCGTATGCATGTTTTAAGTATTGGGGAACGAGGTCGGAAAAGGCTGGCATAATTACTGTTTCTCCATTTGGGCAATCCTTTACAATAGTAGGCGGCCAATCTCTTTCAGTTAAAAGAATGTCGTAGCCAAAAGTCAGGTTCTCCCAAAAGAGACCTTTAATTTTTCTGGGCTTGTCCCATTCCATTTGGAGTATTATTTCATGTAACCTATGTGGGACGCTTACCCTAGTATCAGGTGTTTCTACCGTGATATATTCACTTCAACTCCGCTGTCACCAGAAGTTCCATCAGGCTCTGGTGAGCTATTGTTACTTCTGCTGCACTGTCTAGCATCGTCAGAGCCCATTCCCCGTTCAATAGTTGAGTCCTCAGAATTCTGGGCATGTCTAACTTTGAGACCTGCTACTTTCTTCTTTTTGAATTGAGGTTTTGCTTTAGGCTTTTCTTCTTTTTTGTAAGCGTAGTCTGAAGTGCGTTGCGTGTCTCTGGACTTTGTACGCTCTTCTTGTCCGTGTTCTGACCGTCCTTCCCTCTTGGAGTTTTTTGATGAACCCTGAAAGGAACGAGAGGAACGTGTATCAGTGTCCTGATACCTGTCAGGCTTTTTAATGTTATCTCTATTCCTAAGGTTATACCTCCTTTCGGAGGGCTCCTGCTGAGGAGACCTACCTCTAGATTGAGATCCACTCTTTTGTTGTTTGTTATTATCCCATTTCTTCTTTGAAGAAACTGGTGTTTGCTTTGCCTGTTCTTTTTCTGGACCTCCCATTAGTTGAGGTTTTACTGGTCTAGCTCCCAAACTATCTTTACCTAATTCTGCATAAGCAGTTTCAATAATTGTAGGTAATTCTGTCTCCTGTTGTAAAGGAGTGAAATCTCTCAGGCGTTGGCGTATTGCCACTGCTGCTGCTTCCCCTTTAATATTTGCTAATATTATAGCTGATACCTGGGCAAAGTTACCTAGTAACTTCATCCCTAAGTTCAGAGCAGGTTCTGCTCCATACTCGTTCTGTATTTGTCTTAATACATCTGGTATTACTGCTAATGAAGGGATACCGTGAGTTCTGTTATATATTGCAGCAAAGACTGTACCCCAAGAGGTATCCTCTATCGGGGAGCTATCCCCATTGGCAAGCAAATTGTCAGCATTCTATGCTTTTCTTGTGACCCAGTGTGTGGAAATACTGCCTCCAGCTGTGTTATTTTTTGGGCTATCCATAATGGCATTTGTTCACGTTTAGTGGGCATTTTACCCATCACCGTGTGTAACGTTTGTGGTGTAATTTTGGTTGTCGATGTTTGAATCGGACCTGTTGGTATAGTCGTGGTTGGCTGGAGTGTGAGTGTTCTCATCACGAACTGTGTCATGTTTCTGTAAAGTTTTATTAGTTCTTTATGAAGTGTAAGTAAGTCTACTGCTGGCATTGTTTCAATGTCAGGGTGTGGTGTGTAGGCCACTAGTACCGGCCATGTTGCTCCGTCTCTTCCGAGCGGACCGAGTCTTACTTTATTTCTTGTATGGGGGAGGGTGCCTTTAAACCAGTATATGTGCTCCTGGTAAGTGAGCGGAACTTCAATGTCCTCATACGGACAATATTCGTTCGGTATGTCATCTTCTACATAGTAATGAAATGTTTTGTTTTTTTTCCAAACTTATTTTTATTAGGATTTGGCTTACACCTAATAACACAGTGACACATAGTGAGCGTTAACAGCTTTACAGAGTAAAGCGTATCAAGTTACGCTGAGGTTGAGCGTTCAAAAATAACACAAACCATGGCCTCTCCCTTTTTAGTACATAAAATGTAAGTACAGTTTCATACATTGTAAAGGCGTGAGGTATTCCAAAAAAAGGCTTACACGCCCACCCCGTCTATTCTTTTAAGACGAGTGTTAAGTCAAACCCTTCCAACAGGGAAGGACTCCCATTAACAAACCCCTCCCCCTCCCAACAAACAAAATAAGTGGTGGTGGTGACAAGTATGTAATTTATTCTTGGGCCTAGTCGTATAGGTGGGGCCCCCGAGATGTTTCATGGGCTTGACCATTCTCCTCGATCTTTCCATACCGGAATGCCCCTGTAGCTACATCCGGTGTCCATGGATATCGGGTCTAGAACTGAAAGAGGTGCATATCTCTAATCAAGGGCGGGCAGACTGCCAGAGGCAGGCCTTGTGTCAGATAGGCGACTAAGGGCCCCCATTTATGCTCAAAGTTTTTATAATCGTCCCTGAAGATATCCGTCATTCTCTCGAGACAGAGTATCCTCCAGAGCCGAGAATGCCACTGGGAAATAGTGGGTGCCACCTTATTCTTCCAGGCCGCCGTAATCGCCACTTTAGCGGCCCCTAAACAGGACCACATGATCGTCTTGTCTGCCCTGGTTTGATGCTCTAAGGATGGATCTCTGATTCCCAAGAGCACTCCCCCATGGAGGTTGGTATGGGATAGCCCAGCATGTCTTTAATGTGCACGAGTATCTCTTCCCAAAAGGGTTTGATTGTAGGACAATCCCACCATATATGTTGGAAGTCACAGAGGAGACCACAACCCCTCCAACACATATCCGAGGTATTCGGGAATATTCGTTCAAGTTTGGCGGGATATAAATACCAATCCAAGGTTTTTAAGTGAGCTTCTCGCAATTCTAAAGAATGATTAAATTTGGCAATGTCCGAACAGAGCCCGGTCCATTCAGTATTGGATATTTCTCTCTGCACTACCCCCTCCCACATGGCCATGTATCGAGGTCTCGGGGATCGTGTGGCAGCCAATAGGAAGCTATTTACAAAAGAGATTACCCCCCTCATGGAACCTACCCTTTGTACAAATTTTTCAAAGCACGTTCTCTCTCGAGTGGCAGCATCTCGAATCTGAGGGGTGAGAGCCCAGTGCCTGAGCTGAAGATAGTGGAAGTGTTCGCCCGGTTCTAAGTGAAACTCCCTCCGGCAGTTCTCAAATGTTAAGATATCGTAATTGTGGAAGAGGTCTGACAACATGAGACAACCGCCCTCCTTCCACTGGTTAAAGGGCCCTTCGTGGAGTGCGGGTGGAAAAGCCGGGTTGAAGTGGATCGGTGTATAAGGTGAGGGGAACGTGGTCCACTCCTCTCCCCCAGAGATTGAGTCCCAGACCTTCAGGGTGGTGCGTGTGAGAGTACTAATATAAGCATTGGCAGGTCTGTCCTTCTTGGGTTTCCATATGAGGTCCCATATTGTCCTACCCGCTATAGCCCGGTCCATATGCAACCAGTGCTTCTCCGACTCCCTTTTGGACCATTCCGCTGCTATCCTCAGTTGGGCTGCCTTATAATATACGCCGAAGTCAGGGAGACCTACACCCCCCCCCAGCTCTCGGTCTCCTCAAGGTATGAAATGGAAGACAGGCCCTACCGTTTTGCCAGATGAAGCAAGTAAGTAAGGATCGGATTTTGGGAAGAACTTCCCTATCTAGCTCGATGGGTAGTGCCTGGAAGAGATACAGGAATTTAGGGAGCACTGTCATTTTAATCGCATGTATGCGGCCCAACCACAAAATGAAAAAGGGTTTCCATTGCTTGAGGTCGAGATGAAGTTGCAGAAGAAGGGGTGGGAAATTGGCCCTATATAATCCCTCTAAGCGTGGTTTTAATTGAATACCCAGATATTGAAGTGAGCGCTTGGCCCATTGAAAGGGAGTGCGTTCCCGTAGACCGTTAGCCTCAGCCGTCGCGAGTGTGAGATTAAGTATAAAGGATTTATCCAAGTTGACTTTAAAACCCACCACTTTCTCAAACATGGCCAGTTCCTTCTGCAGAGCAGGAAACGAGAGGGACAGATCGGTAAGGGATAGAAGGACATCATCCGCGAATAGCAAAATTTTGTGATTATCTCCCCCAAAGGGAATTTCTTTTATTTCTGGAGTCTCCCGGATACGCATCGCCAGCGGTTCAGTGCTTAGAGCGAATAACAGGGGTGATAATGGGCAGCCCTGTCTAGTCCCTCTAGTAATGGGAAATGGGGCCGACGTAGACCCATTAACCTGCACTCTTGTCCGAGGCTGTACATAGTTAGCCCTAATCATATTAATAAATTTGTCCTCGAATCCAAAGTGCTGGAGTGTGCTAAAAAGAAACGACCAGTCCACCCTGTCAAAGGCCTTTTCGGCATCCAGACCCACGAGAACTGCCGGTTCTTGCATTTAGTTACCTTCTCAATCAGATGCACAGTTCTACGTATGTTATCGTGAGTCTGCCTGCCTTTTATGAAGCCAGACTGATCAGGGTGGACAAGATCTGGGATCAGATCATTTAACCGCTCAGCCGAGATGGCTGAATATAGCATCTAGATTTAAAAGTGCAATGGGTCGATATGAAGCGCAGAGTTGCGCATCCTTCCCCAGCTTGGGGATTACCGTTATCACCGCCTCAGCCATGGTAGGAGTCACCCCTACGTCTTCTGCCATTTTATTAAAGAGTTGTGTGAGGTGTGGGATGATAGCTGATGCGAATGTTTTATAGAAATGGGCCGTCAGGCCATCCGGACCCGGTGCCTTGTTGGGCTTGAGTGATTTGATCGCCGCGCCTACCTCCTCCTGTGTTATGGGTGTGTTAAGGATATTGTTCCTGGCCCGAGAGACCTTGGGGAATGTCAGTGTCTGCGGGTATCTATTTTGTTCAGTTACCTCCTGTGTCTCCCCCGTGTATAATCTCTCGTAAAATGCCCCGAATGTGTTGGCCTTTCCTGTATCAGAGGTCACTAATGTGCCCTCCCTATCAAGTATATTTCCGATGTATTCCTTTTCTCTCTTTTCCCTGAGCTGCCTAGCTAAGTGCCTACCTATTTTGTTCCCCTGTGTATAGGATATCTGGCGTAGCCGTAATAAAGTGTACTCCGCTCTATTGTTATAGATCGCCTTGAGCTTCCCCCTAAGCGCAGTAAGTTTACGCTAAGAACCCCTGGTTGGCGTGCTCTTGTGTTCTTTTTCAGCCAGCTCCAGTTCCGCCTCTAGGTTCTCCCTCTCTCTAGCTCTTTGCTTGTTCAGGTTAGCATTGAGTTCTAAGCATTTTCCCCTTATGACCGCTTTGAATGCATCCCAATTATTGAAAGCCGAAGTGTCTTGGGGTGAATTCAAAGTGAAAAACTCTTTAATCGCGCCCCTCAGCTCATCTCTCAATAGTCTATCCCTCGTGAGGGAGGCCGGAAAATACCACCTTGAGCTCCCGGGTGTGCCTCGGCTCCAGCTGAGACAAATCGAGACAGGGCAATGATCAGAAATCGTGAGTGGGAGAATTTTTGCTTCCTGAAGCAGGCCCAGCAGGTTCTGACTAATAAAGACATAATCAAGCCTGGAGTAGGTGTGATGTACATGTGAAAAAAAGGTGTAATCTCTGGTCAAAGGATAGAGCGTGCGCCAGGCGTCCCTGAGACCGAGATCATGTAGTGTCTGTTTGGCACTCGTAGGGAAGGAGCTTGTAGCTGTTCTGTGAGGGTGAGTACTATCTAGCTCTGCCTGCCAGGTGAGATTAAAATCCCCCAATAGAATCGTCGGACCTTCCGCAAACTCGCCCACCTGATTCAGAAGGGTTGTCAGAAAGGCGGGCTGACCCACTTGGGTGCGTAAGCCGCAATAAAAGTACAGACTCGCCCTCTCAGTGATCCTTTCACCATGACTATCCGACCCTCTTTATCGGATTTAACAGCTTCCGGTTGGAATTTAGTCGAGCTATGAAAGAGTAGTGCCACCCCACGGTGTTTGGTGGTTGCGGAGGACCTATAAATAAGGGGATATTGTTTATGGCGTAGTCTCATCTCTTCATCCCTTTTTAAGCGTGTCTCCTGAAGCGCCACTATATCAAAATGATGATCCGTAAGATATTTCCAAATTTTTTGACGCTTAAGTGGCGAGTTTAACCCCTTAACATTCCATGAAACTATGGAGATCACCATGGTATGATATCAGTTCCCTCTCCCTCCCATCCGCCCTCTGGTTCCTCACACCTAGTATTGGGTCTTCGAGCTCTAGCTAATGCTCCTCCTGGCCTCACTCCCCTTGTAGACTCTACCTGGACTAGTCTGTGCACCCGAACATTGTACCCAGTCAACCACCACCAAACCCCCACCGCCCTCCCTCCCCATAAAAAGAAAGAAAAAACCCCAACAATACCAACTTCAACTTGTGCCGGAAGGATATGGAAACTCCGGCTATGTGAGTTATAACACATCGGGACATGTTGGTGGGTGACTCGACCAGAGTCCCCATCCACGACCGTCCCCTTTAATCAAAATGATCGCCATCTATTAGTACTCAGATGTGAGTGTTCAAAGGTTTCCTTCAGTGAGCCTCGGAGCTTCAGTCAATAACCCCTAGGAGATTGCTGTCCACAAGTGTACTCTCTCCCCTGGTATGCAACGCTCCCGCGGGAACTAGTAGTTCTTTTGGCAGGATCCCTCCACTAGTGTTGATCACTTATGGCCTCCTCTAACCCTTGTACTCCACTGCGGTTTTTTATTGCCACCTCGGTCTGCTCCCCTCGATGTGTCGTGTGCGTTCACGGCATCAACAGGGGGAGGCCCAGCACTCTCAGACCTTCTTCAAGTTCTGTGATGTGGCGCATCCTGTTATTATGTTCAAAGCTCAGTCCGAATGGATATGTCCATCTGTATTTTATGCGGTCGTCGCGGAGCTTCGTGGTGATAGGCCTAAATTGCTGCCTCCTCGCCAGCGTTGCGGGTGCTAGATCCTGGTACAGGCTGCAGCGAAACACTTGGAAGGAGATGTCGCCCTTTTTCCGGGCCTCTTGTAGTATGGCCTCTTTGACCTTAAAGGAGTGGAATTTGGCAAGGATATCTCGTGTCCGACGACGCTTTCCATTTATCTGACCTCCTACGCGGTGTGCCCACTCCAGTTTAATCTTGAGCTGTCTTGGGCTTAGAATTTCCGCAAAGAGACCCTCAAGGAAAGCCTCCAGATCCGGGCCTTCCGCTCCTTCCTCCAGGTCCTGGATCCGAATGTTGTCGCTCCGGGATCTGTTTTCAAGATCTTCAGACTTCAGTAGGGCAAGGTGCGGTTGACTCTGTAGATCCTGTATCTTTTCTTGCGTGTCCATGGCCTGCTTGTCCAGCTCTAGGTTCTGGGCTTCTAAAACAACAACCCTCGTGCCCACTGAGTCCACATCCTGTTGGAGCGTAGCCATGCGAGCAGTTAGGTCTGTTTGAAGTTGCTCGATGGAGGCCTTGATATCTTGGTTGAGCTGAGCGCGCGATTCAGTTTTAAATTCTCTCAGGGATGCCATCAGGTCCTCCTTCGTGAGCGCCATGGTGTCAGAGGGTTCGCCTTGTTCCTGTGGTTGCTGTTTCTCCGCAGGAGGAAAAAAGTTGGAGACTTTGTTAGCCCTCTTCTTCGGTGGCATAGGTGCAGGCACGGTGGCTCCATTGCGTTTGTACTTGCGGCGACAGCCGTGGGGAGCCCTCGCCTCCCCCCTCCACAAGTTGTTCAGAGCCACTGCCCGTCAGTGGTGCCAATATGCCCCCGCTCTTCCTCACCCTGGGTCCACTCTGTGACGTTGTCAGTCCTCAGGGGACTCGCTCCCACAATCGGTAGCCCACTGCTGAGCGCTGTCAATGGTTGGTGGCCTATGGGGAAGGCTCCTATCCCCTCCTCCTTTGCATCCCTCCTGCTGCACTGTGGAGCTTGATGCTGCTGAGGCACTTTAATGCATCACCTCTGCCTCACCCCCTTAAATTATACGATCTTCAGCAGCGTGTCGGCCGCCATTTTGGGGTCAGGCACGGCCAGGCATGGATCCGCTCTGCTGCCGTTGCTATCCTGAGGCTGGCTGACCGAGCCTGAAATTGCTCCCGCTGCCCCAGGCTCACAACCTGCTGATGCAGTGCGTCCCTGCCTCACCGGTTGTGCAGATTACGTCCTCCAAGGGACCACGTGAGCGCGCCACAGACCCACCATGAGCTTCTCCGGCCCGGTTTGCCGCTGCTCCGGTCGCGATGTATAGCCTCCCGCTCACTGCTCCGTCATAGATCACGATGGGAGCGTGAACGCCACACGTCCTCCCCCTCTGCTCCGGTAAGGCGCCTGGGCATCAGCGGCGCCTCCGACCTCCGGACACGGCGGCCGCCATTTTGTGGTGCCCTGCAGCGCTGCTCTCACGGAGCCCCGGCGAACCTCAAAAAGGGATCTTTTCCTAGTGTGGATGGCACTCGCTCAGCCTCCACCGGTTCGGTCACATTTCCGCCGCCTCTGAAGCAGTTTTGGCGAATTTTAAGGGCGCTTCTGCGCTCGGGACACTGACGCGGACCGGGAGCCGAGGTGAATCACATCCACCCGGCCATCTTGCCCGGCCATTCCCCCATGAAATGTTTAACCCTTGAATAGAATACCTCTGTTCTATATGATTTGTGTGCCTCAATCACGAAGGTTACTGGCCCACCCCTAACTGTTAAGCCATATGAAGCTAGTTTTAGGGTGATAGCATTTCTAACATTTTCTGAAAGATGTATTGCATCTGCATCTTCTTCTTCCTGCACTGTCACATGTAGCACACGCACAGTGTCTTCCTGCTCAGTCATTGTTTTTAGTAAGAAGAGCTTTCAAGGGAACTGAGATAAGGTGTTATGCGAAATAGAAACAATGTGTCCTTCAAGCTTGATTAACCAACAGCCAATACATAGGATTTTGCCTACTCAGCTGTGGCAGATTTTTGTTCCCTCCCACTCCAGATGTCTCTGGGGAAATGTGAGTAGGGGTCTCTGAGACTGAACTACTCAGATTTGACCGTTAAATAAGTACCCAACCAACATTGGCGGCGCCATGTCGTGTAGTTCCTATAAAACCTATATAGGATCTGCGCGTTTAGACAACGTACACTGCGGGCTTGGTGTCCAGACTGATTCCAGACACCCCCACCGGGTATGTTGGCCTGTATACCAGCTAGCTCACAGTGCCACTAGAAACTCCCCGTACCAAGGAGAGAATAGTTCTTGGAAACTATCGAACATGACAACCCTGATCCCTCAGAACCGTTGAAACAGTGCATTACTTTTCGCTCAGTCACTCGTGCTTACTTTGTCTCAGAGAGATACACAGAATAAACGATATGGACGTTTTTCAATAAGCTTTTATTGAACACTCGTCATTCTAGTGTAAAATAGGTGTGCTGAAACAACCACTAGACAGAAACAGATATAAATGATTAGAAGCACTAAAAAGGTAAAAGGATGGTAGATTTCTACCATCTTGCTGTAACCATGAATACAGGCAAGAATATAAAATACATGATAATAAAATGCGTACTCCTACGATGCTACCCTAACTAGATGTACCTAAGTGTACCTAGCGAGTGTAGGTGTTAAGCCAAGAATCCCTCTAGGATAAAGTCAACCCCATTACCTGAAGTGAGAGACTGTGGGACCCCGTCTTGGTCTCGAGCTGGACACTCCGTAAGGGATGTTAGACCACTGCAAGCTGGAGTATTTGCATGCAGGAACATCAGCGTCTCGTGTCAGCGTGTCGGCCTGGAAGTCGTGATCTCCTCTGACTATCTCAGCAAGATGTGATGTTTATATACCCAAAGGTATCCCCAGGGGTTCTACCTTGCTGTGCCATTGTCGGACTTAGGATGATGTCGGGAATGAACCTTGTACATAGTTATTATGCAGGAGATGGTAGTCCTGCTGAGTTTCCAAGAATCCAAGGATCCTCATGCATAATGTATGAGGCTATTGTTCAGGGAAAACCCCACGTTCTGTAAGCAGTACTGTAACTAGGTAAAGGGTCAGTCCTAGCAGCCCGTTATGTATGTAATGTAGGGTCGAATATAGGTGAAAGGTTGTGATGTTACCGGGGCCTATATTGAGGTACCTATATGGAATATAACATTCATTGAAGTCCTTTTTCTATGTCTATGACAGCTGTCAAATAGTCCTACTTTTATGACGATGTTTGCTGCAAACTGTAGTCCTACTTCTATGTCTATGACATGTCCCGGTTTTTTGTTTTGAGAATCTGGTCACCCTACCCCTTCCGCATAATTTCCGTGGCCCTGCCAATAGGTCTCACCTATGCAAGAGCTATTTGCTTTGCCAATATGTTTAAGCACCACAGTGGCTGCTGTTCAGCATAGCTAAAAGTTAGTAGGGTAAAGGAGAGTGGCGTGGAGTGTCGTAAAGTGGAATAGAGTGTAGTATTATAGAGTGGCGTACAGTAGAGTTGAATGGTGTGGGGAGGAAGGGAGTGGAGTGTCATGGAGTAGCATACAGTGTTGTGGAGTGTCGTAGAGGGAGTAGAGTGTCATAGAGTGGAAGGGCGTAGGGTTGAGTGGCATAGAGTGGATTACAGTGTCAGAGTTGAGTAGAGTGTCGTACAGTGGAGTGGCATAGGGCCGTGGAGTGGTGTAGAGGGTGTTGCGTAGAGTGGAGTAGAGTGTTGTAGAGTAGAGTGGCGTACAGAATAGTAGATTGTCATAGAGTAGAGTGGCATAGAATGGAATGGAGTAGTGTGTCATAGAATAGATTGGAGTAAATTGGCATAGAGGGAGTTGCATAGAGCGTCCTAGAGTGGAGTAGTGTTGTAGAATGGCATAGAGTGGAGTAGAGTACTGTAGAGTGGAGTGGCACAGAGTGGGGTAGAGTGTCAGTGGAGCAGAGTTTAATGGAATAGAGCATCATAGAGTGGAGTAGAGTGGCCTAGAGTAAAGTGAGGTAAAGTACAGTGGTGCAGAGTAGATTGGGCGTAAAGTGCAGTGGCCTAGAGTGCATTAGTTTTGAGTAAAGTGGTGAGAGTGCATTGGCGTTGAGTGCAGTGACATAGAGTAGCATAGAGTGCAGTGGCATAGAGTAGAGCGGTGCAAAGAAGATTGCAGTGGCGTAGAGTGCAATGGCATAGAGTGGAGTGGTGCAGAGTGGAGTAGAGTGGCGTAGAGGGAAGTGGCATAGGGTGGAGTGGTGCAGGGTAGAGTGCAGAGGTGTAGAGTGGTGTAGAGTGCAGTTGCATAGAGTGCAGTTGCATAGAGTGTAGTGGTGTAGAGTGCAGTAGAGTAGCGTAGAGTTAAGTGGTGCAGAGTAGAGTGTAGTGGCATAGAGTATAGTCATGCAGAGTAGAGTGCCAGAGCGCAGGGTCGAAGAATGCAGGGTCATAGAGCGGTGCAGAGAGCAGTGACGTAGAGTACAGTGGTTGGTATAGAGTATAATAGAGTGGCATAGAGTGTAGGGGTGTAGAGCACAATGGTGCAGAATGACATAGCGTGCAGTGCCATAGAGTAGAATGCTGTAGAGTAAAGTGCAGTGGTGCAAAGTAGTTGGCGTAGGTACAGTGGCCTAGTGTACATTGGTATTGAGTAAAGTGGTGTACAGTGAATTGGCGTAGAGTGCAGTGGTTTAAAATAGAGTGGCGAAGCGTAGAGTGCAGTGGCGTAGAGTAGTGCAGCATAGAGTGCAGTGGAATCGAGTGGAGTGGCACAGAGTGACGTGAAGTGCAAAGGCATAGAGTGCAGGGACGTAGAGTAGATTGTTTCAGAGCAGAGTGAAGTGGAGTGGCGCAGGGTAGAGTATATTGGTGCAGGGTAGAGCGCTGTGGCGTATAGTAGAGTGGTGCAGCATTGATTGTAGTGGTATAGAGTGGATTTGCGCAGAGTGGAGTAGAGTGGCATAATGTGCAGTGGCATAGAGTGCAGTGGCGTGGAGTAGATTATTTCAGACTAGAGTAAAGTGGCGTAGAGTGGAGTGGAGTGGTATTGGGTAGTGGCATAGAGTGCATTGGCGTAGAGTGCAGTGTTGGAGAGTGGAGGGGTGTGGAGTGGTGTAGAGTGCAGAGTGGTGTAGAGTCCAGTGGCGAGTGTAGTGGTGCATAGTAGAGTGATGTAGAGTGCACTGGCACCAAGTAGAGTGGTGCAGAGTAGAGTTGAGAGGCATAGAGTGCAGTGATGCATAGTAGATTAGAGTGGCATATTGTGCATTGGCGTAGAGTGCTGACGAGTGGTGCAGAGTGGTGCAGAGTAGAGTGCAGTGGCATAGAGTAAAGTGGTGCAGAATAGAGTGACACAGAGTAGAGTGAAAGAGAGTTCAGTGGCAAAGAGTGCAATGCAGTAGAGTGCTGTAGAGTGCAGTGGTGTAGAGTGTATTGGTGTAGAGTGCAGTGGTGTACAGTGGTGCAGAGTAAAATGACAGAAATGCAATGGTGTAGAGTGCAGTGCCATAGAATAGAGTATAGTGGCGTAGAGTGCACTGGTGCAGAGTAGATTGGCATAGAGTTCAGAGGCGTAGAGTTAATTGGTTTTGAGTAAAGTGTAGAGTGCAATAGAATGGTGTAGATTGCAGTGGCAGAGTAGATTGTTTCAGAGTAGTTTGAGGTGGTGTACAGTGCAGTGGTATAGAGTAGAGTGTCATAGAGTATAGTGGTGCAGAGTAGATTAGAGTGCCTTAGAATGGATTGGCACAGAATGCAGTAGCATAGAGTTAAGCATAAAGGAAAGTGGCAGGGAGTGCAGTGTTGCAGAGTATACTGTTGTACAGTGCAGTAGTGTATAGTAGAGTGGCGTGGAGTGCATTGGCATGGAGTTCAGTGGCGCAGAGTAGAGTGGCCTAGAGTGCAGTGGCACAGAGTGGAGTGGCGTAGAGAGCAGTGGCATAGAATACAGTGTTGCAGAGAGAATAGAGTGGCGCAGAGTGCAGTGATGCAGAGTAGAATAGAGTGGCGTAGAGTGATTTGGTGCACAGTAGATTGGCACAGAGTGCATTGGTTTTGAGTAAAGTGGTGTAGAGTGCATTGGCGTCAAATGTAGTTGCATAGAGTGCAGTGTTGCAGATTAGGGTGGCATAGAGTGGAGTGGTGCGGAGTGGTGTAGAGTGCAGTGGTGGAAAGTGCAGCGGTGCATAGTAGAGTAGTGTGGGGTAAAGTGCATTGGCATAGAGTGGAGTGGTGTAGAGCAGAGAGGCGTGGAGTGGTGCACAGAAGAGTGCAGTGACGCAGTGGGGAGTGGAGTGGCTTAGTGTGGAGTAGAGTGGAATTGTCAGCTTCTGTCAGCTGCTGTAGCTCTTGTAACCTCTGACGGTACCTCGGAGTTGGCACGATGCACAAAAGGGGTCCACCTCCCGATTGTCTCAATTCTGTTTGCTATTACAGCACCGAAGGTTGATATGATCGAGTGAGGGAAGGAAAGGAAGGGGACAGCAGGGAGGGAGATCTGTAAAGTGAAAGAGCAAACAATTAGTACTAACCCTACACTATGTACTCATATAAACACTAAAGCCCTTGGTATACCTTCTGTTAAGTACCTGTAAAGAAAAAGACAGCACCTTCTTCTAGTCTTCTGAAAGCGATAGATTAGGATGAATGGTTCCAAGAAATAATAGTATCAACTGTGAATCTAAATAACAAAGTGTAGTAGTTTCCCTCTAAGCTTGTTCCACGTGCTCTCTATCCCTATGATGTCATTCTCATGTCAATGGAATGCTGTTGTTTGAATCCCAGGAGAGGCAGTTCCTGGAAGCTGTGGAGATGAACAGTCAATAAAGTATGTGCTCTTACCCCTACCGTGTGTGGCGTAATCACTACAAATTTGGCGACGAGGATGACTGTTCCTCTCTCCACCTACGTGTGCAGCGATCGTTTTCTGTGTCTCTAGCTATTTCTGACTCATCCGTGTGGCTACAGTCCAGAGTCAACTAACTGAGACGTCAATGAAACAAGTATGCCCATCACAGTGACCATTCACAAGATCTTCGCCTGCCAATGAATCGCCGTTCCAGTCCGTACAGCGTCGCTGGTGAGACTTTTAACATCTAAGTTTGAGCCTATGTCAAGCAGCGCAGAAGTCTGAACCTGGCTATCCTGTATGGTGTGGATGTACTATCCTTGTGTTTCTTTGTGCTTCGTTGCTGAAAATAGCCTGACTGTCTGAAAGAGGCACCTTTCTATGCTCTAAAAGGAGTATTTACCAAGAGGTCTCCGTTGTGGCGTCCGCTCGTATTCATCAGAGGAGATACCCTTCTCCCTCCGCAGTTCCCGGTTGACTGATGACGTATTGGAATCATCAGCAGGAGTTAGCGGAGAGAGCGCGTCACAGAGGGCTAAGCCTGCTTTACTGAAGAGTTCCGGATCTCTGTCTGTCTTACGGTGGACACGTAAGGTTGCCTGGTTACCCTGAGCGTCAGTACGCTCCTGTCATCAAGGAAGAGCGTGTCGCAGAGGGTGAGTCACGCTTGCTACGCAAAGCTGAGCACGTCAGGCGGAGCGCGCCAGCCCAGCCTTTTACCCTGCGTGTTTGTTCCTTCAAGTTGCCCGGTCAGCCTGCGTGTCGGTACGCAAAAGTTGCGGTGGGTGAGTCACGTATCGGAGGAGAATGTAGACGGACCTAACGGCGCAAGTAACTTCTCTTCGTTTCTCAGAGAAAATACCGGATGAGGTATTTGGGCTTTCCGGGAGATTACATCGCGGTGAGTTAAGACTGAGTTGGCAGTGAAGGAGACTGTTTGAAGGAGACTGCTTTCACCCTGCTGCAAGGGACTGTATGTTTGAAGGAGACTGCTTTCACCCTGCTGCAAGGGTCTGTATTCACGTCTACTGCATTCATGTTGCACAAGGTGCATGCTGTCTATGCCTGGTAGAGACCATTTCGAATGATAAGTGCAGGGTTTGCTGGTGCGCTACCCAGTGGTCAAAGGTCTCCATATATTTGTAGGTCTGAAGGTCTGAATTAAAGTCCTGCATTTCTTTTTATGTATCTTCACCTATACAGGTGTTTCAAAGTACAAGCGTTTCAAAGTACTCTACGATTTAGTTATTATGTCCTAATATTTTTTGAAAATTCGTTTTTTCTCCATCACATTTGAAGTACTATTGTGTGCTGAGTTTCTCATCAAAAGCTATTATAATTGCTTGTTTGTTTTAGTCATGCAGAACGTACAACCCCCTCCTCCTTTTTTACAGCTTCCAGGGGATCCACCTGTCAAGTGGAAAGTATGGTATAGAGCTTTCGTAAAATATTTGGGTGCTATGGGGGGCTCAAGATTTAGCGCACAAAGGAAACGTTTCATTTTAGAGCATAATCTGGGATTTGAGGGACAAGCTGTGTTAGAACATTTACCTCCGTTGGCCATTGTTGAGGGTCAAGAGGAAATAGACGTTTACGATCAAGCTGTAGCTATGCTTGAGAAACAATTTGATGTGGAAAGTAGTCTAGTGGTGGCTAGGCACAAGTTCTTTACCAGAGAACAAGAGAGTGATGAGAGTATAGTGTCGTATGTAGCTGCTTTACGCATTCTAGCTTCAGAGTGTGAATTTGAACATTTCACCTCTCAACTCATTCGTGACCAAATTGTGGTACATTGTAGAGACAAAAAAGTCCAAGAGAAATTGCTCACACTAAAGAATCCTTCCCTTGACGAGACGGTTACCATTGTGAAGAGCATCGAGCTATCGCAAAAAGCCTCGAGAGAGCTCAAACCTGACAAGAGTGTGGTGAATGCAATCAAGGATCACAAAGATATGAGTGAGAAGGTACAGGGAGACAAAACTAAACCACAGTCTGAACAAAAAGGGAATAAGCCAACATACACTAGAACGGAGAAAAAGGGTTCTTATTCAAGAAATCTCTGTACCAAGTGTGGGTTCCCGTCTCATTTCCCCAATTCAAGGGTTTGTCCGGCAAAGAACGCATCTTGTCGGAAGTGTGGGAAACAGGGCCATTTTGCCAAAATGTGTGGTTTCCGGGGAAGTATCAATGTGGTGTATTCTGAAGAATCTAAGAATGATTCTGTGTGTGAAGTTGTAAGTTCTCTTTCTGATTTTGTTGTGGTTGTCAAGGATGATTCAGAGGATTGTGTTGATCCCATAGTGGATGTGTTTGTGGATGGTAAGTGTTTACAACTATTAGTGGATTCAGGGGCGCGTATGACCATGATCACGGATGAGCTGTTTGAGAGTACATGGGGGGACAAACCTCTCAATCCTCCGGACAGAAGTCCTGTCTCGTATGAAGGGAGGAGAATTGAGTTGTCTGGGTTCTTTGTCACTTCTCTTATCTTTAAAGATAGGCGTATTGAAGGAAAAGTTTATGTAGCCAAGAAGGGACTTAACATTCTTGGTTGGTATCATCAGGGGTTGTTTGGGATGACTCTCAGACCTGGGACGCGAGAACAGGTTTCTCTTGTGAGTGAACAATCCGAAGGTGAGGATTTGGTTTATTGGTCAGCTAGGTTTCCTAAGGTTTTTGGAGAGAACGTTGGTTCTATTAAAGGTTTCAAACACTTTATCAGAATCAAGGAAGGGGCTCTCCCAGTAAAACACAAATTGCGCAATGTGCCTTTCAGTATTAGGGATGATTTGTCGTTAGAACTCAAGAGAATGTGTGAGTCAGGAGTGATTGAACCCATCGAATCATCACTTTGGTTATCTCCCTTGGTTGTCGCGCGCAAAAAGAATGGTAATCTTAGGGTATGCATTGACTTGCGCAGCCTGAATAGGGAGATCTGGATAGACTCACATCCTCTTCCTCGCATCGATGACATTCTTTCTAGGTTTGCTGGGGCAAGGTATTTCTCTAAGATTGATCTCGCATCAGCATACCATCAGGTTGAGCTGGACCCTACCTGTAAGCATCTGACTGCATTTGTCTCACCTGTTGGCACCTTCCAGTTTAAGAGGATGCCGTTCGGATTGGCTTCGGCGGCCTCAGTCTTCCAGCGGGTCATGGAAAAGGTTTTGGAGGGCGTCACTGATACTGTTGTATTTCAAGACGACATTTTGGTGGCCGGAAAGAATAAGGAGTTGCATGATAAAAATCTTGCAAAAGTTTTGGAGAGGTTAGAAGGCAAGGGGATCGTGGCGAACAAACTCAAGTGTGTTTTTTGTGTGGAGTCCATAGAGTACCTGGGACACTGCATTTCTGGTGATGGGATTGTACCTAGAGAGGGTCTTATTGAGGCTATATCCAAAGCGCCATGTCCCATTTCTAAAGAACAAGTCTCTTCATTTCTAGGTTTGTGCGAATTTTACACAAAGTTTATTTCTAATTTCGCCGCTAAAACTGTTCACATGCGTGAACTTCTAAAGAAAAAGTCTAACTTTATCTGGGATGACTCCTGCCAAGAAGAATTTGTACAGATAAAAAAAGAATTGGAGTCGTGTGGCATTCTCACCCCTTTTGACCCCCTCTTTCAATGCAAAGTGTCTGTGGATGCTAGTCTAGACGGTCTAGGGGGATGATTTCTCAAGTCAAGGAAGGGAAAGAGTACACTGTGGGGTTTGCGTCAAGAGCCTTACGGCCGAGTGAAAAGAATTATTCTGTTATTGAAAGAGAATTGCTGGCGTGTTGTTGGGCTGTCGAACGTTTCAAGTGTTTTTTGTGGGGAAAGACTTTTGAACTATTTACAGATCATAAGCCTCTTATTCCCATACTGGAAGGTCGGATTGTCAGAGACCATACCCCCAGGATCGCCAGGTTGAGTTCTAAGTTGTTACAGTATAATTTTGTTGTGGCACATATCCCTGGTGGGCGCAACACACGAGCTGATTATCTTTCAAGGTCCCCTCTGCCTCTTACTAAGAATGACTTTGATCATGATGCGGATGACGATTGTCTCATAGCTGCAGTTGACGTTTGTTGCGTGGGGTCGTTCAATGAACATGACTGGTTTTCTGCGATGGAGTCTGACCTGGTACTTAAGAAAGTGAAACACTTTATTGTAGCTGGTTGGCCAAAGGAAAAACACTTGGATAGTGATCTACATCCGTTTGCCAAAGTTGCGGATGAACTTACATTGGAAGGGGGAGAGATGATCATGCGTGGGGATAAATTTGTCCCTCCAGAGTCTCTCAGGAGTCGCATCATTGATGCTGGTCATGAGGGACATCTGGGGCAAACAAATACCAAAAGAAGAATTCGGTGTGTGTATTGGTGGCCATCCATGGACCGCCAAATCAATGATGTGGTGGAAGGATGTATAACTTGTAGTACCAGCAATAAAGTTATTAAAATTGTCTCACCCCCAGTACAACAAGTGGAAGTACCGAATAGTCCGTGGTTGAAGCTGGCCATTGATTTTGTAGGACCTTTCAATGTGCTTCCCAACAAGTGCAAGTTCGCGTTGGTTGTGGCTGACTATTTCAGCAAGTGGTGGGAGGTCCACTTCATGACAGATCCTAATTCCCATGAAGTCATTAAGTTCCTCCAGAGTCTGTTTGCCAGGGAGGGTTTTCCGAAGGAAATTGTATCCGACAATGGGGTACAGTTTACCTCCAAGGAAATGTCTGAGTTTCTTGTTCAGTGTGGTATCACCCACCGGCGTGTGGCCTTATATCACCCACAGGCCAATGGTTTCATTGAGCGGACGAACCGTATTCTGGTTGAGTGCATTCAGTGGGCTGTTTCATCCAGAGTGGACATTAAAGAAGCTGTCCAAAGTATGTTGTGGGCGCATCGCACCACACCTAGTGCAGTTACGGGATCAAGTCCCTTTGCTCTTCTCAGAGGAAGAGAAGCTTCATTTCACATGTGTCCTGCTTGGATGAAAAGATGGGGATTATTGTTAAAATGCCAAGAGAGACGAAACAATGGTGACTCCCTGTTGTCACTATCTGTTCCCAAACAAGGGGGTCTTGATTCCTCCTCTCAACCCCTTGCCTCAGAAGTTAGTGATTTTAAGTCCTCTGTTTCGGTTGGGGATTGGGTGAGGATTAAGTCTCCTCTCAAGGTCCCTAAGGGGCTGTCAAAATTTGGTCCTCCCATTAAAGTGGATGCTACGTCACGCTTTGCTGTGAGGGTCAATGGGAAAAATTGGTGGAATCTGTCCAGAATCTATAAGATTCCCATGAAGGTTGTAATGCACCTGGGTTTAGACTCAGGAAACACTGCTCGATCTGTTTCTCCTCAAAGGGAGACCACTGTCAATAAAAGTACTTCTTTGAGATATGTACCTCCACTGAGGAGTGGGAGGACAACTGTCCCACCGAATATGTTAAAACTGTAAATTATTTCCTATTTATTTGAAAAGCATTGTACTCTGTTTTTGTCTCCCAAATGCGTTTTGATTCAATTTTTTTTGTTTTATTTTCTTCTTCCATTAATTTTCATTTGTCTCGCTCTACTTTCTATTCTCTTGTGATAGTAATGGAAAGAGAGGAGATGTTGTAGTAGTTTCCCTCTAAGCTTGTTCCACGTGCTCTCTATCCCTATGATGTCATTCTCATGTCAATGGAATGCTGTTGTTTGAATCCCAGGAGAGGCAGTTCCTGGAAGCTGTGGAGATGAACAGTCAATAAAGTATGTGCTCTTACCCCTACCGTGTGTGGCGTAATCACTACACAAAGATGTAGTTACCATCATTATAGTGTAACTATTATAGGATCACGGTAATGCCACTTATGTCATACCCACCATTAAAGTGCCTCTTTGAACATCACAGGGGATGGCTTCACCAATCCCGTTTTAGACCCCTGTTACAATAGCCATAAACAATAAGCATAAATGAATTGTTTGCAAAATAGCGAAAGAAACATGTGCATTATCACGTCACAGGAAATAGCAATGGTATCTCCTCTCTGAACACTCTTATTTCTGAATGTTAATCGCCGTTACTTTCACGGCTCGCTTCTTTAAACCAGATAGTTAATTCACACTGGCCGGTTCTCAACCCGGCTTCGGCTTTTCACCAAAGAACCAAATCAACCCAGGCCGTTTCTCAACACGGCTTCGTCAAAAGTCGTATAACTCTAGTGCCAGTGAATATGCCGTTTCCCTCACGGCTGAAAAGCACTTGATAGTACTTGCTACGCTCTAACGTTGGCGTATCCTAAGTTAACAAGGGAAGGAGAAAGGCACAGAAAACCCCTCCAACAGAAGTTGCAGGATATCTGCGATCAGCGGGACCCAAACAGTAAACTTCAAAAAGTAACCAGAACCGGTGCCGTAACACCCTTACCAGACCCAGATGATGGAGAAAGCTCCCTTTCCTGACCTCCGAAACGATGCTCGCAGTAGGAATAATCTGCAGCGTCTCACCGACCCGGCAATGCTTAAATGTCTGCCCTTCCGGAAACACGGACTCCAAGCGCCACCTATGCTCCGGAAGTGCTAAGTGCATGGCGGGAACGGTAGTTCGTGTTCCCAGCGAAAATGCGGCATGAACCGGACAACGTTCCGCGCAGGTAGGACAAGTTGTAACAGTACACCCCTCTCCAGGAGAACGTTGTCAGGGTTTAGGCTTAACGGGATTCGCAGCATGAAACCTTTTAATCAGTCTGGGGGCGTGTACCCCAGTGGCTGGCTCCCATGAATTTTCTTCAGGCCCATAACCTTTCCACGATATCAGGTAATACAACCTGCTACCTCTTTTCTTGGAGTCCACAATAGCCTGCACCTCATATTCCGGTTCCTGGTCTACCCATACTGGTGCCGTTGGTTTCCGTATGGGAGAAAAAGAGGGCTTAACCAACGAAACGTGGAATACAGGATGCATTCTCATATGTTTGGGTAAGGCGAGTTTAACGGTCACAGGATTCACCACCTTAATGATCTTATAGGGACCGATGTACCTAGGGTTAAATATGCTGTATTTCTTAAAGCGTATATTCCTGGTAGACAACCAAACCCCGTCCCCAACTTTATAATGGGGTTCCTTTCTGCGATGCCTGTCAGCCTGTCTCTTATATTTGACCTTAGCTTTACTGACATTTGCTTGCGTGGCTCTCATGATCTTCTGTATGTGTTTCACCCTGGTTTGTACTTCAGGGAGTTTTTGGCCTCCTTTGGGATGTGTCAAGGGTAAGAAGCGAGGATGAAAACCGTAGGTACAGTAAAAAGGGGCTAACTTTGTGGTGCTATGTTGTGCACTGTTGTACGCCACCTCTGCTATCCAAAGCCATTCCACCCATGCTTCTGTGTTGTTGTCCACATAACATTTCAGATACTGCTTCAATGTTTGATTAAGATGTTCAGTCTGTCCATCCGTCTGAGGATGGAAACTCGTGGACATATTAGACGAGACCTGCAGTGCTGAACACCATACTCTCCAGAATTGTGCTGTGAACTGCGTACCCCGGTCGGAGACGATGACTCTAGGGAGGCCATGTAGTCTCACAACGTGCTGAAGTAACAACTGTGCTACCTGTCCTGAGGTCGGGGTATCCACACAAGCTATAAAATGCCCCATCTTAGTTAAGCTATCTATAACCACAAGGATCGACGTGCATCCTTGATCTTTAGGTAACCCAACTATAAAATCCAAGGAGATATGTTCCCAAGGTATTCCAGGCGTGGGTAACGGACGGAGTAAACCATAAGGCCTACCTCGGTCTGGTTTTGCTAGTGTACATATCTCGCATCGTCGGATCATGTCTTGTACATCAGTCTTTAATGACGGCCAACAAAACTGTCTTAAGATCCGATCTATGGTCTTTTCCACTCCGTTATGTCCGGAAAATGGTGCAGAATGACACCACTGTAATACTTCCTTTCTGAGTTCTTTTGTAGGAACTAACAGTTGTGTTCCTCGGATGGGCAACCCTTCTCTTACCTTCCAATCCTTATTATGAGTCAACCAGGTCTTCCACTTAGGGCCCTTGATAGCTTGGCCTACCTTGTCTAAGAACTGGTCAGTTTGTAGCACACAGAGAGCCTTTTGAGGATTGATGATAGAATGTGTGGTTAAGTCTTTTGGTGTTGGTGTAGACTCTTGTCTAGTAAGGGCGTCTGCCTTTCTGTTTTCGCTTCCTGGTCTATAGGTAAGGATGAACTGAAACTCCTCAAAAAACAGCATCCATCTCAACTGTCTAGGAGATAAAAGGCGAGTGGATGTCATAAACTGTAAATTCCTGTGGTCGGTATATACCGTGGTCATGTGTTTTGCCCCCATAAGATAATGTCTCCATTCTTTGAAGGCATCTCTGATTGCGAGGAGCTTTTTCTCTGCTATGGTATAGTGCATCTCCGCGTCGTTTAGCTTCCTAGACATATAAGCGATGGGATGTAGTAAACCATTCTCAGTATCTCTTTGGGACAGAACTGCTCCGATTGCTACCTCTGACGCGTCTGCTTCTACCAGATATGACTTCTCCGGATCTGGATGGGACAGTATGGGGGCGGAGGTAAAGGCTTTTTTCAATTTGACAAACGCCTGGTTTGCCTCTTCATTCCAAGCAAACTGTACCTTTTTTCTGAGCAACTTAGTGATAGGGGCGACCACATCTGAAAACTGATTAATGAACCTGCGATAAAAATTCGCGAAGCCCAAGAAACATTGAACATCATGGACATTGGCAGGTACTGGCCAGTTTTGGACAGCCGTGATCTTTCTTTCAGCCATCTCTTGTCCTTGAGCCGACAGCATTATCCCCAGGAACTCAACTTGGTCCACATGAAACTCACTTTCTGTCTTGTTCCCTGCCACTGTAAAGGGATTTCTTTGCATCCTTTCAACCTTGTCATGTAACGCAGCTGTCTCTGCTCTTGAGGCGGCTAGCTCTGTCTGGACAACCTGTAAAGCAGCTAACACATCCTCCAAAGTGGCCATCGTTTTTTGTGACTCGACCCAACTGGGAGGTAAAATATATATATTTAAGGCAGATTATTCTGTCAGCTTCTGTCAGCTGCTGTAGCTCTTGTAACCTCTGACGGTACCTCGGAGTTGGCACGATGCACAAAAGGGGTCCACCTCCCGATCGTCTCAATTCTGTTTGCTATTACAGCACAGAAGGTTGATATGATCGAGTGAGGGAAGGAAAGGAAGGGGACAGCAGGGAGGGAGATCTGTAAAGTGAAAGAGCAAACAATTAGTACTAACCCTACACTATGTACTCATATAAACACTAAAGCCCTTGGTATACCTTCTGTTAAGTACCTGTAAAGAAAAAGACAGCACCTTTTTCTAGTCTTCTGAAAGCGATAGATTAGGATGAATGGTTCCAAGAAATAATAGTATCAACTGTGAATCTAAATAACAAAGATGTAGTTACCATCATTATAGTGTAACTATTATAGGATCACGGTAATGCCACTTATGTCATACCCACCATTAAAGTGCCTCTTTGAACATCACAGGGGATGGCTTCATCAATCCCGTTTTAGACCCCTGTTACAATAGGCATAAACAATAAGCATAAATGAATTGTTTGCAAAATAGCGAAAGAAACATGTGCATGTACACGTCACAGGAAATAGCAATGGTATCTCCTCTCTGAACACTCTTATTTCTGAATGTTAATCGCCGTTACTTTCACGGCTCGCTTCTTTAAACCAGATAGTTAATTCACACTGGCCGGTTCTCAACCCGGCTTCGGCTTTTCACCAAAGAACCAAATCAACCCAGGCCGTTTCTCAACACGGCTTCGTCAAAAGTCGTATAACTCTAGTGCCAGTGAATATGCCGTTTCCCTCACGGCTGAAAAGCACTTGATAGTACTTGATACGCTCTAACGTTGGCGTATCCTAAGTTAACAAGGGAAGGAGAGAGGCACAGAAAACCCCTCCAACAGAAGTTGCAGGATATCTGCGATCAGCGGGACCCAAACAGTAAACTTCAAAAAGTAACCAGAACCGGTGCCGTAACACCCTTACCAGACCCAGATGATGGAGAAAGCTCCCTTTCCTGACCTCCGAAACGATGCTCGCAGTAGGAATAATCTGCAGCGTCTCACCGACCCGGCAATGCTTAAATGTCTGCCCTTCCGGAAACACGGACTCCAAGCGCCACCTATGCTCCGGAAGTGCTAAGTGCATGGCGGGAACGGTAGTTCGTGTTCCCAGCGAAAATGCGGCATGAACCGGACAACGTTCCGCGCAGGTAGGACAAGTTGTAACAGGACTGGGGTAACGTTGAGTATACCTGGTATGGTAGCGTACTGCCATTACAGACAGCACACCTTCAATTGAAATGACCATTACATTTGCACTCACATACAGTTTTACTGATAAAAGTATACAGCGCACAAACAATAATGTGTGAAAAAGTCATCACCCAATGTATTGATTTGATTGTCAGTACAGTTCATTTACAGACATTTAAATTTTATTATGTGCTCGAAAAAAAATAACATCTGAAGAGCCTTCCTCAAGCAGACCCCCACTAGCCAGCATGATTGGCACATAAATCCTCTCGCTTTGAAGTCAGAGACTGAAAACTAAACACCAAGCTCCTTGGAAGACACAGCCTGACATTTCACCTCTGTCTTTGAATGTACAATAAATGTGACAAGATAAGAACAAGATTTAAAAACCTAGGGGTGTGGCCAGCGACCGAACATGGCGGACATGCACTGAAAGGGCTCTGGAGCCTGCGCCGCTCTAGCCCCGTAATCCGCCCAACATCCGCACCACATCAATGGGGTTATCCGGCACGTTTGCCATTGCCAAACTGCAGCAGTGAGAGGTGCTGGAGCACACCGGGACCGCACGGATCCTGGAGTGCAGGTCGCGGCAGTCTCGCCATGGGTGTCGCCGGGGAATGGCCTAGACAACGACGGCGCTGGAAATCAGAGGACGTCGCCGGTTGTATCCATGCTCCAGGGTAAGTGCCTCTGGTGCTGAGGACCATCATCCTCAGTATTCACAACAAGCGAAGTGAACCCTGCACACCCGGTCGGGCTCCTGGCGTGCGGCCCGCGGCCCAGCGGAGCTCGTGCCCGGCCGTGCAGGAGGACTGCCTATCGGTCGCCGCGAGAGACCGTGCTTGCCCATAGTGGGGTATACGGGCCTGTCCTGTCTTGCAGCCCACCTGCCTGAGCTACAGCGAGGGTGAGGAGCAGAATCGGAGATCGCCGCTGAGGCGTCCTGCTGATCCGTGCAGCTAAGAGCACTCAGTCCCAGCCCTGCAAGGATCCTTCTGGCAGGCTCAGTCTAGGTGGGTGTGGGGGGACACAAAGACAAGATCATCAGTGGCAGTCCCATTTCCCTCTACACCCTAGTCGTTCTCCCCGTGCAGCTCCTGCATTTCAAAGAGAAGTGGGCAAGTGCAACGAGGAGACGCCCCGGACTTATTAAAGACCTCTCACTTGGGTGTGTATCCTGGGGCTGCACGCTGGCCTAAAGCGCCGGCAGGCCGCGGGCTGGGACCCCTTAGGTGGGGATACGAGATCCCATGCCGACCCTCCTTGTTCCTGGGGTCCCCAGCCCAGGATGCGGCGGTGCGGGGCTTGGCGGAGTGGTTCCAGGCCCAGTCAGACAAAGGCGTGAACCCCGAAAGTGGGGTTGCTGCCATGGTAGGGGGCAAAGAAGGGAAAAAATTGCAAAGGTATGTCTTCCCTCCACCTATGCATATTGACAGTGGGGCTAAGCCGGGCTCCCAACAGCCGGATGAAGAGACCCATGAGCCGTCGATACGTGAGATCATGGCGGCCATACAAAGCATAAAGGGCAGATTGGAACCCAAACATGATTCAGTAGTGGCCGAAATGACACTGATAGGGCTGAACTAAACAAAGAAAAAGACCTACTCCGCGACACACGGCAAACTGTCTCGGACATTGACGAGACCACTGAACAACTGCAAAAACAGGTTACCTCCCTTCTCAAAGACTATGCTATCATACAGGCGCGGCTGGAGAACATGGAGGGTAGACACAACAATATTCGCCTGGTGGGGATTCCTGAAAAAGCAGATGAGCCCTGTACCGAACTCTTTGTGGAACAGTTCATCACTACTATGCTCCAACACAGGGGTCTCTCAAAATTCTTCTCAGTTGAGAGAGCTCACTGGTTGCCAGCTACCCTTACCAAACCGGGCATGCCTCCACGCACCATCATTGCTCGCATCTTCAACCATAGAGACAGAGACGCTATCCTGCAAGCCGACAGGCATGCTACTGACCTGTAATTTGAGGGAGCAACGGTCTCCCTATACCCTGACTATACTCTTAAAGTACAACAGCTACGGAGGAGCTTCACTGAAGTGAAGCGTGAGCTGCGAAACCATGAGATCAAGTATATGATGCTCGTCCCGGCTAAACTCAGGGTGATAACAGAAGGGAAAACATGGTTCTTCAACTCCCACAAACTGGCTGCGGAATGTTTAGAGGGATGGTGCACAGCGAATGGCGGGAAAAGACAAAAAGTCCCTCGACCAAAGAGGGGAGATGGAAGGGGGGGGACTAGCCGGGGATCGCTCACAGCGAAGAGATGCTGACAATACCGAAGACGACGAGAGACGAACGGACGAAACATCTCACCCATTAGGACTCTCGTTTTGGCCAGAGTGAGTCATGTTTCCTCACTGACTATAACTACTGGGGCCCACAATGACCATGCAAGTTGTAATGGCCCACGATGTGCAGAGGGGGTGTTTCTTGCAGGGGAAAAAATCAGTTCAGAGTCCTATCAGCAGTCAGGATGGGGTTGTAACTATCAATACAGATGCCCTCTAACTCTGAAAATATTGATCCTCCAAAGACTAAGCTATCTGGGATGTTGAGGTGGCGCGGAGCCGTTCTGGTCACTTTTACCCCCCCAGTTATAATTTAACTAACATGTTTCTTCTTCGTTTTAGGGGCAACAGGCACCTTGCCAGTTGGGGTTGGGTGGGCAGTTTAGTTTCCACCGAGCAGGGTAGCAGGGTGGGGGTTTTCCCTAGTTTATCAGGGTTAGTTATAGTTGGCTTATTATGGAGCAGTGAAGTATCATTCGACACCTTCTTCCGATGCCCCCCCTTCCTTCAGGGGGCTAGCCCCTTCTCTCTCAACACACGACATGCCATTACCCACTAGTTCCCGGACTCGCTTGGCTATCCTGTCATGGGACATGAATGATCTTGGCAACAAGATCAAGCGAGGCATGGTACACCAATATATCGGTAAACATGCACCTGATGTCGTATTACTGCAAGAAACACATGTGTTGGGTAACACCTGTAGAGCTATGACTCGGGGAGGCTACACAATGGTGGCACACTCGGGCTACACGACTGACTCATGGGGGTGGGTATACTTATCAAGAACTCAACTCCCTACATTCCACATAAGGCATGGGTGGACCCCCAGGGCAATTACGTGGCACAGACTGGCACTTGGGAAGGGATCCCGATTAACCTTTGCTCGATTTATATTCCACCACAGCTTCACTGCCTTACACTCCTGAGATTAAGCAAAATGCTGCTCCAGTCACCGGAAGGAGCCATATACCTGGGGGGCGACTTTAATGCACCAGTATCGCCTGATCAAGATAAACACTCCCAAGCTTAAATGACCCACCGAGACCCCACACTATCCAATTTTATTACTGCCCTAGGTCTCGCTGATATCTGGCGATCACAATACCCGACAGAACACCAGTACACCCATCTCTCACGGGCCCATCACAGCCTTTCCAGATTAGACTATATTTTTACCCAAACCGTCCACCTGGCTCAGGTGGCCGAGGTTTGCCACCTGGCCAGGGGAATCTCGGACCTCTCTCTGGTGTGGTTTGTGATATGGGGACGGATCTCCAACTTCGAACTTAATGAGGGATCGGTCGCCTTCTACCTTACGCTCTGGGAGGCATACAAGGCGGTTATCGGGGCCAAGCATACTCAGCAATAGTGGGGCGAAAACGAGATAAGCAAAAACAACTTCTCGCATTGGAGAATTAAATGAGTAAGTTAGAGAGGGAGGGATGCCAAGGTGCAGCCTAGGGTAGTTTACACACCCTCCACCTCAAACAAAAAGAGTACAGAGACCTATTGGAGGATAGAGCCACAACGTCCTACATCCTATCCCAACGACGTCAGTATGATGTGGGCAACAAAACGGGCAAACTATTTGCATGGCTTGAAAAGAGAGACCAAACAAGGGGATGGGTATTGCACATCACCAACGACTTGGGCAAGACCCTCTCGGACCCTGAGGGCATAGCGGAAACATTTGCACACTACTATGAGCAGCTTTACTCCCCCAAATCAAATTGGTCACCCACAGAGATATCAAACTCCCCACTCTCACTGAGGAACAACAGACTTTACTGGAAGCGGATATTGAGCCGTACAAAGTGGAACAGGCATTGCGAGCGTTGAGCTCCGGCAAGGCTATGGGACCCAATGGCCTCCCTGTTGAACTTTATAAACGCCTTGCCTCTAAATTAGCTACCCCAATGCTTAACATGTGGAGGGAAGCTCGGGAGAACCAAGTGCTCCCAGAAGACCAATGACTGTCGACAATAGTCATAATACACTAGTCTGGAAAGCCGCCGGAGCGTTGCAGCTCATACCGGCCCATCTCCCTCCTTAATGTGGAGATCAAAGTCCTTGTCAAGCTCTTTGCAAATAGGCTCTGGCAAGTAATCACCTCCATGGTACATTCTGACCAATCCGGCTTTACGCCAAACAGGGAGGCGCGTCTCAACCTGCGCAGGTTATATGACGTTATAGCGGGGCTCCAAAAACGACAAGGTTTCCACTATGGTAGTATGCATGCATGCCTCAATGGCATTTGACACCCTGGAATGGCCCTACATGTTCGGAGTACTTGAACGCATGGAGTTCGGACCCAAGTTTCTAGGCTGGATGCACCTATTATACCAAGACCCAATAGCCCATCATAAAGTCAATGGCACTGTATCCCGAAGTTTCACCCTGGGCAGAGGGACTAGGCAGGGGTGCCCACTCTCCCCATTGATATTTGCTCTCGCTTTGGAGCCTCTGGTGGTATGGGTTCGACAAGACCTGCTTGTAAGGGGTATCTCTTGAGCTGAATCTTGGGAAGAGCGCATATCCCTATATGCAGATGATATCCTCCTTTATGTGACCAACCTCCCCGCAACGATTACCCACCTAACTCATATTTTATGAACATTTGGTCAATACTCCGCATATACTGTAAATTGGGATAAATCCCTCATGCAATTGATAACCAGCCCCATGCCTACACTCCCCAGGGACCTCTGTCTCCCCCTATCCACTGGGCATTTAAAATATTTGGACATCCACGTCACTAAGGATCCCTTCTTATTTTACAGACTAAATCCAGTTCCTATCCATGAGCGATTCAAATCTGATGTACAGCACTGGAGAAGGCTTCCTCTTTCCCTCTTGGGGAGAGCAGCAATGTTTAAAATGATGACATTACCCCGCATGCTTTACGCATTACAAAACCCTCCATCGAATACCCGACAAGTTTTTTCACACCACTGAATCTCTCCTCCGCTCACTTTTGTGGCATGCAGCCCCAACATGGATAGCTCTCACCAAGTTGATGCGAGGTGTGTACGATGGAGGCATTGGTCTCTCCGACATTAAGAAATATTACTGGGATTCACACTTAGCAGTGGCAAACGACTGGGCAATTATGCCCTGGGACGATCCCGCCTTTAGATTGGAAAGATTCTCAATGGGACCGGAAGGATACCAAGGTATACTCTATAACTCTGCCAAGGCTAAGAATCTCATACCTCAAACACACACAGTGGCTCGAATTAGGAGTAGCCACGTCATTTTTGGGCTGGAGAAAAAAAACTTACTGACATGACTCTCCAATGGAGTAGTGAATCACTCTCTCAATTACGCAGTCTTCTGGGCTTCAAACCGTGGAACCTCTTAGGGGTATCCTCGTTAGGCGATGTATGGAGGGGGGGAATATACTTTTCTGGGGTGAGCTACAGGTCCAATATGAGTTGGCACCCACTGTGGTTTTCAGATATCTACAGCTTCAGCACGCCCTCAAGATCCATATTTCTAGCGGCACTTCTATCCCTGATTCCTCCCCACTAGAAGATAGAGTCTTAGCTGAACCGCTACCCAAGAAAACGGTTTCCTTAATATACAAAAAACTAATAAACAACTCCCCTAATACTCTCATAACACTCAAGGCTAAGTGGGAGAGAGATATTGGGGACTGTGATGAAGGGGAATGGGAAGAGGCACTGGGAACGTTTCATGATGTGGCCATACACGCAGGGTTTCATTTGGTCTACTTACGTATACTACACCGCTAATATTATTCACGCACAGCAATCCAGGCCATGGGCCGTTCCTTAACAGACAACTGCCTCAGGGGTTGTGGTGAAAGAGGCACTTTCTTTCACACCATATGGTCCTGTCCGATCGTACAAATCTTTTTGTCAAAACTACAAAGAATTATGGGAGAGGTGACAAGGAAGGGCCCCACCAGAAACGGCGAAAATATGTCTTTCACACATTTGGGGAGAAAACCCAACACCAAAATATGCTAAGTTATCGTTATCGCTGGGCCTCATAGTTGCCAAATGAAACATTGCACGCATATGGGGGGCAGCAGGGTCCCCAACAGGGGGAGAGTGGGAGCGAGACATGGATTGGTGCTTGACAAATAAAAAATCGATACACCCGGGGAGAGGATGTCCACGCAAATGGGAGAAAATATGGGCAGTGTGGTGCTCATACATAGGTCTTGACTTGGGGCCCACCCCAACGTGTGTAATCCAGGAGCAGGGCTCCGTCTGATCTCAGGAGCCACAATTATAAGGTGTTAATTTACTCTGTAACCCAAAAATCAATTTAACCCGTTCATATTTCTCGGAAGGGGTATTACCCCCCGTTTTCAAAGGGGCATATTCAATTGTATGGTAACATCTATTTCACTGCTCAATGTTATTGTTTATTGTATGATACTTGTCTTTTCCTGCTGAAAACAATAAAAAGACTTGTTAAAAAAAAGATTTTAAAACCTGTTTACAGAAAGCAAGTTTGTAGAAGAATACAGTAAACAAGATTTGGGTAACGGAAGGGACGAACTCAAGCTAGACAGCCTAAAGCAAATAAAGCCAGCAAACAGAAAGTCAGAAAATGTGAGTTACAAACTACAAAGCCAATGGTAAGCAACAGCCTAATTGGTTACTGCTTATGCTTGAGATATCATTTTGTTACCCGCAGGTCACAATTTATACTTCTTGAATTATATCTTAGTGAGTTACAAACTGGCACCAAGGAGCTGCATGCAGAGTGTAGAGTATAAGTTTGGAACCTTATTAATTTTTCCAGTTTTTCCTTATTCTAAGGTTGCTGAAAAGTTTTTTGGGAGTAGGAAGACCTATTAGTAAGTACTGTATTAATAGTTATTTGTGAATTATTCATTTAGACAGATTATGTAGCTGACATTTTTACAATGCATGCATATATCCTATGATGAACAGATTATGGAAACTGAAAAACCTGCCGCCAACTCATAGTTTAAGCACTTGTGCAGTAACAAGCTGAATTTGCTTGACAGCATTGGCATCAGGGTGTTAAGCCACAGCTAGCCCCAGCCAGGATGAGACTCGAACAAAAGGAGTGCTGATGGCCTGAGGCATATATCCACCTACTAACTGCACATACACATAAGTGGCCAGAGGGCAAGGCTCACAGTTAAACAAAAAGATTAAAATAAACTTGAAGTCTTGCTGGCTAGAGGACCGCATCACGGTGGTAGCTGTGAGCCTCTCGGTGCTTTAGTGCTGCTGCAGTTGCAGTGCTTAATTTGAGCCAGTGTTTTCTGGTGCTGAGTACCAGCACTTAATTGGTTTCCAGTGCTCGGCACCCGCACCTAATTGTCGACACCACACTTAGGGCAGTCTGCCACAAGGTGGTGCTGCTCATCTAATTTAGAGATGAGCAGTATAAGTTGTTTAGGAAAACAATATACATTAAAAAAATTGCTAATACCTGCCTCCCCAGCCATTCCTTTAGCTTTGGGGACCTGGAATAATCTGAACTGTTGCATTTACATGCGAGAGAGATGGTTAGTAGTTGTTTTGGCAGCAATGACAACGGCGATGGGTGGTGCAAGCTGCAGTGGCCTCCTGGTCAGAGCCCTGGCACTTAATATTTGACAAATTAAGCACTGTGCAGTTGAGTCTCCGGTTGATGGTCTCTGAGCTTCTCACTGCAGCGCTCTCCTGCACGAACACAAGTCTATCCGTCCCCCGAGTCCCAACACATGTCGAGGGTAGCAAGTGAGTTGTTTTCACTCACTCTCATGCAGTGGACGAGGAAAACATGATATTGCTTGGGGGCGGAGCGCAACCTCTTCTGCATCATTAAGCGTCACAGAGGTCGCATGTGGATTACATGAGGTGCCACTCTGGCGAAGGTGGACACTTTAAGGGAAACCACACCGGCATGGTCACAAAATGGGTGGTGCTTTGCCAGAAAAAAACAACAGTCAAGGCGCTGCCCACAGAGTCACATAAAGTCAGTCACTGTGGGTCCTCTCACGTTCTTAGTGAGACCACGTGGTTTTGGGCCCACAGCTCCAAAAATTAAACACTTCAGTGTTCAACCTGGGTTGACTGTTGGAGCATTTGTGAACAATTATTTTATTTAAGAGGTCTGCCATAGTGTAGTCAAGACAGCAGTCAGGAATCACAGAACGCACTCACTGGCAGCGTGGTACTCATTGCTTAAATGTAGGTATTTGTCGCGCGTGCCTCACATGGGTGTTCAGGGTGCTAGAAATGCGTGACTAATGCATGTTACTGCTGTGATGCGGACACTACACTAAAATGTGTTCGTCTAACCCCTGATGCATGGTACTTGGCAAGGCTGGGGAGATTTCAAAAATAAAATCTGGGAATTTATTTTCCCTACTAACTTACATTGAAGTGGAGGCAATTTTAGGAGGACGACAGCTAAAATAAAGCCATTTTAGGATTAAAAACAAATTGTGAGTCACCCACCTGGATCGGGTCTGTTAGCATGTATGTGCTAGTCCTGCAGGTAAAAAAAGACTGACATTGAAATGGGTCCCTGCCGGGCCCTATATTGATTTCATTTACTTTATAAGCAAAGACACTGTTCTATTTCTCAAACATTAGTGTAATAATAACCCATAATGGAAATCCAAGTCAGCCATACAGCCCTTGTTTACTTTCACACATCTTTACCTCATGTTGCATTGCATATGTGTCTTTATACACTAGAGTGCACTCTATTTATTTGTAAATGCTGTTATTAAAATCCACTGCATACATTATCATAAGAATAATTCATTTGCATAAAAAGTAATCATAAAAATGTTCGAGTCTGACAATATTTCCTAAGATCAAATCATTGGATTTTGAATTTTTACATAAAAGTGGGGCTGGATATTTATGCTTTTATCATAAAATATTGGCGAAGTGATTGTCTGATAACAGGCTTGTCTGGCTATTATCTTTATGTGAGCCAGCTGAGAGAACTCAGCCTGTGGGGTATTAAGTTTCTTTGCCACGTGGGCCAAATATTTCACAAAGTAGACAGTTAATCTGTAGTCAGTGACTTGCAGAGACTCGATCACAGCTCTTCTGCACATGTGGGTCCCTCTTGTTATAAAGATAGATTTTAGCCAGTGTCTGCGTTCCATTTACAGGGCTGGGCAGGTGCATGTTATATGTTCGATTGACTCTCGCTGGTGATTGCATAACCTGCATCTCTTCCCGCCTTCCAGTTTGCGCCAGCTCAGAGCCAGGTCTAGAGTCGGGATTTTACCAAGCCGATACCTAGTTAGCAGCCGTTTAACTGTGGTGGACAGGACAGCTGCCCGGTGGGGTTGTGGGTTCAAGGACGTGTTGCTGTTGATAATGAGGTGGGCATGAGATTGCTTTGCTAATGTGTTCTTGTCCATGCTGGAGGAAAGCCACCACATGGCTTTGTTGGTTACAGCTTTGATGGTTGAAAAGGAGGCTGGTGAGGACCAAAGCTCCCTAGTTGTATTGTTGTAATTGACTGATCAAGATAGGCACGAGCAGGGGATGAGGATCCTTGGGTCAGGAGTTCTAACCATAGGAGCTGGTTTAGAGTGTCAGGCCTTGAAAAGCGGAGTGTTGCCTATGACCTATGGCGCATTACATTTTGACTGGTAAGCCCGAACTTCAACTGTATTTGGGTCTGGTGATGCACTTGTGGTAGTCTGAAGGCCTTCCTAAATGTGCTTGAAACCGGGCTATTGAGAAGCAGCACGCCCCTGCCACGCAGGGCTTCAGACCCATGTGAAATGGTCGGAATCAGTTTTGCCCTGGTTACTTTTATGAGTGGCATCAAGGAGAGCCCAGAGATGCGCTTTGCAAGTTTTCCAAAGGTGGTTTGGAGAGCTCCTGCCCTGTTCCGGATATGCTAGATTCCTTTGTACCAGATATTGTGTTTCTGTAATTTTGTTTTCAGTGTTGCATATGAGACTTGAATAGTGCAAACTGAGTTGCCTCTAGCTCTCAGAGTGTGGATGTGTGTTTATGACAGAGCGCGAGGGCGCTGGAGTTGAGGAGGAAGTCAGTGCAGGTTTTTCAAATCGCTTGCCACTGGCTCATAAAGGTGTTCAGGCTACATGGACATCCAATCTTTGGCTTATCTACAAAGCACACATATGTGCCAGTTTTAATTATGATAATATGGGAACTTAAATGAAGGAGGTACACCTCTGTACGAAATATCAACAACTCTAAAGAAAATGAAAACAGTGTTTACAGGTGTGGTGCGGAATGTGTCTCTGTGCATGTCTGGATGGTTGAAGTGGATGAGAGAAAGGGGAAGAGAATCGTAAACACTCTCAGAAGGCAAGAGTGAGCAGGCCCTGATGAATATGAAGGAGATTGGATTATTATTTGGGGTGGGCGACCTCAGGAATAATCACAACTCTTGGCAGGGTGAACCTTAAAGTCACTAAATTAGCCTGACCTCAACCCCCCTGTAGTTATGTCACAGGCTTAATGTGGCACTTAACTATTAATTAACTGTTATTTATGACAGACTTAACTTAGGGCTAGGTGTAAAGTAATGATGTAGTACCAAAACAGTAATAATGTCCGAACACCAAGCAAGAATTACCAAACCAAATTAGAACAAGCATTGGCATAGCCAATAGGTCTCGCTTTTGGGACCTTATAAGTATTTAGTTATGCAGCACAATATCCTTGGTGCAACAACATCAACTGTTGCATGGCTAAACACATAAGGTCCCAAAGGCGAGACCTATTGGCTATGCCAATGCTTGCTATTGTGTTATATACAGTGGTTAATTTGAAGAGAAAAAAAATAAGTGCTGGAGCTCTCGTCGGGAGGCAGCTTGCACCGGCACATTTCTCCTGTTAGAGCCACCTAATACAGAACCAGCTACTAACTATGAAAGTGGGGAAAGGATGTGACGTAAAGGCCAGAGCTGCCAACTCCGGAGCTATGGAACCAGGTTTGAATCTCGGCATCAGCTCAACATCCAGTGATTCTGTGCAAATCACTTAATCTCCCCATGAATGAATGTGTCCTTAACTGGTGCTCATGTACAGCACTGATGTTGATGATTAAGTGCCGGTGCAGCGCACCGTCTCAAATAATAAGGACTACAAATCCCAGGATTCAAAGCAGAAACCAGGACTGGAAAAGCTACTCACGTGGGGACCTGGGAAACTTGAAGACCTCTGAACTGGCTCAGAGAGACCTCCCTAAGAGGAGATCAAAGTTTACGCCTCAGTAGAGCACCCAGTCCAGGTTTTGTTTTGTATTCTGGGACTTGTAGTTCTTGTTTAAATATGGGCTCAGCTCAGAAGGTCTGCAAATGTCATAGTAGATAGAAAACACTTGGACAGGGTGAGGTACTTCCGCGTGGTCCATGAGAGCTCTGCTCTAGGTCTGATGCTATTAAACTGTGTGCACCCAAGGAAGGGAGGCAAGCCCTGGTCCACCTGGGTGAGGTACTGCTGATCAAAATATCCTGTGGTCCAGAGCTGCAGTCAGTGACTGACTCAGCGAGTGGCCCTCATTACTAAGAAGAGAGAAGGGAGAATCGGAAGCAAAAAAATACAAAACTGTGTGCACCCTCACATCTCTCGGGTTTCTCAGAAACATGCCTGGGTGCTTCATCCAGGCCGAGTGTTTTTTATTTACATTTTGGGATTGGTTTATGCTTTTATAAAATAAGGACTATAAGCCCCAGGATGCAAAGGAAAACCTCAGATTGGACTCGATAATCTACCACGGTCCTGGAGAGCTTGAGGCCTGTGTGGGAGGGCTGCACTGCAGAGGAACGTGGGGCCACAGAAGCTGCTAGAAGCCCCGGCTCAGAGACTTTCACAATTATTAATTAAAAAAAAACACAACCAAAATGCCACAAGGCAACACTGCAGTCTGGGTGTTTTAAAAGTGAAAAAACATATGAACGAGAGAGAAGCAGAGCTCAACTCTTAAAGAAGTCTCGTTTTCTGTGCAAGTGACACAAAGTGCAGTTTTACGAACCTTTCTGTTCAGTTTGTCTCCCTTGGCTTGGACGCCAAACACAAGCCGCAGAGCACGAGAGAAGCGGAAGCCACTTATTTCGGTCTGTAAAGTTTAATGTCGTGACGTGCTCGGCGTTTCCTCTCGGGCCACTTCGCAGCGCTAGGCGGTATGAGACGGGCGGGGGAGTCGCACATTAATTTTGACGCTCAGAGGTCTATTCGATGACGAAGTGAGTCAGGGCTGTTGTATGTCACGTGCAGCCCAGAGTTTATCAGTAACCATGGGGGCGAGAGACACAGGTAAGGTGACCAAGAAGGCTGGAGGGCTAGTGTCAGGGGATTATTGACATATCCTCACGTGTCGTGCTATTTACAGATGGCGGCGTGACCCGATGTTATGTTATGTCATGTTAGTGATATGTATAGAGCGCTAACTGTAACCCGAAGGTGTCCTGGCGCTATGTGAAGTCCTGCCGGGGACTAAAGTGATGGGTGTATTGACTAGATTAATTAACAAGTGTGGAAATACAGCGGCCGGCCGCGCGGCCGCAAAAGTGATCGCGGGGAGGGGGAGGGAATTGAAAGTGATCGCGGGGAGGGGGAAAAAGTGACGCGCCCATGAAAGTGGCCAGGAGCACCAGCAGCCAGCGGGAGGAGCTGGACGCGCTCTGTGGTGGGGGAGGGGCGTGCGTTGAGTCATGGGAGAGCGAGAGGAATGCCAGATGGCGGCTGCGCGCGTGCACGCGCGCGTAACCGCACGCTGGTGGCCGGCAAAAGCCTCTTTGGTAGCACTTTCAAAAGCCCCTTACTAAATGTCTCGCAGAGCAGCGCATGCGCTGGCTCAGCGAGACCTAAAAATGGAGTAGAATTCAATAAATGACACCAAAACAACAAAAGTCCAATAGGGGTACCACTATTTAAAGTTTAAAAATTGAAGTTTTAAGTAGAAACAATGCCAAAAAAGCGCTAAGCAGCAATGGTATTTATGGTTGTGTTAGACCGGGACCTAGGAGCGATTTCAGGCTGACCACTATGGAGTACAGGTCAGCTACACCAACCAGGTTTGTCCCAGTCAAAGATTTTGCCTTCTTCGGGCCTGATTTAGAGCTTGATGGTACTACCGCCATTCTGCCGCAGCGGCGGTCCCAAGTACTCCGTCAAGCTGTTGGCAGTTCGCCTGCCCTATTTAGATGTATGCTGGCTGACTCTACGTCTGCATCGACAGAGTGTTTACCGCCGCATATGTGGCTCACGGCTGCCGACGCAGTGGACTCCAATGCTGATGAATAGTACTCCTTCGCTGTCAGAGCGGCGGGATTGCGCCGAGCCAATTTAGATTTCATAGGTGTGCTGGCGGTGTTGGTCGACGACAGAGTGAATTCGTCGCAGGAAGCAGTCTACATCAGACTATTCCTGTTGCTGTAGGCTGGATGCTAGCATCACTCACCTGATGTTTTTTGGCTAATTGTTTACATCTGCATACAACTTTATAAAACACACTCCATTTCAGACCATGATCCTTTGCCTTTCTACAGCACCACAACATTTGAAAGGCGATATTTGGCCACTGAAGTCAGGTTATTTTGTTGCTTTTCCCTGTTTCTTGTCCCTTTTTCTTCTTTCATTTATTTCCTCTTTATTTGATTTCAATATATTTATTTGGATAATGCCCAGGCACAAAAATCCACGTTTCACTGAGGGAGAATTGTCAGTCCTGGTAGATGAAATTATAAGAGTAGAGTCACAATTGTTTGGAGCCCAAGACCAAAATACACCCCTATTTCAGAGAAGGGAAATGTGGTCCAGAATAGTTGACAGTGAATGCTATAGCAAACAACCTTCGCCCACTGGAGGAGATTAGGAAGAAGTGTAATGACCTGTGGGGGAGTGTGTGTTCCCTGGCCTTCAGGCATCAGCTGGAGGCTCAGTGGACTGATGGTGGTTCTCCCAGGTCCCCTTATAACTCATTCCCTGGGAGGAGAAGGTCTTGCAGATCCTACATCCTGAAGGCTTGACACGAATCCCTGGGGGAGTGGAGACTGGTAAGTTCGACTTTTCAATGAGTCACTAAACCTAAATGTCATGTTTGCTTTGAAGTTAGCTGTTGATAATGAGTTCAGCACAATTTATTTTACATAGAAACCTAAATATATCAGTAAAATCTTGTTTGGCTTGTTTGTTTGAATGTATTGAGTGTATTTAAGATAACAGGTATCAATAGCCATCATGTTTCAAATGATGCTATGGTGCTTGTAAGTGTTTGTATTGAAAATAACAAATATGTGTTTCACATAGTAAATGTCTGTTCTCTTTCTACTGCAGCTTTACTCGAGGTATGTTCAAATCACAATTTTGCAAGTGTTGTGAATGTTTCATTGAAATAACTACAACTACCATGATGCCTTGTTTCTGTTCTGTGATAATATTACCATTTAATTTAGGTAATTCGCCCTTTTCTATCATATTTCATCTATGGTAAAGTGTCATTTATTGATCAATCTCTATTTAATGCTCTCTTTTGAAAATTGTGTTGAATTTTGTAAGTTGTCTTTTTCTTGTTATGTGATTGAATTGATGTCATTAGTTTCACAAATCAACGTTTGTTACCCGTAGCAATTTAAGGCACGTAAAACTGTATGCTGAATAAAAGTGACATATGTGAAAACTGAACTCTGCGCTGTTTATATGATGATTAATCCTTAACATCTCTCTAAGTTGTGTAATGTCTGTTTTGTAGCCTTCTAGGCCTTGGAGTGGTTAAGTTCACAGTTTTCCTCTCTACTGTGGTGTGTTGAATAGTTGTTACATTTCACATATCCTTACTAATTTTTTTTTTCTTCATTTCAGGACATCTTCTTACCTGTTTATTTGAAGTAGTTTTGTATGAAACATAAAATGTTTGTGTAATTAATCAAATTTCCACTGAAAGGTGTAATCATGATATTCAACTACTTTTCCCTTTTAGGTTGCTACATTATATTTGCTTAAAACTCATTGGATGTATAATCTACACTTTTGCAAAATATTTCTTTTTGTTACATTCTTTATAGGTCCAACAGTCAGAGCACATGGCCACACATCTGTGTCTCAGAATACCTCCACTCCAGCCTAGGATCAAGCCTCCAGGAAGGACTCCACTCCTGAAATTCCGAATGAAGAGGAGCGGCCTGGTCCACCTGGGCAGACGGCTCCAGTGAGTCTCCCTCGGCCCACACCTACACTTCGTACCCCAGCTGTTACAACACCTCAGCAGACGGATACCTCCACTTCCTGTGTCCAAAGCAACATAACACCCATCTTGTGCCCACCCAGTCCTGGCTAATGGTGAGACAACACCACCACCACCTGCAGTTCAGCCAGCACCCAGTGGGATGGGACACACTGGCTCAAGGCCCTAGGTTAGTGGGGGTAGGGTAGGGGTTACGGGAGGGATCCTGTGAACCCGCATAGTGAAGCCACTAGGGTCACTGTCACCCAGGCCAACATCACCCAAATCTTGGGAGCCCTCCATCAGTCTGAAGACATGATGGACCCGGTCCTTACAGAGCTCCAAGACAAGCAGTTGCAGAGGGCCAGGGCGGCTGACTACGGAGCACGGGGCTTACGGTTCGATCCCCGGCGGCAGCTCAGCCCAGCACCTTGTGACTCTGGGCAATAGCTCGCTTAATCTCCCCGATGGCCCCCAGCGCCTTGAGACCCTTAGAGGTGATTAGTTCGCGCTTTACAAATACAAATACAGAAGGTACTGTAGCCCGACCAGCAGGAGGGAGCACACTGTTCAGATGGAGAATCTGAACTTCAATGTGGGATCCCTGATTGAGACCTGCAGGAGATTTACACCCATATGTGCAGGGCTTTTCCTGCACCATCTTCCCCTTTCTGTGGTCCAACCACATCTGGTCCTACTACATCTGCCTGAGCCACAGAAAGGGAGGCAACACCTGCACCCACCTCAGTCCCTACAACTGTGGATCTACCAGCCCCCTGCAGGAGCACACGTTCACCCGTACTACCAAGAGAGGATGGCAAGACCACCAGCTCCACCTAAAGACGCCAAGCCTAATTTCCTCCAGTATGTGACTACCATTCACTCTATGGACTATTTTCTGGTCACATTTACCTTTCTGAGGCCAGTTGTATTTTGGACATTGGACTACAAACAATTTTGTTATAAATTTTATTTTGAGTTTTCAAGAAAAAAGAAACAGATGCATCTGAGAGTCCATTAATATACAATAACAGTGAATGATGCAGTTCAACACATCAATGCCCATACAACCCAGCTTTCAGATATTTATATTATAGGTAAACAGTTGCAGCCAGCAGCTGCTATCGTCTGCAAATATGACGTATAGGGGCCTAGTAGTCCTTAATGTGTGAGGCCCATGGAAGTTCCACTGCAAAACTGTCCAATTGAGCCTTACAATATGCCATGTCTGTCTTCCATGCTGCAATCTTGGGGGCCGCCCCAACAAATGAACACTCTTCATTTTGCAAGCAGTAGTGCTACAGACACAAGTTTGTGATTCGCTGGCTGGACAGATATAACAAGGCCCAAAAGGTTACACTCCACCCTTTCAATTATCATATCCGAGAGGACCTGCGTCCAATAGTGATAAACGGAAGGACAAGCCCAGGCCAAATGCAGAAAGTCTGCCACAGGGTCGCAACAGCAGGGGCATTTTGCATCTGCTCGCAACCCGTATTTCTGTCATTGAAGGGGAGAATAGTACCTTGCTGTAAATATTTAAAATGGATAATCCTCAAGTTACAATTTGATGTTAGCTTACTCAACAGGTCACAGCAAAATTCCCATTCAGCTAGTGCAAGTGGTTGGTCTAAGATCACATTCCAGCGGTCCAGGGCAGTGTTCAAGGAATCGGGTAGTTAACATTGAGAGGCAGTGTATAACTTGGTAATTCGTTCTTTTGGGGTCAGTGCAGGTAAGGAGGATCTGCAAAGACCTTAGCTCCACCGGTTCCTGTGGGAAGGAGGGATACAGGGTGCTCATGGCCAGCCGCAATCAGTGGTATGTGAAGAATATAAGTGGGGTGCTTCTTTGCGCAGCCAAGAAGTCATTAAGTGACGGGGGTATGCTTCCCCCATCATCACCAGGCCTGCTAAGCTCAGTTGAGAGAGCGCCCAGCTTCCTGGGTGACCGACATGGCTGGATGGTGCAGGAGTGGTAATGCCGGGGTATACAAGGGGACTTTATTTGCTCACGTGCCTAGTGCCTGCCATGCCGGTGTTGTGCTGCGGATTGAGTTTATTTCTGCAGTTGTGGCATCTGTACATGCATGGGGCAATATAGCCGTGAGAGAAATAGGGTGGGCGTCATCGCTTTCAACTGCTAAATGCGGGTGAACCTCTGGAGATGGTACCAATAATGTGCAAAGTGAGCTTGTGCATATACGTAGTAAAGGTAAAAATCAGGGGCGCCAAATCCCCCCTAAGAGTATGGCCGTATAACTGTTTGCCAGCAAAGTCGAGGCTGCTTGCCCTCCCAAGCGAAAGTGATCATACATGATTTAAGCATTTTAAAAAAGGCGACCCCCCGTCTAATGCCTCCTGGTGGCAGCTACGAGACGTGATGCTGCAGTTCCCTACCACGATGTCAGCAATGCGCAAGGTGCTTGAAGATTCCCTGCGCATCAACGATGTGGAAGGTACCCCCATAGCATCAGTGTGGGAAGCACTGAAGCTGGTAGTGAGAGGTGAATTCATCGCTATATCAGCGGCATAGAATCAGGTGCGACTGGAGAAATGCCAGCAGCTTGGGCCAGGGGTCACGGAGTTAGAAGTCATACATAAACGCATGGGGGCCCCTAGTGTCTGGCGAGTCCTGGAACGTAAGAGATTACTTTTGAAATGCCTGAACCTTGGACCGAGCGGATTACGCCCTTCTCCGGCTCAAGCACAAATTCTTTCTAAGTAGTGACCACTGCGGACGCATGCTTGCACATAGGCTTCGTGCTAAGACTCTATCGGGTTCAGTCAGCTTGATTAGACGGGCTTCGGGGGTGGAGGTGCACACGGACGAAGAAATCACACCCACCTTCATGGATTTTTATCAGACTTTGTATTCTGACTCAGATGGCCCTTGGGGAGACCGAGCCCCTACCTGCAGGGAGTTCCATTGACGCGCATACCGACAGCGATCGCGTCCCAAATGGATCAAGTGATACGGGTTGAGGAGATGGTTCCGGCCATCGCGCGTCTTAAGCCTGCGAAGGCACTGGGGCCAGACGGCTTTTCGGCCCAATTCTATAAGACCCATCTCCCTTCTTAACATTGACGCCAAGATCTTCGCTAATGTCCTGGCCTCTCGACTGAATCCGGTCATGGTCGACCTGGACCTGTCCGGCTTCATTCCTATGAGACAAGGAGGGGACAGTACTAAAAGGCTGATGCACCTCCTGGACATCACTAAGAGATCTCAAAAGGAGGCGCTTCTCCTCTCCATCAACGCGGAAAAAGCATTTGATCGCGTTCAGGGGCGGTACCTGTTTCAAACGCTTCATCATTTTGGGTTTGTAGAGACATTTCTCAGGTGGATAGGTTGTGTCTACAGTTCCCTCAGAGCATTCGTCGAGTCAATGGTTCCCGATAACATGTGGCACTCGCCAACGATGTCCTCTCTCCCCACTTCTCTATGTGCTCTACATGGAACCCATGTTGCAGCGCATTAGGGACCATCTGCAGATCACAGGCATTCGGTTTGGTGCAGACACGCACACTATGTACGCCGATGATGTGAACCTTTCGTTGGCGGACCCGATGAACTCCCTGCCCAATCGGCTGGAGGATCTGCGGCGCTTTGGCGAAGTCTTAGGGTTTAAAGTTAGTCTAACCAAGTCCCAGATTTTGAACCTGTCGGTCAGCCCTCTCCATGAGGTGGCTCTCCGTGTCCAGTTCCCCTAGACCTGGTCGACAGACACCATCCCGTATCTGGGCATACAGCTTGCTCCCACGGTAGCGAAGACCCTGGCGATAAACATCAGGGCCCCTCTTGACCAGACGAATAAATCACTGGCGGCGTGGGATCAACTACGGCTGGCTTGGTTGGGGCGCATTGCAGCTGTCAAAATGACGGTATTGGCTGTATACTTTACATTTTTCAAATGATCCCACTGGTTCCCCCCCTCCCACAGCGCTGCGCTTGCTACTACTCGCTATCAACAAATTTGTATGGGGTGGGAAGAGGCCACGTCTTCCAGTCAGCCAACTAATGCGGCCAAAGGATGAGGGTGGCTTGGGGCACCCTTTGTTCAGCCGGTATTACCAAGCCACGCACTCAGATACTTGGTGGAATGGAATAGGCCCCTCTCTGAAAAGCATTGGTCCTTTATGGACCAGAGGTTGCGGGCGTAAACATTTGGCAGGAGGCCTGGCTCCCTCGTAAATTCAGAGCCTGGGGGTTGTACTCGTCGCCGGTGACGGTAGCGACGATGAAAGTCTGGGACAACGTTGCCCTCCACAAGCGGCTGACATCGTTTCCACCACTGATGTTGTGGGTTGTTGACAACTCTAAATGCCCCCCCTGGTGTGTGTCCAAGGTTTTCGGCTGCCGACGGGAGCTAGGATGTAAACAAGTGGGCTCCCTCTTTTTTTTTTAAACTTGTTTTTATTGGCATTTAAAACAAAAAGGAACCATCAATCACAGAACAGCAAAGGAATCACAATCCTCAAATATCGCTCGACTTCTGCAGAATCATAATCTGACGTTGTGCAAGTGTACATAAAATCAAAAGCTGGTGTAAACATTACCATTACAGCACAGTGTCATTACATTGGCTAGCATAGTTTTTTCCAATGACCAGTCCGTATCAATATGTAGGGGGCTGTGTGGTCGCGACTCTCAGTGATAGTAAATCATTTGTAATCTCTAGGCTTATTAAAACTCTGCAACATTTACAGTATTTAGCCAGTTTACATACGGCTCCCAGATATCTCGGGGGCGAGACCTCGGTGGCAGCAGTCCCCAATATGTCTCCAGTTGTGTCTTGCAATATGTTACACTGGTAATCCAATCCTTAGTGGTCGGTGGTGAAACCGCCCGCCAATGAAGGGCCACTTGGCGCTTTGCCATGATCAAAAGCATAGCAATTAATTTCTTTCTTTTTGGTGGAACAGAAGTATTGTCGCCCAGCAATACCACCAGCGGCGTGCAAGGCAGGTCATGTCCAGTTATGTCACGTATGTACTGTAGTGTACGTACCCAGAAGTTAGCTATCAGGCGGCACTGCCATGCTACGTGTAAAAAAGTAGCCTGTGTGTCCCCACATCTCCAGCAGCGATCATCAGGGCGCAGTCCCATTCGGTGCATTTGCACCGGGGTCCGATAGAAGCGGTGTATGTACTTAAAGTGAATTAATCTCAGCCGGTAGTTAGAGGATAGAAGCCGTAGCTGGCCGCAAATCAAGTTCCATTGGGCGTCTGATATGTCCACCCCCAACTCCACCACCCAAGGCTCCCTAGCCCCTGGGGCAAGAATCGGGGATTCCCGTTGCGTGGTATTGTATATTCGGGTGATCAGCTTGCGGCCATGAGCAATCGCGAGCATGTTTTCTAATGCTGGTAGCGTAGAGAGGGGGGGTTTGGAAAAGTATTAAATCGGCTTCTGCAAGAGGAGCGCAGCTGATAGTAAAGTAGCATGTCCGCGGCCGAGGGGGGCGCTTGGTCGCACATTTGTTGAAGTGTCAGGAAGGTGTCTGCAGGGAAAAGGTCCTTGCCCGTATGTATCTTATGTAATGCCGCTCTCTCCCTGGCCCTGCGGTCCCCCAGTGGAGGTATCTGTGGGTGACTTGCCAATTGCATAGAGGGGGCGTATAGCATATTTAGTTTTGCTCTCCTGCGGAGCCCTGTCCATGCCCAGCGCAGCGCTTCCACTGTGTTCACTTCATCCCATGGCCGCTTGTATGTGTGAAATATTGCAGTTGTAAGTGGCGTCGGTGCCGCTCTATCTATTTCAACGGCTACGTGTGGCTGAAAGGGTGTAGGGTGTACCCAGTAGTGTAGGAAGTGCGCCTGTGCGCTGTAGGCATACAGCACAAAGTCGGGTGCGGCGAGACCTCCCTGGGACTGGGTTAGGGTGAGTATCTCCCATGATATTCTGGGTTGGCGCCCCGCCCATACTAGTTCGATCATCAGGGAGCGTAGTGTTTTGAAAAAGTGAGTTGTTTGGGGAATTGGAACGTTGACAAAGAGGTACAACAACTTTGGTAAAATAATCATTTTAGCTAACGCGATGCGTCCTATCAGGGACAGGGGCAATGTTTTCCAACGGTGGACCCTCTCCGTTATCCAGTCCATCGCTCTGCCATAATTTTCAGACCATAGTTCAGCAAGATCGTTGCTGAGCCAAATCCCCAAATAGCGAGTTGGCCCTGTTGCCCATGTAATCGGGTATTCAGTTTCGAAGGGTCTAGTGCCGGACGTCAGGGGGAGAATCACGGATTTACTCCAATTTATTCGCACCCCAGAGAGTTCCCCATAGCGAATTAGTTCCCGTGTCATGGGTGCTAGATTATCTTTAGGGTCAGTCATATATAATGTGAGGTCGTCTGCATATAGTGATATTGTCAGGCTCCGCGTCGTGAGCCCTATGCCACGATGTGAATGGTGTTGCCTGATACGCGTGGCCAGTGGCTCAGTGGCGATAGCAAAGAGTAGGGGCGACAAGGGGCAGCCTTGCCGTGTTCCCCTAGTGATAGCGATGGGTTCAGAAACCAGGCCGTTTACCCGTAAGCGCGCCGTAGGCATAGTATAGAGTAACCTTATCTGTTGGATATATATGGGACTGAAACCTATCCTTTGGAGCAGCGGGAAAAGAAAGCTCCACTCCAAGGAGTCGAACGCCTTGGTGGCGTCGAGTAAGGCCGCGATGGCCGGCACATGTGGTGCCAGATAATGCATTAGAGCGAACAGTGTCCGGAGGTTGTGGGACGTGGATCTGCCCGGTATAAAGCCAGACTGGTCCGGCAATACTATCCGGGTGAGCAGTGGTTGCATGCGGGTGGCTAAAAGCTTGGCGAAAATTTTTGCGTCTATATTTATTAAAGAAATTGGGCGATAGGAGTCGCAGTGAGTGGGGTCTTTCTCTGGCTTTAAAATTGTTATGATAAGGGCCTCTCGCATTGAGGCGGGCAAGTGGCCTATCTCCATAGCCTCCTGGTAAACCGCCAGGAGGCGAGGCGCCAGGATATCTATATATTCCTTATAAAATTTGGCTGTTAGGCCATCTGGCCCTGGGGCCTTGTCTGCTGAGAGGCTCCCTATAGTCCGTTTGATATCCTCTATCGTGAAAGGTAACTCCATGTATTCCCGATGGACGTTGTTAAACCACACCAGGGCTATGGAATCAAAGTAGTCGCGTAATAGCGCCTCTGTTGGGTCAGAGGCGGACGTGTACAATTGTGCGTAGAAGTTGCGCATAGTAGATAAAATGTCGGGTGGGGAACGCACTGTTATGCCGTTCGTGGTGAGTAGTTCCGTGATGAAGGGGGAGCCCCTGGGTGTACGCAAGAGATTGGCAAGCGTTTTGCCCGGTCTGTCTCCCTCTCCGTATCTACGCGCTATAGCATATTTATGTAAGAATTTGACTTCTCGGTCAGCCTCTTCCTGATAAGACGTGAGCATGGTGCGTATATTTGCCAGGAGGGAGGGGGAGGGCATTGTGCAATATTGTGCCTCTAGATTTCGCAGTTCCTTTTCCATTCTATGTAAACTGTTACGTATATCCCTAAGGACCCCGGACTGACCCGCTATACAGTGCCCACGGATTACCACCTTGAACGCCTCCCAGAGGGCGCCCTCAGTTGACACCGATCCGGTATTATGTGTGAAGTAGTCTTGGATATGTGTACGAAGACTTTCACAAAAAGCTGTATCTAATAAAGCGTTAGGGGGGAGCCTCCATGAAAATGGCTGTCGATAGTGGTGTGGGACCAGCAGAGCCAATGCCACCGGAGCGTGGTCCGATAACGTTCGCGCGTGGTGAGTGGCGTCGTGTACCCATATTTGTAGGTCCTTAGTCAATAGCCAGAAATCTATTCGAGACCAGGCTTGGCGGTGATGCGTAATGCAGGTGCCCTCCGTGTCCCGGGGTGAAACGCTCGCCAGGGGTCAGTCAGGCTGTAGTCTTGTATGATGCTGTGCAGTGTCGCTGTGGCCTGCGGGTGGTGAGTTCTGGACGCCCCTCCCTGTCCATGTGTGGCGACAGTACTATATTGAAATCCCCACCCCATATTATTGCAGAGTCTCCCAAAGATTGGATCTTGTGCCAGAGGTGGCGGAAAAATGTAGAATCGTCCATGTTAGGGCCATAGACATTTACCACAATTATTGGTCTTTGATACAGGGTGCCCTGTAGGAGGAGGAACCGCCCCTCTGGAACTTTTATTAACTGTTGTGTCTGCCAGGGAATCCCCTTGCGGATGAGAATCGCTACCCCTCGGGAGTAACTTGAATAGCCTGCAGTGTGAACCTCGCTCCAACGAGCAGCCCTCAGTCTTGCGCCAGCCGTTTCAAGGAGATGAGTCTCCTGTAGGAGACAAATATCTACCCCATGTCTGGACAGATAAGATTGTACAAGGCGACATTTACGGTGGTCATTTAAACCTCTCACATTCCACGTGAGGCAGTTGAGTTTAGACAGTTGACTGCCGCAATATCTCGAGGTCTACGAGCAAAATGTCTCCAACTGCCCCCCGCCTTGTCTCAGTTTCCGGCATGGCCAACGTCTCGTGCTATGGATGTGCCTGTACTGTGCAGTAGGTATATGTGACTGTCTACGATTAGGATAGTGTCGTCCGGTGTCAAAGCTGTCCCGTGACCAATTACAACATACAATAACATTCCCCCCCACCCTCCTCCCACACCAACCCCCCAAACAGGTTGTGTATCCCTTGCTGAACAACACCCCTCGTAGGGGAGCCCAACGAACTTAATGTAACTGGGAATCATCCCCAAGGGGCGTGGGGTAGCCTGCTTCTTCCCTGTCACTGTTGGACAGGGTGGCAGAGCGAATGTGGGCGACCCTGGCTCAGAAACGTAATATCAGTTAGCAGTCTTGGTAACATAGAGCGTATTGCCCCCCCTGTGTGCACAAGATCAGTCATTGTCACTCATCTGGTTACTGGAAGCAGGCGAAGACCCTCTCTCCTGATTGCGCTGTTGTTTGGCAGACTGTTTGGCGTACTTCAAGGCAGCGCTGGCGTCGGTGAAGAATAGGGGTTTCCACCCGGTCTGGATTCGTAGTTTAGCCGGATACATCATTGCATATTTCGTGCCTGCCTGTTGGAGTAGTTTCTTGGCCGGTATAAATTCCCTTCTTGCCGCCTGCACTGCTTGAGTAAAGTCTGGGTAGATTGCTATTTTATTACCTTGATATTCGGTGTCCCCCTTTTCTCTAGCAGTTCTCAACACAGTGTCCCGGTCCCTATAGTTGAGCAAGCGAGCCAAGATCGGACTCGGAGGGGCCCCCGGCGGTGGTCTGGGACCCAGAGTGCGATGTGCACACTCCACCAGGAACATTGGAGTAAGGCCTTCTGCACATAAATCCCTAAGCATTTCTTCGACATAGCGTTCCATATTTTGAATATTTGTAGATTCCGGCACGCCCGTGATACGGACATTGTTTCTTCTGGACCTCGCTTCCAAGTCTTCGTTGCGAGCTTTGATCACCTCAAGTACCTTTTCCATATGGAGCATGCTGGTCTGTGCTGATTCTTGCTGATCCTCTGAGTTCGATAGTCGCTGCTCCATCGTGTCCATTCGACTTTCATTCTTATCTATTCTTTGGGACATGTGGTCCATACGTGCCGCCATAGTATCTAATTTGGTATCGATCGCTCTGAGGCTGCCTCGCACCTCGCGCATCAGTGCTCTGATGTCGTCATCTTGGTCAGAGTCCATTTGAGTCTCAGGGACCACAGTGATTGAGGTGGCGGTGGGGTCCTGGAGACGTGTTGCCCTTTTTTCGAAAGAAATCTTGGCTTGTTTGTTGTCAGTTTTCCCCATGGCTGTGGGTGCTTCGTTCGCTGCCGCAAGATAGCCGCACAGCGTATAAGGCGGTCCGATCTGGTAGCCGCAACGTGAGTTGCCAGTGAGTTCAGAGGAATGGTACAGTGCCTGTGTACAGCTCCCGTTGCTCCTGTTTGTAGCACCTGTGTACCGTCTACTGTTCTGGCGAAGTACTGACACCTGGGAGCGGCTGCTTTATCCTGTGCCAGAGGTTGCCCTAGGCTATTATCACTGTGTGGCCCTCCAATGCTCGCGTAGGCTCCACTGTCTATCCACCGTTACTAGGGGGTCCCGCAGGTCTCATGCGACGTATCACCTCCCCACCACCTTGCCTGTGATCCTTTCCGTGGGTCCCGGAAAGAGGTGCAGCACACTATCTCAAAATGGCCATCTGTGGCGTCCGCGTTAGCTTTCTCACACCACGGTGCCGCTCGTTGCCTCGGTCTCGTTGCTGCCAGAGGACCGCAAATCTCCCTGTAGGCCCAGGGGCTGCAATCAGCTAGCGACACCAGAGTCACGCTGTTCCACTGCTAATCGTTGCCGCCGGGGGAGGACCGCACCGCACTCACAGCGGGCGCGTCAGGTATTCCCTTCTGTCTGCAGGTAGCGCTACCTAGATTGTTGCCGCAATCGATTATCCCACAGATCACCACCGCAGACTTTGTCGGGTACAAGGGGGATACGGGCGCCGAGTTCAAGCGGCGAACGTAGGTGTCGGATTGGGCCGCCGCTTTCCGGGATCAACTGTACCGGCCCTTTAGATTGTTCACGCCGGCTCTGGGGCCCCTCGCCCGGCGTCCGCTCCCCAATCGGGACACCTCCCCTGCTGGTCGGTTGCAATGTGAAGCGGCGGGGGGGATGGGGAGGCGCCGTCTGGCAGAACTCACCGTCAGCTGTATGTCCGCTCCCTGCACCAATGTTATTGCCGGCCGGGTTCCAGCACTAGCGCGTCGCCATTTTGGGACGCGAAGGTCCTCCACCACACGCCTTTCAACCCCTAATAGTCGTGGCCCCCTCACACGTATCTCGCCCGATCTTCTCCGTGGACGTGATGGGGGGGGGGGTGGTCGGATCAGCAGTTATGTGTGCAGTCCCGGGGGTCCGGGATCGCGCTCACCAGCTTCGTCCGCGATTTCACGGTCCGTGGCAGGCCTCAGTACGCCGCTCCCGGATCTGCGGTCCACGGCCAGATCTCAGCGCCCGGAGTTTCACCGTTAGCGGCGCGGAGGTAGGCTGCACTGGAACGCTGTTTTTAACCTGCTTAAGAGTTCGCCAGGTCTCGGATAATTGTCGGATTTTGAGCTCTGCCGGCAGAGCCGCCTCACTGTGCGGCCATCTTGCTGCTCGGCTTGGCCACGCCCCCCAGTGGGCTCCCTCTTTGATTATTCAGGGATCATCCCTTTTGAACAGCTTCAACAGGACTACTCACTACCCGCCGCTGATGCGTTCCATTACTTTTAGCTGAGGCATTGGGTGACCTACGCGGACTATAGGGGAGCGGCCTTCCATCCAATCACTGTGTTCGAGAACTAGAGGGCAAATGCGTAGGGAGGAGGAGCTGGGGCGCATGCTTTCTGCCAAGGAATGACCCGACATTTTTTATAGAACACACCACACTACGCACAACATGGCTGGTGCGGAGGCAGCTTACAAAATTGCATCCTATTGGTACTTTACCCCAACATGCATATACAGGTGGAACAAGGGGCACTCAGAGAAGTGATGAAGGGGCTGCGGGCAGATGGGCTCTCTATTGCATCTTCTTTGGCACTGCCCCAAACTGGCCAGATTCTGGGAGCAGGTATTAAACGATATTGATTTGGACTTCAACACTACGCTTCCCTGCGTCCACTATACTTGGATTGCCAAATCCCCTGACTTTCCCGCACCGCTCACTGCAGGGACGTCAGATGGCCCTGGCATTAAACGCTGTGCACTAAGTGATACTCGCGCTCTGGGTTTAGAGAAATGTCCCGGATCATACCTCCTGGCTTCACAGGCTTTGGTCTTACTTGGCAATGGAACGCCTGTCTTTAGCAGTGGAGAATAACGCCGCTGCTTACTCGAAACTGTGGGCCCCCTTTTATTTGTCTTCTCTCGCTAGAATTCAGGGAAGTGAGATGCTCAAAATATCTGCAGATTCTGCACTAGCTCCACCAACGATAAGCGGAATTGGCAGGGTCCTCCCCAGCAGACCTAGCTGCTTCTTGGGGTACTTAAGGGGGCCAACGGATAGCCGGAAGAGAATGGGTATATGTGACTGGTGCGGAGGGAAGGACGGGGGAGAGGGCAGTTGAACTTATGTTATTGATTTTGTGGCATTGTTTTAGATCTGTTTTGTCTCCGTTTGTCATGTGGTCCAAGTATCGCTGCCGGCCTCCGGGTTGTGGGCACACAGCTGTGTATTCCTAGTTTCCATGACATATGCTGCCGGCCGCTGGTTGCTGGAAAAAGCTGTGATATTGATGATAAGGACCTCTGTCAATAAACAGAATTGTTCCATAAAAAAGGCCTGAGTCAGAGGGATAGGGATATTTATGAACAAGTATAGAAACTTGGGAAGCACAAACATCTTCATAATGGCCAATCTGTCTGCCAGGGAAAGGGGAGCCGTATCCAGCGAGACCCCTGGTCTTCTAGTTTTGGGATGACAGTACCATAGCTCTGCCGAATAACTGTCTTGGGATATCTATGTACCTACAACCCCAGGTATTTCACAGGGTCCTCACATTATTCTAAAGGGTATTCTAGAGCATGGGGTTCGGTGATGGAGGTTAGCGGAAAGATAGTCAATTTAGCCCAGTTTGTACTAAGCCCAGAGTGCCATTTGTACTTTATATACTCACAGACAACTGGCGCCAGGTTGGTGGCAGGGTTGCGGATATAGAACACCATATCATCAGTGTAGAGAGATATGGCTAGAGGCCGCTGTCGAAAACATAGGATGGAAGCAGTGTGTCTCTGTCTTATCACACAGGCAAGGGGCTCAAGTGCCAAGATGAACGGGATCAGAGACAACGGGTAGCCTTGTAGTATTCCCCTGTAGATGTTCAGTGTCTCTGGTGTAATACCATTAACACAAACCCTCGCTACCGGGTTTGCGTACAGCAGACGAATCCAGCGGAGGAACACTTGCTGCATACCCATATGGGACAGGATCAGGAACATATAGGGTTATTGTATAGAGTCAAAAGCCTTGGCGGCGTCAAGTAGCACCGCCACGGCTTGAAGCGAAGGGTCTAATTGGTGGAGGACTGTAAAAAGCGTGCGTAAGTTATGAGTGGTGGATCTAGAGGGGACAAAACCCAATTAATCTAGTAGCATCAGGGAGGGCAATAAGGGCTGGAGACGGGCCGCCAGAATTTTGGCAAGTGTTTTGACATCAGTATTGATTAGTGACAATGGACGGTAGGAGTCGCAATTCTCAGGTGCCTTGTCACATTTTAAGTGTTATTTTTCAGGGCCTCCCTCAGTGTCAGCAGTAATATGCCTTTATCATAGGCTTCTTGATAGAGACCTCAGAGGTGGGGCACAAGTAAGTGCAGACACATTTTTAAAAATTCACTAGAAAGGCCATCGGTCCCGGAAGCCTTCCCATTCGGAAGTGTGCGAACTGCATCTTTATTTCATCCTCTGTTATAGACTGAACAAGGAATTCTCTCTGCCTGGGGAAGAGCCAGGCAAGCGCAGCGTCGTCTATGTATAATGCTGGCTCATGTTCAGGTGCTGACGTGTGGGCGTCATACAGCCTAGTGTAGAAGTCCACGAATGATAGAAGGAGTATCATCGTATATGACGCCTTCTGAGGGGAAAATGCTCACCCCCTGGGTGTGTGCCCAAGGTTCTTTAATTTTAGCTGCTAGGTGGCGACCAGGTCGATCATCCTCCCTATAGGCACGTGCCACCCAAAGCCTGGACATGTCTCGTATTTCCTGGTCAGCCGTGTCTCATTGTACTCTGTGATTTGTGTTTGGATGTCAGCGGGGTCTGGTTGGGCTTCGTACTCTCTCTCCAGGTCCCGTAAAGTGATCCCCAGGGAGTTAAGTCAGGAGAGGATGGCTCTCAACACTCCTGTCTGGAGTCTGATACAGGCTCCTCCGATGGTAGCTTTGAATGCTTCCCATAGTGTGCTCACCTCCCCAACAGTACCTGTATTATTTTCAATGTATTGTATGATTGCTGTGTGTATTCAGTCACAGAATACTGCATCCAAAAGTGCTGTGGCCTGCAGCCTCCACTGAAACTGCCGAGGTGGGTGTTTGGGCATAACAGTTGATAAAAAGACAGGAGAGTGATCTGAGAGAGTTCTTGGCATATGACGAACTACAATGACCCATGTGCTCACCTCCCTCGTCACAAGCCAGTAGTCCAGCAGTGACCACATATTACGGGCAGATGAAATAAATGTACCTTCCCTTTCTTCTGGATAATGCGCTCCCCTGACATGTATGCGGCCATAGTCTGCCATGCCTTACCACAGTATACGAGTAGATTGCTTGTCCTGCCAATCCGCAGCAGCAGACCTGTCCATACGTGTGTCAAAATAAATGTTAAGGTCCCCACCCCAGATAACAGCAGAGGGTTGTAGAGCATGTAGGTGAGTCCATACTTTCGTTAAAAAATCAGGCTCGTCTATGTTGGGGCCATATAAATTTATAAGAGTAACTGCAGTGCCGCCGACAATCACATATCTGCCCTGGTTGTCTGCCTCAGTATGTATCATAGTGAAAGGTGTTCCCTTCTTAATCAGGAGGAAGACGCCCCTAGAATATGAGGAATAAAAAGAGGCTATCCATATGTCTGCCCACCGAGATACCACATCCTTGGCCGCCTGTGTTGTAAGGTGTGTTTCCTGGAGGACTGCTACATGCATAGCCTGGCGGTCTAGATAGGCAAAAACCTGCCGGACTTTCTTGGAATTATTTAGGCCACGTACATTCCATGTAAGGAAATTAATCTGTCCTACGGGTCGGGCCACTGAAATCTTGGGAAATCATGTTGTAGTGTGTGAAGAACTGTAATTGCGTAAGAGCAGTGTGCCATAATGGTATCACCTGTGATATATAGAGCCTCTCTCAGCCCAGACCAGTTGTTCCTTCCTTGCCAGGCAGGGGAGGGGCCGTGACGTGACGCAGACGCGCCGGAGCGCCTTCAAAAGCATACAAGGCGTCCCGAAGCACGGGAGCCTCTGTCAGCCCGGACCAGTTGTTCCTTCCTTGCTGGCCCGGAGAGGGGCTGCGGCGTGATGCAGAGGGGCCGGAACGCCTTCAAAAGCATATGAGGCATCCCGCAGCGCGGGAGCCTCTCTCAGCCCGGACCAGTTGTTCCTTCCTTGCCGGCCCGGGGAGGGGCTGTGACGTGACGCAGAGACGCCGGAGCGCCTTCAGAAGCATACGAGGCGTCCCGCAGTGCAGGAGCCTCTCTCAGCCCGGACCAGTTGTTCCTTCCTTGCCGGCCCGGGGAGGGGCCGTGATGTGACACAGATGCGCCGGAGCGCCTTCAAAAGCATACGAGGCGTCCCGCAGCGCGGGAGCCTTTCTCAGCCCGGACCAGTTGTTCCTTCCTTGCCGGCCTGGGGAGGGGCCGTGATGTGACACAGATGCGCCAGAGCGCCTTAAAAAGCATACGAGACGTCGCGCAGCGCGGGACGCGCGCGGGGCCAAGGGCGGGCCCGTCCGCACCTGTCATAGTCTGGAAGAGGCTGGGCTGGGCCACCCTCTGACATCTTGCTCCAGAGGACCAGGTTCTGATATCTGCAGTGTTACGTCAAGGAAAAGGTACTGTATTAGATAAATGCTCTCTTGAAAACCCCTCTGGAGGTCACCTGCTGGTAGAGTCTTTTTCCACTCCCTTTTGCTAACTTGAACTGTAATGGGGAAGCAGAAAATTACTGAGGGAGGCTCAGGTGAAGCCCATATGAAGAAGGCGAAAAAGAAAGCCCTGACTCTAACCCCGCCTGCTGGGCCAGTGTACTGGATTGTATAGACAGTTTATCATCTGAATGCGAAGATCTTCTTGACACAACCTCCACCGACACCTCAACTAAGCACAGCAACCCACAGGCCCCCAGAAGCCCTATGTTCTCTGGGCGTATACCAGCTATGCTTTAAAGGGCAGCTTGCAGGAATCAGCCGCTAGAAGCCACAAATGTACCATATAGGAGTCCTGAAAGAGGGGACACTACAGCGCAAGTGACCCTGGCCGATTTGGTTGTTTTTCCCTGTAGTAATAGATTCCTGCCACTCTTAGGCCACGCAGAACCACTGGATACCTCCACTAGGTCAGGGACACAGGTGTATAGGGAGGGTATAGAGGCTAGCACTTGCAATACAAGAGATGTCCAATTAGCAGTGTGGCCAGTTCTACACCTAAATAGCCCAGATACCAATAGTAGCGACAGGCATCTAAACCACACTAACGTCATGTCCACCGAGGAACCCTCTCAAAGACCTGTTACACTGCAGATAACAGACCTGGTGCGTGAAATCAGAGCTCTTAAAGTAACTGTCAGCAGCCTCTCTGATTCCTTAAGTAAGGTACTTTTAGATGTGCAACAAGTAAAAAAACAATTGGGAACTCATAATTTACACAGCTAATGCTCAAGGGGTCATAGACCACGTAAGACAGCACTCTGGTAACAACAGGGGCCCTGCAAGACATAGTACGAATAGAGTAGGCAGGAAAAACTTATCAACGGGCACTAATACTGATCTCCCAGACCCTATACAACCTAGCAGGGCAGATCAAAATAGGGTAGGCTATCGGCAACCAGCCAATCCCACCGTGGCCCTAGGCCCTTCACTAGGCCCTGTTCCCCCGCGGACAGATGTGACCCAAGCACCACGAAGTGTCGTAAGGACCCCAGATACGAGAAGTATAGTATATATAATAAATGTACAGAAGCTTCCTCTCATCCTATCTAAAGAAGATGAGGGAGCCCCTATAAATAAGTGCACCCAATGGATCCAACATGTTAGGGGGTGCCGGTCTGTTATAAGGGAAGACATTACAGGGGCCAGAAGACACTCCTCTTCGGGGGCTGCCTTTGATTTCATAGCTCTCGCGTTCTCACATCGAGATCTAGTTGAGAACCTGGTGGCCCTTGCCATCCGCACCCAACATCTCACCAAAACAAACATTAGTTTTAAATATAAACCCCTGGAAGCGACCTTACAGACGAAACCAGTCCATCCCATTCCATCCCACAATGGTGCGTCTCCCTTACGAGAGATCCTGGGAATAGGATGACGCTAGAAATACAGCCAACATCACGCAGAATAGCGCTCTTGTCATGGAATATCGCTGTGTTGAGGTCTAAGGGTGCCTCCCCTGACTGGAACAGCTTTGTCGAACGGTACGACATTTGCGCATTACAGGAAACATTGACTGTAGATCCACTTTATCACCCAGGGTATTTAAATTATTATATCCCAGCAACCCATGGTAGAAAGGTCGCCCATCGGGGGGGCTAACAATCTGGGTTCGCCAAGATATTTGCCTTAAGATACAGGAACATTCGACCCAGAGTAATGATATTCTTGCCATTCGGTTGGTGGCCGGCCCCTATGGTAACATCGATATTTATAATGTATATGCAAGGGGGCATAGTGGGGGGCGGAGGTCTGAAACTATAATGGCCCTAGATGGGCTCCTAGGCAACCTCTCCTGGGCCACCTCAGTTGTCATAGTGGGGATTTTAATTCGACTTTTGAGCCTCTTGATAGTGAGGAAAATTATCTGGCGGGGGAGGAAGACGCGCAGTGAGGTATTCCATGCCTTGAAATATCACCAATTAAAAGATGGAAAGAAGCAGCAATCCAACTTAAAGCTATCTGCCTAGAAAAAGATTTAAGGGCGGCCAATGGCAGAACCATTTCTGATAGGCAAGGGGCCAATACGTTCAATAACGACTACCATTCAAGCTGTATCGACTATCTTCTAATTAATTTTAAAATATGGCATGCCCTTGAATACATGGTCGTGTTAGACTGTGTGGAGAGTGATCATAATCCTTTATGCTCTGTATTTAAATTTAGGAACTTACATCAATTAACGCAACCCCATCATCTATCTACCACCAGAGACTTACAAATCACCAATGATACGCGGCGACTCAAATGGTCCATGATTGTAGAAAATCCGGACACCTTGTCCTCCATTGCTAGTGATGTTGAGAACACGTTAGCAGAGATGGAGGCCTCTCTCCTTAACTCTTAGCCAATTAATGAAATAATAACGATCCATAATACACTATTCGCCAAAATGCGCTCATACTTTCAAAGACCTCACAGGGCTAAGGAGAACTGTATTAAGCCCCAGCACCACTAGTTCAATAAAGAATGCAAGCAAGCCCGTAGACTCCTGAGGGAAGCTATCAGATCAGGAGATTCATGCAGAGTACAGAATGCCAGGAAAATGCATAAAAAGGCACTGGAAAAGGCTAAACAAATATGGGATAATAATAGATGGCAGGATCTTAAACCAGCATGCACTAGGAACAATCCTCAACGTTTCTGGAACCTAGTAAAATGGGGTAGGGGTGGAGTTTCACTGCCCCCTCAAAACCATGTAGCACCAGACTTATGGGTCAACCACTTCGCTATACAATATGCTAATGATGATGAAGAGGCTAGTGAGCCTTTCACCGCTCATGTTTACTTAACTGATAAGGTTTTTGACCTAGCTAACGTCAGAGCTGCCCTTAGTGTCATTGCAGGGGGTAGAGCGCCAGGTATTGACAGTATTCCTGCAGATATCTTTTTACACGACAAGACCAAATGGTGCAGGTATATAATGTTATTGGCAAATGCCATTGCCCATGGTGCCCCCATCCCGGAAACCTGGAGGGGGGCAGAGATTATCCCAGTATATAAAAAAGGTGACAAGTCTTTGCCAGGAAACTACAGGCCAATAAGCCTAATTGATTCTATCCAAAAGGTGGTAGCCCGCCTTATCTTGGCAAAGATTAAAGAGTGGATAGAGTAGACGCTAATAATATCCTAACCCAGGCAGGCTTTGGGGCACATATTAGCACCATCGACCAGGTCTTCCGATTTTACTGGCAGACTGTAGTCCTTGGCATGGGCAGCATGTATGCTGCCTTTGTCGACCTAAAGTCAGCTTTTGACCTGGTCTCACGCAATAAACTCTGGGTGGTGCTGCAGGAGTTGGGGATGCCCATGGATTTGCTCTCCGTCATTGCCCGCCCTCATGAGAAGAATTGTGCACAAATACGCTGGGGCTCACAGGGGAAAGTAACAGATACTTTTCCTGTAGAGAAGGGAGTGCGCCAAGGATGTGTAATGGCACCCACACTATTTTCCCTTTTTATCAATGGAGTTGCTAAATTCTTAACCACCACCCTCACTGACGCACTGGTTTTAGCAGGCGAAAAGATCCCAATTTTAATGTTCGCCGACGGCACGCTTATTATCTCAAAAACTCCTAGAGGCACAGCATGTACTGCTACGTTTAGAAGACTTTTGTTCTGTACGAGGCATAAAAATCAATGCAGCAAAGCCTAAGTTTATGACTTTTAAACAGCATAGAACATTCAGGGGTAGAATAACTTTGGATGGATACCTCTAGAACAGGTTGGCGCATTTACCTACCTAGGAATTACTCTGCAGAAGGAAATGAGATGAAGGCCACACATTGATATTATGGCACTGAAACACCATCAATTAGCTGGTGTTTTAAACAATGAATTTAAAACTACCCTGACAAAGCCAGTTAATCCCGTGCTGCAGATTTATAGTGCGAAAGTATTGTGCTTGGTCCTATATGGGGCAGAACTATGGGGCTTTGAGAATCTTACACAGCTAGCCGTAGCGAAAAATAGGTTCCTCAGAATGATCACTAGCCTACCACAAAGCACTCCTGTACTACCCTTGCTGAATGATCTAGGCAGGAAAGTACTGGTAGACTTAGCTAGGCTACGCCCTATTTTATATTGGCGCAGGATCTGGTGTACCCCCAACTGGCCACTTTTGCAGATGGTCTCAGGGACATTATTGAGGTGGATAATTTCCATAAAATCAGCTGGCTACGTGATATCAGAGGTGCCCTGGTCAGCATGGGCCTGCCGAACTTGTGGGAAACTCCATTGAGCACCCAGTTCCCATCAAGAGATAGAATTAAGGAAAGATACTGGGAACTGGTTGAACAAAACACTATCAGAAAAAGTGACAGTACAGTGCTGACGGGGAGCATTTTAACACTTAAATCGTAGCCAAGTCTCGAGCACTACAGCGATGCAATTTCAAAACCTTTTGATCGTAAACTGTATTTTCAATTTAGAGTGGGTACCCTTCCACAAAGATCTTTTACCGCTAAATGGGCCACATCAGGTGATAACAAATGTCCTACTTGTATTAACCGAGAAGAAACCTACTCTCATGTATTGTTTGTCTGCCCTGCCTACGCTGGCCCCCGCAAAGTATGGCTCATGCAGACCTGCAGGAATTTGGGAAAGTAGCATTGCACTGATAATTTTGCGCTCTGATCCATCACCCCGGTATGCAATGCCGGTAGCCAAGTCTTGAGATGGATGTGGACTATAAGATCACAACTACTGACTGCGAACCATTGAACTTGGATTTAGGCCTACCCGTGGATGTGATATCAGTACCTCACTCATGAGCTTTGGTGTTCCCCAAAGACTTTAATGTTTTTGTTATCCCTGTTGCTGCTCTTATCTCATGAATTTGTCTTTATAACGTACTAGGATGAATTGATTTTTTCGCATGAATATTTGCACATGTCTTTTTTTAAATATTTTAATCTATTGTTTTATTCTCATAAATTTAACTTTATGTAATAGTGCTTTTATGACCTGTATTATCGAATAAAGCTTATTTGAACTGAACTTGATATATAGAAGGAATCTCAGACAGCAAACAAGAACCCCCCCACCCACTTTAGCACTGGAACTTTCCAAAGCCATCCAAATTTGGAAACCATAAGGAAAACCACCCTAAGAACAAACCAGCAATAAGTCGCTGAAAGGCAAAGTTGAGAACACATCTAACAGACATTTGGGGTGCACCCTCGTGGGGGTAGCTAGAGGCCGGAATACCCCCCAGATGAATGGAGGTGGCCAAGTAACTGACTAAAGGTAGTTGAAAAACAGAGGATGAGACATGGCTGGCGGGACAAGGAGCAGCAGGACCACCTTATATCCTTAGGAGAAAAGACATCATGAATACAGTTTGCAATTGGTAGTTCCCACTAAATAACAGATGCACCAAATCCCATAGCTTTAGGTGTCAGCCCGGCACTAAATTGGGGCAGCCTACACCAGACGAAAGTAGGCCGAGTCAGAAATAGCAGTGTGCTCACACAAGGGGAACAAGGAAGTGCCACACACCCAGGTTTCATCAGTATTCCTCAGCGGCAGAGTCCGGCCTTGGAGAGCTACCACTGAATCTCGAGATAGATTTAGCAAAGTTCCCTCATGATCTACTAGGAGACTTGCAGGGTAGAGCATCGCATACGGCACTCCAGCCACCTGGAGTTTCTTCTTCACCTGCAAATATTCCCATCGGGCAGATTGCGCCGCCATAGTAAAATCGGAGGGAAAAGCAACATTATTGCCCTGGTATTGAATTGACCCTCTTTCACTGGAGAGGCATAAGACCGTGTCACGGTCTCAATAATTCTGCAGTTTGGCGATGATTGGCCTCAGCATGGATCCAGGTGGTGGACGCGCCTGCAGGGTTCTGTGTGCTCTCTCTACAATGAGTCCCGGAGACAATTGCTCACTTCCAAATATTTCAGCATGTTTTCTACATAATTTTGTATCCTATTTATAGAGAGTGGGGACACTAGGAGCTAATTATTAGGTCCAGTGACCATTGCTCCCGAAAAGTAACTAGTACACAAAGGGAGTCACTGTTCCTTGTAGAGGAAGAAAAGGAAGAAACTTTTGTCGTGTGCTACTCTATCTGTGGGGGACAGTGTGTCCTCATCATAATGCCCTCACACACCCCGAAGGATGTCATGCTTCATCATTTGGGCTTTGCTCCTGGTCGTGCCGGCGCTTCAATGCCGAACGGGTCCCCCGAAGGGTCACTTTATCTGAGATCTTTTGATGAAACCGTTTGGGTGCATGGGTGTAAGTGGCAGTGAAGTCTAAAGTGGTGTATTTAAAAAAATGACTGGCGGGAGGGTGGGTACTATTTATTAGGGTGATCCCTCTGTCATTGTTAAAACAAAGTGTGTGGTGCTACTCTAGGGGATATTATGTCCCTCTGTAGCTGGGTATATGTCCCTAATGGACATATATAACGGTCAACATGTTTCGCGCTGTATGTGGCCTCAGAAGGAGATCCAGAGCGCTTCTTCAGGACCAAAGGGAGTTCAATTTTAGTATCAAGCGGCAGCCTAAACTAACCAGTGCCGCCAAATCTGTAGAAAGGAGTAGCGTTTCTGAAAAGACAAAAGTGTAGGACAAAAGTATAGTGGCATTAGTATCTTGTCATGGTAGGTTCATATTGTCCGGGTCATCCATTGGAGGGCCTGGTGCGCATTACCCTTAGCGTGAGTATTATCGCTATAGGTTGGCGTAGGTGCATGTATAATAACAGTGATGTGAATAATTAAAACGATTTTTCTCAGCATAGTGACAGACATACATAAATAGGTATAAGATCCATGATAAGATTGTGCCAGTGTAGTTCTTTATCCATATATTTAGTCCATCGTTCATACTGTACCCCTGGTTAGAGTATCCAAGTTGATGTAACTCTATGAAAGGCTCATTCATAAGGTAAGTATATGAACCATAGCTGTCTAGGTAGATAATACCGTGAAAGTGGGCCCCACCATTGATGGCAAACCTCGAGACACTGTTGTATTGATTTCTGCAAAATACATCATATTTCTCACCCCTTAATATTAGAATCAGGACCTCATGAGATCAGTGAGGGCACTCGGGAACTGTGGATAAGAGGAGGCAAAGTAAATAGTGTTAAGAGGCTTCATTGTTCCTTACTGTTGTAATTAATAAAGTTTTTGTTGAAAACAAAACCGCATTGTTTTGGAAACTACAAAACTAAAAACTAATGAGCTAAAAAGCCGTTATGCAGAGTCCAGGGACGATCCCTAGCATGTTTGGAAGGTTTTACACAGAGAACACCAGTACATGAATTGCTCAGGTTTTGTTATTAAGAAGCAGTTGTTTTCACAGGCTAAGCGCTTTAAAACCAGAGAGATGTTCCCTCGCATTCTGAAAGGTTTCCCATTCCGCCTACTTGCCAGCTGCCTCTGATTTGTACCATAACAATAAAATACAAAAAACAAAACTCATCAACTATTATTTCATTAAATTTGAAACAGAGTGTTGTGTCAAATTTTTATTGAACATAACAAACCATACATAACACAGATACTCAGTGCCATTTTTACATTTGCAGTTCCACACCTTGCCACCATAGAAGACGGGGATATAATCAAAAGAATCAGATTCAATAGGCAAATGTGGCCACAGGATCAGTCCAATACACTGTTGCAGTATCTGGGGGAATGTCACAACCACCTTTAAGTGATGTGCTACAAGAAGTTCTTTCTACAATGATGAGACACATCAAAATTTTCATACAATTTTCACAAAATGTGCATTTGGCCAACGTGAAGGAGGCTGACTATGCTTTTAGTTGACTACCTCATGTGGTTAGAGCAAATCAAGCAGCACATATTGGCTTGATGCCACCAGTCAACAGAAAACCAGTCAAATACCATCTAAAAACGTCCATTCAATCACTGTTCAAGTTGTCTCAGTACAAGATATGAACACATAAAGTCTGTGTGTGTCTGCCACAGGAACAACCCATGGTCCCTTAGTACTTTGAAATAGCATCATTTAACTTCAAATGTCACAACTTTGAAATCTCCAAATGAAGACAACATGGTGAAGATACCTAAAACAGATTGAAGCAAAAAGATGAGTAATCAAACATATTAAAATAGACACATTACAAAGTCATCTTTTTGAGGACACATTTTTAAAAACACAATCAGAGATGAACAATGAAAATGAACACAAAAGTCAATATGTGTCAAAACCTTAATCAACAAAGACTTTTGAACTGGATTTCCCTCCACTTGCCCTTGCTAAAAAATGTCCTGCACATACTTTTTTCCTCATTACATCAATAGTTGGTTTAAAAGTTAATATGATTGTTAGACCTGGCATCTTTGGCGTGTTTTCCCCCTGTTGTTTTTGCTTCTGACCTCCTGTTTTTGACCGTGTGTTGCATTTTGTGTTTGCTGGTTTTAGAACTCTGGGCACTTTACCACTGCTGATCAGCACTAAAGTGCCAGTGCTCCCTTTGTACATTGTGAGTATAATTGGTTAACCATGATTGGCATATTTGATTTACTGGTAAGACCCTACTAAAGTGCACCTGGTGTGCCCAGGTCCTGGTAAATCAAATGCTACTAGTGGGCCTGCAGCACTGATTGTGCCACCCACAGGAGTAGCCCTGCAAACATGTCTCAGGCCTGCCAATGCAGTGTCTGTGAAGGCAGTTTTAAACTGCCATGTCGCCCTGGCAAGTGCACCCACTTGCCAGACCCAAACCTTCCCTTTTACTACATTTTAGGCACCGCTAAGGAAGGCGCATGGGCGGGGTGCAGTGCACTTAAACGGTAGGGCACTGGTGTGTTTTACATGTCCTGATCGTGAAATACTGCTATTTTCGGTTTTTACTAATGCAAGGACTATCTCAACCATTGGTTATCATTAGAACTGCCTTGTAACCTCTTAGAAGTGTAACTTCCAATTGGGAAATGATAGAGATTTGGAGATTAGGGTCCCTGAACTCACAATTTAAAAATACATCTTTAGTGCAGTTGTTTTTTAAATTGCATGTTTGAAAATGCCACTTTTAGAAAGTGGGCATTTTCATGCTTTACCATTCTGTGCCTCTGCCTGCCTGTGGAATCCACGCCTGGTTTAGACTGACAGTTGGGCTGTTTGTGCATTCACTCTAGGCAGTCACACAGAGGGAGCTGAGGTATGCCCTGCATTTCCTGATAGCCCATCACCAGGCTGATGGGTCTTCCTGAGCTAGAGTGGTGGGAGGAGTTGTCACTGACACCTGAATAGGGCTGTGCCTGTCCTTATACAAAGCTGTCTCCCCCCCTCTGCAGTGTGTCTGGAGCCAGGTCAGGGACAGGCAGGGTCTTGTGCAGTACAAAGACTATCCTTTGAAGTTTGCCTACTTCAAAGGCAGAAACTTATATAAGTACTGGAGCTGTGACACCATAACTTCAGTACACTTCTGGACTAAGAGGACATTCTGCCAAGAAGAAGAGCTTGAGATGCTGTCAGGAGGGACTACTTTGCTGTGTGCTTTGTCGTGTTGGCCTGCTGCTTGGTGCTTCTGTCCTGGGCAGTGAAAGTACTGGACTTTGCTTTCTGCATCCTGCTTGTCAAGGTTCTCCAAGGGCTTGCGGGTGCTTGCCTCCTGTTAAGAAATCTCAGGGCCATCAAAGACTTCTTCTGCAGTCTCTGAACTCCTCTGCTGGGAGTGCTGACCTGCTAAGTGATGCCAATTCTAGTTCTGGGACCTTGGCTGTGGCTCTTGCTGCAAAGAAGTCCGGAAATCCATGCACCGACTTCCAGCGCCTGTTTTTCCTGATGCAGCACCGCTGTGTGGCTAAAAAAACAACACATCGCCACGGTGCGACCTAAGAATCGATGCAGTGCCTGCTGTGCAGCTGAAAGATCGCCGCAGCCCGAGTCCTGAGCACCGTGTCTCCGACATCGGAGGCACCTGCTCTGACTCCAAAGCAGGCCCATCTGTGCGCTGGAGAAATCGACGCATCACTTGCCACACGGCTGGGAAATCTACGCAGCGCCCGTTTCACCACCGCCCCATCGACCCAGTGCGTCCGTATTTTCGATCCATCGCACCAGTGCGCCAAGTTCTTCATTGATGTGGCCCAGCAGTAAGAAACTAAGGCCGCATGTCCAGAGATTGACCCATCACCTACCCTCGCAGTAAGGAATTGACGCATTACCTCCCCTGAACAGTAAGAAATTGACACATCACCTTCCCTGCGCTACGGTAAGGAATCGGCGCATCACCTCCGCTAGCAGTAAGGAATCAACGCATCACCTCCCCTGGGAGTAAGGAATTGACGGAGTGCTTTGCTTTTCCAGTGCTTCACCTCCCCTGCGCTTGTTTTGTCTTTGATATTGATGCATCCCAAGTACTTTGTTATTAAAGTGACGCTTCCATAGTTTCCTATGGACTGAACTATTTTAAACCTTTTAAAAGTGATATCTTTGCTTGTGTATGTTGGATTTTTGTCGTTTTTTTCTAAACTAGTGTGGTGTCCATGTGTAGTGTTTTCACAGTGTTACTGTGTGTATATGTACCAATGCTTTACACATTGCCTCTGAGATAAGCCTGACTGCTCATGTTAAGCTACTAAGGGGGTGAGCAGGAGTTATCTTAGCTGTGTAATCCCCTTACCCTGACTAGAGTGAGGGTCCCTACTTGGACAGGGTGCATACCGACTGCCAACTAGAGATCCCATTTCTAACAATGATAATATGTAAAGAGATACTTACACTCATTTGAAGAAGTTGTCAATGACATCCTGACGTGAGTCAGCTCCTTCCTCCTCACCACTATCATCTTCATTAGGCATTTCAGAATCTTCACCTGGTGGCTCTTCATGGTCTCCATCCTCTGGGATGTAAGGGATGTTCTGTTGCAGGGCTATGTCGTGCAGCATGCAGCAGGCCATGGTGATTTGGCACACATTATCGGGTGAGTAGAGGAGGGCTTCACCAGTCTTGTTCAAACAGCGAAATCTGGCCTTTAGGAGCCCGCAATCTCGCTCCACTGGCCTCCGTGCTCTGTCATGGGTCTTATTGAAGTGGACTTCCCCTGGCGTTGTTGGATTCCTCAGCGGTGCTAACAACCATGGTCAGGTAGGATAAGCGGAGTCTCCTAAATGGAAAAAAAGAAACGAGCCAAGATATATTACACCATTTCAGATGATTCACCTTGAAATGACCCAAACAATATTATGTCAGATTATACTTACCAACAAGCCAGGCCCTCTCACGTCCAAGCTGTGACATTTGCAGGGGTTTGCTACTGTTCCGTAGTGCAAAGAAATCATGGGCTGATCCGGTGAAACATGCACAGACACTTGTGATGTACAAATCAGCTATGCAGACAACTTGCACATTGATTGAATGGAAGTGCTTTCGATTCTGATAGACTTGTTACCTGCCATGTGGTTGCACAAAGGCAATATGTTTGCCATCAATTGCTCCAACCACATGTAGTAGGTGACCCAAAGCATAGAAATCACCCATCACGTTCGCAAAATCCTCATGTCGTGGAAACTGTATGAAGCTGTGGATGTGTCTCATCATTGACGAAATAACTTCTTTTAGCACACCACTGAAAGTTGGTTGTGACATTCCACCAGATACCGCCACAGTGTATTGGAATGATTCTGTGGCCGAAAAATGAAGAACTGTCATGAGTTTGACAATTGGTGTAACAGATGTGGGATTTCTGTTGTGAGGCAGAAGATCTGGCTCCAGCTGATGACATAAACTCGGTATAGTTTGCCTATCCAATCTGAACTTTTTGATAATATCCTGTTCTTCCATTGTGGCAAGGTCTGGAAATGGGCTGTACACTTGACGCTGTCATCTCCTCACTCTCCCAGAGTTCAAATGTCCAAATTGGAAGAATTGTGAACAATTAAAAAAAATCACATTATTTATTTATTATTATTAACACAAATGTCATGATCTGCTAAAAATATATATTGTTTCACAACATATTTTAATCTAACATTTTTTTCTGCCATTTTTACTTCACAAATGTCATTTTGTAGCCTTCAGTATTTGAAATATGAAAGAATGTGTAAATAATACCTTTCTAATGTATTATTTACTGTTAGACTTGGCATCTTTGGTGTGGTTCCCCTGACTTTTTGCCTCTACCGCCTGTATTTTTGATGCTGTGCTGGATTTCGTTTTTGCTGGCTTAGATGCTTTGGGCACTTTGCCACTGCTGATCAGTGTCAAAGTGCAAGCGCTCCCTGTGCTTTACTGGTAAGCCCCTAGTAAAGTGCACTGAAGTGTGCCAGGGCCTGTAAATCAAATCCCACTAGTGGGCCTCCAGCACTGATTGTGCCACCCAGATGAGTAGCCCTGAAAAGTTATCTCAGACCTCCCACTGCAGTGTTTGTGCGCAGTTTGTTAACTGCCATGCCAACTTGGAAAGTGCACCCACTTGCCAGGCCGTAACCTTCCCTTTTCTTACATGTAAGGCACCCCTATGGTAGGCCCAAGGTACGCCCCTGGGAGGGTGCAGTGAATTGGAAAGGTAGGACATGTACTGGTGTGTATGACATGTCCAAATAGTGAAATACTGCCAATTTCGTTTTTCACTATTGAAAGGATAGAATGGGGAATGCTTTGTAACATCTTACAAGTATAACCTCCCATTGTGACCAGATAGATAAATAAAGTTTAGGCTCTCTGAACTCAGAATTTAATAACACATCTTTTAGTAAGGATGGTTTTTAAATTGTGTGTTTGAAAATGCCACTTTTAGAAAGTAGGCATTTTCTTGTTTAACCATTCTGTGTGCCTCTGCCTGTTTGTGTATTGACTGTCTGGTTTTGGAGTGACAGAGGCTGGGGATGTGCATTCACTGTATACAGCCCTGGAGGGGTTGAGGTGTGCTTGGCCCTTCCTGGATGACTCAGAGCTGAGCTGAATAGACCTTGGCTGAATTTAGAGTGGTGGGAGGAGATTTCCTTGCAACTGAATAGGGCCTGTCTCCCTTGCACAAAGCTGTCTCCACCCCATGTGGTCATACTGTACCAGTAAGGACAGAACTGATTTGGACTGGGCTCAGAGACCATTGCACAAAGAGAACAAAGACATTTGGGGTATAAGTATTAGACCTAAAACCCCAGAACTTTAGATCACTTATGGACTCAACAGAGACCTTTGCCAAGGAGAAGAACTGAAGAGCTGTGAGGAGGAGTACTGCCCCTTTGCTGTGTACTGTGTGGGGTTGGCCTGCAGTTGCTGTTTCTGCCAAGGAAAGGACAAAGACTGGAACTTTGATTTGAACCTGCTTGAAGAAGATCTCCAAGGGCCTGTGTGTGCTGGCCTCCTGTTCTGAAGTCTCAGGGACACAAAGACTTCACCCCAGCTCCCCTGAACTCTCCTGCTGAGAGTTCTGCCCTGCCAGGAGGTGCCTGTTCCAGTTCTAGGCCTCTGGAGTTTGTACTTGCTGCTGGGAGCTGGAAGAAACCTGATGAACTAAGAAAATCGACGCATCGCTCTTCTTGCGGCTGTTTTTCCGATGCAGCACCTCTGTGCAAGAAGAATCTCCACGCATCGTCGTGCCGCTGCCGAAACCAACGCAGCGCCTGTCGCCGCTGCAAGAACCGACACATTGAGGGATCGCGGCTGAAGACACCGCCGCAGCGCCGCTCAACGCGGCCGCATCGATCGCTGACGCATCCCGGATTTCTACGCATCGTACCTGTGCAGTAAGTTTTTCCGACGCATCACCCGCAGACCAGAACTGTCTTGGAGTCGATGCATCACTTCCCCCTACAGACCAGGTTCGACTCATCACTTCTCCTGCGTGCAGCAGCACTGTCGCATCGCCTCCTCATGGTCTCAGGAACTGACGTATCTCTCCGGCTGTTTGGCCTTGTGAATTTTTACGCATCTACAGTTACTTTGTGAGAGATCACACATCCGTAGTTTTCTATGGACCAAGTTGTTTGAAACCTTTTTAAAGTCATATTCTTATTACAAGTATGTTGGATTTTTGTCGTTTTGGTCTTGTTGAGTTTAGATAAGGATACTTTATTTTTCCTAAACTGGTGTGGTGTCCATGTGTGGTGTTATCACTGTATTACTGTGTGTTTTGAGTATAAATACTTTACACATTGCCTTTGGGATAAGTCTGTCTGCTTGTGCCAAGCTACCCAGGGGTTGAGCAGGGGTAATCTAAAGTGTGTATCTCCCTTACCCTGATTAGAAGCAAGGGTCCCTATTTGGACAAAGGTACCTACCTCTGCTAACTTGAGACCCCCATTTCTAACATTTACTCATTCTTTTTTTCACATTTTTTCAAACAAAATACCATCAACGGAGGTGTAAACAACACTGCGTAAATATCGCATTTCACCACATTAACGCACTACATATAAATGTTTTTTTTTTACATATATTAGTGTCCTTCGAAGTTTGAATATGTAAACAAACTAGCCACTATTTTGAATGGTGGTGACGCACTTAACAGTCACAAACACACTATTTGAACTTGTAAAATGGCAGGCACCTGACCTCATCGTCAGAAAGTTGACCGCTTAGTGGGTGTTGAACTCCACGACGGACACAACCATAGACTAACGTGTGTAATGGACCGCCAGATCAACGCTGTCACCTCTTCCTGCTACCACTCCCTCCGCCTCTTCCGAAAGACCTTCAAATGGATTCCTCTCAAACACAGGAAAGCAGTCACCCACGCCCTCATAAGCAGCAGACTAGACTACGGCAACGCACTCTACGCCGGTGTCAACAAGAACCTCACCCGCAAACTCCAGAACATCCAGAACGCCGCCGCCAGACTAGTCCTCAACCTACAGCGCCACTGCCACGTCAGCCAACACCTACAGACAGTACACTGGCTCCCCGTCGAGAAGAGAATCCCCTTCAAGCTCCTCACCAACGCCCACAAAGCCCTCCACAACCCTGGACCAGCCTACATGAACCACCGCCTCTCTTTCCACGCACTCCAAAAATCCCTCCACTCAGCCCAGCTCTCTCTTGCAACGGAACCCCGCATCAAGAAGACGAGAACAGGAGGACGCTCCTTCTCCTTCCTTGCGGCCAAGGCATGGAACACCCTCCCTCTCCACCTCCAACAGACACTTTAACTAACCAAGTTCATAAAGGGACTCAAGACCTGGCTTTACAACGAAGCACCGTAACATCCTGGAGCCGTGCAACCCCCCCCCCCTACCCGGCGCCTTGAGACCCTCTCGGGTGAGTAGTTGCGCTTTACAAACCCTTGTTTGATTGATTGAAAGCAAAGGCCAATGGCTGTGTCCGTTGAAGATGGCGTACGTCGCGTACATGTATGCGGTGGGTCGAAAAAAGCTCACTTGCCTCCTAACACTGCAGCCATCAAGACCTCCTCCCCTTTAGCTGCTGTTTGTGACCTCTGGGAGCAACAATGCCACGTCAAGCAGGTGAGAGGGCCCCTGCCTTCTCGCCACAGGAGTCCCCCGCAAAACGTAGACTGAAAGCAGGTCCGCAACGTGAGCCGGAAGGCTCCCCCTGCCCACAAAAACTGTCCCAGCGCTGCATTAATCTGCTGGAACCAGGTTTGCATAATCGGATATGGGTGGTTCTGAATTGGTAGAGCAGACACGGTAGGGATACCATTTTAAAGATAGCGGATCTGCCATATATAGAGAGGCATATGCAACCAAGTTTTCATCTCCTCTCTTACCCGCGTCCGAACCGGAGCAATATTCTTATCCCACGACATACGTTGTGTGGCCGATAAAAAGACCCCCAGGTACTTCACCCCCTCCGTAGTTACCTGTACTGTTGACGTCCAGGGCCCCAGACCACCAGCCCCCCCAACATCTAAAGGGTAGACTTACGGGGATTCATAAAGAGGCCCGAGGACTCACCAAAGATTTGCATAAAATGGAGCAATCTCGGGCCCGTCCTATTGAGGTCTGTTAAGAAGAACAATACATCGTCCGCATATAATGCGATACGATCTGATATTCCATGCGACCACTCGAAGCCCCATGCAGCCAAGGGCTCCATTGCTAAAGCGAATAAGTACAGTGACAGGGGGCACCCCTGACGGGTACCCCTTCCAGTTGGGAATGTGGAGGAGGTGGATCCCGCCACCCGCACCGAGGTCGTGAGGTCCGTATATGGTAATTTTAGATATGACAGATATCGTGGCCCAAAATTGAGGCGACTCAGTAGTGCGAATAAATAAACCCAGCGGAGGGAATCAAATGCCCTATTCATGTCCGCTAGTAACAGGGAGTCCGGTTCCTTATACACCCCAATAGCTGCGATGGCATTGTGGGCCCAGTGGATGTTATGATTCGTAGCTTTCTGGGGCATGAAGCCGGCCTAATCGGGATGGACCAGTTGTGCTATATGCGGCTGAAGGCGATTAGCCAGCGCCTTAACCAATATTTTGGCCTCCACAGTCAATAACGAGATGGGACGATACGATGCTTGCAGTTATGGAGGCCGACCGGGTTTGTGAAATACAACCACCTCGGCGTGCCTCCACAACCGCGGAAGGCAGCCCTGATCTACTGCCTCGTCCATGACTGCGAGACCCCAACTTGGAAAAGTATTACTTGCAGAATTTGCATGGGAATCCCAGGGAGCCGGCGCCTTGCCAGAATTTAGATCCCCCAATGCAGCACATAATTCCTCCGTGGTTAGTGGGGCGTCCAAGTCTGCCCTTGCTTCGTTAGACAGGGCCCGTGGCGATAAGTCGTCTATGAAGCGTTGTATCATGTCTTCTGGTAGAAGTTCCCTGGGGGTATAGAGCTCTGCGTAATAGTCCGCAAAGCTTGCCGCAATCAATGTGGGATCACTAAAAACCCTACCATCTGGGCCAAGTTTACTTGGGAGATCCTGGAGTTGTAGAGCCCCCTGGTATAGCCTGTGCAATAATTTACTGGACTTGTCACCCCATTGATAAATCCTGCTACGAGATGCCAGCCATGTCAACCGGTCCTCGTCCAGCAATGTGCTAGCATGAGTCTGCTGCGCAAACAGCAGCTGGCGATATGCTAGGCCCCTGTTTTCCCCCCGGCTACGCTGCTCGAGGTCTATCAGTTGGGCCTCCAACCTCAAAAGCGACTCCCTCCTGTAGTTTACGTGATGCTGCACAATAGGAGGTGTCAATGCCCCATATCGTTGGCTTCATAGCTTCCCATAAGGTCTCGGCCGTATCCACCGATCCCACGTTTATTTCCAGGTATCGCTCAATTGCTTGATCAATATGCATATGGTATTTCTCAACCTGTAATTGCCAGGTAGAAAGGCGCCATCTAAAGGCCTGCCTCTCAGGGCTTATCTGTATCTTTAGCACCACTGGGGAATGGTCCGACAAACTCCTTGGGAGGATCTCTGCGAACCTCACTCTGTATGCAGCACTAAAAGGCAGAAAAATATAATCGAGGCGGGAGTAAGAGTCGTATGTCCCCGAGAAGTAGGTGTACCCCTGTTCCTCCCGGTGAAGTCTCCTCCAAGGATCCGTCCAGCCCAGTCCCTCCACCAGGGTGCCCAGCTTTGTGATTTGGTGTGAATGGGAATATCCTGCTGCTCGCCATCTGTCCCTGGCCAGGTCCATGACATCGTTCCAGTTCCCCCCCACCATCGCTAGCCCCTCCGGTATCTCAGACCAAAGGGTCATGAGACGCTCCACTAGAGCCCACGACAGCGGCAGGGGGCATATACACAACCCAGCACTAAACATTCCCTGTGTAGGGTGCCCATTATGAAAATGTATGTACCCTGTGTATTCGTCCATGATTTATCATGCTTGTATGGGACCCCGCGATGGATCAGAATTGCAACCCCGTGACCCCCTAGTGAAACCCGAGTGGAACACTTCAGTGTATCCATATCTAAGAAGACACAGTGTTTTGGTTCCCATCAAGTGGGTCTCCTGGAACATCAGGATGTCCGCATGATATCGTTTGGCTTGCTGGAGTATGGCACCTCGCTTTACTTTATCCAGAGCCCCTCTTACATTCCAGCTGACTATCCGGAGGTCGCCCCCATGAGCCTGTGGCTTATCTATGGGGACCACCATAGGTAGATCTGGGATCGCAGGTATGTGTGGTGTGCAGCAACAACTAGATGGGCTATGGCAATGCAGGCATTGGTGCGGCGCAGCTAACTAACATGTGTTCCCCAACTTCTCCCCTCCCCCACCCCTATACCTCAAAACTGTTGAAGTACCTGTCGTGGCGGAGGTGGCACGTGGGCCCCAACGGGAGCCCCCACCTGCCCCCGCCAATGATTCCCCATTAACCGGCCCATGAACAGTGGGCATTCCCCTCGACTATGAGAAGTCTGCTATAGGTACTAGCCCTCCCTCTTGCCCCATAGCCCTGTACATGCTACTCAAGCGACCCCCCCCTTTGCAGCAACTAGGATGCTGTAGTTCCATGTTGGGACGTCGATGTGTCTTTGTTAGAGTCACTGTGGGACTTGGATCGCCGTCTTGATCTCAACCTTCTGCTCCCTTTTATTCTGGACTTTGGCGGTCTGCGGTTCACTTCACTGGGCGATTAATTCGATTTCAGCCGGGGCGGCTTGTTGGGCCGGGCTTTTACCGTCTCATCCGTCCGGGTAAAGACATCTTCAGGTGTTTCAAAGAAGAGTGTGCGAGACTGATACACCACCCTCAACCTGGCTGGGTATAGAAATGCGTATGGAAGTTTCAAGTCTCCGGAGGTGGGCTTTTGCCGCTGTAAAGGATTGTTGTTTCTGTTGGACTAGCCTCGTGTATTCTGGAAATATTAGGATATGGTTGGAGGCGTAATTCCTTTTGTCTGGCTTGCTTTAGTATCGTGTCTCTGTCATGGTAGTTTAAGATCTTTGCAATGACGGGTCTTGGCCTGGCTCCCAGAGGTGGCTTCTGCATCAAAGCCCTATGAGCCCTCTCAATTATAAAGCAGCGGGACAACGACTCCGGAGGGAGCCAGTCCGCAAGCCACTGAGTTAAGAAACACTCCTTATTGTTACCTTCACATCCCTCCTGGAACCCCACAAAATGAAGGCTATTCCTTCTGGCCCTGCCCTCCGCTTCTTCCGCACGGGATGCCAGTCCTCTCGTTATGGTTTCCAGAGACTCCACTTTCTTTTTCAAGGTAATGACATAGTCCTCAACTTCTGATATTCTGGTTTCGGTCTCCGTGATGCCCTCCACCGCATTCCGCAGGTCTTGTCTGATAAGTATAACATCGGAGCCCACTGCACCAATCTTAGCATCTGAGGTGTCTCTGGATTGCGTTATGGCCGCCATTAATGCGGCGCTATCTGGCATGGCCCCCGGCCGCGCCTCCCTGATCCGACGCCCTAGCCCCGGCGCCCGTGTATCGGTCCAGTGTGCTCTGTTTAGAGGGGCCCCCAGATACCATATCCTTCGTCATGGTAGCGTGCCCACCTTGGCCACAGATCCTGCCACTGGTCGTTCGAATGCACTCCCCTAGGCAGCCCGAGCCGGCCCCTCGCTGCCGGCCACGCTGGTATTGCCCGCGGCGTGGGGGTCTTCACTCTCACCCCACTCTGTCAGGTTCAGCCCGTTGCCTCTCGGGTAACCGAGGACCGGGATGAGGACTCCCACCCACAAGTCGCACGAGATCTAACCCGGCCGCTTCCGCAGGCAGTCGTGACTCCTTCCCCCTAGTGGGTGCCCCGCTCCCTGTCTGGTCGCTGGTCCGGATTATTACTTCTGATCAATCACTGGGCCTGGCCCCGGCCCTAGGTATGCAGGCCCCTTCTCTGCAGCCGGACCGTCTCTACTAAGTATGTTCGCCCCCTCCTTCTTCATATATGTCGAGGCTGGCCGGGCCCTTACCCCTCCGGCCGCTCCACAGTCCCAGTAAGCCGGTGCCCGGTAGAGGCCGGGAGATATATTTGTAGGCCTCAGTCGGCTCCCCCAGCATGGGGCAGGGCAACCGCACCTTATCTGTCCTTCGGGCCCGCCCTCCACTGCCCCTAGGCCACGCAGGATCAGGCAAGGCCCCCGAGGCCGTCCGACGTCAGGCCCGGTCACTCAGCGTGTTGCAGGCTGCCCTTACGGCTCGAGACAGCCGCAGAGAAGACAATGTGGTGGGTGGGGGGGGCTGGCACTCACCGGGCCGCTGTTTTGATCCTCTGCCACTGCCGCAGCCACTTTTCGGGGACCTCCTGAAGCAACTGCAGCGCCCAGCGGGCCCTCTCAGCCGCGGCCCTCGCTGCAGATTTTCAGCTGCAACTCTCACCTTCAAGGGCCGCCCGAGAGTCTCTGCCACAATGTTTTCTACTAGACCACACCGCCAGGAGGCCTCAACCGCCACCCAAGTTCTGCAGGGTATCCTCCGGCGCTTCCACTCGCTGCGATCACCGCCGTCTGCCTCTACACTGCCAGCAGAGGTCTTTTACGTATCTAGAAGGCCGATAAGGTAGGATAATTAAAAGGATATTGTAATGAGCTGCAGGAGCTCGCCTACCGCGCGTCCACCATGATGGATCGCTAGGCCATGCCCCCCCATATTACATAGTCTTTACAACTGTACATATCTATGTTTTCTGAACAAACCAAATGAAAATGATGTTAGATATGTGTATCGTCCCACAAATTACTCAGTCTAAATCGGGGGTCTCCAAACAGTTGATTGGAAGCTCCCAGCAGCTCCCAGAACCCTTCAGAGTACCACACAGCCTTGAGGTCAGTTATTTGATGGGCACAAGGTCATTTTCTCAAATAGAAGTTAAGGGAAGGCTGTGTTCATTTGACATCATGATCATCAGGCTGCACATAGCAGGGCCTGACAAATAGCAGTGCTCAGTCAAACTCACGGGCCAGGCTGGGGCTGAGTCACAGGGACAAACAACTGAAGCACTGAGGTATATCTGTCATACAAATATTTCCTTGGCAACTCAAATTTGGAGGTGTGTGCAAAAAAATGCCCCTGAATGCTTTTAAATGGACAACAATTGAAAGGGAGAGTTACCAAACTTCTTGAGCAAACACTTCGTTTAATTTTACTCCCATTTCAAAGTGTTTCATGTCCAAACTGCAGGTCCCTTATTCCCAGTGGCCAGTATTAACTGTGCCATAAGTATTTATTCAAGATACAGCCCTTTTTTACATGTGAGATTTTTTAAAGTGCAGAAAAAGGTTCCATGATATGAAGTATTTTGTAGAATATTTCTCTGCACTTTTACAGTCCCTCAATTAAAAAGGACATACAATTGTATGTTTTTGTTATCCATGTAACGGTGCCACACATGGAAAAAGCTGTGTCCTGTGCTACAAGTACATACCACACAGACTCTATCACACAAAAAATGATCGCCCATTCATACATACACATGTTCATACATCCCCAAAGAGCACGTTCTCACTGACACACAGCAGCCTTTTCATAGTGCCCTCCGTCAAAGTATGTAGTTCAAACCATTGTATCTGGCTCTATGGACCATGAGGGTGTCTGGTAACAATGCACAAGTTGTTTAGCCTTCAGTAGTTCACAATGTTTTGTACTGATCTGAAGTAGCTCACATCACAGAGAATGTAGGAGCCCCCTGGGCTAGATGGTGTCACTAGCCTGGATTAGTGAGTGTAGGGCATGACAAGGGATGAGGGTAGTCAACGGTCACCGCAAAAGTGTGTATTAATATATTTGTTTTGGTCAGCATGTGAAAATACACATGTTGTATGGTAACTTATGAGTCATGCTTGTGATAGATGTAGTAAAATTGTGTTACATCAATACAGACAAACAAAAAGTCACAAAACCAATGTTTTGTCTTCATTTCTTGTATTCATATAGGTCAACACCCATCAGAAGTGGGATATCTGAAAGGCCATCACCAGGAAGGTGCGGACCCTGGGGGTCTACAAGCGGTGCAGCCTCTATTGCAGGAAGAGGTGGCAGGAACTACGGCACTGGACCAGAAAATGATCTGAAGTCCATCTCGGGTCGTCCTCCCAACGTGAGAAGTGCGTGCCCTGCACGCTGACCACCCATTGGTCCGCCTTTCTGGTGGCCTATCCCCAGCTTGATGGGCAGTTGAGAGCCCAACAGCAGCATGAAGCGGGTAAGTTCTTATTTAAATTTCACATGTTACATGACTAATTTTTTGTTACAGCCAGGATTGTTCCCATCAACATTAAGGGTGACCCATGTCCAATGCACAAGAAGAGTTCTTGAAGGTGTACATTTTGCACAATATGTAGTATGATGTACTTTGTCTATTCATTTTTTGGAAAGGATCGCACCTGTTCCTGTTCACTACCAAAGGACTGTTCTGAGCTAACACATGGCTATCTAAACTACATATATACATCAGGTTGTTTGATGTCACGAGGGTCAGCTGTACCAAACAGGCCAATAGTCTTCATTGTGTCAGGTGTGATGCTCCTTCACTATTGTGGATGATGTAATGGTAGCCTTATTACATGTGACATAGCATAATAAGCACTTATGATACAGTGGATGTACCAAACGTCACATCGGTAAGTTGGAATTCTGCACAAACAAAGAGTGAGCATGTGAGCCAAAATGACTAGTCACATCAGAATTAATGGCTATATTTTGGATTCAAAACATATCCAAATGGTGTTTTGCATCAGAAATACTGTTTCATACATGTTAAATGTGACAGATTTGCATGATGTCTTACTCCTTCACAAATGTGTGTGTAAGCCGGTCTGTTTTTGGGCAAATAATTGAGCTAGATATACAATTTTTGTTGAAACACATGTAGGAATGTGTATACATTGGTGACAGAGTAACACATACCCAAAAGCATTTCACAGTGTCCTTTGTTATGTCCAGATGATAAATCAATGATGGAGAAAAATGGGATTTTGGAAGATGGAATGTTCCATCACATATATGTAGGAGTATTCCATCAGGAAAACTCCAAATCAGGGTCAACTCATGATTCATTAGGCAAATGTAGAAATTCTTCAAGGTGTAATGTGTTGCATATTTTGATTTACATTTGAATCTTTGAAGTAAAAATTATATATGAATCAGTATATGTAATAATTACTGTGATATTGTACCAATTTTTGCCTAATGTGAAAGCCATCATATTTTGTGAAATAATTTCACAATGGTAAAACAAACTTCAAATAACTAGAGATATCTAGGAGTCAAATGTGAAAATGTCTTTGCTCTTACTCAAGTGGAATAGAAATGTTTCAAAGCCTATGTGCTTACTTATGCTGTAGAAGCCATTTGTCAATCCACCCAAATATTTTTTCTTACTGTCTTCAACAGCATAGGTATCTACATAGTACATGATACATTGTTAAGCTACTTCAGTACAGAATCAATTTAATATTTTTTACATTTGATTTGTACTTTAGGTACTTGAAGTAAGTGTTACCATTGTGAAATGCCCAAACAATGACAAAATTGTGACCAAGTGGTTTCTGAAAATTTTGCATACATTTATGAGCTTATGCTAATGTAGAACGAAAGTTTGAGAGCCTTAATGCAGGTGAAATATGAAAACTTGGAAACTGTTTTGTGATCAACGTTCATGACCAGTTCTGAATCCACAGATTCAATAAAAACTATTGTATATGTCATTTTAGCATCATCAGGGGTAGGCAAAGGAGACATTGGCCATGGAGGTGTGGAAGCAGCTGGCCACTGTGGTTCGGGTGCTGCCACCACTGACACCGAGGGACCCAGTGGCAGGGAGAGTGAGGGGAGTGCAACGGAGGCCACCAGCTCCACAACATCCTCTTTGGACACCTTCATGAGCGAGCGTTCCCGAGTGGTGATGGGCCCGATACGAACTCTACCAACTGCACCCTTGTCTGCCACCCAGAGTACCATCTCCACCTTCTCTCTTGCTCCCCCCCAATTGGCCAAACCCACCCCATAAAACGGGTGGCATCTCCTTCTCTCCCGGTACCTCACTCCCTGCCTCTGTCCCACTGGCTGCGCTGAATGAGGCTAGATTGCAGTACTGAGTGCCATCCAGGGGTTTAGCTGCCATGTGCAACAAATGGTAGCATACCTGGAAGGCATTCTCACTGCTATTTCAGGCCTACAGAGGTCTTTTCAAGGTCTAGCCTCCTCACTGACGGCTGCCGCCCAACCATCCCCTTACCCATCCCAATTCCCTATTCCCAGACCTGGCCCAAGCACACTCACACCTTTGCACACACCCAGTCAAACAGATACAAGCAGCACACCCACACAGAAACACAAACACCACAAAAAACACAGACAGACACCTAAACATACAGACACCCCACCCACCACCATATCCACATGCACCACCACCTGCACACCCACAGAGACCTCACCCACCACCACACACATATGCTTCACCCCCACCACCAGCACACCCACAGACACCGCACCCACAGACAATGCACCCACCACCACACACACATGCACCACCCCTACCACCAGCACACCCACAGACACCACAACCACCATCACACAAACACATGCAGGCATTTCACACCTTTTGCACACCTATTCAAGTCTGAGCACAGGCTGACAGCAGGTAGAGACTTATGCTAATCAGCCATCCGTCAGTTCAGGCAGGTAACACATAACTTTCTAAAAGTTACTTTTCCTTACTAGTTATTACAAATCTCACTTTACCATTAAATCTGAAGCTTAATAACCATTAACATAGTGCTTTAATTATTTTACTAGATGACCCACTAACGAGATACAGTATTAGTAGTTTGATCAATACTGTTTTTTTACATAGGGCACCTATGCCTGCCACAGTAAAAGTAGCTTTTAGGGCTTTGTTACTGTAGGGACACAGTAATATTAATTTTCTACCTGCCCCACTTTTAAATTCCATGCACACTAGCTTGTGGACTGCCCTGTGGACTGCAAGGCCTACATAGGGGTGACTTTTTAAAAGGGAGGTCTTGACCTGTCAAAAATTGTTATTCTGACAGGTCAAACTACAGGTTTTGCACTTCTGCAATCAGGCTCCGCAGGGTAGGCCTGTAGCTATGTTTGAACTGTCGCTGTAGTGGATGACACAATAGGTGTTGCAGTCCACCACTGGCATTTAGCTTCCAGGCCTTGAGTGTACTTTCTACACCATATAAGAGGAGCTTACAGGCAAGTTAAATATGTCAATCAGGCATAAGCCAATGTAACCACGTTTAAAGGGGCAGCACACGCGCTTTACTTCTGGTTAGCAAGGGTAAAGCACACAAAGTTCAAAAACCATCAGCCATAGGGTCCGGCAAAATGTGAAAAATCTGGGATGATCACAATGAAAATGCGGAGGAGATATTTCAGAGGAAAGTGATCTGAAGGGGAGATCTGGCGTGATTGAGACAACAGGTGTGATTCTTAACTTGCTACTTCTTTTTATAGCAACCACAAATCACAAATAACAACACTTCCAAGCAAGCCCTGGGTCACAAACTACAGGTTGAGGGGAACTGAAACCACCAATCAGTCATGAGCTTACTCTATATTTAGCACTCACCAGGAAGTAACAGTCTCTTTTCTTGCTGGTTAGCCACAAGTTAGGTACTCCATGCAACCCCTTTCTGTAGTCTGTTGTTAGAAATGTGTTTGTTATTGCATATCTGATAGTGTGTTGGTTAGACTCGAGCTCTGTTCTCATACTTGTGCTTCTCATTTGCTTTGTTTCTATATATGTAGATAGAATATTTGGGCATTGTTTTCCCTTTCCCTACGACTTGGGCTCCCTCTACTGGCACATTATATTTCATGCACTGACATTGTGTTTAAATGCATGAAATGGCCATTACAATGAATAGCATAGATTGCTACTGTTGAACAGATGCAACATTCAAGCAGTTTACAAATTAAAGGTCCCATGACTGTCTACATGCATTTTTGGATTGCACCTGGAACATACAATGATAAATATGCTACCACTAATTCAGACAAAGGTGACTGAGATGAGTCCAATACTTCAGGTATTGTGGTCAGCAGTTCTCAATTGCCCCAAAATAATGACACTTGGGAGGAGATTTACCAACACTTTGCGCTGGGTTAGCATCACAAAAGTGACACTAACCAGCGCAAAATGTTTTTTTTGCGATTTAAAAGTTTTGCGCTGGAAAGCACCCTCAAAGTAGCACAAAGCAGCGTGAGGCACTGCTTTGCGTTACTTAGCGCCGAGGGGATGTTACATGGGTGGAACATGGGCGTTCCCATGCAACAACCCATGCCTTTTGACGCAAATCCATATTTACAAAGATTTGTAGACATGGTTTTGCGCCAAAAGTTAACGCCCCTTCAAAGGAGGCGCTAACAGGAGAAATGCTTTCATTTCTCTGTGCTTTTCCCACTTTGCATGCGTGCTACACTGTGCAGCACGCATACAAAGTGGGAAAAGCTTTCCATCATGTCTAGGTCTAGTATTTTGTACAGGAAGGCTACCCTTCCTGTACAAAACCTAAGCTAGACACATGCACACACCCTAGTGCTATGGCGCTAAGGTGTGTGCATGGCGCATGGCCGCTGAAATCAGTGCCGGTGCAAGGGAAAGGGGAGGAGAGAGCCATATCTCTGAAGATATGGCGCTCTCCTGCTCCCTCCCTGTCGCGCAATGCAGCGCAGCCTCGCGGGTTGGTGCGCTGCGTTGCAAGTCTTTTTTGTAAATCTCCCCCTTAGTGCTTTGACCTTCATGTTTGGAAGTAGGAGTGGCCTAATATTGTTCTGGTGAATGCACAACAGTAGTATGATGATAATTATAATGCCACTGATTTAGACAATGGTAATAGAATGATTCCATTACTTTCTGCTTTGGACCTGACTTTTCCAAAAAACAAAATATGTCCATTTTCCTTGCCCTTAAAGACAGGATGAATGTTTGTTGGTCCAGACACCAATGTCAACTCTATGTTTGATACATCTCTTATTCAGTACCCCAATTACGCAGCTGCTCCTGTAGTAGATCCTAGAAGGATTACCCATTTCCCCAAAAGTGGGAAGGTCACTTGTGGCCTAATAGGTTAAGGTGTAAGGCCAGAATGGTAGGGTTTTTGGCATTGTCAATTTATGCTGTATTTCCAGGACCCCTTCCTTACCATGCATGCTAACGTCTCAAGATCAGACATTTGCGGAAGGGTAGCTCTGCATAGACAAAGTACTCCTAGAAAAAGATACTTGAGAAGAGATGACATGATGGCAAGGCAAATTAGTTGCTTGGAATGATGGTAACATCCTCGCCAGATCCTCCGATCTAGTCTCCGTCACATGCCAGTCTGGGGAGATGAGGTCTTAGGAGTATTCAAAACTCACTTGGTGGAGCATGATCTGTAAAAGGATTGTCAATGCATATCAACTGTTTAGATCTTTTGCAGGCTCCTTTTCCATTCAATTTCTGAAAGGAGAAGGCACATTTCACCATACTTTTATGGATGGACATCATTTCTGTGGTCCAATACACAAACCGTCTGGGAGGGAACCAGTCTAAACCCCTGTTGGGGTTGGCAAAGGCATTTTGGGAGTTCTGTTCACATAAAAAATTTCAGTAGGAGCAGAACTTCTTCCTGGCATTCAAATGTTTGCACTCCAGTTACCTTCATAACATGAAAAAAATCATTAAGTAGTTCTCATCAGTGTGACCTGTTGCTAATAGATCTTTGTCTCATGTTTGAACACCCAATTGTCTCATTTTACAGTATCCTCTTTCCATAGAGCTGTTCTTTTAAGATTAATCACATTTAAACTTTTCCTCATTTTCGCATGATTTATGGGTGACCGGCTCTGAATCTTAGACAGAAGGCCTTAGTGGTTCTAATTTTTTCACTGAATAGCCCAGGTCTGGTGCCAATTTCTCTTCTGGTTTGCTTCAATTTCATCCTTACCTCCTCCATTATTCCCACAGAAAGAGTCCCAATCTGATCCATTTGCTAATCTACAGCTGATGGCTTTGAAACTATCAGGTATTCGTGGGCACGGACTGGCCATTTACCTGTGGAGAGGTGTGGTGCAGCGGCCATGGCAGCTGACTTCGGAGCACAGGGTTCACGGTTCAATCCCCGGCTCCGGCGGCAGCTCAGCTCAGCACCATGTGACTCTGGGCAATAGCTCACTTAATTTCCACTCCGGCCCCCAGCACCTTGAGACCCGTAAGGGTGAGTAGCTGCGCTATATAAAAACGGACTTACATTTACCTCCAGCTGCTAGCCTCATAAAAGCTTTCAGGGCCCCAGGTACACTCAAGACTTACAAGAAAGATTGGCAAGCATGAAGTTGGTTGGCATGTGGAAAAGAGTCACTTTTTAATTATTAAGCAATATTCCTTCAGTTCTCAATTTCCTTGCCTCATTGGCATCTTAAGGCACATCTTTCAGGATAACAGATAAACTATTCTGTTGGCCATGAGCGTTTGAGGACAAACTCATAGAGGGATATACTTTAGTCTATAATTTGCTGATAAATATCAGATTTTCATCCTCTAAACTCTGTTATTCCTCGTGGGATGTTAAACTAATTCTGCAACTGTTCCAAACATAGTCTGACAATGACTCCCCATCATTGCAAAACCACTAATCTTGATTTCCTTTTGAAAGAGTCTCAAATGAGAGGGCACCGAGGCTTTCCCCTTCATGGGTTTTCTTTACTACAACCAGATACATGAAGGATGCCTCCACTAGTGTAGAGTATTTATTTTACTTCTTATCCAAAGATGTGTGTAGTGTGCCATAAATTATATGAACTAAAGACTCCTGAATTAGGATCGCCCTCAAATCATTTATTAAACTTTCTAAAAATCCACACTCCCGTATCTTCTTTTAATTTATCCAGCTGGGCTAAGGATACGTCTTTGGCTGAAAAAAAAGATGCAAAAACCTTTGGGGTTTATTCCTCCGGAGGAGACTTGGCCTCCACCATCTCTTTGGCACGAACAAGGTTAAAAGACATTTTAGATCTGCTGATTTGTCCAGAGGATTAACATTTACAACGTTTTATTGCAAACCAGTGGCTCATGGCCGATTTTCCTAGCTATAGTGAAGAAAAGTCATGATTTTATTAAAGACACCAAGGCGAATCTTATTCCTTCAGAATCTAAATTTTGTTAGATGTTTTGTTTCCCTTTTGTTCTTGAGTCTTTCTTTCGGCTTCAATTGCTACAACTCCTGGTTCCTCATCTCCACAGGATACATATGAAGTTCAAGGTTTATGGGTATTTCTGACGAGTCATTTGTGATTTTAAAGACATTGGGGCATATTAGCAAGAACGGCGTTAAAATTATCGCCGCTTTAGCGGCAGGAAACTGCTGCTAAAGCGGCGATAATGGGCTTGATAATATGCCCTTGAGAATACCAATAGAAGCCCATGTTCTGCTGTGATCCTGGGCTTCTATTGGAATTCTCAACGGCATATTATCAAGCCCATTATCGCCGCTTTAGCAGCAGTTTCCTGCCGCTAAAGCGGCGATAATTTTAACGCCGTTCTTGCTAATATGCCCCATTGTTCTATTGTTGCTTTTTGGGCTCTTCTGATGATGTTCTTCATTTCATTCATGGAGCCTAATTTGCCTTCATAACAAGAAAAGAGGCTGTTATTTCCTGGTGGCTGCAATACGTAGACTACGCTCATGTCATATTGTTAGTTTGACTTCCCTGATCCGGTGGTTTGTGACCAAGGGTTTGCTGGGAAGTGCCATTGTTAGTGATTCGTGACTGCTATATTAAAAGTAACAAGTTAAGAAAGTATAATATTCGCCACAATGTCTTTAATAGAAACAGGACTTTTCTTCACTATTTTAACTAGGAAAATCTGCATTTTTGTCAGTGATACATCTTCTCAGAATTGAAACATTTTCAATTCTAATTATATTTTCATAACAATATTATTGTTACTCATTTATTAGATATTGATTATAAATCACTACTGGCAACCATTTGCAAAGAAACAGGTCTATCTTGTTCTGTGTACATATTTTTGTTGATATGTTACTCGCTGTTTTAAGAATAGAAATTTAGTTCACAAGTTTTAGGACACACTCTGCTGCTTGTAAGGTACACCAATTTATGCTTCGTTGACCAAAACCATTTTAGAGCGCCTACCTTTTTCAACACACTTAAATCCCTTCCCCTCCTCCAAATTGAGTTGGTATGGATGTATGTAAGCAGGATACGGCTAAATTAAAGCCTTTTTGGATTGAAAGAACGGGAGTCGCCAGTCTAAATCGGCCATGCCGACATGTATGGAGAGTAGATGAAAGTGAGACTGAGTCAATAGTTACACAGATGAGTGAATGCATGGACAGATGGCTGGATGAATAGGTGAGTTAGTGCATGGGGTGGATGCATGGGTATGTGTGTGTCCATTTCCTGAGAGCATCCGCTGCTTTCACATTACTCTGTCTCATTGTATGATGAACTGATTGAGTTATGTTATGTTATGTTATTTTAATCTTATAAGGCGCACAGCTACCCAAGGGTTTCCCGGCGCCGCCTGATAGGAGTTGTGGTGATGTTTCCCTATGACAGAACAAGGACAGACAAAGCACGTGGCAGAAGGCGTTTTTTAAAGCATTGGATTGGTCAGCGGTGCTGAGGCAAATTTTATTTTGGCAGTGATGGAGTCATTAACAAAAAACTGGCTCAGCAATCTCAACCTTGCAAGTAGTTTATAGGTAATTAAGGATAAGATCATGGAAATTAGTTTCCTGGGGATCACACAATTCACACCAGGTGTGGACTCTAGCCCTCTGCATATCTGCTGAATATGAACTCCCCAAGTTAAGTTCTAGCCCAGATATCCTCTAACAGTACTCCAAGTATCAGCGAGTTGCAGCAGCCTGTTATTTCCAAAGAGATTCTTATGATTATGGTATGTATTTCAGTGTATCTGGTGATGGTACAGAAAAGGTGAAGAAGGGGGTAATTCTCACTACAAGGAAAATGTGCGGTAAAGTACTGATGCAAAACTTTGCTCATCATGAGACGGCAAGAGAATGGGATTGCTGTTAGTACGAAGAGTTTATGTCATGGCAGCTCAGGTTGGTCCCGTTCTCACTGTGTCCCTTGACCCTTAGTTGGTTGGGGACATTCAGGATCAGGTAGTTGTGTCTCTTCTCGGTCCAGAAATATGGGACTTGGGTCCCTGCTCCCATGGTAGTTGGATCTGTGAGTCCTTGGTTAGAGATCTTGGTTCCTTTGGCTGCAGTCTCATGAAACAGTCAGATATGGCTGCCATTTTGTGTGGCCCTAGTATAAATACAACATCCAGTTCCATTGCTGCCTTATGGTATAAATACAACATCCAGTTCCACTGCAGCCTTTCAAGGGAATGTGGAACTGGCAGAAAAGAGCCCTTGCTTCTCATTAGTCAATTAAGCCCACCAAAGAATCCTGATTATGACCTGCCACTGGTCACTCACGGAATATAGTACCACTTACCACCTTTCTACATCCACCAGGCATGGCAGCATGTCATTAGAATCCTTGTAATTTGTAGACTGAACTACAGGTTAGTAACTACGCCCAATCCAATGCAACATAGCATAGTTTGGGCACCTGTTAAACCTAGTATTGCTTGTGACTAACTCTAAACACGATCCTTTAATGACTCTCAGAAGCTAACCTGACTCTTCTTTGGTGACTCTTTGATAGATAATCTGACTCTTGATAGTGAACTTGAGCAAACTCCGGGTAACAACTAAAAATTCTAACTAACCTGGAAGCGAGCTTTCCTCAGACTAATCTACAAGAAAATCCAAGTCGGCCACCGGCAAGGCACACTACAGGGGTCCTGTAAGCTGTGTCCTTGAATTTGAAAGTTGCTCTAACTCTGAGATATTGAAATGTACAAGGGCCAATATGCTATCTATCTGTTCATGCAAGATTCTGTGCTGCAGCAGAGTCTGTGCACACAAACAAGAGAATAGACATTAGGCACTCAACAGGTATGTACAAATGAATACCAGGACTTCGTTGCACGACAAATGGACAACAGTTAATACTCCTGAGTCCTGCACTTCTTGTTTCTTGTTTATCTGTAACTTAAAATGTAATATATCTGCGAGGGAGTAATTAAATATCAAATCTAGCCTGGTAGAAAGGGGAATTAGAGCAGTAAATAGTTGACACCTAAATATATATCAGTAGCATGTATTCTTTGTGCAGTTCTAGGTGCATGAAGTCAAGGACAGTCCAATTGAACCTGAATCCCAAGTAAGGCAAACTACAACAAGAAAAGTGGGCCTGGTAGAACGAGTCGCAAGTGCCTGCTCAGTCCCACTTTGCTAGAGGCATAGCTCTGCTCATCTGTTCTCATTAGCGGACAGGAAGACAGTAGTGCAAGCCTTGGTCACCTCCAGGCTTGACTATGTCAATGTATTATACTTGGGTCTTCCAGAATATTTACTAAACCGCTTGCAGGTGGCTCAGAATGCAGCGGCTAGAGCTATTCTTATGGTGGGACCCAGAGCACACATGTCCACTCATGTGAAAACTCTACACTGGCTCCCAATACGTAGGAGGATCCAGTTTAAAGCATTGGTTCTGGCGTTTCGGGCCTTTCATGGCACGGGTGCCGTTTACCTTAGGAGACGGGTACAACACTATGTGCCACACCATGCCCTGAGGTCCGCTGGACAAGCCCTGATACTTACTCCTAAATTTTCCCGCTCACGGGCAGGCGGGCGCTCTTTTCAAGTGCTGGCCGCCCGCCTATGGAATAGGCTACCCCTTCATCTTAGGTTAGTTCAAGACCTGCTTATTTTTAGGAGACAGCTAAAAACCTGGCTCTTCCGGACATAACGCCTCTGTTTTGGCTTTAGCGCGACTGCTGTGAACCCTGATTTCTCTGTCCGTAGTTGGTCCTGTAGCGCCGGGACACTCTGTGGAGTAGCCGTGCGCTTTATAAATACCATTTTTCATTTCATTTCATTTCAGTGACATACCTCCGTGAAAGAGGTCTACTATCATCAGAGTCCATTGGTCCTGCTATATCAGAGTTAGTGTCTGACAAGTAGTGCTGAACTTTGAAACCGGCGGGGCATAAATGCCTACAGTGAAGTGCACCATGCGAGCTAGCGGAAAAAGAGTCCAAACCACCCCTGCACTCCAAGTGATTAAACAATGTGAAAAATGAAAGAATGCCAATTGGTCCAATAATGCAAAACATCCCCAACAAACTAGCTAAAAAGTCAAAAGGCTTTACAGATAGGTCTGTGGAGGAACTCTTGAAATATTATAGTACTTTAGAATCTGCCACAGTAGAAGCCATATATGTGACTTGGCCACTAATTTTGTGCACCAAAAATAGTGTTAATAGTGACCATTTGAATGCTAGCCCAGGGCAATAGCTAAATTATGACCTTTCGGCCACTTGCTCAACCCTGGACACATGCACAGTACTATAATACAATTAATGAGCTTATGAGTGAACTTTGGTAGTGGACAATGCACACGTCTGAACTTTGTGCATCCACATACGTGAATCTGTGAAGGTGAAGGCGCTTGATAGAGTCCTGAAAATTGTTTCTCAAGGTATTTGAAGAAGAGGTACAGCAAGGGAAAAGGCATTATATATTAAAGTAATCCACAGATTACGAGAACACTGTGCACAGCAGTACAAATACCTGCACACCAAGAAGACAGAGCATTGGCAGTGGAGCATGCATCCCCACACACATGAACAAGCATTGGCAACACCAATAGGTCTCGGCAATTCGAGAGGTATAGGTGTTATCAATGAGAATGTCTTTTAGCCAAGGATTTTTCACCCGCTCCTGTTTTGAAAATGTGTGTTACAAACATGGTATGAAAAAATCCTTACACTGGAGGGTATTTATCACACCCAAATAATTCTGACTCAGTGTAGTTGTATTTTATCTGGTGCAATAAATATCACACCAATTACAGACCACATGTAATGAGGACCTGAGTTGTATAACAAAGACCATGGGATGTCGCTTCCTGTGATGTCACTTGGTCAAAGGTTGTGTAAGGTCACTGACTCAAAGACCATAATTGTCACTTCCTTTGATGTTGCTGTGCTCAAAGACCTGCTGGTGTGGCATTCATCCTCCAACCTGCTCTAAAATGTTGACATTCATGTTATATGCAATGTTCTGTAGGAGGTACGTTGCCCCTCAATAGCTAAATTATGATGGTTGTTAGAATGTTAGAAATGGGATTCCTGGTTGTCTGAAGTATGCACCCAGGCCAGGTAGGAACCACGACTCTAGTCAGGGTAAGCTAGATACACACTAAAAGAGAACCTGTGCTCACACTCTGGTAGCTTGGCTCAGAGCAGCCAGGCTTACCTAAAGATCTGTCCACAGTTGTCCTCACTGGGAACCGAACACCCCATTGTAGCGCTTGACTCTCACAGGGTAGCGAAGGAGAGCGGTCCAAGGCCTTCTCAAGGGAGTGGTGTGGGCTAGTAATCACCAATCACTGGCACGCAATAATAAAGCCCAATAACAGAATGTCCAATCAGTACTTTTTCTTTAGAAAAAGGAGAAGTACATTTATTACACACACACTATTAAATACTACGCAATAATTTACACATATGTAAATTGGCAGATGGAACATCCCATAGATGACATTGGGTAATAACTGGTGACCCCTAGAGGGGGCACCCAAACATCTCAAGTATGTTCAATCATTTGTTTTGTAATAAACACATTACATTTGCAGAAATTATTGTCACTATAGAGATAATCCATAAAACATTTGCAATCGTCATGGTAACCCCATAAAGCATTTATCAGGAATAAACCTTGTCTTTGTGTATTCTTTCATGGTTTTGATATCAAAACTGCAATAATAAAACAGACCCTAGAGGGCATCATTAAAAAGCATTGAATTGCAACCATATAGTCAGACCCTAGAGGGCATAACAACATCAGCCCCTAGAGAATGAAACACTCCCAGCTCTAGAGCAAAAGCTCCAGCCATGGGAGAGCTTGAAAAGACATTGAAATCTAGGGGAGGTGATCATCTTGGAATCCCCCCAACTTAGGGTGAGGACTCTGTACCTTTAAAAGAAAGGCTGCGTTGTGCTGACTTGGTTGGTGGTGTCCCGTCGTCCTGGGACCACTACAAGCAGAAATATGGAGAAAAAAGTGTTCAAACAGCAAGGCCATGCAAAGCAATTATGAGGCGATTTTCTGTTAAAGGAGTGAATATGGTAGCAGCGGTTCTCCAGCTGACCTGGGAAGAGCTGCATGAGTTTTGTTCCATTGTTTTTCTTTTTTTCCAGGTAGCCTCACTCCCCGCTTTGTTTAGGGTCGGGGTATATGAGAGCATTCAGCAGATGAGACAGCGTCTGACATTTGATCTTGGTCTACAGTTGTCATGCGCATTGTAAAACGCAAACACCCTGTATGGCGGTGGCAGCGGGGGCGCAGGTAACGATGAAAGGGTTGAGAGAGACAGGATCAAGTCAGAGCAATTGTATATGAGAGCAGTCAGCAGATGAGACAGCATCTGACATTTGATCTCAGTGCTTGAATGCACAGCAAATGTGATGAGAGAAGCACAAGATTTACAGCCCTGTTTACAGCAGAGCTCGGAGCTCGGTTAACCACAAGCGCGCATCTCAAGTGCTCCAAATTAGGAAAAAAGTAGTTCCGACTACAGTGATAAAATGGCAGCTGGTGATGGATAGTAGTAATTGGTCCATGCTCTCGGAGAGGGCTATACACAGTAAGAGGCATGATGCATGCATGCCATGGACAAGGGGGAGAAAGAATATCAGAGCGACGATGGAGCCAGCAAATGGGAAGCCCATGGGCGGGTTGAAGCCAACAAAGTAGATACAACATGTCTCTTCGAGACAGTGCAATCGCTGTCTAGCCAAGACCTAAAAAAGGAAGTTTAAGAGGAAGAAATTAAAGTGAGTGATAAAAGAAAGATGGAAAGAAAGCTGAGGAGCAAAAGATGAAATGAGGCAAGAAATGCACGAGGTAAAGGAAAGTGTTGAAGCCAGGCTCACAGAGAAATAAATGAAGAGAGAAAGGAAGGATGCATGAAGAAAGTACTTGAGTGAGGTTAGAAAGAGGGATTTGAGAAAAGCAGAGTGAAAATGTGAAAGAAGAAAATGAAATGAAATGAAATGAAGAGGTAAGCAAGGGTTATTGAGTAGAAAGAATTGTAGAAGCATGTTTGATGCCGGAAAACAGGAGTGTAAGAGGCAGGCAGTAAGTGTTAAGACACATGCAACACAGGAAGATGAAGAATTAGAGGGCCAAGTGAGGAACTTGAGACAGAATTGGAGAATTGCGAGGGGGGGAGAAGAAAAATAAGGGTGTGTGTGGAGCAGAGGAAGTTAATTAAACCACATAAGTAAATGCACTAAGAGTAGACAAGACTGAAAATACGGAGAAGGAAAGAAAGGGAGAAGATAGGATGTAAGGAAGGAATGAATAATGGTATGAAAGTAAAGAAGGAAAGACAGAATCAAGTAAGGAAGTGAGCGTGGACGTAAGGATGGAAGAAAGAGAAAAAGAGGAAGGAAGGACGGAAGGAACGCAGTTCGATATATTGATCAGGTGGTGAGGGGGTCGAACAGACAATACAAGGATGTATGAGGAGGGGACTTGGAAGAAAAGAAAAGAGCAAGTAAAAGAGGCGTGTAGATCACAATGGAGTTGAGATTATATCAATAAAGTAAGGAAACACACCACCAGTCCTAGTTTTACGAGATTATTTGTCATTTAGAATGTCCTGATTATAAGCAATGTCTGCTTGTTAACTGCTGGGGAAATAGTCTCTTCTGGAAGCTCATTTCACAAAGCAGAAGCAGCCTGGGCTATACAGAAGCCTCTTGTCTAAAGGTAGGCCTGACATTGCATTTTTGCAATAGAGGAACCATACAAATGGTAGACAGCTTTTGATGCAAAAAATGGCTGCTTATACGACCTAGCTGTCCTCCTGTTTTAGCCACTGAACACAAACCTAGCCCACCTACATGAATATAATGCCTGCAACTCTAAAATATGGGTGGGCGAAGCAGAGAACATGTCTACCTCTCAACTTTCCTAATAGTTTTAAACTGCAAATCTGACAAAGATAAAAACAAAACAAAAAAAGCCAATAGGTCTCGCCTATTCAAGAGCTATTCTTTCGGCAATGTGTTTTTGTGATGTTGTACACCAGTGTGGCTAGTGTTCTATAGTGGAGGAATAGAGTGTCGTAGAGTGGAGTGGGGGAGTAGAGTGTCATAGAGTGGATTTGTTGGAGTACAGTGTCGCAGAGTGAAGTAGTGGGAGTAACGTGTCGTAGAGTTGAATGGAGGGGAGTAAAGGTCAATGGTTCAGTGGCAGAGAGCGTCGTAGAGTGCAGTGTCATAGAGTGCAGTGGCATAGAGTGGAGTAGTGTGGGGTGGGGTGGGGTGGGGTGGAATAGGGTGGGGTGTGTTGGAGTGGATTGAGGTAATGGGGTGGATTGAATTAGAATAGAGTGGGGTGGATTGTATTGCAGTAGAATGGGGTGGAGTAGGGTGGATTGAAATGGTGTGAGGTGGACTGGAGTGGGTGGATTAGATTGGATTGTGGTGGGTGCATTGGATTGAAGTGATAGGACTAGTGTGGGGTGGATTGGATGGGATTGAGTGGATTGGATTAGAGTGGGTTGGAGTGGAATGGGGTGGAATAGATTGGACTGGAGTGGGGTGGATTTGACTGGAGTGGGTTGCGGTGGAATGGAGTGGGGTGGGATGGATTGATTGGAGTGGGGTGGGGTGGTGTGGGATGGATTGAACTGGGATAGAGTGGGGTGGATTGGAGTAGAGTGGGGCGGATTGGAGTGGGGTGGATTTGGGTGGATTGAGCAGGGTGGATTGGAGTGGTGTGGATTGGAGTGGGGTGGATTTGAGTGGGGTTGACTGGATTGAATTGGAGTATGGTGGATGGGATAGGGGTGGGGTGGACTGGAGTGGGTTGTAATGGAGTTGGGTGGTATGGATTGGATTGGGGTGTGTGGGTTGGATTGGGGTGAGCTGGGGTGGAATGGAGTGGGGTGGATTGGAGTGAGGTGGATTGGGGTGTAGTGGATTGAAATGCGGTGGATTGAATAGGGGTGGGACGGACTGGAGTGGGGTGGTATGGATTGGTTTGGGTGGGGTGCGGTAGCTGGTATTGTGGTGGGGTGGGTTGGAGTGGAGTGGGGTAGATTGCATTGAGCTGGGGCAGATTGAAGTGGTGTGAATTGGATTGAATGGGGTGGATTGGAAAGAATGGGTGGGGTGGATTGGACTGGAGTGGGGTGGACTGGAATGTAGTGGGGTGGAATGGATTGAGTGGGGTGGACTGGATTGGGTGGACTGGATTGGGATGGATTGGATTGAGAAAGATTGGATTGGGGTGGGGTGGGCTGGATTGAAGTGGGGTGGATTGGAGTGGGGTGAATATTTTTGAGTGGGTTGCAGTGGTGTGGATTGGATAGGAGTGGACTGGACTGGACTGGATCTGAATGGGGTGGATTGGACTGGAGTGGGTTGGATTTGATTGGAGTGGGGTGAATTTGATTGCTCGGGAGTGGGGTGGATTTAATTGGGGTGGGGTGGATTAAAGTGGTTTGGGTTAGGTGGATTAAGGTGGTTTGGAGTGGGGTGAATTTGACTTGTGTGGGGGCGGATTGGATTACAGGGGGGAATTGGGATGGAGTGAGGTGAAATAAATTGGAGTGGTATGCATTGGAGTGGGGTGCATGGATTGGATTGGAGTGGGTGGACTGGAGTGGAGTGGGGTGGGCTGGATGAATTGGATTGGGTTAGAGTGAGGTGGACTGAACTGATGTGGGGTGGATTGGATTGGAGTTGAGTGTGGTGGGGTGGGGTGCATTGGAATAGAGTGTGCTAGATTGAAGTAGAGTGGGTGGATTGGGGTACAGTGGAGTGGATTGGAGTGGAGTCGTTTGGATTGAATTGGGGTGGATTGGATTTGAGTGGGGTGGGTGGGATGGAGTGGATTGGAGTGGGGTTGGGTGGATTGAATTAGTTTGTGGTGGACTGTAGTAGGGTGGATTGGATTGGAGAGTGGTGGACTGGAGTGTGGTGGGGTGGATAGGATTGGAGTGGGGTGAGGTGGATTGGGGTAGGGTGGATTGGTGTGGGGTGGAATGGAGTGGGGTGGATTGCATTGAGGTGGGGTAGATTGGATAGGAGTGTGGTGAATTGGATTGAGTGGGGTGGATTACAATGGGCGGATTGGAGTGCGGTGAACTGGAATGAGAGGGATTGGATTGAGTGGGGTAGAATGGATTGAGTGGGGTGGATTGGATTGGTGTTGATTGGGGTGGGGTGAATTGTATGGGGTCGATTAAAATGGATTGGATTGGAGTGGGATGGATGGGATTGGTAGGGAGTGGTGTAGATTGAATTGCAGTGGGTGGATTAAGGTGGTTTGGAGTGGGGTGGATTGGATTGGAAAGGATTAAGATGGACTGGAGTGGATTGGACTGGATGGAATAAGATGTATTAGATTGAAGTGGGAGGGATTGGAGTGGGGCAGGTGGATTGGGTTGCAGTGGATTTGATTGGAGTGTAGTGGATTGGAATGGGGTGGAACAGATGTGAGTGGTTGGTTAGGAGTGGGGTGGGTTTTATTGGAGTGGGGTTGTTTGGATTGGAATGGGGTAGATTGGAGTGGGGTGGGTTGGATTGGAGTAGGGTGTGTTGGACTGCAATGGGGTGTATTGGAATGGGGGAGTCAGACTGGAGAGGGGAGGATTGGATTGGAGTATGGTGGATTGGGGTGAGGTGTGATGGGGTGGATTGGATTTGAGTGAGGTGGATTGGAGTGGGGTAGATTGGAATGGGCTGGGTTGGAGTAGATTGGATTGGTGTGGGGACGAATGGATTGGAGTGGGGTGAATTGGGATAGAGTGGGGTGGGTTTTGAGATGAAGTGCATAGATTGGATTGGAGTGGGCAGATTGGATTGGAGTGGGGCGGATTGTTTTGGATTGGAGTGGGGCAGATTGTTTTGGATTGGAGTGGGCAGATTATTTTGGATTGTAGTGGGGCAGATTGGAGTGGAGCAGATTGTTTTGGATTGGAGTGGGTGAGATTGTTTTGGATTGTAGTGGGGCGGATTGTTTTGGATTGAGTGGGGCAGATTGTTTTGGATTGGGGCGGGGCAGATTGTTTTGGAATGGAGTGGGGCATATTATTTTGGATTGTAGTGGGGTGGAGTGTGGCAGATTGTTCTGGATTGTAGTGGGGCAGATTAGAGTGGGGTAAGGTGGATTGTATTGGATTGATGTGGGGTGGATTGTATTGGGGGATGAAATGGGATGGAGTGAGGAGGATTGGATTGGAGTGAGGAAGATTGAAATGGATCAGGTTGGAGTAGGGCAGATTGTTTTAGATTGGAGTGGTGGTGCAGATTGATTTGGATTGAAGTGGGGCAGATTGCTTTGGATTGGAGTGCGGCAGATTGGAGTCTGGTGAGGTGGATTGGAGTGGGGTAGATTGGATTGGAGGGGGGTGAATTGGGATGGAGTGAGATGGATTGAATTGGAGCGAGGCAGATTGAAATGGAGCGGAGTGTTTTAGAATGGAGTTGGCAGATTGTTTGGATTTTTTTTTGCAGACAAGTTCATTGACCCCAGCAAGACCAGGACTAAGGGAGGAGAGAAAATGAATGGAGTGGTAAGTGTAAGAGAATGGAGAGTCTGGGTTCTGCATGGAGAGAGAGGAGGAAACACAGGACTTCAAAGGATGCTTAAAGTACATCCAGATGTTCTCAAACAGCTGAGTAAATCTACCCACAGGCCTAAGGCTTATCAGACATCCCAATAGAGCAGTGGCCCTGAAAGACCGGTAGGGCTGGAGTAGAGTCAGCAGTCAGACTTGCTGCTCAAAGGCGGAGCCATCCTTAGCTGTACCGGCCTGGTGTCAGTAGGTGCTCGCCTGGCTTAGCCCTCCCCGCCTGCCTAGACATCCACGCACCCCCTAAGCACTCCCAAGGGGCCCCCTCCTCACCATACAGTGCTGTTGACCCTGGGGCCCACCCGCAGCAGGTCCTTGTACCAGAGGGGCACCTCCCACACCGTCTTGCTGATGTCCAGCCAACCAGTGCCGGATAAAACCCTGTGGAGGCCCATAGGCAGTCGAAATTTCGGACCCCTCCCCCTTGCAAATTATCTCCTAATACGTTTTTAATTTTACTAACCAACAATTGTAATAAACCAATTTTATTACACAAAACTAAACAATAACAATTAATAATGTTATTAATCAAAAATTAATTGGAAACAGTTTAAGAAAGCTTGATTGTAATTTTCTTTCAAGATTATTTTGATCCTTTGTCGCTGGGACCCTAAAAGAGTGGGGCCCATAGGCTGGTGCCTACTTTGCCTATTTGTCTGACATTGTTCTGCATTCTGTCCATCAATTGTTCTTTTTACATTTGTCACCCCGAGTGGGACGGGTATGCCCAGATGTGGGTCCCGTGCTCTCCATGCCACTGGAGTCAAGCTATCCTGGCTGATGGGGGTGAAACCCCCAAACCGGTCCTAGGATGCTTGTTTCCAGTCCAGGGAGGACCAGGCCTGGCAGTTCAGGCTGGTCTGTTCCCATTGGGCGCAGAGTCAAGACTGATTTGCATATGGCTGGGTCCAAACTGGAATGGCGATTAAAAAAACAATGGATTTAGGCCCAGATCTCTGCACTGGGGTGAATGTATGACATTGTTCTGCATTCTGTCCATCAATTGTTTTTTTTTGCATTTGTCACCCAGAGTGGGACGGGTATGCCCAGACGTGGGTCCCGTGCTCTCCAAGCCATTGGAGTCAAGCTATCCTGGCTGATGAGGGGTGAAACCCCGAAATCGGTCCTAGGATGCTTGTTTCCAGTCCAGGGAGGACCTGGCCTGGCAGTTCGGGCTGGACTGTTCTCATTGGGCGCAGGGTCAAGACTGATTTGCATATGGCTGGGTCCAAACTGGAATGGCATGGGGAGCAAAACAACGATGGATTTAGGCCCAGATTTCTGTACTGGAGTGAATGTATGACATTGTTCTGCATTCTGTCCATCAATTGTTCTGTTTGCATTTGTCAGCCTGAGTGGGACGGGTATGCCCAGACGTGGGTCTGGTGCTCTCCATGCCACTGGAGTCAAGCTATCCTGGCTGATGAGGGGTGAAACCCCGAAACCGCTTCTAGGATGCTTGTTTCCAGTCCAGGGAGGACCTGGCCTGGCAGTTCGGGCTGGACTGTTCCCATTGGGCGCAGGGTCAAGACTGATTTGCATATGGCTGGGTCCAAACTGGAATGGCATGGTGATCAAAAAAAAGATGGATTTAGGCCCAGATCTGTGCACTGGGGTGAATGTATGGCATTGTTCTGCATTCTGTCCATCAATTGTTCTCTTTGCATTTGTCACCCAGATTGGGACGGGTATGCCCAGACGTGGGTCCCGTGCTCTCCATGCCACTGGAGTCAAGCTATCCTTGGTGATGAGGGGTGAAACCCCGAAACCGGTCCTAGGATGCTTGTTTCCAGTCCAGGGAGGACCTGGCCTGGCAGTTCGGGCTGGACTGTTCCCATTGGGCGCAGGGTCAAGACTGATTTGCATATGGCTGGGTCCAAACTGGAATGGCATGGGGAGCAAAACAACGATGGATTTAGGCCCAGATTTCTGTACTGGAGTGAATGTATGACATTGTTCTGCATTCTGTCCATCAATTGTTCTTTTTGCATTTGTCAGCCTGAGTGGGACGGGTATGCCCAGACGTGGGTCCCATGCTCTCCATGCCACTGGAGTCAAGCTATCCTGGCTGATGAGGTGTGAAACCCCGAAACCGGTCCTAGGATGCTTGTTTCCAGTCCAGGGAGGAACTGGCCTGGCAGTTCGGGCTGGACTGTTCCCATTGGGCGCAGGGTCAAGACTGATTTGCATATGGCTGGGTCCAAACTGGAATGGCATGGGGAGCAAAACAACGATGGATTTAGGCCCAGATTTCTGTACTGGAGTGAATGTATGACATTGTTCTGCATTCTGTCCATCAATTGTTCTGTTTGCATTTGTCAGCCTGAGTGGGACGGGTATGCCCAGACGTGGGTCTGGTGCTCTCCATGCCACTGGAGTCAAGCTATCCTGGCTGATGAGGGGTGAAACCTCGAAACCGCTTCTAGGATGCTTGTTTCCAGTCCAGGGAGGACCTGGCCTGGCAGTTCGGGCTGGACTGTTCCCATTGGGCGCAGGGTCAAGACTGATTTGCATATGGCTGGGTCCAAACTGGAATGCCATGGTGATCAAAAAAAAGATGGATTTAGGCCCAGATCTCTGCACTGGGGTGAATGTATGGCATTGTTCTGCATTCTGTCCATCAATTGTTCTCTTTGCATTTGTCACCCAGATTGGGACGGGTATGCCCAGACGTGGGTCCCGTGCTCTCCATGCCACTGGAGTCAAGCTATCCTTGGTGATGAGGGGTGAAACCCCGAAACCGGTCCTAGGATGCTTGTTTCCAGTCCAGGGAGGACCTGGCCTGGCAGTTCGGGCTGGACTGTTCCCATTGGGCGCAGGGTCAAGACTGATTTGCATATGGCTGGGTCCAAACTGGAATGGCATGGGGAGCAAAACAACAATGGATTTAGGCCCAGATTTCTGTACTGGAGTGAATGTATGACATTGTTCTGCATTCTGTCCATCAATTGTTCTTTTTGAATTTGTCAGCCTGAGTGGGACGGGTATGCCCAGACGTGGGTCCCATGCTCTCCATGCCACTGGAGTCAAGCTATCCTGGCTGATGAGGTGTGAAACCCCGAAATCGGTACTAGGATGCTTGTTTCCAGTCCAGGGAGGACCTGGCCTGGTGTTAGATTTGAAAATCCCATTCTCGTTATATACTCGTTTTACGCTATATTAGGTTAGCAGTGTGCGGCTAAATGAGACACCATTCGTATTCACGTTATGTAACCCACTGAGTTATCCATGCAATGTGCGAGCTTCAGTTGGCAAGTGTGACTCCATTTTGTAGTTCGTAATCCCAATTAGGCTGTGTCTGTACCAGGCCTCACTATTCGTATTGCTTGCCTCAGCAGAACGCTGTATTCAGTTATTATTTTCTCTTCTGCTCAATGTTGCCTTCTGACTTACTAATGAATAGACCATTTTGCCCTCGCATACCTATCTTTGTGTGTAGCTCTGCTCCCACGTTAGGAGACGCCGAAACTCAGCACGGCAACCTTGAGATAGTGATAGCGTGTACCCATCTAGAAGGGTAGCCCATACTTCCGTGCCTCCTTTGTTCATGTTCGGCCTAAGCCGGTAACTTTCCATTGTGGGTGTGGTTAGGAGGCCCTTGGTAGGAATGATTATGCATTGCCGACTGTTGGGGGGCCAGTCCCTCGGCAGACATCTTAGGGTGCAGGTCAGATTGGACTCCTCTGCAGAGTATTGGTAATAAACAATTGTTTTGTATTCTCTACTGTCTGACCGACTCTTCATTTTGGCGAAGGCTATTAGGAGGTTGTTGGAAACCCGGGTGGCCCTTTTCGGGCCACTTCCTTCAGTTGGCGCCCGAACAGGGCACCCAGCAAGGTGAGCCGACTCGCCCGTAATCGGGTTGTAGGGTCGCGGTGGTGTCCGGTCGGTCGGGCGGATCGGGGATCCCCACACGATAAGAGCCCGGTTCTCTTGGCTGCCCCGCCCATCTGATCGGGCGACTCCTCGTCTAGTGGTCACCGGCTGGGGTCCTGAGAAGGCGGAACCTTGGATTTGACCGTTTGGTCCGAAGAGTCGGCAGTGGAGAATAATATTGCTTGACCTGAGTGCACCAGGTGAGTGACTTCAATTCTTGGAAAATGTGGCGCCATGGTTGAACGGCACGAGCCTACGGGCTGTGTCTGGTACAGTCTCCGGACTGTCTTGTCTTGAACTTGGTGGGTTTGCGTACCCTTGAAAGACACAGAGTGTTTGTGAATGGTCTACCAGGCCAACTGGAAATTCGGCCCATTCTTGAAAAGGTTTGGGGCTGTTTGCGAACAATCTGCCAGGCCAAATGGAAATTTGACTTATTCTTGAAAAGGTCTGGGGCTAGAGCCTGTCTTCTTGTCTTGGTACAGTCTGCGGACTGTCTTGTCTTGGTACAGTCTGCTAGCTGTCTTGTGCAGTTTTGGACCGCTTTAATTTAGTCCTTGGATCATTTGTTGGTTGGTGTTCTATTTGTCCATTGGGGACAGTGTATGTGTCTTATATTAAGATGCCTTGTCTAAGTAAGTTAGGGTGTTTTGGATGTCGGTGTTGTTCCACTGAAGCTCGATTGGAACAAAGGCAGCCAGCACCTCCAGAGGGTACCCCACATTTTGATGTATACATCAAGCATGGCATTGGCCCTATTATGTTTAGCACGTTGTGGAATAAATATACGAGGGACAATGTCGATCTTCAGTGGCCGCTTACTGGCACTTTGATGAGCAAAAGTTGAATTACTTGCAGGACAAATTGTTCGCCAAAAAGAGCAGACAGTCGATGTTTGATTCTCTGAGAACATTGCAGAAGGAAGCGAAGCAACGACGTATGAGAGCAGAGAAGCAAGCCCGGAGGGGACCGACGCAAACGATTACACAGAAGGCAATAGCTTATGATAGAGAAAAGATCGAGAAAGGCATAGAGTGTGCAGACAGGAAGTTTCGATTGCAGAGTGATATGTGTTATGTGGCTAGAGAGGAAGGTGATGTTTTCGTTGAGGAGTTGTTGGATTCTCGACCCCCACCTCCCTATGCCCCCGAACTGATATATCCCGTCATCCCAACACCTCAGTCTTCAGCCTCTGGTACTGTTATTCTTATTCTTTCTGTTTCTAGTTCTATTGCTTCGACCTCGGCCCCGCCTGCTTCTTCCCCAATCTCGCCTGTTACAGGGGCGGGTGCCGTCCGTTCCTCTACTCTGTCTCCCGTCTCCGTGCCTGTGGTCACGCCTCCTCTTACTCCTGCGGCACAGTCTTTGCGTGCGATGGTACCTGTTTCTTCATCTGCTCTTTTCCCTTTGAGTGTGTTACCTCAGGCATTGCAAAATGCAGAGATGCCTGTGCGTGAAGTGAATTGGGCAGCGGCTCGTGAACGCATGGATAAAGTGTTGGTACGCTCTGCTGTGGGTGATGAGGAAAAGAGAATGGTGGCTGACCAGGCCGCACAGTGGGCCCGGAATCCGATTTATAGTGTGGAAGATGTGTGGAGCGTGATGAAAGATTACGAGCCGGTTATACAGCAACATGCTCTTAAGCATATGTCGGCCACACTGATAGGATTGTGGGAACAGTGTTTCAAGGGTATTGCACCGCAGATAATTTATGACATTAGGGACAGGGTATATACTCCGTCCTATCTCCCTCCTACCGTTCCTGGGCAAGCTATTGGAGAAACACATAAACACCCATCTTTCCAACCACGTCGAACGGACGGGTAGTCTTGATTCTTCTCAATCAGGCTTTCGCCCTAAATACAGCACAGAATCGGCCCTACTAGCGGTCACCGATAACATCAGGATGATCCTAGATAGAGGCCATTCCACGATTCTGGTGCTGCTGGACCTATCCGCCGCGTTCGACACGGTTTCCCATAAGATTTTGCTCAGGAGACTGGAGGAGATTGGACTTAGAGATCTGGCCCTTCAGTGGTTGACGAGTTTTCTTTCATCCCGCTCACAGGCGGTTAACCTTGGTCCGTATCGTTCTGCTGTAACAGAGTTGTCCAAGGGAGTACCACAGGGCTCTTGTTTGAGCCCGACTTTGTTTAACATCTACGTTGCTCCCTTGGCCAATCTGTTAAGGAGTAGCGGGTTTATCCCCGTCTCCTATGCTGACGATACCCAGCTGCTCTTTCCATTTGCAAAATTCACCCCTTCAGTACAGGCCGCTTTCTCTCTGGGAATGAGAAATATCTCACAGTGGATGAGGAGTAACTTTCTTCAGTGCAATGTGGGAAAGACGGAGATCATGCTCTTTGGGGAAGCTCAACTACTGTGGACCCCGACTGGTGGCCCACAGACTTGGGCACCCCCCTGTTCCCAAGACCTGTGTAAAAAACTTGGGTGTTCGCCTGGAGCAGACCCTCACCATGAAGGAGCATGCCGCACAGACAGCTGGCTCTTGCTTTCATGTGCTGGGCCTACTGCGTCGCATCCTTCCCTTGCTCCCTGACTCATCTAGGAAGACGTTAACCCAGGCGCTTATTTTAAGTCGCCTGGATTACTGTAACAGCCTACTGCTGTCCGCTAACGAGGCTGCTCTTAACAGACTGCAGGTTGTCCATAACACGGCGGCACGTCTGATCCTTAATGCCCCGCCTAGGACAGCCTCCCGGCCTCTGCTCTTTCAGCTCCACTGGCTCCCAATACGGGAACGAGTACAGTTTAAAATCTGCTGCACCATACATAAGGCCTTGTTCAATTCTGGCCCTAGCTATCTTGCAGATAAATTTATCCCCTATACACCTCGGCGGTCCCTCCGCTCAGGATCCAAATCCTTTCTTGCAGTGCCTAGAATTAAACGGTCCAGACAAGGTGGGAGGTCTCTTTCCTATCTAGGTCCCTGTTATTGGAATAAGCTTCCTGTGCAGCTCAGACAGTGCACGGAACATTCCCATTTCAGGAAACAGCTCAAGACCTTTCTCTTCCGCTTCTGATTCCTAGCAGATAGCCTTTTCCACAGGTGGCCCGTCTCGAGCGCAGAGATACCCCTTCGGGGGTCGATTCTGGTGCTTTATAAATAAATAAATAAATAAATAAAATACTACAGATATGGCCCCAAATGAGGTTTTCAGTAATGTGACGACATTGGTGGGTTATCGGGGTAGATTGCTTCAGAAGGTCCTGACAACAGCATCACAGTTCCCCGTGAGGGAAGGTCATCCCATTTACCACCCCGAAATACCAGAGTTGCGAGATGGGAATAATATTGTTACTGGCCCACGAGTGGCGGCCCATTTCCAGGAACAGTGGATCTACACTCCTTGGAAGAGGAGTGAGGTAATATCCCTAAAAGAACAGTTACCGGACCCTCGGAAAATCCAACAGCGTACTATAAAGAATTGACGGAGGCGTCCTCCTCCACAGTGATGACATTAGCTGATATAGAGTTGTTTTTCGGTCTTTTAGTACCAGTAGATACATGGAGGCAGGTGCATATGCAGGATCATGTGGTGGAATTGGGTGGAACATGGGATGAGATTAGGGCATGGGATAAGGAGCGCAAGCCCGGCGAGAAGCCGAAAGCGGAGCTATTAGCCTTCCCGGGACGTATTATCACTTACATGCACTCCCTTATCCTGCCAAGACGAGTGGATTGGGACAAGTTGACTGCATGTCGTCAGAAGAAGGATGAAAGTGTGTCCGATTTCTTTACTAGTTTTGAAGGGGTGTTTCTGGATTTTAGTGGTCAGGATCTATCGCTGGAGGGTGGTGTTCGTCTGTTTGTCAACAGGTTTGTCACTAATTTGCTTCCTGAGATTGCGACTAGGTTGCAGGCGTCGAAAAGTTCTTGGACCACCTCCTCCCCATCAGTAATATTGAGTATGGCACAGTACTACGAGCATAGGGAGAATGAGGACAAAGAGAAGGTGGAGAAAAAGTCAAAGGCGTTGAAGACGAGGGTGTTGATGCAGCAAGTGACAAGGGGGAATGGAAGAGGAAGGGGTTCGGGTCCCGCTCAGAGGGGATCCCGGTCTGACCGGAACAGTACATCGGGTGGGCCTGTGGGGTACAACCAATGTGCGTACTGTAAAAAGGAGGGCCATTGGCGAAGTGAGTGTCTGGAGTTGCTGCAGAAAGTTGAGGGGCCGAGAGGTAGGGGTTTTAGAGAACGTGGTAGAGGAGGAGGGGGCCGAAGAGAGGGACAGTTTGAGGATACATAGTATGATCAGCAGAGCAAGAACTATTTTGACAAACACCGGGGAAGGCAGTACTATCATGACGACTATGACATGGACGAAGTGACGGGGATGTCCCACAGCTAGGACAGCCAGGGACAGGGTAAGGGACCGGTACCAGTGCCTGTAGATCAGCGGGGACCTTATGTCACTGCGGATTTACAGGGCACACCCAAGACGTTCTTACTTGACACGGGTGCTATGAATAGCTCTGTTTCTCGTCCGCTGGTCCCAGGGCAGCGCTGTCTGGCCAAAACAATGTTTCGGTAGGTCTTTCAGGCATGCCGGGTGTTAGCCCCATTTCCAAACCTCTTGCTTTGACTATTGGTCCCTTTACGGTGGACTCGCCGTTTCTGTTAACGACAAATTGTGGGGAGAATTTGATGGGATTTGATTTGTTGAAGAGATTACATGCCACCATCTTGTTGTTCTCCAGATGGTGTCTACATGACCGTTGGGCCACAAGTGGCTCGCGCAAAGCAATGCTTTGCAAAAGACGCACCCCTCCCCGCAGAGTTCAAGGAGGTGCCCCGTAGTTTATGGGCAGCAGGAGACACGGACGTGGGGTTACTCCAGATCCAGCAGGTCTCTATTATGATTAAGGACAATGCTGTATTGCCACGTACTCCCCAGTATAAGATTTCACAAGCAGGAGAAAGGGCTTTGTTGCAAATAATACAGGATTTGATTAAGTCTGGTGTGGTTGAGGAGACAGTGGCGAATGTGTGTAACAGCCCTATCCTTCCGATTCTCAAGAAGGCCCCCTTGGACTCTTCTGATGCTCACCCTGATGTTTATCGCTTTGTAATTGACCTCAGAGAGGTCAATAAAATTGTTGTGCCCCAATTCCCTGTAGTCCCAGACATTACCACGATATTGACAATGATTCCCCCGTCAGCACAGTTCTTTTCAGTCATTGATTTGAAGAATGATTCTTTGGCATTCCAATTCATACAGATAGCAGATATCTGTTTGGATTCGCCTTAGCCAGCAGGAGTTTTAGATTCTGTCGTGCTCCTCAAGGCTATACAGAAAGTCCTAGTATCTATAGTCAAGCTTTAAAAAGTCAATTGGATTCTTTGGTGCTTCCCAATGGTAATGTGCTATTGCAGTACGTTGACGACCTCCTTGTGGCCTCTGCTACTGAGGATGGTTGTAAAGATGCCACTGTTAAATTGCTGTTGCATTTGGCATGTCATGGCCATAAGGTGTCCCTTCCCAAATTTCAATATTGTCAACAGGAGGTCACCTACTTAGGTCACCTACTGTCGAAGGAGGGTCGCAAGCTAACACCTGAGCGCATAGCTGCTATCACTAATATGCCTGTTCCTAAGACTCAACGTGAAGTACGCGCATTTATTGGTATTACCTCGTATTGTCGACACTGGATCACCAATTATTCCTTACTAACAAACCCCCTCCTTTTCCTGGCCACCAAAGAAGTGCATGAACCCCTGCCTTGGACATCTGCATGCCAGCAAGCTTTTGAGCAATTAAAGGTTGCGCTTTGCTCTGCTCCTGTGCTTGGTACTCCTGATTACCAGAAGCCTTTTTTGCTTTACGTACATGAGGCAGATGGTTGCACGCTTTCTGTTCTAACACAAGGCTTTGGTGGTAAGCAAAGACCCTGCGCTTATTTTTCTGCGATGCTGGATAACGTAGCCAGAGCGCTCCCGAGCTGCCTGAGAGCTGCCGCGGCAGTGGCAGTTTCTATCAGACAATCGGCGGGGCTCGTTCTTGATACTGAACTCACAGTAATAGTACCTCATGCTGTAGATACGCTTTTGAATAAGACAGACACAGCACCTTACTAGTGCACGTCTGACTGGATATGAACTAACATTGTTTGCTCCGCACATTACCATCAAAAGATGTGCCACTCTGAACCCAGCCACGTTACTACCCCTCCCTTCGACGGGCAATGACACAGATGCACATGATTGTGTGTACAGAACGGAAGAGGAGACGAAAGGACGGGTAGACCTGACTGATGTTCCCCTATCTGAACCCCAAGGGGAACTATATGTCGATGGCTCTTGCTTCAAACTACCAGATGGCACCACCACTGCAGCATATGCAATTACAACGTTACACACTATAGTTGAGACATCCCATGTCCCATACCAATCAGCCCAAGCTGCAGAGCTGGTTGCTCTTCTTAGGGCTTGTGAGTTGGGTGAGGGACTGACTGTCAGTATTTATACTGACAGCCAGTACGCCTTTGGGGTCGCCCATAATTTGGGGCGCCTCTGGGCAGAGAGAGGGTTCTTAACATCACATGGATTACGAATACAGCATGGCCCATTGATACATAGACTCTTGTCAGCTCTAACACTTCCCAAGAGGTTAGCGATAATAAAATGTAGTGCCCACAAATCAATAACAGATGATATTGGTAGAGGAAATGCGTTTTCAGATCAAACAGCTAAAGAGACAGCGAGATCAAAGATGAAAAAGATGTTTGTGGCAGGTCCGGCTAGGTGGGTCCCAGACAATGGAATGTTCAAGGATACATTAGAAAGCGTCAAGGAAATACAAAGTGAGGCAACCCTAGACGAATTGGCAATATGGCAGGAGAGTACAGGGCGTCTGGATGAGAATGGGTGCTGGACTGATAAGTCCGAGAAACAGCGATGGATGTTACCTAATGCCTATGTACTTCCTGTGGTTACCATGGCCCATGGCCCAGCCCACATTAGCGCCAAGGGAATATGTAAGGTGTTGGACCCAGTGTGGCAGAACAACAATATTTCCAAGGTAGCCACTCATTTAGTGAAACACTGTATGATTTGTATGACACATAATCCTGGGAAAGGTACTTCTACACCCTCTGGTAATTTTGCACCGCCTTCCTTCCCTTTCGAGGTTCTCTAGATGGATTTCATCGAAATGGAACGAGTCAACAATTTGAAGTATGTGCTGGTAGTGATTTGTGCATTCAGTAAATGGATTGAAGCTTACCCCACTAAAGAGAATACGGCTATGGCGACGGCGAAGGCACTCCTAAAAGAGTTCTTCCCGCGCTTCGGATTGCCACGTGTGATTTGGAGTGACAACGGAAGTCACTTCAATTCCAAGGTCATCCAACTGGTGTGCGAAGGTCTGCACATCAAGCAGAAATTTCATGCAGCTAACCACGTCCAGTCAGCCGGTCTCGTTGAGAAATATAATGGCACTCTCAAACTGAAGTTAGCAAAAATACAGGAAAGCACAGGATTGCGATGGCCAGATGCGTTGCCCCTGGCCTTGTTATCCACCAGGGCGACGGCACATTCTAGGACAGGGTTGTCACCGTATGTGGTAGTGTTGGTCGCCCTGCCAATATCTGGGGCATTCCAAGGCCAAAGCGCTTCTCTGAGATAGAGCACACTTTGCTTATAGACTATCTGTATGAGTTAACTAAAGATCTTTGTTCTCTTCATCAACAGATTCAGGAGACACTGCAGCCGGTACCAGAGGGGCCCGGGCATCAGCTACAGCCCGGAGATTACGTCCTCGTCAAGAACTTCCAGAGGAAGAGCTGCCTGGAGCCCCGCTGGAAGGGCCCCCTGTTGGTCCTCCTTGCCACTAGAATGGCGGTGAAACTCGACGGCCGGAAAAATTGGGTGCATGGTACTCATTGCAAGAAGATTCCTCTCCCACTCCCCTACGACAAGTGGGTGCTTGACGGCATTGCTGATCAAGAAGGGGAAAGGGTGCCCCGCTTTGTTCTCTTCTCTGACGCCCAGCTAAGGGGGGTGCAGACGGAAGCAGAGAGTGACGCCGCCCTGCTCGAGGCGGTCCCTCCGGAGATAAGGGCAGCCCCAGTTTCTCCCCCATCTGATTCACAGGCACCTGAGTCCCCCTGCCTTTCTGAGCCTGAGTTTCAACCCCTTTTTGTTGATGAAACAGTGCCTGGAGTTGACAGGTACAACTTGCGCCCACGAAAGAAGGACAGTGCGCCAGAGGGACAGTTCAGGAGTGAGGGAAGGACTTGAGATTAGGGTGTAGGTACCACGTCTGCAGTGCCTGCATCAGATTAGGGTAAATAACACTGGTGCACTGCCTGAGACACTGGACAGGATCGTTGAGGGTAGTTGCCCAGGAGGGAGGGTGCCCTATCCTGCAAGAAGAAGGATTTGTTTCCAGCAAGGGCCGTGATCGCGCGGCTCCCTCGAGGGAGTGCTTCGGAGCATCATCGTTGATGAACGATAGGAGCTTGCCAGCGAGGCTCTAAAAGGACGCTGGGTAACTTGTGCCCCTCTGGTCGGTTGTATTCTTGTGGCTCCAGTTCTTAAGGCTTTTCTCATGTTCCTATTTGGCCGTGCTGTCATGGAAGAAGAACAGCCCCTAGCGGCAACACCACTAGGGCAGAGTAGTCCTGTGTGGTCTAGCTGGTCTATTAAGAGTAAGATAGTAGTGGTCATCCTCATAGTAATGATAACACTGTTTGGAGTAGTATGGTATTTAGAAGAACAGCATCCTGTGCACACCTTGATAGGGACTACCCCTGCTCCACCTGAGCATCTGTTCGTTACGTTGCCCCCACATAAAGAGAGACATAGACAGACATATGTTGAAAATGCCTTCCTGCAAATGCTTCACCAGGTACACAATACGACGAATGCCACGAATTGCTGGGTATGTGGATTACTCCCCTCAGTTATGCAAAGAATGATTTGCTGGTGTCTTTACCACTGTCCTATCTAAGTAGTTGTGAGGCATGATTCCTGTTGCTTTCCATGATGTATACATTATCATACTGATGCTATGGATATGACGGAGTCTGATTATGAGGCAGTGTTGGAATACATAGTAGTACACCAAGGTTATACACCTGGGACAGGAGGAAAGGAGGGTATCCTACATCCACATGCTTGCATGAATGTTTACGAGGGTAACAAGAATGCCACATGGCTGCAAAATGAAATGTTTGATTTTCAGGGGTTCAATGTTACCGAATATTTTAAATGTTTCTATGCATGAAATATCACTGAAGATAAAGCCATGCACGTACCTGTGGTTCATACAGCGGCTAGTTTCTGTGTTGAAGGATCTGGGAATATTCCAGTGGGACAGAGCAGTTGCAACTACACCTATCGATTAAACACTACTAGTAGCCCACCTTTGCTCACCCCCCTAATGTATACTTTGTTTGTGGAGAGCAGGCTTACACCTGGCTCCCTAGGGGATGGTCTGGCTGGTGTTATCAATCAATCAATCAATCATGTCACTTATAAAGCGCACTACATACCCGCGAGGGTCTCAAGGCGCTGGGGGAAGAGGGGGGTGGTGCTGCTACTGATCGAAGAGCCAGGTCTTGAGGAGTCTTCTGAAGGCCAGTAGGTCTTGGGTCTGTCGGAGGTTGGTGGGGAGGGTGTTCCAGGTCTTGGCGGCGAGGTGGGAGAAGGATCTGCCGCCGGCGGTCGTTTTCCGGATGCGGGGGACTGTGGCGAGGGCGAGGCTGGTCGAGCGGAGCTGGCGGGTGGGGTGTAGAAGCTGAGTCGTCTGTTGAGGTAGGCTGGTCCGGAGTTGTGGAGTGCTTTGTGTGCGTGGGTGAGGAGCTTGAAGGTTATCCTCTTGTTGACAGGGAGCCAGTGCAGGTCTCTCAGGTGGGGTGTGATGTGGCTGCGTCGGGGGATGTCGAGGATAAGACGTGCAGAGGCGTTCTGGATGCGTTGCAGCCGTCTCAGGAGCTTAGCCGTCGTTCCTGCGTAGAGGGCGTTTCCGTAGTCCAGCCTGCTGGTGACGAGGGCCTGGGTGACTGTTTTTAGGTCGAGCCTCGAGTAGCGCGCAAGCGCTGCTTAGAGGCGAAGACTTATTGTAAGCGAGTTTGAAAAGCAGTCCCAAAAACGCTCGTGCGTCGTGGCTGGCCTTTTTGGGATGGGTACGCGCGGCAAACATGTGTTTCCAATTATCGTGCCCAGACGCGGGCGCGATAATTGGAAACACATGTCTGCCGCGCGTACCCATCCAAAGGCCAGCCACGACGCACGAGCGTTTGGTCAGCTCTGCAGGCTGCCGCGCTCGCTCGCCCCCGCTCCTCTGTTGTTTAAGTGGTTCCTGGCCCCTTCAATGTGTGCGGTCTATAGCTTGTTAAGTGTCCCCTCACAGGCTGCTTTCTCTACATTCCTCCTCACCCTATCTCTTTCAAATCCACACACTTTCTTACTTGCTGTTACTTTTCCACGACCTTTCACTGTCTCACTCACACAGATAAGCACACCAGAATTTTTTTGTTGCTTGTTTCCATTTGACAGGGCATGTGTTGAACGATCATTTTGTCCAGATTTACACAAAGCTGTATCGCACAATGAGGCAAAATTAGCCAGAGCTCCTGCCGAGTATCTAATCCTCTGTAGGAATGTAGACATTAATCAGCGACCTTGTGATTTCAAGATGGAACGTGAGCGATGTCTCGATATTTCATTACATAAAAAGCGTAACTAAAGGTTTTGGTGCGCGAAGAAAGTGGACGCGTTTGAAATGATTCTTTAGTTTTCCACACACTGAAGAGTATTACTAATACTGCTTTAACCCCATTAGGCCAGTATCACTTGGAGCAGTCTTGAGAGACCCTAAAGTAAGAACATGCAGTTGCCAATCTTCCTGAACATGTTTTGAATGCACCTTCGTGCGCTACGGCCGTGCAATCCAAGCTTTGGTATTGCGTCTGTTCAAATTGCTGAAAACTGACACAAAGGGAACTAAAATCAAACTCTGTGGGGGAAATGAAGTTCGTCGATGCTGAGTGAACCCTCAAGTGTGGACCTCCCTTTACTCAGCTGGCGGGGGGTAGGGGGTGGGACGGCGGTTTTCGTTTGGGCTCCAAGACTCACCCTTGTGGCAGTGGGAAAGGAAGTAGGCTTTGGCCGCTAAGTTCTCCCTGTCGAAGCGGTCTATGGAAATGCTGGGATACTCCAGCATGTGACCCTGGAAGGTGCTCATGATGACCCAAACAACAGATCACCTCACCGCTGTTACCCTGCATCTCACTGCACGGAAGTAACGCACCGCCCTAAAGAGGCGGAGAAAAGACAAACACGGCCCAACTCATCGGGGCTTCTCAGCGTACACCCAGGACAAACTCAAAGCCCCGGGTAGACTCTACGATCACCAGACACAAGCCACCAAAAACAGTCAACTCTACGTTCCTGCACAGATCCCAAGGCTGGGGGGGATGGGGGGGAGGCGTGGTGGCTGGCGGGCTAACTACTCTGTATTTCTGACTACGATGAACAACCCAAGATGTCCGCAGCATTCACCCGCATTCACATCCCAAAGTTTAGCTACTCCCTTACTAGCTTCTAGGAGACAACTGCCTGTCACGTGCTTTAAAGTGTCTGCTCTTTGTTTCACTGCGCACGTGCTTGTTCTCGGGTTGGTATTTGCTACAGTGTGGTATGTTTTTGTGAGAAGTGTGACTGGCATCTTCAAAAGAAGGGGTTTCCAGTACCTGTCTCTTCACTTTATACGTAATAAAGGGGAATTATCATACATTGCTGTCTTCCTCTGTTCTTCCGCCTCAATAGTCTAGGCTTCGCTTTGGTTGGTAATTCAAACGCCTACCTCTCATTAGAAGAAGAGTATCGGCTACATGCGTAGTTCGCGTTTCATGGTTTCCAAAACTAGTTTTAGCCTTTCTTCCTCAAACCGAGGTACTCGTTCATTCCGTTCACTGAACACTTAAATATGGCTGACACTGATATAGCTACTCAGGAATGCACTTACGTTCCGAATTGCGTCACGTTGCTAAGGTGACGGCTGTCAACTGCACCTAGGCAACAGGACGAGTCGGTTAGCCTGCTTGTGGAGAGTAAGCAACACGGAGGGTCCCACGTGTCAAAAACAGCGGTGTCACTTAAGCAGGTATAGTAGTTCATCCTGTATAATGCTATGTAAGGAGGGCCAGTAGAGTCCAGTGAGAGGCCTCCCAAACTTTGAGCATGTAGCCCGACACCCTCTTCTGAAACGAATCCGACAATAACCGAGACCTCTGAAACAGTTTCTCTAGAGAGCACACTGCCCCCTTCGCCCTCCACGCAATGCGCTAAGGATCAGTACCCCTTTGCAAAGTAATTTAGCTAACAAAACACACTAGGCACAGCCTTAACACGAGCCGAGCCAACAATATATTTGACATGTGACTCGTGCAGCAAACGATGTGTAGAATATTTACTTAATATACTAGATTGTATCACTGCATTGAGTGGCAGTTATTAGAAGTGATACTTTTTAAACATCAATGTTAAGATAAATTCCTCCACATGTAGTTTGTTTCTCAAGTTGCAGTTAACGTATACGCACTATACATAAGTAGGGACCAACATGTCCGATTCAGATGGAAGGCATTCTTCAACTACCTTACCCTTAACATTATACATGACTAGAAAAAGTCGACCAGTGAAGACTCAATACATTCTACACTTCGTCATGGGGAGATTACATTAAGTAACAAAACACAGCTCCTTCTTTAAATCGTTGCGACATAGAATTTAACAAAATAGCATTGATAAAGACTAACTTTTGCTAAGGTATTCTTCGGCAAACTATAACTCTAAATATACACTTCTAAGAATAATATAATGCCATGAATATCTATTCAAGCAACATAATACTGCAAATACACAGGCCGTTTGATTTCTCTTCCAGAGCTACTATTACATTGTGGTCCTAAGTTTGTTTTATCTAGGCTTCTTTCTAAATTAGGCACACACCCATCCATTCTCATTCACCCCATTATCCAAATGGTGTGTATCTAACAAATTGTAATCTCTCTCTTTAACCTCCTCCAACAGCTTCCTCTTTCTCTCCTTACACCTCATATACCACACACGACCATCACTCAATCTTCCAGAATTAGTAAATATCTTTGCCACCTCCAATGGATCAGAATATTTACTCTCTCCTTTTTTCACTTTAAATTGTAATTTAACATGCACCGCATCTCCCTTCCTTAACTTTTGCATCACTTTTCTTATCTTTATATTCCTTATACCTCTCCTATGTCTTCCAAAAGTTCTTTTTTCCATCACATTAGGTGACCACTGTTGTAATCTAGAATTTACCATCTGACTCTGATTATCCTTTATGAAATGCACCCTCCCTCTCATTACGGTAAAAGGACTATACCCTGTTACTGTAGGGGTAGTACAATATATCCACAACATTTTCTTTATGCTCACACTCCATTTTAAATTCTTGCACTTAGAAAATTGCAAAGATTCCTTCACCACTCGGTTGAATTTTTCCACTTCATCATTTTATTAAAAATCACCTAGACATTCTTATTGCGAACTTTTGAAATACAGTTTATTTGACAAGTGTCAATAATTCATCACGTAGTATTGTTGTGGACACGGTATTTTGTATATTTTTTGTGAAAGGGTATGCGTTTTATAAATCACGGGAACTCATTTGGTCACGGGAACCCATTGGGTTATGGGAATTGTAGTTTTGGAACTTAGCACGTGTTCAGGGTGGTCACTTAGTATGCACCAATGCGGGTGGGAATCGGGAGGCGTTTGTTGGTTTAACAAGCATTGGCATAGCCAATAGGTCTCGCTTTTGGGACCTTATAAGTATTTAGTTATGCAGCACAATATCCTTGGTACAACAACATCAACTGTTGCATGGCGAAACACTTATAAGGTCCCAAAGGCGAGACCTATTGGCTATGCCAATGCTTGTTCTTGTTTCGGTGGGGATCCACTTGAAGATCCTGCGGAGCATTCGGAGGATGTTGAAGCAGGATGAGGAAACGGCGTTGACCTGCTTAGTCATGGAGAGGGTGGGGTCGAGGATGACCCCTAGGTTGCGTACGTGGTCGGTGGGTGGCGGGGCTGTTCCCAGTGATGTTGGCCACCAGGAGTCGTCCCAGGCTGAAGGGTTGGAACCAAGGATGAGGACCTCCGTCTTGTCCGAGTTCAGCTTCAGGCGGCTGGTCCTCATCCATTCGGCGATGGCCTTCATTCCTTCGTGGAGGTGGGCTTTGGCGGTGTGAGGGTCTTTGGTGAGGAGAGGATCAGCTGGGTGTCGTCGGCGTAGGAGATGATGTTGAGGTTGTGCTGTCGGGCGACGTGGGCGAGGGGTGCCATGTAGATGTTGAACAGTGTTGGGCTGAGGGAGGAGCCTTGGGGTACGCCGCAGATGATCTTGGTGGCCTTGGATCGGAATGGGGCGAGGCGGACGCTTTGTGTTCTGCCGGAAAGGAAGGATGTGGTCCAGTCCAGGGCCTTCTCTTGGATCCCGGCATCGTGAAGGCGTGTTCGTAGTGTGTGGTGGCAGACCGTGTCGAAGGCGGCTGATAGGTCCAGGAGGATGAGGGCTGCTGTTTCTCCGTTGTCTAGCAGGGTCCTGATGTCATCGGTGGCGGCGATGAGGGCGGTTTCGGTGCTGTGGTTGCTGCGGAAGCCGGACTGGGAAGGGTCCAGGATGTTGTTCTCCTCGAGGTAGCGGGTCAGTTGTTTGTTGACGATTTTTTCGGTGACCTTCGCGGGGAACGGGAGCAGAGAGATGGGTCGGAAGTTCTTGAGGTCCTTGGGGTCTGCCTTGGGTTTCTTGAGTAAGGCGGTGATCTCGGCGTGCTTCCAGCTTTCTGGGAAGGTTGCTGTCTCGAAGGAGATGTTGATTATTTTCCGGAGATGGGGCGCGATGGCTGTACTGGCTTTGTTGAAGATGTGGTGAGGGCACGGGTCTAGCGGTGAACCGGAGTGGATGGTGTTCATGATCTCGCTGGTGTCCTCGTCGTTGATGTTGGTCCAGGAGAGCAGGCGGTTGGTGGTTGTGGGGGCAGTGGTCTCGGTGGTTGCCGGGGCGGTCGTGGTGTTGAAGCTGTCGTGGATGTCGGCGATTTTGCGGTGGAAGGAGGTGGCCAGTGAGTCGCACAGGTCTTGCGACGGCTGGATGTCGTTGGTGTTGGAGCTGGGGTTGGAGAGTTCCTTCACGATGTTGAAGAGCTCTTTGCTGTTGTGTGCATTGTTGTCTAGGCGGTCTTTGAGTGAGGCCCTTTTAGCGGATCTGATGAGGTGATGGTGATTGCGGGTGGCGCTCTTGTGGGCGGCGTAGCTGACCGCTGTCCGTTCGTGGAGCCAGATCTTCTCCAGTTTTCGGCATGTTCGTTTGGAGGCCTGGAGGTCTTCGGTGAACCAGGTGGCTTTCTTGCTGGTGTGGCTGTTGGGCGGATTCTTGAGCGGGGCGAGGGTGTTGGTGCAGTCGTCGATCCACTGTCTGAGGTTGCGGGCGGCGGTGTCGGGGTCGGAGGGTTCGGCGGGTGGGCTCAGGGCGAGGGTTGTGGTTAGCTGGTCTTCCGTGACTCTGCTCCAGCAGCGGCGAGGCATTTGTTCGGTGCGGTGGTGCGTGGTGGGCTTCCTGTAGGTGAAGTGGATGCAGTGGTGGTCAGTCCAGTGGGGTTCGGAGGTGTGGTTGAAGGAGACGTGTGGGCTTGCGGAAAAGATGGAGTCTAGCGTGTGGCCGGCGGCATGGGTGGGTGTAGTCACGAGCTGTCTGAGTCCGAGGGTGGCGAGGTTGTCGATCAGGGTGGTGGAGTTGGTGTCCTTGTTGTTCTCAAGGTGGAAGTTCAGGTCCCCGAGGAGGATGTAGTCCGTGGAGGCGATGGCGTGTGTGCTGACGAAGTCAGCGATGGAATCGCTGAACTGTGGTCGGGGTCCGGGGGGTCTGTAGATGAGGGTTCCTCTGAGGGTGGTGTTGGGATCGGTGTGGATCTGGAAGTGCATGTGTTCGGCGGTGCTGAGGGTGTCGTCGGTGTTGGTTGAGACTCTGAGGGTGTTCCTGTGGACGATGGCGATGCCTCCTCCGACTCCGTTGGTGCGGTCCCTGCGGGTGATCTTGTATCCGTCCGGGATGGCAATGGCGATGTCGGGGGCTGAAGCGGGATTCAGCCAGGTCTCCGTCAGGAATGCGACGTCTGGGGAGGTTGAGTCGAGAAGGTCCCAGAGTTCGATGGCGTGTTTGCGGGCGGAGCGGGTGTTGAGGAGGATGCATCTGAGGTAGTTGGGTTCTTTCCTGGGCGGTGGTTTGGCGGGGCGGGTGCTGGCGAAGCTGCAGTTCCGGCAGGTGAAGGGCCCTTGGGTGCGCTTCGGGGTGGCCTGGTAGCAGGCGTGATCTTTTCCGGGGTTGAGTGCGTGGAGGGTGCTGGCGTCGTATCGGCGTCTGTTGATGTGGCGGGCGCGGGGGATGCCCGGACCAGGGGGTCTGGCGCTGGGCGCGGCCACGGCGCGGACGGGCGCAGACGGGCTTGCCTTAGGCGCGCCCGCTGCGCACGTCCGCAGCGCGGCCGCACAGCGGCCGCCATAAATGGGGAGGTGGGAGGGAGGAGCAGGGAATGGGGCAGCGAATGGGCAGTGAAGGGGCGGGGCCGCAGGCGCAGCGGCGGGAAACAGGCACAGAAAGGAAAAACGATCACAATCAGGGGCAGCAAGGGGGCACAGAAAGGAAAAACGATCACAATCAGGGGCAGCAAGGGGGCACAGAAAGGAAAAAACGATCACAATCAGGGGCAGCAAGGGGCACAGAAAGGAAAAACGATCACAATCAGGGGCAGCAAGGGGGCACAGAAAGGAAAAACGATCACAATCAGGGGCAGCAACGGGGCACAGAAAGGAAAAACGAGCACAATCAGGGGCAGCAAGGGGCACAGAAAGGAAAAACGAGCACAATCAGGGGCAGCAAGGGGGCACAGAAAGGAAAAACAATCACAATCAGGGGCAGCAAGGGGGCACAGAAAGGAAAAAACGATCACAATCAGGGGCAGCAAGGGGGCACAGAATGGAAAAACGATCACAATCAGGGGCAGCAAGGGGGCACAGAAAGGAAAACGATCACAATCAGGGGCAGCAAGGGGGCACAGAAAGGAAAAAAACGAGCACAATCAGGGGCAGCAGCAGGGCACACAGACGGAGCTGTGTGGTGGGGAGCGACCTACCAGTCAAGGTCAGGGGTCGCTCTCTTCACCACGCAGCGGCCGCCATAAATGGGGAGGTGGGAGGGAGGAGCAGGGAATGGGGCAGCAAATGGGCAGTGAGGGGGCGGGGCCGCAGGCGCAGCGGCGGGAAACAGGCACAGAAAGGAAAAAACGATCACAATCAGGGGCAGCAAGGGGGCACAGAAAGGAAAAAACGATCACAATCAGGGGCAGCAAGGGGGCACAGAAAGGAAAAACGATCACAATCAGGGGCAGTAAGGGGGCACAGAAAGGAAAAACGATCACAATCAGGGGCAGCAAGGGGTACAGAAAGGAAACACGAGCACAATCAGGGGCAGCAAGGGGGCACAGAAAGGAAAAAACGAGCACAATCAGGGGCAGCAAGGGGGCACAGAAAGGAAAAAACGATCACAATCAGGGGCAGCAAGGGGGCACAGAAAGGAAAAAACGATCACAATCAGGGGCAGCAAGGGGGCACAGAAAGGAAAAACGATCACAATCAGGGGCAGCAAGGGGGCACAGAAAGGAAAAAACGATCACAATCAGGGGCAGCAAGGGGGGCACAGAAAGGAAAAAAACTAGCACAATCAGGGGCAGCAGCAGGGCACACAGACGGAGCTGTGTGGTGGGGGAGCGACCTACCAGTCAAGGTCAGGGGTCTCTTTCTGTCTCTTTCCTTCTACCTCCTGTTTACATTGCACCGTCCAACTATCACAAAGACCATAGGCTGCAGCGGAGAAGTGTATACTTGTCCCGAGTCAGGAGAATTATTGACACAGCAGATATCGATCAAACTGATACTACTCTACAGCAATTCATGGATGCCATGAAGGTATGGTGCCTTTCTGGGGACCTATGTATAACAGTGTCAGCATTCGTCGCCTCATCAGGGTTGTTGAAGGGGTTATCAACACTACAGCAGGCATACTCACTGACATCACAGCTGAGCTTCAGGCTACAAGACTTGTTGCTCTTCAAAATCGTATGGTTTTAGACGTTATCCTTGCAGATAGGGGTGGAGCTTGTCGCGTCATAGGCAGCAGTTGCTGCGTTTACATCCCAGACCATGCCCCTAACGTATACTCCGCTATCCAGAAGTTACACAGGCTTGCATCCGATATTCGTCAGGAGAATGGTTCATGGTCCTTGACAGGGTGGTTTTGGGGTCTGATATCATCCTGGGGTTGGAAGATACTTCTTTTCCTAGTAGCTATTACAGGTGTCATCATCACGTGCTGCCTATGTGTCAATTTATTCCAGCATGCTGTACCTATTGTGAGTAAACTCACCCCTGCCCCTAAATTGCCAGGCCGTAATGATAAAGTCTCTAATATGATGATGCAGGAAATACAGGATATGATGCAGATCGATGAGGGTATTTTTGAGTACTAGAAATGTATTGCTATACGTATGTTGCTTATTTCCTTTGAATATTACAGTCACTATGCATTTTCTATTTTCCCTGTTTAGAATTGTAAAGACCCTACCTGCTAGTGTCAATAAAGCATTTTGCCTCCCCTGCTAAAAGGAGGGTCTGTTAGATTTGAAAATCACATTCTCGTTATATACTCGTTTTACGCTATATTAGGTTAGCAGTGTGCGGCTAAATGAGACACCATTCGTATTCACGTTATGTAACCCACTGAGTTATCCATGCAATGTGTGAGCTTCAGTTAGCAAGTGTGACTCCATTTTGTATTTCGTAATCCCAATTAGGCTGTGTCTGTACCAGGCCTCACTATTCGTATTGCTTGCCTCAGCAGAACGCTGTATTCAGTTATTATTTTCTCTTCTGCTCAAGGTTGCCTTCTGACTTACTAATGAATAGGCCATTTTGCCCTTGCATACCTATCTTTGTGTGTAGCTCTGCTCCCACGTTAGGAGACGCCGAAACCCAGCGCGGCAACCTTGAGATAGTGATAGCGTGTACCCATCTGACAGGTGGTAGCCCATCCTTCCGTGCCTCCTTTGTTCATGTTCGGCCTAAGCCGGTAACTTTCCATTGTGGGCGTGGTTAGGAGGCCCTTGGGAGGAATGATTATGCGTTGCCGACTGTTGGGGGTCCAGTCCCTCGGCAGACATCTTAGGGTGCAGGTCAGATTGGACTCCTCTGCAGAGTATTGGTAATAAACAATTGTTTTGTATTCTGTAGTCTGACCGACTCTTCATTTTGGCGAAGGCTATTAGGAGGTTGTAGAAAACCTGGGTGGCCCTTGTCGGGCCACTTCCTTCACTGGCAGTTCGGGCTGGACTGTTTCCATTGGGCGCAGGGTCAAGACTGATTTGCATATGGCTGGGTCCAAACTGGAATGGCATGGTGAGCAAAAAAACGATGGATTTAGGCCCAGATCTCTGTACTGGGGTGAATGTATGACATTGTTCTGCATTCTGTCCATCCATTGTTCTTTTTGCATTTGTCACCCCGAGTGGGACGGGTATGCCCAGACGTGGGTCCCGTGCTCTCCATGCCACTGGAGTCAAGCTATCCTGGCTGATGAGCGGTGAAACCCCGAAACCGGTCCTAGGATGCTTGTTTCCAGTCCAGGGAGCACCTGGCCTTGCAATTCGGGCTGGACTGTTCCTATTGGGCGCAGGGTTAAGACTGTTTTGCATATGGCTGGGTCCAAACTGGAATGGTATGGTGAGCAAAAAACGATGGATTTAGGCCCAGATCTCTGTACTGGGGTGAATGTATGACATTGTTCTGCATTCTGTCCCTCAATTGTTCTTTTTGCATTTGTCACCCCGAGTGGGGCGGGTATGCTCAGACGTGGGTCCAGTGCTCTCCGTGCCTCTGGATTCAAACTATCCTGGCTGATGAGGGGTGAAACCCCGAAACCGGTTCTAGGATACTTGGTTCCAGTCCATGGAGGACCTGGCCTGGTAGTTCGGGCTGGACTGTTCCCATTGGGCGAAGGGTCAAGACTTATTTGCATATGGCTGGGTCCAAACTGGAATGGCATGGTGAGCAAAAAAACAATGGTTTTAGGCGCAGATATCTGTACTGGGGTGAATGTATGACATTGTTCTGCATTCTGACCATCAATTGTTCTTTTTGCACTTTGCCTATTTGGTAATCCGGAACTGCAGCGACAGAAGCCTTTTTTCCCTGGGGTCCCCATCTCCTCTGTGTGCCAGCCTCGGGGAGACTGGAGGCTGCTTTCAGAGGCAGCCAGGTGAGGTGGGGCCTTCCCCGCCCGACCCACCGCCAGGTGTGTGGTAGGGGAGGGGGGAGATCTGTCCAGGCGATAGGACACATACAATTTTCAGCAGAGCCTCATGAGGTACAATGAGGCACTACTACAGGTACACCCCCACCTCCGAGGGTCGCATCCTATCGCACACTGCATGCAATGAGCATGTAGTTGGCGTGTCGCACAAGAGAGATGCAACACAATCGACGAAACGGACCAAGCGGGGTCCCGCAACCGGTGAATCTGCTCACCACCTTATGAGTATCAGGATCTCTGCAGTACAGGAACAATACGCCTTCGATGCGGGCAATGTTTCTGGGCTCCGCACTAGACAATCCAGTCTCCAGGCACATGTCTTAGTTCCACTCTCACACCGCACTACCCGCTGGAATTCAGTAGTCAATGCGGGCACTTGAGAGGGCATAACTCACCAGATGTCAGGTAGATGGTGTAGGTCCCTCGAGGGAGATCTTTGATGTCCCTGAGATCTCCGGGAGAACAGGAGACCCACCGACGGGTCCTTGGAGAGCACACTTCAGGGCACCACACTTCAGCAGGTCCTCAACCCAGGCCAGCCACTATTCACAAAAGGCACATGGTCCCTTTCACGGGCAGTAAAAATCCATGTGCACAACAGAGTCCTCTTTGGCAGTGTGCAACATGTAGTCTGGGTTCTCCGGTCCGGTGTCCCTGCAAGTGTAACATACCCCAAGCGCCTCTTACCCCTTGCTGAAGTATTGCACCAGAAATTATACTGTTGTGTGTCTTTAAAGTTGGGGGGGGGTAGTTTAAGGGGTTTCCCTTTGAACCACATATGTCGCCCCTAAATTGTAGGCGTGTATGCCATGGGGCAGTGGAATGTAGATCATAATCTTTATGTGGGGCCATGATCAGATCCTAGAGGTCATTTGTCAGAACTTCTCCCTCCAATCTCTCCATCTAGGCCCGCAAATGGCAGAGGTCTGTCGTTGTAGTGGTATGCCCATGGTTTATGGCTACCATTGGGGAATGCACAGATGTGCTCCCCTGACCCTTGGTGTCCCTAGGAGCCAGGCACCACTGTACACAAGACTTGTAGAGCATAGAAATGCCCATGTTCTATAAGTGGCATTTCTAAGTGAGTTATGCCAACACCACCCTTACCACTGGAAAGGGTTTGGCATGGCAAATCCATTGATAGGAAACATCATGAGGCTGCTCCACTGCAATCCACTATTGCAGCCTGAAGTAATGCCAACCAATTCCCCGTGTTAACCCATAGGAAGAGCAAGTCTCATAGGTAGTGGAAACACACAGGTATTCCTCACTACCTGGGCTCACGGGCCCTAGTGCGCACTTCGACCTGCAATGGCAAGTTGGACACATAGTCCCCAGTTCCAGGAGTGCAAGTGCGTCTACCCAAATCTGCAAAGGCAGCCAGGACACGGGTTTAACTAATACGGGTGTCAATGCACACGCACCGGCCTGCGATGGCAAGCTGCACACTCAATCATGGGCACCATAGGTGCGGGTGCGCGCATACAACGGCCTGCAACGGCAGGCTGCTCATGAATGTAATCATTATAGATGTCAGTGCGCACCCACCGGCATGCGATGACAGTCCGTACATATGGGCTTACTTTGGCTCTAGCACCTTAGGTGCGAGTGCACACACACCACCCTGCCTGGGCCAGCTGGACACAGGTTGACCCTCTATGGGTGCAATGGCGCACACCCGGCCTGCGATGATGGACCTGGCATCCTGCCACTAGCACCATGGGTGTCAGCGCACGACACAGGCCTGCAACGGCAGGCATGACCCGGGTGTTTGAACACTGGGGATGCTGGTATGCACTCACCGGCCTGTAATGGCCGGCCGGGTACCTATCCAAGATGCCATAGGTGTGAGGGCGCATCCTCAAGCTTACCACAGCAGGCTAGACTAGGCCTGGGCGGAGTTTGCGGAGTTTCACTCTGCGGAATTCCACGGAGTTGTCAAAAAACTTCGCCAAATTCCGCAGAGTTCCGTGAGGGGGCGAAGTATTATTCAGCCACCTCTAATGAAGTCCCCTTGGCTGCTGAGGGTCATTGGGGGCCAAGAACCCCTATTGTTGCAACAAGTACGTCCCCCACAGTGGGATTGCTGAGACATCGGAGACCCCGCCCCCTTTCTCAACCACTCTGCAAAGGGGCCTCCTGGCGCACCACTGGTTGGGGGATGAAGTCCCCTTGGCTGCCTGGGGTCGTTGGGGGCTAAGAACCCCTATTGTTCCCACAAGTAAATCCCACACAGCAGAATTGCTGAGTCATCGTCGGAGGCCCCGCCCCCCCTTTCTCAACCTCTCTGCAAAGGGGCCTCCTGGCACACTACAGGTTGGGGAAAGAAGTCCCCTTGGCTGCTGAGGGTCATTGGTGACCAAGAACCCCTATTGTTGCCACAAGTAATTCACCCACAGCGGGTTTGCTGGGATGCCGTCGTAGGCTCTGCCCCTTTCTCAACCACTCTGCAAATGGCACACTACTGGTAGGGGGATGAAGTCCCTTTAGCTGCTGAGGGCCGTGTGGGGAGCCAAAACCCCTTTTGTTGCCACAAGTAAGTTCCCAACAGCGGGACTGCTGAGACTTTGTCTGAGGCCCCGCCCTTTTCTCAACCACTCTGCAAAGGGGCCTCCTGGCACACTACTGGTTGGGGGATGAAGTCCCCTTGGCTGCTGAGGGTTGTGTGGGGGCCAAGAACACATGTTGTTGCCACAAGTAAGTCCCCCACAGCAGGATTGCTGAGACGTCGTTGGAGGCCCCGCCTCCTGTTGTATTCCGCTTTAGGGGTCCGTATATAGGCTTTCCTGAATCATGTCCTTATATAGGCACAATTCGCCTTGCCCTTATATAGGCATAGAATCCCTGTCCTTATTTAGGCATTAACCGTGCACTCCAAATACAGGCATGGTCACCGACATCCGTCCACCCTAACGTCACAACGAGTTCTTAGAAACCAGACCCTTAAGCTTCGGGAGTTCCCCTAGCACAGGACTATTGATTTCTCCAAGATCTCATCTATTATGTATGAACCGTTATACCTTAAGGGTTCATTCCTGACGTCTTCCTCTGTCCGACTTCACGTCAATGCTAACATTCCAAGACACCTACCAGGTATAAATATACCTTCCCTTGCCCAAGCAAGTTAGAGGAGATCTCGACTTCAAAGGAGCCCGTATCCCGGCCTGACGCACTGAGAAGACGCTGTCATTCCTGCACGCAGACGAATCCAGCTTCCAGTGTTCTGACTCCCTTCGCGGGGTGTTAGAGTTCCAGATCCGGCAGGAGATTCCCACCTCTCTCATTCTCAAGGTGTGGAGCTGACTAGATCCTAGAGGGACTCTTGGCATACTAGACTTGGCATACTAGATTTAACATACTCTTAGTCTACCATTTTTTGTTTAAATATTTTTATTGATTTTTTCTTACAGTCATTTGAATATTTCGTCTTTTGCACTTTGCATGACAATACAAAAAATGATCAAATGCTGCATTTAAACTACATTATATAACGTCATTAAATCATCATACAAGTCAGCACTGTATAGTACATGAGTATTGTCAGGACAAGCCTTAGCACTTCTAGCCAATATCCACAGTCTGCGTATCTTGTAGTACTACAGATGCCTATCAGCGTTTTTGCACCATTTTTGCCAGTTCATAATGATGGTCGTTAGGTCTATAAATGTACATGAGTTTGTCAGTAACAGTGCTACAATATACAGCGTACTCATCATCAGTAGTCGCAATGAAAGGCAACATGTGGTCAAGGTAATTCCTCAACAGTGGAACTTTGCATAGTAAATCAAAAGAGAAAAGAGAAATTGAATATGCATCAATAAGTCATATATACAATAACGAATGATTACTAACAACATCTTTAAATTGTGGACAATAAAACATCTAAAAGGAGAGAAAAACCAAAAAAGGGGGGGAGGGAAGAGTGCCATGTTTATCTCATTATGATGACTGTTGTCGGACTGTATGTGGTGCTACGTATCGTAACCTTTGTAGTGATACAGGGTGCACACCAGGGTAGGGTGGACTCACCGAAACCTAGAGTGACAGTGCAATGTTAAGTTATAGGCTGGCGGGAAAGAGGGGGAGGGCAGGGGGGTCTCCCGCGATATATTGCAGTTGCATAGCACCTTCCGATAGCTGGTGGGCCCTACCGTGCTACAGCATATACTCTGCAACCCAGGATCGCCTGCATATCCATTATGTGTCAGTAGAGTGAGTGTCATTCGCAGCCCCATTTCCCTCATTGGTGAAGGCTAAGAGTATAGTGTCCCAATATTGTGCAATGGGAAATTTACGCAGCCCCGCAGTTTCCTCTCTGTGCAGCGCTGTGCTTTCCGCCTGAGCCCAGACTGAAAGCGACTTTTTCCAGCTGATCAGTTCAGGGGGGTCCACATGTTTCCACCGCTTCGTAATTAAGCGTCTCGCCACTATCAACCCCAAGTCTCGAAATCATGATGTTACCTTATTTTTCTTGGTCCTTGCATAAACCCCCAATATACAAACCTCCCACGTTGACGGCAGGGATGTATCAGTGCAAAGCGCCAGAGATGCGGTGACATCGCGCCAGTTGCTTTGGAGGGTAACACAAGACCATATCATATGTAGCAGGTCCGCGGCAGGCCGCCGACAACGCGGGCATTCCGATGTAGTGATTTTGAAGTACCGGTTAATTTTATCTGGAGAGAGATACGCCCTATGTAAAATATAAGCTTGTATTAATTTAAATTTGGAGCTCCTCGGGATATAGGTGGGGCCAGCCAGGATAGTGTCCCATTCCCTGTCAGTCCAGGGTTGACCGTGATCCTCTTCCCAACGGGCACGGAGGGACAGCAGCGGTTTCAATGTGTGTGTAAGTAAGGCCGTCACCAGCCAGTGTACTATGTGTGACCCCGCCCCCATAACATGAAGGTACTGTATTAATAAATGCATTGGAGGCTCGGTCGTTAGGTCTCCCCAGCGAGTCGATAAGGCCCTTGTTAAAGAGGCATGCATTAAAAATTGACCTACAGGTATGTCGGTGTCCTCTGCCAGGGTCTCAAACGTCAGTAGTATTCCATCCCAATAAAGGTCGCCCAGAGTATGTACATCTGCTGTATGCCAATGTCTGAGGGCTTCTGCAGTGGTGCCCGCCCTCCCCGTGGTGTCCCCTGAAGCGGTAGTGTCGGGGCGTATGGCAGTGTCGCGCGGGTGAGATACAAGCTCCTTTTGTAGCATCTGTACGCTGCACCTAAATGTAACTGGGTCGGGCGCGTGGACCTGGCCACTGGGTGAAACAAATGATAGATTTGGGTATGCGTCCATGGCTGATGCCAGGTCGCCGTGTCCTCCAGGTTGCTTCCATTTAGCCATTTTGTTACCCATTGCAGCTGGGCAGCCAAATAGTATAGTTCCATATTGGGAACCGCCAACCCCCCCCGACTGACAGGTGCGTGTAATTTCCACAACGCAACACGAGGCCTGCCTTTATTCCAGATGAAGTCGCGGAACATGCTTTCCAATTCTCTGAATATTTGGGACGGGACATAAATTGGGAGATTCAAGAAATAATATAATAACTTGGGAAGGACTATCATCTTCAGCAGGGTGATGTGGCTCATGACATTCAGCGGGAGCGTTTTTCAGAACTGTACCTGTGCTCGCACCGCTGTAATCGCCCTCGTTAGGTTACTGTCCAGCAAATCAGCAGGTGTCCGGTAAATAAATAGTCCTAGATACCGGAAAGTGGTGGGGTACCACGGAAGTCGCGAGCCATTGATGACCACGTCCATTTCCTCCACTCGTGCATCAAAGGGGTACACCCCGGACTTGGTCCAATTAACCCAGAGGCCCGACATTATCTCAAAGGTCCTCAACACGTCCGCAATAGACGCAGGGATGGCCGTGATGTCTCGGACATATAACAATAAATCATCGGCATATAGGGACACCGTATGGGTCCCGTCCCCCAGCGGTATGCCCCAGTCCTCACCGCCATCACGGAGTAACATCGCCAGTGGCTCCATGGCCAGGGAGAAGAGCAGCGGGGATAGTGGACAACCCTGGCGTGTTCCCCGTCTCACTCTGATCGAATCTGAGAGGAGCTTGCCGATACGGACCCGGACAGTAGGGCGTCGATACAGCAACTGGACCATGCTTAGATAATAATCTCCGAGCTCATATTTATTGAGCACTGCCGCCAGGTAGGGCCATTCCAACGAATCGAATGCCTTTTCTAAATCGAGTACCAGGCAGCCGGAGCGAGGCCATCCGCGCAATGCGTATTGTTGTATCCGAAAGAACCGACGGAGATTCAGTGAGGTATTCCTTGTGGGAACGAAACCGTTTTGATCTGAATGCACCAATGTCTGCACTAAGGGCGAGAGCCGCCTAGCCAGCAGCGACGCAAAGATTTTATAATCAGTGTTGAGAAGTGCCAAAGGCCGATAGGATACCAGGGATTCAGGACTCTTATCAGGTTTCAGGAGGGATACTAACAGAGCCTCATTTTGCGTATCAGTAAGCGTGGACATATCTAGGGCAGTCTTATACATCTTCAGCAACTGTGGCACTAATAGGTACGCATATGCTTTATAAAATTCAGTCGGTAATCCGTCTGGCCCTGGCGACTTTCCGTTGGATAATGAGAATATACCTTCTCGTATTTCCTCCCCAGTGAGAGTAGCATTTAAATCTCCTTTCTGCATGCGGGTGGGTTGTGGTAATTCTATCTGCGCGAGGTAAAGTTGTAATTCCAGGGGTTCGGCCTGCGCCCAAGATTCGTACAGACCTCGATAGTGAGTCACAAACGCAGCATGAATGTCGCGCTGCGATTACACTATGTTCCCCGAAACCGTTTGCACGGATGTAATAGGGGATGACGACTCTTCCTGTCTGATGAGCCATGTGAGCAGCTTCCCAGCGTTATCCCCTAGATGGTGCGACCGCGCCGAATGCACTGCATAATTAAGGCATCGCAGCCTTTCCAGCAATCTTGCATGCTCTTCTCTACAGTGTCTCAGCTGCCCCTGGGACCCCGCAATCACCTCGTTCTCCCTATCCGCCAGTTGTTTCTCTAGAGTGGTAAGGTCTTTTTCCAGCTGTACTCTTAGGCCCGCCTGTGCACCCAAGCAGTGTCCCCTCACCACCACCTTAAGGGCGTCCCACTCCACCAGCGAGGACGAGGCAGTGCCTGCATTATCATCAAAGTACTGAGCCATGCTGGTAGCCAGGGATTCTCGGAATGGTGCATCAAGGAGTACATCCGGCTGAAGTCGCCACATGGGGATCGGCGGTATCCCGTCCTCCCAATCTAGCTCCACTATATGCGGATTATGATCCGAATGTGTCCGCCCCATGTATGAGGACCTTGTAAAACTCGGGAGAAGGTCAGCGGATACCATGAATCGGTCTAGGCGTACATGGAGCTTGTGCGCCCCTGAATAATAAGAATATATTCTGTCATGTGGGTGATGGTGGAGCCAAGCATCCGCTAGGTGCCAGTGTGTGGCCCAATGGTTCAGCGCCTTCGCCGCAGTGTGTCTAGTCGTGCCTGGCAGTGGAGGGAAGGAACGGTCCAGTGACACATCTAGTACGCTGTTATAATCACCACCCAGCACTAAGGGAGTATCATGCCACTCTGCCAATTTAAGGGAGATCTGAGCTAGAAAGACTGCTTGCTCCGTGTTAGGTGCATATAATGAGGCCAGCAGTATCTGTCTACCGTCCAACACACCCTTTACTATAACGTATCTGCCCTCTGTGTCTATGTGGGAGTTCACCACCCGGAAGGGGGTCCCTGGCCTTACCCACACCAGCACCCCACGGGCATACGCCGAGTAACCCGTTGCGTACAGCTGCCCCCTCCAGCGCCGGTGCAAGCGTTGTATTTCTGACTTTTGCAGATGTGTTTCCTGCAAAAGTGCTATTTGAACGTGGTGGCGCTTTAGATACGAATAAATAAGGTATCGGCGCGATGGGCTGTGGATGCCCCTCACATTCCAGGTCATTATCTTTATAGGTGCCATCCCATTTGTGAGTTAGACGTGTGCGCGCCTTGGCCAAGCCTCTCAGCAGAGGGAGGAGGTGTAGTGTGCATGCGTACAACCCTGGCGCGCGTTCCCCTGCAAATATCAGCATCACTACTGTCCTGACTTAATTCTGGAAGCATGGCATGGCAAGCCAAAGGATGATAATTACAATAATTCGCAATAATAAAAGAAAGTGAATCGTCTTCACTCAGACTGATGAACAACAGGCATACGCCCATGGTGAAAAGGAATACCAAAAGGGCGAGTGTGCAACAGGCAATCGTCCAAACCATATGCAATAGCATCTAACTATCTAACTCTGTGGGGGTGTGCTGCGCCCTACAATCTAATTGTGTCTAGGGAGGGAGAGAGTCTCCTCGGGGGGGGGGCTCCCCGGCCACTGACCAACCAGAAATTATCCAATACTGCGCCCATCAGGGAACATCTCCAGTCGCCCTTCACATTACAGCAAATGGGGGCAATCAGTAAAATATTACTCCAAATAAGCCTCAGAAGCACTATGGAACATATAAGGAACACTGCTGTGCTAAATAATGGGGTGACTAGAACCTCAGTTGACAGTAAGATAGAGCATACAACAATGCATAATTTATAGTTCTAACACAACTTAATATTGCACATCTTATAACTATATACTTGCGTGCAGGTACACTGGTCATGAGTAAGTTCAAACAACTGGAAACCACAGTGTATATCAAGTAATGTTATCAGCTGTCTGAGGAGTGACGTCCGGCAGAGCATAGGAGTCTCTCCCTTACAATCATGGGTGTAATACAATGGGGGTGTTTCTTTATTTTAGAGTGCCACGTAAGCGCATCGGCAGGTGAGGAGGTGGATGTATTTAAGCCCCTCTACCTTGAACGTGATTTGCGGGTTTTTTGGACACAGAACTAGAAACCTGGGGTTCCGGATTGAACCATTCAAGAATATACGGCAGTTGGGAAACAGTGATTATTCACGTCCGTTTAAGAAGGTACGATAAAATACATAGGAGGAGAGGCACTGTAGTGCGTTTAATTAGAGTATATGGCAGACACTCTCCAGTATAGTAATAGTAATATAAAAAGCACTCTCTATTTATTAGGGGATCTACTAACAGACCACTCTTCGAGCCTGCAAAAGAAATATAAGAATAAGTGCAAATATCAACTCCTTTTCATTCAGGTGAGAATAATGAGAATGCCCTCTGAAGTCATACAAATGAATTTAGTGATCTAGATAGGTATCTCTCAATTGAGTTTGTTGATGAAGATATGTTAACAGCAATATAGGCACATATTGCCATTAGTGGTCTCCATTCCCCTAGACAAATGGGTTATTTTTAGTAGGGAGAGTGTAAAATTGTAGGGATATTCACTCGTTAACAGCGGGTTATTATGGTTGGTTTTTTATGGGCCCAGAAATTGTATACAAATGTGGGGTAGCTTTAGAAGCGTTTTAGTAAAAACCGTTTCCTTTCCCTCTTATCTTGAAGGTTGCAAGCAGGAGTAATGCCATGCTTAGAAGTGATAAGTTTTAAACATCCTCATGAAATGTTTATATGCAGTGAAGACAATTGGAGAAATATATCTGATGTAAATGGCATGAGCATATTGTATAAGGAGATCAAATTGAGTCATAGCACATGTGAGCATATATAAAATGAATTATGGAATTATGAGTTGTGCTAGCAGATTGTCACTGCAAATTTTGTGTATAGTAGAATCATTTTAAGGTTTTTAATTAAAAATATATATTTTTATACACTTGTTTACACAGGGTATAACAACCTAATGTACCACAAAGAAAAGTGAACATAATGACTGTCTTGATAAAGATGGAATAATCAGATACCCATTGAAACGCGTCGACGCATTTCTGTACATTATCCCGAGGACAAGTTGGACCTGTAGATACAAAATAGAGTATATGTATCCAGGCTAATCTTGCTAAAATTATTCCTAGGGAATTGTTGAGTTAAAAGACAAAGTGTACTGTCTATCATTGTTCTTTTCCCTATTTTTTAGGGGTCTCTGTGGTAAAAGTGTCATAAGATGTTATGTTATGTCCTGATCTGATGAATTGTATTGTTTTTAATTATGTTGAATTGATGCATTGTGTTGTATTTTAGGTGTTTTACTATATAAATTGTGTTTTTAATAATATTCACATGTACTAAAGAAATAAATTGACCCTTTTTGTATTGCATGTTATAGTGGTATTATTGTTTGAGTGTGTTAGGGTTTTTGAGTGAGATCCCTCAAAAACAATTTTTATGTGCTTTATATGAATTAAGAATTCCACTAATGATAGGGTGTTCTTGTTGATTGAGTAAATCAAGGGATAATTAGTTTTTTGTACATGAGTAAGTTCAAACAACTGGAAACCACAGTGTATATCAAGTAAGGATCTGTCTGAGGAGTGACGTCCGGCAGAGCATAGGAGTCCTGCGTTGTGAGCGGATCATCGGACAGATCCTCAGCATCAGCCTCGCTAGCCTGCTCCTGTTGACTTGAGACAGATGCACTGTCTTCCATCTGCATTCCTCTGATACCTGCCACCGCCTGTAGAGCTCCCTGCCGTTCCTGTAGCACCTGGTCCCGAGCCGGGCTCATCTGTGAAGAGGGTGGCGTGTGTTTCGGCTTCTTTCTCCTGGGGCGGCGGCGGCGCAACATCTCTCCCGTCGATTTAGTGCTTACGTTTCCAGACCTGGGCGCACTCCCCGACGGTGCGTTCCGGTCCAGCCAGTCCTCAGCTTCCTCGGAAGTGTTAAAGAAGTGCGTTTTCTCATTTGCCACCACTTGTAGGCGTGCTGGGAATATTAAAGAGTATTGCAAGCCATTTTGTCGGAGGCGTCTCTTTACAGCCATGTACGAGTACCTCTGCTTTTGCACTTGAATGGTGTAGTCGGGGAAGAAGATCACTTTATGATTGTCTACTTGGATGTCTTGCAATTTCCTTGTTTCCTGCAATATTGTGTCCCGGTCTCTATAATTCAACAGCCGAATTAACAAAGGCCTGGGATTAGATCCTGATGGCAAGGGCCTGGTCGGCACTCTGTGTGCCCTCTCCACCACGAAGTGCGGAGAGAGGGTTCCTTCTGGCAGGAGGCCGCACAGCCAAGATTCAACATAAGCGACAGGATTCCTTCCTTCCGTTCCCTCCGGCAGACCCACCACTCGCACGTTATTGCGGCAGGCCCGTCCTTCTGCATCTTCCGCCCTGTCCTCAAGAAAGTCCACTCTGTTAAGCAGTTGTTGAATGTGCTTGTCCGCCTCCGCCACACGGGGCGACATCTCCACCATCGTAACCTCAAGCACATCAGTGCGGTCCGCTAGCTTGCGATGATCTGCATGCAGCAGCGTTAGATCTATAACTGCTTTGTCTATTTTACTTTCCAAGGCAGTGCGGGTATGTTGCAAGGTTTCTCCCAGTTTTTCCACAGCGGCCAGGACCGGGTCCAGCTTCCCGGACATGTTAGCTTGTGATTCCGCTTCTGCCATTTTGCCCGTCTTTGTTCGCGTCTGCGGAGGTTGGGCCGCTGCACCAGGCACGTTTGTTTTGAGTCGCCTGTCCCGCGACATCGATCTGAGGAAAACGCTTCACTGGGATCGGCTCTGCACTGACCGACGTCTACCGCGTCTTCCACAATGTGGGGGTGGCCATCTGCTATAGCTCAGTAACTGCTGCCAGCTGGAACTCTCCCAACGATTACTCCCGTGCCCTCGCACGTCTGTCAAGCCACTGGTCGTTAATTTAGCCAGGCCTCAAACTTGCAGCTCAGCTAGGCAGCTCCTGGATGCCACCTCCAGGGCCGTGATGCAGGCACTCCAGTGTCAGTGTGTTCCCGAGCATCCCAGCCGGACAGATAAGAAACAATGTCACTGTGATGGCCACTCCAGAGAGAGCAGGGGCGCCACTATTCACATCGTCACCCAGTGGCTCGCTCGCGTCCACCGACAGCCGCCCCACCGCTGCTCCGAAGTTCCGTTAATGAATGATGCAGCTCCCAGCCGCTTGGGACGCAGAAATCATCGCCCACTTGGAGATCTCCGGCACGGAGATGCGTCCGGAGGGGCCCAGGTCCACCCCAGTACCGGCCAGCACCATATGTCCGGCTCCCGTCACTGCGGTTCCCTCGCTCTCACCTCAGTTATATGCGCAGGGGGCCAGGTCATCCTCATCACCAGCGGGGTCCGCGGCGGGGCGACCAGCGTCCGACGGCGGCCCTCTCAGTAATAGGGTTAATGCAGGGCAAAATAATTCCGATCTTCTAGCCCACACAAGCGGCCTCGCCCTCCCAGCTAGTTCCGCGTTAGGCCCTCAGGAAGGTCACCAGGTCCAACACACAGGCCCGCCACGATCACCGCGGGGGCCCCAGGCATCACCGGCCACCCGCAGGACCGTGGACACTTCAGCAACACATCGCAGGGCGGTCTGGGCTGTCGATGTAGCGAGCCGCCACCAGGGACCGCGGGGCCTCCTCTGTAGGCCACAGGGTTCGACGCGCGGGTGAATCCGTCCGCGAGTCGCCGCTACGCAGCTGGGTCCCAATATGAAAGGCCAGTGAACATAGGCCGTGTCTCTGGGGTAATCCCTGCTAGGCGCATGGATGGGCTCAAGGCGCCGCAGGCACACCTCCACGCAGTGCGGCTCCTGTCTCCGGCAGCGGCGTCTCTGCAGGGCCACTGCGCCACTCGATGCGGCCCTGTGGGCGGGGCTCAGCCTCGGGCTCGCGTTATCCTCGTCCCCAGCCTTCGGCCAGCTCTCCCGGCGCGCCGCAGGGCCGAGGGTCCCAGCGCGCTGCACGGGCTTTGATTGGCACCGCGTTCGGCTCGAAGCTTGAACGAACGCTCAAGTGCCTCGCCTCCCGTCTGCAGCCACCGCGGATCGTTTTAGCCGGAGAAATGTGGTCAGATCAGGGAGCCCCCGCCGGAGCTCTACCCAAGCACGTCTGCCACCATTGCTGGCTTAGCCACGCCCCCCTACTCTTAGTCTACAATACTAGAGAATACTCCACCTACTTCTACCTTTTCCCTACACCTAGACTAGGTTAGGTACACTGGGGTAGAACTAGCATAGAGACGCAACGTATGAGTACTCGCATTCTTAGCTCATGTTATTTATGTACGTGAATATATGCTAAAAGATAATGCTAGCGCAGTATTATTTATTTCTACTGCTTTCGCTGTACATTATTTATCTTGCATAGTCTTGTGATCATAACAACACATATCTCTTACACGAGAAACAAGACTGTTCAATAAAACCCTTTTTATTGAAACGCCCGTCTTTCCTTTCTGTGTAACTCTGTAGAAACTAAGCATGCATGATTGACTGAGTGAAACTGTTATCTATTGTTTCCACGATTCTGAGACGTGTTCCGATTCTAAAGGGAAACAAAAGTTGTCATGTTTTTCGGTTGCCAGAAACTACTCCCTTCTTGTTCTTAAGGAGTTTCTAGTGGCCTCTGAGCTAGCTGGCACAAGTAATTAAGTTTAATATACTCGATAGGGACATACCGACCTTTGTCCTATGTCAAGCCTATAGGTTAAATTATTCCAATGCGCAGAGCCTGTTAGGGAAATAGGAACTACACTACATGGCGCCCAACGTTTGGTAAGGCAGTAATTTAACGCTAGATACTGAGTAACTCATTCGTGCTTTTCTCAGAGACCCCTACTCACATACTCCATAAGACGTCTGGAGTGGGTAGGGTTAAATATCCGCCATAACTAAATAGGGAAGCACCCTATATATTAGTTGTTTGGTTTGTTCAACGTTGAAGGATACAGTGTTCCAAAATATTGTGCACCTTATCTTTTTGTTTCCTTGAAACTTGTTTTACATTTTTCTAAAAACAAAATGCCTGACTCCGACAACGATGAAGTTGCGGGTCACCCAGCATTAACAGCTTATAACATCACAGGTTTAGAAGGAACCGAGGAGGGTGTTATAGACATCAATCCAAACTTAAGAAGAGCCATCACTCTAAAACTTAAAAAAACACGGCCTACCACCAAGAGGCGGTAGAGCAGTTTTCGTGATAGAGGCACACGAATCCTTTCAGACAGAGGTATTCTATTCATGGGTAATATTTCCTGAATCAAATTCAGTAACAAGACTGATTCACTTCTACAAAGAAGATGAACCACCAGAGGAATATATTCCTTTCGAGGATATTGAAATTCCACTAACATACCAGGAGCATCAGCTCTGGTTTAGAGGCGCCCTAAAACATCACAAAAACATTACCAGGCTTGGTCCACTAGGTAGACCAGGAGCAACATGGCCGATTCTAGCCGGCTACACTCCTCATCCTGACATCGAAATAATGTCAGACGAGGAACTACTTACTCAACTTACAGAGTTGATAAAAATGTACAGACAATTAGTCCAATATGTCATGCGGACTTTCACAGTCCAACCACCATTAACAATTCCAAATCAAACTCCTCTATAGGGGAATACACTAAAAATTACACCACAGACTTTATACGCAGTCATGGGAAAAATGCCCACAAAACGTGAGCAAATTCCATTCTGGATAGCTCAAAAAATTACTCAAATTGAAGCAGTATTTCCTAATACTAGCCCTTATGAGAAACACAGAATACTAACAATCAGTTTACCAATGGGGATCACACCACAACTGGAAGACTGCACCACTTGGGGCTCAGTCTTTGCTGCCATCTATACTAAAACACATGGTATTCCGTCAATTGCAGTTACACCTGATGACCTGAAACAAATTCAAAACGAATACGGGGCAGAGCCTGCACTACATTTAGGTATGAAATTACTGAAAAATTTCGACCAGGTCTCAACAATAATATTATCTAATATTAAAGGGGAGGCAGCAGCAGTGGCGATCCGCCAACGATTAAGGGAATTCGATGTTACAGAACATCAAACAGAACTACCCAGAATAATAGAACAATCTTATGCAGAATTAGGCAGAGATAGTTTGGGTGGAAGACCAGTGAAACCAAAAGTATCTGAAAATCCTGAGAAGGACTCTATTAAACAAACTCCTACATCTTCTAAAAAGAAGTGGGAAACTAATAAACATAATTCAAACGAGAAACGTTCTCAATCCCGAGGTAGGTCTCCTCAAAAGGAACCCTCTGAAAGGAGGTATAACCTCAGGAATAGGGATAATTTAAGAAAGCCTGACAGGTATCAAGATACTGATACACGTTCCTCTCGTACCTTTCAGATCTCATCACAGACATCGGAAAGAAGAGGACGGTCAGAACATAGAGAAGAACGCGTGAAATCGAAAGACAACAAACACGCTCCGAAAAGTAAATCTAAACCTCAATTCTCAAAGAAGAAGGTAGCAGGTCTGAAGGTCAGACATGCCGAGGATACTGAGAACACAACTCAAGAACGGAGAATGGGCTCAGACAATGCTGGACAGTGCGGCAGAAGTCACAATAGCTCGCCAGAACCTGAAGGAACTTCTGGAGATAGTGGACTTGAATGAGTACATTACAGTTGAGACTGTAGACACCAGGGTTAGTACTCCACAAAAGTTATATGAAATAACACTCCGGATGGAGGGAGACATACCTAGACAGGTGAAAGCACTCTTTTGGGAAAAACTTTCAAGGGGTTATGACATACTTCTAGCAGAAAAAGACTGGCCACGACAATTTGTCAGGGAGTGCCCACATGGCGAAGACATCATTATGCCTGCCTTCTCCAACCATATTCCAATTCATCTAAAATATACTTATGCCAGGAAATGGGCAGTTGCCCAGGCCCCAGCATTATACAAAAATCATGCAGAATGGGATGAGGACTCACCTCACCATAAAATACATCTAAAAATGAACCTACGGCACAAAGGCAGTATCCAATAAAGCAAGAAGCTAAAAAACAGGTCAGGGAGATCTTAGATCAACTTGAATACCAAGGGGTGATTGAAACATGCACCTCTTCAATGAACAATCCTTTGTTTCCTGTCTCCAAACCAGACAATACATATCGTCTAGTTTTGGATTACAGACACTTAAACACTTGTTCTAAAACTTTTGCGGTGCAAAATGCACACAGTACAGCATTAATGAATAACATTGTGCGTAAAAAATATAAAACCACATTGGATATCTCAAATTGTTTCTTTTGTCAAAACATAGCACCTGGAAGCAGGTACTTAACAGGTTTCTCAATAATGGGGACCCAGCGTCAATTTTGTCGACTCCCACAAGGGTTCAAGAACAGCCCAGGGTTATTCTCAGCGAGGGTAATGGAGTTACTACAAATTTATGACAATGAGGCATTGTCATATGTCGATGACATCTATCTGACAGACGATGACCTGGACAAACACTTGAACAGGGTGAGCACCATTATACTGGGCTTCGCCTCTGAGGGCTATAAATTCAACTTCAAAAAGTCCAGAATTGCTCATGTCTATGTCCTCTTTTTAGGATATGAGCTTTCAAGTGAAGGCAAGAGCTTTGCAGCCAACTTTTTAGAAAGGTGTGCGCTGCTCCAACCTCCAAAGACGCTGAAAAATTTACAATCCATCCTGGGTTTCCTAAATTTTGGAAGAACTTACATTCTAAATTACGCAGAAAGGGTTAAACCTCTCTACGCACTAATCAAACCTGATTTTTCAATCAAAAATTGGACACAAGAACACACAAAAATCTTGCGTTCACTCCAAGCTAACATGTTAGCAACAAATCACTTACAAACACGCGTAAGTCAACGCAACTTAGTGATCCAAATAATTTCGGGTCAATGCGGATTCACCTACTTAACATTTAATGAGGGTGAAAAAGTACCAATTGCATACAAATCACATTTGTATACACAAGCAGAAATGCGCTTCACTTCAACGGAAAAAATTCTGACAGCAGTTCAAACCGCTGTAGCAAAAGAAAGAGCTCTAGCCCAAGGGAAACGCATTATTGTCGTAACCCCTGTACCGGCTTTAGAGGCGGTCACAAAAGCGAGCATTCTAAATGCTAAAGCATTACATCCTAGATGGATACAATGGGTTAATTCTCTTGCTGCAACAGATGTTGAATATGTTTTTGATCCTGATTTAAAAACACAAGCGTTCCTGCAATATGAACATGAATGTCCTCTGCCCACTGAGATTCTGCCTCTCGATCAGTACGAATTCATAATTTACACTGACGGATCCGCACAACCCGCAACAGGGAGTAAGCAAGCTTACAGTGCAGCGTGCGCAATCGTTAAAGGTCGCATGCGCGATGGCAACTTCAGACCTATGGTCACAAAAACCCAATCTCTAGGAGATTGTACGGCTCAGCGAGCTGAACTACAAGCATTCAAACTGGCACTTGAAAGTACAGATCGAGAATTCCCCACACTAATTGTGTGCGATTCTTTCTACTGTGTTCAGTCGTATAATGAATATATACAAACTTGGCTTGAAAACGGGTTCAAAGATGCAAAAGGTGGCACAATAAAGCATAAAACGCTTTGGGAACAAGTAGTTCAGTTAAAAAGCGAACTACCAAAGGCTCACGTGATCCATACACTGAGTCATCGATGTGATGGCGTTCACGTTGCAGGGAATTCATTGGCTGACGAAGCCGCAAAGGGGGCTGTTCAGACGGCTTCCGTAGCTGCGATCACTCGTTCAAAAACGAGAATAGACAGTGAGATAATGTTGGCTGTCAATGCTACGAGCAAAGGCAATGGTGCAGCGTTACCAAAAAAGTTTCCACTCAAGTACTCTTATGTAATTGATGCGAACAACGTTCCTTATGCTCGAATCCCTGGAGTGGGGGATAGGGTAATTCCAAACATGGAACGTAGAGCAGCTTTGATTTATGAAGCACATCTGGGGGAGGGTTTGTCACATCAAGGGATCTCTAAAACAATATTGACATTAAAAGAGATGTACTGGTGGCCTGGAATGAATACACATATTCACATCTTCATCAATGACTGCATAGACTGTAAGGTACAGCGAGATGCAGAACGCCACCAGACACCATGCTACGAAGTAGCCTGCCAGGGACAGACACCATTGTTAGACAGCATTAGACTATCTATGCACAGGCATCCTTGTGGACGACTGCAATCCCACAAATACTAAATCAAGGTTCCTATGGATATGGCCTCAGCGCTCGGCTGACGCTCGAACTGTTATAAAAGATTTGCGAGTCTTTATCGGCACATACGCAATAGGCACGCTACATTCTGACCAGGGCCCTGCGTTTAGCTCTCGAGCTTACAAAGAAGCCATGGCCAGTCTGGGTGTTGCATTGCGGTACTCCTCTCCGTTTCATCCTGAGGGAAATTCTGTTGTGGAAAGGAAAAACCGGGACATAAAGCAGTCTATAACAGCTAGGGTATTAGGTTCGGGTGATGGGTGGGTCAAACATCTTTATGGGGTCCAACGCTCATTAAACAATTTGCCAAGAAGTTCTCTAGGGGGGGTCACTCCATATGAGGTCCTATTTGGGACAAGAATGTGGGTGCCAGATCTGGAATGCAGTGGCACAGTGGTGGAAAATAAACCCTTTGATATCAAAGATCGTTTGTCTGTTTTATAGGATCTAAATGAACTAAGATCGAAACAAAGCAACGTGTTCCTGCAGCCAACCACCACTGGGGAAAAACCGGCGCTCTCAGCAAGGCCTGTCTGGATTCCAAAAGTTGGGGATCTAGTCAGAGAGAAAATTGCGGACAAGAAGGAATTTGGACCTTCTTACAGACAACCAGTACCTGTCCTAGCCGTACACGGAACAAGAACAGTACTTCTGCCGCCCCTTGCTGGAAGAAAGGAGAAAAGATTTGTGTCCATCGACCTCATCAAACCACAGTATGTGGCCAATACTAAATAGTAGGCCTCGTGGACTCCGACCTAGTAGCAGACACACTCCTCTCGCTACTATCCAAGAGGTTCAGACTGAAAGACTGATAACCATCGAGAATTCAGCAGTAACAGATGAAGGACTGAGCAACAATGCAATGGAACTCATCCCTCTTGAAACACAAGTAACAGTTCGTCCAAATACACCTGTCTACACCAATGTAACAAGTGATCAACTGGTTCCAGCGATTTCTACAAATCCTGATGCAATTACAACAATTGACAGAACTGCTTCTGGCTATTTCATTAACTTTGATACGTTTTCTGAGGATCTGAGTGAGCCCGAGACGTCGCCAGCATCAAAAACTTTTAAACAGCAAGTACAAGACTTTTCACATTTTTTTCAAAAGACTTATCTGGTTTCACCATGGATTGAACTTTGGGTTATTTCTGAAATATTTTTCTTCCTGCTTTGGCTAGCTTTGGTTATGACTATGAGCGTGCTTATTAATGGCAGATATATCCATGTGAACACAGAAAGAAAAGAAGTGAACTTACTTTTGAAACCTCACAAATCATCCCATCGTGAAACAAGAGACTTGTCTGCAGTGAACATCACAGCCGTTCCTATACAGGATGGTATAGTGTGGGACAAAACAGATTTCGATATTTTTGGCCTGACGGAACATTTGAACATTCCACATTTATTTAAGATTTCACTAAGTGATTTTGTTTCATCCAGTACCTACTCTGATGATTGGGACTTTGAAACTGTGAATAACATAATGTTTGATCTAGAAAAATCTGCTGCATTTTCTAATAATGAATATTTAGAGGGTTCATCAGACTATGAACAGCTGTATTGCTATAACCACTATGGTCATCATTTTTTGCATAAATCTGCAACACCTAGAAATGTGTTTATGTTTAACCAATGGGAGCATTGTCCTACACCACCAAAAGGTAGTTCAAAAACATTTGCTAAAAAGTTTCCATATTTTTCAGGATACAGTACATCTGATCCAGAAACATTTTACTATAAAAATGTAAACAAAACAGGACTGAAAATTATGTTAACAAATACAAAACAAATTTACTCTGCAGCATTTATTGCCCAACTGTCTAGACAGGGTTTCGACTTATGGAAAGACACAATAGACACAAAATCTGTCTGGGGTACTAAAGATTGGCAAGTGCAGGGGATAGAAGCTTTGTTTAGAGCCTGTATCGTCCCTCAGCAAATAATGTTTTTGAATGACACAGTCCAACAAACGTCTTGCCTTGGGTTAGCCAAGATCAAAGACATGAAAGCACCTTCTGTACCAACACCTGTAAGTGATAACAGTACACAGGCAGCGGTTACAGTTGACACCATACTACAACTCAACAGAACAAATCCTGATTGGAGAAAATGGTTGATCTGGCCCACAGACACAAACAACTGTCAAGAAAGATTCCTGAATAAAACACAGGGGTTTACTATTCACAGGCCAGACCCACGATACGTCCAAAGACAGCATCCGGGGGTAGTAACAACATACAGTGTAGGAAAATTATGCCTCGATTGGCTGCAAAAATCTACACTTAAGGATGTGAAACAACACTTATCTTTACTTACAGAAGACGCAGACCATAGGGAATTCTTGCTTGGACCAAGAAAACCGCGTCAAAAACGTTTCATATATGCCGGCATTTATGCTGCTTATAATGAAGCATGGAAGTTGTCACAGATGGAGGCAGCAGAACGAATACGTGAACTTGATCGTATTAATTTAGAGAGAACTCTCTCTGTGGTCGACAATGGGTTAACAACTTTGTCCTCCAGAATTTATTCATTGGACAGTATTGTATCCTCTGCTATCGACATACTGGAACAAGATTTAGCCATGTTACAACAAGGCCAGTCTCAGTTACGTTCTTTTATGTTATTAAGCTGGACGCTGCAATCTTTGCGTGCGGGCTATGTGCCTTGGTGTTTTATCAACACGACGGCTCTGTTTGCAGTATACAATCTAACTGATAAACATTTCGAACTGGCACAAAGGGGAGCAAAGTATACAGTACTGAGCATTGAAAAACTTGAAAAATTACCATTCACAGTGGCAGAAAAACCAGCTACAGAATGGCTAGTTCATGGCAAAATTAGTCTACCTGTGACTACTTTCCAGTTTCAGTATTGCCTTAAACAGATGCAAGCAGGCAAATATGAAAGGTTGGGTAAAGAATACATTAAGACATCCTGGAATTTACCTTACACCTATAGATGGTGGAGTGGAGATTGTGAAGTGTTTCTAAGCGGTACACACTGTGAAAGTGCACTAAGCGGTTCACTGATTTGTCAGGACATATCTTTACACGGGGCTTGTAATGGTTCTGTGGCAAACTTGTCCTGCCACCAGCAGGGTACACCAGCTGCTGTGATTAATCCAACGTTTGGACAACTTTCTAATGGGAGTTACCTCATGTTGAATGATCAGAGTTGCTGTGGCATGTTGCCAGGCATCCCATATCTAGTAACGGTCAGCTCCAGGGTCACTTGCTGTATGCAAGTATTGTTTGCCCCAATAGACACAGTCAGGGAGTCGCCTCTATGGCCTTCGTTGAATGTCTCTTTTATACGATTTGATACTTTAAGCAGAATGAAAGCCATGCTTATACAACAATCAGTGCCTTTGACCTCGGCCAAAGAAACCTATGATCTACAAATTGCAAGGACTTCGGCTGAGATACAAGCTTTAATTCGTACAAACTGCCCTATACATTTCGTAGAAAATGATAGGACGTATCTTTAACATGTCTGATACAAGCGGAATTGTACATGTATTTAAGACCATCTGTTCCGGACTATTAGCACCTTTCCAGGCTGTCCTCGGAATCATCCCAAACTTTGCACATTCGGTGTTTGGTGGTGTGCCGTTAATTCTAGCACTTGTTGCAGGAATTCTGTTTCTGTTCCTCCTACTACGCTATGGCAAGCCTCTTCGCCAACATCACTCCGAGCGATGTGGAGAGAGCCCTCCTTGAATGGAAATGCCGTGAGCGAATAGTACAGCTTTTGGGCATGCCTCGTCTACGGGAACTTAATACAACGTGGTTCCTGTCATTCAGACCAATCTGGCAAGATTGCATCTTACCTGTTCTACGCTGCCTGTTTTGCGGTGAAGAATGCGTGCTAGACACCTGTCTAACACTCCCATCAGTCATGCCAACGGATATCGATACTCTGCTGGACCCGATAACGGCCCATGCTGTGTGTTGTACCCAGAGGCTTCCAATCCTGATGACGGCATTCATTGAGATCTCACAGACGCTTACGGTTGCTGCTGAGGTACGAGATGGATCAACGGGCACACAGGTAACAACGGACGTGAACATTGCTTCTTCTGCTGAAGGCGATGTTTCTCATCTCTGTGCAATTAACCTTCTGAACGAGGTGTTCCAAATGTCACCAACTTCGGTGGACGATATTTTGGCTACGGAAATAGATGATCTAATGTTTACGCCAGACCCATACACTGACTTTGATTCGGCTCACAGTGTACCAGGGCAACAATGAAATTTGGCCTTCATATTTTTCAAATTTTGAACTTTTCCCAGAATTGAACTTTTTCTTAAAAAAAAAAAATGTTCTCATAGAAAAGACATGGCAAATGAACAATCTGCTTACAGTAGAACTAGTCTTATAAAACTGACTTCTTTGAATACTTCCAGGGACACATTGTCACCTTACTTGTCTAACATTTCATTTAATTCTATGATATGCAATGGTTTTGATTTTGAGAACTTATCGACCATTTCGTCATATGTATATATTTCTGTTTCATTCACATTGCATTTTACTTCCATTATATGCTTAGAATGAAAACAATGCTTTACATGTACAGTACTTATTACATTTCAACAGTTTTGAGCTTCTTTTAAAATGCTTTTAGAAATGTTTTTAGCAATATGTGGTACTCAATTTTATATTTAGCATTTAAAATGTTTAGCATTTAGTATTATCGTTCAATCGAAGATGGAGTGGGTGTTGTATTCCGCTTTAGGGGTCCGTATATAGGCTTTCCTGAATCATGTCCTTATATAGGCACAATTCGCCTTGCCCTTATATAGGCATAGAATCCCTGTCCTTATTTAGGCATTAACCGTGCACTCCAAATACAGGCATGGTCACCGACATCCGTCCACCCTAACGTCACAACGAGTTCTTAGAAACCAGACCCTTAAGCTTCGGGAGTTCCCCTAGCACAGGACTATTGATTTCTCCAAGAACTCATCTATTATGTATGAACCGTTATACCTTAAGGGTTCATTCCTGACGTCTTCCTCTGTCCGACTTCACGTCAATGCTAACATTCCAAGACACCTACCAGGTATAAATATACCTTCCCTTGCCCAAGCAAGTTAGAGGAGACCTCGACTTCAGAGGAGCCCATATCCTAGCCTGACGCACTGAGAAGACGCTGTCATTCCTGCACGCAGACGAATCCAGCTTCCAGTGTTCTGACTCCCTTCGCGGGGTGTTAGAGTTCCAGATCCGGCAGTAGATTCCCACCTCTCTCATTCTCAAGGTATGGAGCTGACTAGATCCTAGGGGGACTCTTGGCATACTAGACTTGGCATACTAGATTTAACATACTCTTAGTCTACCATACTAGAGAATACTCCACCTACTTCTACCTTTTCCCTACACCTAGACTAGGTTAGGTACACTGGGGTAGAACTAGCATAGAGACGCATCGTTTGAGTACTCGCATTCTTAGCTCATGTTATTTATGTACGTGAATATATGCTAAAAGATAATGCTAGCGCAGTATTATTTATTTCTACTGCTTACGCTGTACATTATTTATCTTGCATACTGTCTTGTGATCATAACAGCACATATCTCTTACACGAGAAACAAGACTGTTCAATAAAACCCTTTTATTGAAACGCCCGTCTTTCCTTTCTGTGTAACTCTGTAGAAACTAAGCATGCACGATTGACTGAGTGAAACTGTTATCTATTGTTTCCACGATTCTGAGACGTGTTCCGATTCTAAAGGGAAACAAAAGTTGTCATGTTTTTCGGTTGCCAGAAACTACTCCCTTCTTGTTCTCAAGGAGTTTCTAGTGGCCTCTGAGCTAGCTGGCACAAGTAATTAAGTTTAATATACTCGATAGGGACATACCGACCTTAGTCCTATGTCAAGCCTATAGGTTATATTATTCCAATGCGCAGAGCCTATTAGGGAAATAGGAACTACACTACACTCCTTTCTCAACCACTCTGCAAAGGGACCTCCTGGCACACTACTGGTTGGGGGATGAAGCCCCCATGGCTTCTGAGGTTCGTTGGGGGCCAAGAATGCCTATTGTTGCCACAAGTAAGTTCCCCACAGTGGGATTGCTGCAAATGGGCCTCCTGCTGCACTACTGGTTAGGGGATGAAGTCCTCTTGGCAGCTTAGGGTCGTTGGCGCCAAGAACCCCTATTGTTGACACAAATAAGTTCCCCACAGGGGCATTGCTGAGAAGTTGCTGGAGTCCCTGCCCCCTGTCTCAACCACTCTGCAAAGGGGCCTCCTGGCGCACTACTGGTTGGGGGATGATGTCCCCTTGGATGCTGAGGGTCGTTGGGGGCCAAGAACACCTATTGTTGCCACAAGTTAGCCCCCCACAGCAGAATTGCTTAGACTAGGGGTGAGTGCGCCGGTAAGCTCCGCTCCGCCAGCGGCAGAGTTTTTGCCGAACTCCACGTTCCAAGCAGAGCGCGGAGTGGCAAAACTCTGCAAACTCCGCCCACTGAGTGGAGTTTACTGCCCACCCCTAGGCTAGACATGTATTTGAAACAGCATATGGGCCGGTGCGTGCACCCAGGCCTGTAATGGCAGTCTGGGTTCATAGTTAACACCCCACATGTGCAAGTGCGCACTCCCAGGTCTGCATTGGTAGACAGACCCATGTTTCAGAACACTGTGTCTGTATCCACTTCCTAGCCTATGTAGGAAGGCGAACGCACTTCCACACTGCCTTGACAGTGAGGATGTTCTCAGAGCCCGGAGGCCACACAAGAAAATCGGCAACACCCCAGGAGTTTGCCAGGGGAAGAAGCCAAACTCCAAGGCAGAAGAAGCCCCACGCAGGGGGTTCCTCACTACCTGGGCAGGGAACATTCATATACACCTGCCTGGTCTTCAGCCTTCCACACCCCCTGCGCCCTTCAGGACTTCCCCAGGGGGGGGTGCCCTCATGGGATGGGATGACCCACTCAGGGTTGGCTGAGGCATAAGTGATGCCAACCTAGCCAGGGGCGCAATGGCATCCCACAGACCTGCGATAGAAGGCCCGATACATGGTTGACAGGCTCTTCGGTGGGTGACACAGTCAGTGCTACGTCCCACTACTAGCCAGCGCCGTACTCGCTTTGCGTATGTGGTGTACCTGTTTACAGAGCACACGGAGGCATGGCACCTAAACCCATCGCGTATGCACCCCTTGCCTAGTGTGGGCAAGGCAGGCATGTGTACTTTCCCTCAGCAGTACAGTGGGAGGGTGCACAGATTTCTAAGGTCATGCAGGGAGAGTCGGCAAAGACTAGGAGAAAAAAGTGAAACGTTTTGGGGTAAATTCCCCTAAGAAGGGCCATGTCCAGCATCCAGTTTAGAGCATGCTTTTACTATCAAGATGTAGGAACTCAAGAGGAAAAAAACAGAGAAATGTAGATTACGTCTGCAAGTGTAAAAATGTGTAATTAAAGCATATGAACAAATGGAAACCCTGAGTCACTTTTATGCACTGGCCACACAGCATGGAAAAAGCCACTGGAAATGAACTCGCACACTCATTGATACACAATAACATCACAGGGTTGACCCCATGTTCCACCTTTCCCCTGCCTATTTGCTGATGATAGTCTAGAGGAAGAACAAGGGTTGTGAACTACAAAAGGTAAACATGATTTTCAGAGACCTGCTCACTTATCTGACCCATGAGACCTACTGTTGCAAGGGCAATGACATGAGTACCAAAGAACAAACCTGGAATACAACACCTGAAACCCCTTTCCGATGTCCATGCACACAGATGGTCGTCTATGGCACCCTCTGTTAGGAAAGATAAATTGTTAATCTTTCGAAGAGGGTTTTAGTTACTTAAAAGCTAAAAAAAAAAGTGTGTGGGTGCAAAAAATATAGCTTGTATCATCAAAGTGTCGAAAATGTTCAAGCGAAGGTCACTCATTTCTTCTTTTGTAGATTTTCTCCTTGAAATACGAGCAGGAAGGTAGTTCTGGTAATCAAGCAGTTGAATCGAGTGGAGAGCTGGGAAAAGCTGACGTCAGTTCCGTTAAATGCAGTCCAGCTTTATCAAATTCTAGCAGCAAAAATATGTAGTTGTGCAGGGCTCTATCTTTTAAAATAACTTGTTATATATAGTGCTGCGGTTATGTAGTTTCTAAGTAAGCATTATCATTACCCGATTTATTCATACTCATTTTATCGACCTTAAATAGATGGAAGGCTCAGTTGGCTTGCGTTGATTCGAATTTGTGACTTGCAGATCACACCGGATGCCATTAGGGAATGCCTAGCGTGACACGCCATGTGCTAATTTCTTATTTTAGTTAAACAAGGGTAATTGGGCACCAGTGTTAATAATTGCTATATCATGAATCTCTTAGCAGAAGTCATGCATGAGCAACCACAAGGTACTTCTCTTCTACCGTTTGCACAGAGTAGAAATAATTTATCTGTACTCAGAACTCTGTACTATGAAGATTAGCCAGACTGCAATGTGGGTTAAGAGGGTTTACACACCCAGGAATGGTGCAAGGGTTTTCAGTGCTCCCACTTTCTTGAAATCCTCCCTGTCTCCTGATACAAAGGCACATTTCAGGACTTATCTAGTAATTTGGGACCGCCTAGTGGCAGCCACTGTAGGAGCACTTGCCGTGCCACTTCCAACGGGCTCAGGCGATGAGTGTCTCATCAGAGGACATGATCCTGGCCTTTCCCCTACTACTAGGTAGATGTAACACTAATACAAGTATTGTCAAAGCCAGCAGGTCTGGGAGCTAGTAGGAGCAGACAAAGAGGGCTATAGTTGTAAAATATAATGAATTTATTACCGTTTTAGTTTTTCATTGCTCCCAGCCCGAGGCGTGTTTGTGGGCGGGGCCACTGCTGCAGACTGGCAGCAGGGGAGTGGTGCTCACTCCAGTTTAGAGTGCATTTGTCACTATGGCCGGCTGTCTTGCGACGGCCAGCCTGACATGCACACTTTAAACCTCTCCACCCAGCTGACAGCAGGCACAGGCCCCCAGTGCCTGAGGGTTTGTTGAGGCAGCCGGCCCAATCCAATCCTGGCGCTGCTCTCATGCTGCTTAATATTATCAGCAGTATGAGAGCAGCGTTGGTATTGGTGTGGAGAATCACTTCAGACCACCACCAACAGACTGGAAGCACGAGGAATGGAGGCGAGCCAGCGCATGCAGTGGGTAAGTACATTTTTATATTTATAACCCACTGACAAGCACTGTAAACTCGCACTGCCTTCAGCCTCAACGCCTATAAACACTGTTTATAATGAGCCAGGCACGACAGCTTTGGCGTTGACCTTAAAGGCATTGCCGGTGAGTGAGTCAAATAACTGACATGATAGCCCTACCAATTATTCAGGGTGCCAGCCGTCACTGGCTTTCATGAAATATGTGGAATGCAGGAAATAAAACATAAACAAACCAAAAAACTGGTTAAAGTGTGCTTTTCGGCCATACCCCGGAACAACATCCCTGTTGTTGGACTTTTACAGACAAGGTAGATGGGTGGAGTCGGTGGGCAGTGCAGTGCAATTTTAGAATTTGTAGCATGCTTTTCATGACCATAGCAGATGAGGGTGAATTGTTAACAATCTAAGGAATAATTATGTCTTGAGCGTAGAGTATGGGTAGGTAACGGATGGATGAGGTCAAGAGGAGCATGGGAGGGAAAGGTTTGTGTATTTATCCTGGCACTCAAAATAGCAAGGGTCTAGAACCAAGAAGCACAGGTGTGCTTTGATGAGAGCAACTGTAGCATAGCAGCAGCACTTCAAAAATAAGGTGCTGTACAGACCAGTGCAGAATGCGTGAGTTTCAGAATGCAGAAACTAGGATGCATGATGAGAACATATAACTGGGACAACAGTTACACATTTGTGAACATAAAGTGCTAAAGTGATTTAATCAAAATCACATGATGTGTCAAAGCCAGGATTAGACCCTCAGATAAAAATAAGTAAAGGATTTTATTTACAGATTGACATTTGGGATACTCTGTCACAAATGTGGTTTATATCCTGTCTGCCGTATTAAAAGTGCATTCTAGTCTATGGAACTTGTAATAAAGCACACAGGATATCGGTAATGTTTGGATGGAGTATCTAATTCGCCAAACTCTAAATAAAGCCATAAGTCAGTAGGCTAGTTCTTTACTTATCTACAGATTTCCGATGCAAAAGTTTTATAACAGTTACCTTCATCTAGATGAAATGTTTGGAATCTTGATGGGATACAGTTGTGTTTTTATAGAGCTCCATGGATATAGCCTGGTTCTGGGTCGGTGCTACATTCAAGAAACTGACTGCAGCTGCAACATAAATGGCCACAAGATGTCACAAGATTGTAAAACTGGCCTAAAAAAGACCTTGTTGCTGTGAGAGATGGAACACTCAAACAGTAAAGTATGGTTTGCCTGGAGCTCTGAAAATTCTTATCATAGAAGGGGCTAGGAGGAGGTAAAACTACTGCACGCCCTCCTGGTAAACACAACAACCACATAAAGGTAAGGTAGCTGTACTAATATGTGTGACTCTGGACCCAAATGGGCAACCAAGTCAAAGTACTACAAGGATGCTACAGAATTACTGTCAGGATTGCGCACGGGCGGACCGGGAGCAGCGAACTACTAGAATGGCCGCCGGCTTCAACCACGCAGGCGCGGGGACAGGTCAGGCAAGTCAAAGCCCGGCCTCCCTCAATCAGCAGCGCTTCGCGTTCTAGCGGTGTCGGAGTTCCGATTTCCGTCCTTACCTGTTCTCTTCCGGGTCGTCGTGCTCCTCGTGTGGATCACTGCGTGTTGCGGCGTTTTCCTCCTGTTGGGTCGTCTTTCCTTGGCGGGCCTCGGCGCGTCGTTCCGGTTTCCTGAAGTTAGAAAGGAACTACGGAAGATACAAAGCTGAGTCAATACTTGTCACGGTAACAGCGCTCTCGCGCTGACATGTTACTTTAAGAATTTATGTTTGTTACTGCTTACCTGATCCTGTGCTCTGGGCGTTGTGGGGGTGTCCGCTCCACCTAACAGGACCTACTGAAAAAGAGAGAAAGACAGTTATTTACCTGAGTGAAAGGTCATATCATTTAAGAACGGCAACTGTTCCAGACCATTACAGGGGGATTGTTTCTACAAGCTACACTCACGTCTCTTTTTTCTTATAGCATCAGCTGCAAGTCCCAAAAACACTGTAATATTCACACTACCAGTTTATTGGAAAAGAAGGGATATCCTAAGGCTTAAGGTAGGGAAGAGAGACATAACAAAAATACAGAAGAATTAGCACATTGTCTTGATCTTTTAACTGTATACTAACTCTCTCCTGCACACACAGCCTCTTGCCGTGTCCTGACGATCCTGTGGTGGGCTGAGTACCGAAGCGGAGTTCTTCCCCTTTTTTCCTTGTTTTGTTTCCCTTCTTCCCCGGGTTACCATTGCCACCTTGATATTGTCAGGTGCCATAGGTGACTTAGAGAAGTTGTGGACCTTACTTCTAATCAATGACGTTCCTGCAGAAACATAGGTGAGATCCTGACAGAACGCGAAGCCCAAAAAGAATAGTATTTCTTTCTGCCCGGACGCCATGGATGTTAATCAGGTGTCACTTGCTGATTTGGCCCACATGTTGGGTAATCTACAGGTGGAAACCCAATCCTTATCAAATAGAGTAGATACCATACAACGTGAGATGAGAACAGATCTTGGTAGAGGGTCCCAGAGTCCCGGGACTAACGTTCCAGTAATACAAGTAACCACTCCTCCGCCTATCCCTTTAGCGCCCGCCGAGCGTTTTTTTGGAGATACCACTAAATTTGCGGCCTTTATCAGTCAGTGTCAGCTCCACTTCATGTGTAAAGCCTCCTGCTTTCCTACAGACCAAGCTAAGGTGGCGTTTGTTATTTCCTATCTAGGGGGGTCTGCTGCCAATTGGACTATACCCCTGATAGAAAGAAACGATCCATTGTTACAAGACTATAATGCCTTCAAAAGAGAACTCAGAAAGCTGTTTGATAGACATACCTTCACACACTCAGCTGACACCGAACTTTTAACACTACGACAAGGAACCAAGGATTTAACCTCTTATATTTCCACATTCTACAGATTAGTAGCTGAAGCAGGGTGGCCTGAGGAAAAGCGTAGCGCTTTGTTTTATAAGGGGTTAAGAGAAGACCTAAAGGATGCATTGGCACAAGTGGTAGACCCTCCGGAGTCATGCACTGCTCTTGTAGACTTGGTGGTCAAATTAGATCGCAGAATCAGCGAGCGTAAGGGAGAAAGGGGCAGGTCAGAGGGGAGAGTTTTTGCGTATAGAGAGAGAAAACCTGAGCCAGAGAGAATAGCAGAAGAATCAGAACCTATGCAAATAGGGAGCATAAGAGGGCCCCTCAGTGAAGAAGAAAGACAGAGAAGACACAATAAGAAACTCTGCCTGTACTGTGGAAAACAGGGCCATTTTCAAAGAGAGTGTCCTGACAAACCAAGACAGACAAGGCATTCGGAAAACTAGTGAGCCCGAAGTCTCAGGAGACAAGGACTTCGGGTAATTCAGGTTTGATTGTCTCATCTGTGGAGGTAGCGGCATCACATCCCTGTCACTTCCTTCTCTCCTCACGCCTAAAATGGGAGCAGCAAGTGGGAGATGTGCACATAATGGTTGATTCTGGCGCTTCAGGTAATTTTATGGACGCACAGTGGGCTCAGAACAAGAAAATCCCTTGGGTGTCTAAGTCTTCTTGGGAAGAAGTTACAACAATTGATGGTAGCACTCTGAAGTCTGGTCCCATTAAGCACACTACCATTGGTTTGACGCTAGTTATTGAGAAGAAACACCACGAGCTTATTGCGTTCGATCTGATACAGTCTCCGCAGTTTCCAGCTATTGTAGGGCTACCTTGGTTATGTCAACACAGCCCCTTTATTGATTGGAAGACGATGACATTGACCTTTAACCACGACCTTTGTAAGGAGCATATTCTTCCTGATCCGGGTGACCTAGAGAAGAATGTATCATTCACTAATACTGAGGATAGTGCTTTGCCCTCCACGTATCAGGATCTCAAAGAAATATTTGATGTAGAACAGGCCTCTAGTCTCTCACCACATAGGGTCTATGACTGTAGGATAGATTTGCAGCCGGGGGCTCGCATACCTTGCAGTAGAGTGTACTCCTTAACGGAAAAAGAGAATGTGTATTTGCGAGAATACCTGGACGAGATGCTGAGAATAGGGTTTATCCGTCCTTCGAGATCGCCTGCTTCATCTTCTCTTTTTTTTATACCGAAAAGAGAAGGGGGTCTCAGATGCTGTATAGACTATAGGGCACTGAATACCATTACCATAAAGAATAGGTATCCCTTGCCGCTGATATCCTCCCTCCTTGATCAGATAAAGGACACCCAAGTGTTCACCAAGTTAGACCTGCGTGGGGCATACCATCTGGTGAGGATCAAGGAGGGAGACGAATGGAAGACGGCTTTTTGTACCAAGTATGGGTTATATGAATACATGGTGATGCCCTTTGGGCTATGTAATGCCCCGTCGGCTTTTCAATTTTTTATCAATGAGGTACTTTATTTTATTTATTTATTTATTTAGTGTTTTATATAGCGCGAACATGACCCTGAATGGGGTATCAGAGCGCTTTACATTTGCATATCTATAAACAGTTTTGTTACCAAGTCAACAGTAATTGTACAAGGGATTTGCGAAAAACATTAAAGCAACACAAACATATAAACAGAACCCCAAAGAGGTTAATGTTCGATGAGAGGTAGCATGCGTATGATCATGTTAGATCAGTGATAATGTCAAGTCTGCTGCGATTATGGGAGATATTTACTCATGTAAAAAGATTTGGCTTCATTTTTGAAAGCAGAGATTGACGAAATTTTTCTAATGTTAGGGGAGAGCGTTCCAAATTCTAGGCGCTGCACCAGAGAAAGCTCAGTCATAAGTTCTTTTCTTACGGAATCTAGCCGGTTTCAGTAGTAGCCCTCCTGACTCCGGGAGACACGGCAACCTCCTGAAAGTGTGATTTTCTGGGCTAGGTACGCTGGTGTTTTGTAGTGTATCGCTTTGTGGGTAATACATGCCACTTTTAGTTGAATTCTCGCTTCGTAAGGCAGCCAGTTAAGCGCTTTCAGATGAGGGGTGATGTGGTCGAATTTCCTGGAGCCAGTTATGAGTCTTGTGGCCGCATTGAGACAAGCTTTTAGTGGGGCTGTTGAAATCTTGGGGAGACCAGCTAGGGTTGTGCAGCCGTACTCGATCCTTGAAATTACTAGTGCTTGGACTGCTGTTTTAAGGTCTGCCTTATTTAAGAAGGGTTTCAATTTTCTGAGGTAGCTTAAATGGAACCGGGCATTTTTTGCCATTGTGTTGATATGCAAAATCATATTCAGGTTTTTGTCTAGTATAATTCCCAGTGATTTGGTAGACTCAACAATCCTCGGAGTACAGTTTAATGCTGTGATCAACTTGGTCCACTCTAGGATGTTCGTAGCGCTTTTCTGGGGGGAAATCAGCAGGAATTCGGTTTTATGAGGGTTAGGCTTTAAGTGGTTACTGGTTAGCCAATGGATGGTACTCTTTTGTGCTTGGTTCATGATATCTATCTCTTTCGCCGATGTAATCTTGATGTACAACTGTGTGTCATCTGCGTACATGTGGAAAGAGATGTTTGCTCTTTGTAAGGTTTCTGTGAGTGGCTCTACGTACAAATTGAATAGTGCCGGAGATAGTGTTGAGCCCTGAGGAACTCCGATCTCATTTCTGGTTGAAGCTGAAAATGTTTGGTTGACTGTGAATTTTTGAGTTCTATTCTCTAAGAATGATCTAAACCATTTTAGGACTGTACCCTCTAATCCCATCCTATTTTTCATGCGATCTAGTATTTTGGCATGGTTAACCGTGTCGAATGCCGAAGAGAGGTCGAGCAGGATTAGGAGACAAGTTTCATTGCGGTCGAGGGCAAGTAGAGCGTCATCCACGATGTGCAGGATCGCTGTTTCAGTACTATGGTTTGGTCTAAATCCTGATTGGAAGTCATTCAACAGATTGTATTCAGAGATATGGTGACTCAATTGTTGTTGTACGCATTTTTCTAGGACTTTGGCTAGCATGGGAATGTTAGTTACTGGTCTGAAATTGTTGGGGTCAGATGGATTCTCTGTTGGTTTTTTAAGATTGGGGTGACTTGCCCTGTTTTTAGGCACTCCGGTATTGAGCCTTGTGCCAGTGAAGCGTTTATGATCTTTGTCCATGAGGGGATGAGCAGTTGGTTTATTGTAGACCAACACTTTGCAGGTAAAGGATCGTTGAAGTGATTGCTTGGTTTAATGGTCGAGATGATCTTTGCAATGTCTAGATCGCTGAACGGCTTGAATTCTGACCATCCAGCATTGTTTATAGGCGTTTCCCGATCTGGTTGAATTTGAAACTCATCAGGGGTGCTCTTAGTGATATCGGGGCCTTCTGCTTTTTTGAGCTCCTCCTCCATCGATTTGGCTTTGGCTGTGAAGAAGGAGGAGAAATCTTCGGTGCTTATATTTGAATTCGTAGTAGGTGCAGATTTGGCCGTTTTATTAGATTGATCTTTTAGCAGGTCGAATAGTTTCCTCGGTCTATTTTTTGCATTGTCCAGTTCTTTCCTGAAGTCTTTTTTTGAGTTTAGAATGCTTTTATTGTATGCTTTCCTGGCCAGTCTTAGTTGTAATAGATGGGGTGAGGAAGGGTGTTGTCGCCATTTCCGCTCTGTGAATCTGAGTGACCGTCTTTCTTCATTAAGGTCACCGCTAAACCAAGGGTTTTTGTCTTTGTCCGGGATCCTTTTGAATTTTTGCAGGGCTATGTCCTCAATAATACTCAACATTGTATTATTGTAATACTCCGTGAGGTCATTGACGTCAACCATATTATTAGGAGGTTGCAATTCTATCTCACAGCGTGCTGCGACCATATCCATATTGAGCCCTCTGGTGTCCCGAACCCATTTTCCGGTTTTTTTTGCTTGTGAGGAAGCTTTTGGTTTTGTGAAGGGTAATTGGAAGGAAATGATGTGGTGATCAGACCAGTCGCATGGGGTGATTTTAATTTTATCTATAGCTTTTTCTTTAGCTATGATCCAGTCTAAGGTAGAGCCTTTGGAGTGGGTTGGTAGATGACATTCTTGGACCAGCGAATGATTTTCAAGGAAGGCTTTGAGTAGGTTGATCTTATTCTCAGAAGGATCCTCCCAATGAAGATTGAAGTCTCCTAAGAAAATATCATTGGACTGAGGGGTGGAGTTTGCTGTGATGATTTCGATCAGCTGGTCTATGAATCTGGTGTTTTTACCTGGGGGGTGGTAGAATGTATGCAGTTTGCACGTTTGATTATCGGCAGATCTTAATGACATACCGAGATACTCACATGCTTCAAGAGGGTCCGATTTTATTTTCGTGATGGCAAAGTCAGATCTATATATACAAGCGATGCCTCCTCCTTTTTTCAATGGTCTGTCTAGTCTCATAATGCAATAGTTCGGGGGGACTAATATATCTAGGCAAGGAGAGGAAGAGTCAGATAGCCATGATTCTGTTAGTATAGATATGTCGATTTCCTGGCTTAGAATGAGGTCAGCTATGTCAGCAGCATGTTTCTTTGCAGATCGACAGTTGAGTAGTATACACCTAATGTGTTTCTGTGGATTGATCGTTGATGGGTCTAACTTTTCGGGAATTGTTATCACAGTTTTTAGGTTGTTAAGATTTAGTAATCTGTTGCTAGACTTTGCTATTCTGTATGCGTTAGTTGGGATTGACTGAATCCTATGTTCATCTAACTTAGTAGGAGGAATAGGGGCTAGTTCGTAGGATCGTAATAGTGTTTGTATCTCATTGTCTGTCAGATAGCTTAGTTGAATACGGGGACGGAGTAGTCGGTTTGTCGCTACCATTGGGATAGATTTTGGTTTCTTCTGGGTTTTGTGGGTGGATTTCTGTAAGAGCTCCCATTTTGATAGCCATTTTTCTGATAGGTGTAGAAGGTTTTTCATGTCTCTGGTAGCGAGTTGCAGGGCTTTATAGGTCTTGATGGATAGCGCGCTGAGCTTATCGAACTCTATATTAGGGTGGGGGGCACAGCGTTTCTCATACTCCGTTCTAGGTTGTGGCATGATGGGAAGATGTATGGAAGACCCTAATGGTGTACTAGCATAGATGAACTCTAAGGGATTAGGGCTACTGTTCGGCTTTACTGTGCCTATTTCCTTGTATCTAGCTTCTGTTTCGCATTTCTTAGTGTCCGTCCTATGAATACATCTCCAGGTGTCCTGTTCTAATACTGTTGATTCCAATCTGAAGTCTATTTCCAGTATCGGGTTGGGATCGGTGTTTGAGTTTGATTCGGAGCTAGCGGCTCTGTGGTTGGCTGTGGATAATGTTGAATTGGACAGATGTGGGCTGTTACTCATAGCTTTAGAGCTGCTGGAATCCTGTTTCAACTGTTGGGGCTCATTAGCGATGAAGTTTTCTAGCAAATCAGTTTGATTCAACTGTTGGGGCTCATTAGCGATGATGTTTACTATCTGAGCAGATTGAGTCCTGTGTGGGGAGATGGCTTGTGATTTATTATTTGGTCGGGTTCTGGAGGGAGGGCTGTTGTGGACGTGTTCTTTTAAGGTTGCGAAATATTCGTCGAATCGTTCCAGATCTTTGTTGGTGGCTTGAGTGAGAATCGTGCCATTTTTGTAGCAAGTTATACTTAGCGTTGCTCTTAGTTTTCGGGAGGGTGTTATAAGCATCCTAGTGCCATAAGGAATATTTCTGATTTCCTGTACCTTCAGCAGATTATTTAAGGTATTGCGCCATTTAGACATTTTAGAAGTAAAGAATATAAGGTCATTAATTATAGCGCCTTTTTTAGTGTTGAGGGAGGGGTCTAAGATTAAGGTTTCAGGGTTCCTTCTAAGTAGGTTATGCTTAAAAGTTTTGGCCGCATTTTTAGATAGATTAGGGGGGTACGAGATTGAATGGGACTTCCTTCCTTCTGGTTTCAGATGGGATCCTGTCATGATTGTGATTGATAATTTCGTATCTTATCGTTCTTAATAGTCCTCTATTGTTATGTCAGCCTGGTAGAAAGAGGACAAAAATGGGGGTATCTTATCTTGTGTGTTTTATTTTGGTTATTGGACGTGCAGTGATGAAGCTTCAATCTTCCTTAGGTGACTTAGAGCTCTGTGGGGCGGACTAGTTTCAAGCTCACTGTATTCCTATATACCACTCAAAGATGGCTGCCATGATATCGCTGAACTAGGGAGTAGTCCTATAACTCTTTCACTGAATCCGGCTTCTCAGAAACGTAGTCCTCTGTCAATTTCCCTGCACAGATTTCGGCTATAGGTTTTATGTAATGAGCCTTGAATCGTGGTCCTATGTCTCTTCCCTGCATAGGTGATGACTGAGTAGTCCTATCTCTAATTAGGTTGTTAAGCCGGCCATTTTGACTGAGTAGTCTTATCTCTAATTAGGTTGTTATGCTAGCCATTTAGCGATAGTAATGTTGGTGATGTTTTTCAAGCCAGCTTAAAATGGGGACCTAACCCTGCCCGCCGGGCCAACAAAACTACAATTATGCAAGATAAAGCAATAGTTATGCCAATAATCGTGTTTGTTCCAAAGGTCACACTTACAAAACTGTCTTGGGACCAGTCAAGTTCATTTGAAGACCTTTAACTCAACCCTGGGTAGCTGTAACTTCTAGCATCAAAGCTGTGCATTTGTTGATTGAGGAATCAGGGATGATGTCTGTGTTGTAGGGGAGACCAAGTCATTTATAGAGAGTCAATCCAAGATGGCCGCCCCATTTACTACCCGTGTCTGTTCCTTGGATGATGTCCTCTCTCCCTTTCTATTAATAGGTCCTCTGGGGGTGTAGTCTTGTTTCCTTTTCCAGTGTCGGTGGTGGACCTTTTTAAGATATTCTAAGCTGTAGTCCTATGTCCCTTTCTAGCTGAGACGCATTTACTAATTAAACCTTTCAGCTTAGTTCAAAGCTAGTGCTGCCATTTTGTTTATTTCGTAAAGGCAACTACTTGTTAGAAAAAACAGCTAAATGGGCTCACCTTTGTGTATGAACCGGATCACTGTAAATAGACCAGTGCAACCTGGGGCTCCGGTAACGAGTGATCAATAAATACTTCGGAGTACTAATCGCACGTTGCTCTAAATCTGGCGTGAAGAGCCGGGTCATGTTGGATGTATGTGTTGTTGCTTATATCGATGACCTCCTGATTTATTCTCCCTCAATGCAAGAACACGTAATCCACGTAAAAGGGGTGCTAGAAAGGCTGCAAGATAACCATCTTGTTAGACTTGGCACCATTGGCGTGGGTCTCCCTTCCATTTTTTGCTGTTGCCTCTTATGTTTTTGCTGGTTTTAGATGCTTTTGGGCACTGTGCCACTGCTGTTCAGTGCCACAGTGCAAGTGCTCCCTACTGTAAATTGATTTGTTGATTAGTAACTCCATGATTGGGTTATTTGATTTACTTGTCAGACCCTAGTACAGTGCACCCGGGGTGCCCAGGGCTTGTAAATCAAATGCTGCTGGTGGGCTTGCAGCACTGGTTGCGCCACCCACAGAAGCAGCTTGTAAAGTATGTCTCAGGCCTGCCATTGCAGAGCCTGTGTGCAGTCTGTGACTGCCATGTCGACTTGGCAAGTGCACCCACTTGCTAGTCCCTAAACCTTCCCTTATCTTCATATCAGACACCCCTAAGGTAGGCCCAAGGGCAGGGTGCATTGTAAGTATAAGGTAGGACATGCCCTGGTGTGTGTGGCATGTCCTAATAGTGAATTACAGCCATTTTCGTTTTTCACTATTGCAAGGCTACCTGTTCCCCATAGGCCAGAATGGGCAGTTTGATTATTACACCTTATAATCCTAACTGACCCAGGGAACATGGTAGAAAAATGAATTTAGTATGCCTGAACTCAGGATGATAAAATACATCTTTTAGTGAAGTTGGTTTTAACATTCTGTTTGAAAATACCACTTTTAGAAAGTAGGTATTTTCTTGCCTAACCATCCAGCTGCCTCTGCTCAGGTTGTGTATTGTATGTCTGGGTTTGTAAGTGACAGGGGCTGGGGGATTCCAGGAGGCAGGGTGAGTCAGCACTAGGCTGAATAGGTCTGCCTGAAGGAGGATGGGTGGGAGGAGTTGCACCTGGGTCTGAATAGGGCTGTGCCTGCCTTCCACAATGCTGGCTCCACCTCCTGCCGGGCGTCTGATGGCTCTGCCCTTCACTCTCAAAGGAAAGAAGGAGTCATGTTCACAAAGTGCTCCAAGACTGACCAGAACTGTTTTGGACTAGGCAAAGGCCTCTCTGCCTTCAGAGAACAAAGGATTTCTGTGTATAAGTACTGGGGCCCAGACCCCATGAAATTAGATCACTTCTGGGAAATCAAGAAACCTGTTGCCAAGGAGAAGAACCGGAGAAGCTGAAGGAGGAGTACTGCCCCTGTGCTGTCTTGCTGATTGGGGTTGGCCTGCAGTGGTTGCTTTCTGCCAAGGACAGGAGAAAAAACTTTACTGTGCTTATCATCTTGAAGAAGAGAATCTCCAAGGGCTTGAACTGAGCTTGCCTCCTGCCTGAAGTCACAGGGACACAAAGACTTCACCCCTTCTGTTTGCCTACATCTGAAACTGCTGTTTTAGCTGCTAACCGAGGGAAATTGCAACACCGACGCCGGCGAGCGACGCCGTAACCTGCACCGAAGCCGTGGGCACCGCTCGTGAAGAGCACGACGCACCGCCCCAACTTGCACCGTAGGCCCGACGCCTGCTGACGCCGTGCGACATCGACTCCGAAGCCGTCACCGAGGCCGCTGTCTGCACCGGAGCCGAGGACACCGCTCGTGACGCTCACGACGCACCGTCCCGACTCGCACCGCAGCCCCGACTTCACCGACTCCAGGTCTTCATCATCGCGGAGCCGATCCTCGACGTGGGTGACCCCCGAATCCATCGACACCGCACCATCGTAAGGAACCGACGCCTCGCCGCCATCCGTGACGTCACCTCCCCGACACAGTAAGGAACCGACGCCTCACCTCCCCTGCGCTGCAGTAAGGAACCGAGACATCACCTCCCCTGGGGTCGTAAGGAACCGACGCCGCCGGCGCCAACAAAGCATCACCTCCCCGACGCCGTGCACCGTCTTTGTTTTCATCGAATTCCAGGTACTGTTCTTTGTGGGTCTGCTCGACTCCGGGCCCGACACCGCGCACCTCGCGGTCGGCGCCGTACTTTGGGATTTCCACCGGTCACGACGGCGTGATAACTCCAAGTGGAGTTATTTGTTGCTACAAGCTTTATTTGATTGACTATCCTATTTTTGAAGATAACGTGAACTGTCTCTATCATTTTAAGTCTATTTTTAGATTACAGTATTGTGGATTTTTGCTATTGGGTCTTGTGTTAAATCTATATAAAGATTACTTATTTTTACATACAACCTGTGTGGTGTCCATCTGTAGTGTTTTCACTGTATTACTGTATGTGTTCACAAATGCTTTACACACTGCCTCTGAGATAAGCCTGTCTGCTCGTGCCAAGCTACCCGGGGGTGAGCAGGGGTTATTTTAGGAGTGTATCCCCCTTATCCTGACTAGAAGCAAGGGTCCCTATTTGGACAAAGGTGCAAACCATTGCCTACTAGAGACCCCCAGTTCTAACATTGGTGGCAGCGGTGGGATTTGGACTTGCATTTGTGATTCATAAACAGTGATTGGTGTACACTACTAGTGAGTGCAGACCAATACGCGATCACATACATTTTGATAGGACTTTTTTTTCCTTGGAACCTTTATTTTTGTTGAGAACTGCCAATTTTCACAATGAGCAAAAGAGGATCCATTGCACCTGCAGATATTGAATTTGAAGAAGATAGGGTTGATACCTACACTGTGCTAGAGCTCAAAGCCGTTTGTAAAAAGTTTAAAATCTTTATGAGAGGCCTCACCAGGAAGGAGGAGCTTCAAAAGGTGCGGAGGGCCTGGTTGGAAGCACGGAATGCCGGTGGGCAGCCGAGGAGCCTGTGGAGGAGGCAGAGAATTTAGATGAGCAGCTTGAGGGGCCATTAGGCTTACCTGGGAGGAGAGTGCCTTCCAGGGAGGGCAGCAGTGTTTCTCAAAAGGGCCTGTCTCCAGAGGAGCTGGAGGACAGGGAGAAAAGCAGGATGCATGAAATGGAGATGGCCAAACTGAAACAGGGAAGCCATAATAGCCTTGAGCACAAGAAATTGGAGTTGGAAAGTAAGAGGTTGGCCATGGAAGAAAAGAAGATGCTTTTAGAGCATGAGAGAGTGGTGAGGGAGCTAGAGCTAAAGGCTAGGAGCCTAGAAATCACTCCCTCTGGTGGCAGCACACCTCCAGTGCCTGTAGAAGGAAGAGTGTACATCCCCAAGGAGGTTATTAAAGATTTCATGAAGGGGAGGACATTGGGCAATGGTTTAAAGCATATGAGATCGCCATGACATCACACCGGGTCCCTGAGAAGGATTGGGGAGCGGGGTTGTGGGGCCGCTTTACAGGTGAGGGAAGGGAAACCTTGCTAGCCTTGCCCACAGAGGATCAGATGTCCTATGCCCACCTGAAGGAAGCTTTAGTGGCAAGGTATGGGTTAACTCCAGAGCTTTATAGGCAGAAGTTTAGGAACTGCAAAAAGCTGGAGTCTAGTACCTGGGTGGAGTATGTGTCTTATTTTTGCAGAGCATTGGATGGATGGGTGAAGAGTAGCAAAGTAAATGACTTGCAGGGGTTCTATGATTTAATTGCATGGGAGCACTTGTCCAGTAGTTGTTTTCCAGAGCTACGCCAGCACCTTGTTGACAGTAAGCTGACTAATCCTAGGAAGCTTGCTGAGGAGGCGGACCGCTGGGTCAGTACCCGGGTCCACAAGGGTCTTGTGGGAGACTCCGCCAAAGGTGGGCAGGGTCCCCAGTAGAAGAGTGGGGGGGACAAGGGTAAAAAGAAGGAGTTCCAAAAAGGGCCCCAAAGTAAACCCCAAGGGAACCAAGGTAAGGGTTCCCAGCCTCCCACTGAGAAAAGACCATGGGCCCCAACAGATAAGTCTGTTCAGAAGGGGCCCAAGGCATGTTTTAGTTGTGGTCAGGTGGGTCACTTTTTAGGAAGTCCCAAGTGCCCCAATACCGTGACCACTGCACCCACTGGTGCACCACTCCGGCAGATGGCTAGTGTAGCCCTGGGAGAGGAGTTGGGTGCCCAAGGTGGGTGGGGTCCCGCAGAGATGTCCCTGGTCTCTTTAGGAGACAGTGAGATGGTCCCTAGGACCCAGCTGCCTGATAACACTAAAAAAACAGGCAGTGGGTGACCATCAATGGCCATAGGGTGGAGGCTCTGAGAGACACCGGGGCCAGTGTGACAGCTGTCAGTTGTCAGCTGGTGTCTGAGGAGCAGGTGGTCCCCAATGTATTCTACCCCGTAGTTGCCGCTGACAACTCAGAGAGCCACTGTAAGGTGGCCCAGGTTCCCTTTGAGTGGGGGGGGGTCTCAGGTATCCTTCAAGGAGCTGTGAGGCCAGCCATGCCTGTTGACTGTCTGCTAGGCAATGATTTGGAGAGCTCCCCTTGGGCGAAGGTGGAGTGGAGGTCTCATTTGGAGATGTTGGGTCTGCCAGAGTGGGCGTGTGTGACCACTCGGTCAATGGCAGCCGGTAAGGATATTCAAGAGGACCTGGAGCCTGGAAGAATGGCCCAGGTGCCTGCCTTAAAGAGAGAAGGCAGGGGGCACGGGAAACCAGCCCCCGAAGTTCCCACGGTCCAGGAGGAGGCAGACCTTGAGGGGGATGCCCTAGGACCTACAGGGGAACAAGTGGCTGAACTGGGGGACCTGCCTGAGCTGACCCATTGGCAGCAGGAAGGAGGCCCCTCCAGGGAAGAGTTCTGCGAGGAGCAGAAGAAGTGCCCTTCTCTTGAGGGCTTGCGGCAACAGGCTGCAAGCCAGGCAGCAGGTGATCAGTCTGGATCACACTGGATCTACTGGGAGAATGGTCTCCTGTATAGTGAGCCTAAGGTTGCTGAGCCTGGGTCAGCCCATGTGCTGGTGGTACCCCAGCGCTTCAGAGCCTTCCTACTGGGTCTGGCTCATGATGTGCCTTTAGCAGGACATTTGGGGCAAGACAAGACCTTTCAAAGGCTTGTCACCCACTTTCATTGGCCCCAAATGCGCAAGAGTTCAGATACTCATTGCAGGACCTGTCAGACTTGCCAGGCAAGTGGTAAGAGTGGGAGGAAGCGCAAGGCTCCTCTCCAACCTTTCCCTGTTGTCAGCACCCCCTTTGAGAGGGTGGGTATTGACATTGTGGGGCCTCTGGATCCCAAGACAGCCATGGGCAACAGGTTCATCCTGGTCTTGGTGGACCATGCCACCCGGTACCCGGAAGCCATCCCTCTTCGGACAGTGACGGCCCCCGTGGTGGGACGTGCACTGATGGGGATTTTCTCCCGCGTGGGGTTCCCCAAGGAGGTGGTGTCTGACTGTGGTACGAACTTCATTTCCAATTATATGAAGTCCCTGTGGCAGGAGTGTGGTGTAACCTATAAGTTCACCACTCCTTACCACCCCCAAGGTAATGGGCTGGTTGAGAGATTCAACCGGACCCTTAAAGGCATGATTATGGGTCTTGAAGAACCCATGAGGCGTAAGTGGGACGTCCTCTTGCCATGCCTGCTCTTTGCTTACAGAGAGGTGCCCCAGAAGTCCTTAGGGTTCAGTCCCTTTGAACTGCTGTACGGCCATCCTGTAAGAGGACCTCTGAGTCTGGTCAAGGAAGGCTGGGAGAAAGCTCCCAGGAAAACTCCCCAGGATGTATTTAGTTACATGCTGGCCTTCAGGAACCAGACTCGGCGTTTCAGACAACTCGCTGAGGCGAATCTGGAAGCCAGCCAGGAAGAGATGAAACGTTGGCATGATCAGAATGCCACTCTGATCGAGTTTCAGCCTGGACAAAAGGTTTGGGTCATGGCCCCAGTGGAGCCCTGTGCGCTCCAAGATAAGTGGACCGGACCATTTGAGGTGGTGGAGCGCAAGAGTGATGTCACCTACTTGGTGGACTTGCAGTCTCCCAGGAACCCCTTGCGGGTCCTGCATGTGAACCGCCTGAAGCCCCACTTTGAGAGGTCTGAAGTGGGCATGCTCTTAGCAACAGATGCTGGGATGGAAGAAGAGACTGAACCTCTTCCTGACCTCCTGTATGCAAAAGAGCAAGATGGGTCAGTGGATGGTGTGAACCTCTCTCCCACCCTGACCCCTGAGCAGCAGAATGACTGTCGCCAACTGTTGGGACAGTTTTCTAATCTGTTCTCCCTGACTCCCAGTATCACTGAATGGTGCGTCCATGATGTGGACACTGGGGACAGTCCTCCTGTGAAGCACAAAACTTACAGAGTGACTGACAGGGTGAGAGCTTGCATCAAGGAGGAGGTCTCCAAGATGTTTGCCTTAGGGGTGATTGAGTCCTCTAACAGCCCTTGGGCCAGCCCAGTGGTCTTGGTTCTGTGTGGACTACCGAAGACTCAATTCAGTCACCAGGACTGACGCGCACCCCATCCCCAGAGCTGATGAGCTCATTGATCGGTTGGGGGCTGCCCGGTACCTCAGAACGTTTGATCTAACGTCTGGATACTGGCAGATCGCCTTAACTGATGGGGCCAAAGAGAGGTCAGCATTCTCCACACCAGATGGGCACTACCAATTCCGGGTAATGCCCTTTGGGATGAAGAATGCCCCTGCCACCTTTCAGAGGTTGGTCAACCAGGTGTTGGCTGGGCTGGAGGATTTCAGTGCCGCCTACCTGGATGACATTGCAGTGTTCAGTGCCACTTGGGAGGAACATCTGCACCACCTCTGGGAAGTGTTGAAGACGCTGCGGAAGGCAGGCCTCACGATCAAGGCGAGTAAGTGCCAGATCGGGCAGGGTTCTGTGGTGTACTTGGGACACCAGGTTGGGAGCGGCCAGGTGGCGCCCCTACAGCCCAAGATAGATACCATCCTGGCTTGGGAACCCCCAAAACCCATACAGAGGTGAGAGCCTTCTTAGGACTCACCGGGTATTACAGGAGGTTTGTCAAGGGGTATGGCAACATTGTTGCACCCTTGACTGAGCTGACTTCCAGGAAGCAGCCCAGGAAAGTGAACTGGACTGATGCCTGCCAAAAGGCTTTTGATGCCCTGAAATCTGCCATGTGCACGGCGCCCGTGCTTCAGGCGCCCAACTTCTCAAGGGAATTCATTGTGCAGACAGATGCTTCAGAGCATGGTGTTGGGACTGTGCTTTCACAGATGAATGAGGAGGGCCTAGACCAACCTGTAGCCTTTATTAGTAGGAGGTTACTCCCACGGGAACAGAGGTGGAGTGCGATTGAGCGTGAGGCATTTGCTGTGGTCAGGGCACTGAAGAAGTTGAGACCATACTTGTTTGGGACTCACTTCCGGGTTCAGACAGACCACAGGCCCCTCAGATGGTTAATGCAGATGAGGGGTGAGAATCCAAAACTGTTGAGGTGGTCCATTTCCCTACAGGGGATGGACTTCACGGTGGAACACCGCCCTGGTACAGAACACGCCAATGCTGATGGTCTGTCCAGATTTTTCCGCCTTAGTGATGAGAACTCCCAGGAGGGAGGGTAGTTCTCCCCACATTTCAGCTGGAGGGGACACGTGTTAGACTTGGCACCATTGGCGTGGGTCTCCCTTCCATTTTTGCTGTTGCCTCTTATGTTTTTGCTGGTTTTAGATGCTTTTGGGCACTGTGCCACTGCTGTTCAGTGCCACAGTGCAAGTGCTCCCTACTGTAAATTGATGTGTTGATTAGTAACTCCATGATTGGGTTATTTGATTTACTTGTCAGACCCTAGTACAGTGCACCCGGGGTGCCCAGGGCTTGTAAATCAAATGCTGCTGGTGGGCTTGCAGCACTGGTTGTGCCACCCACAGAAGCAGCTTGTAAAGTATGTCTCAGGCCTGCCATTGCAGAGCCTGTGTGCAGTCTGTGACTGCCATGTCGACTTGGCAAGTGCACCCACTTGCCAGTCCCTAAACCTTCCCTTATCTTCATATCAGACACCCCTAAGGTAGGCCCAAGGGCAGGGTGCATTGTAAGTATAAGGTAGGACATGCCCTGGTGTGTGTGGCATGTCCTAATAGTGAATTACAGCCATTTTCGTTTTTCACTATTGGAAGGCTACCTGTTCCCCATAGGCCAGAATGGGCAGTTTGATTATTACACCTTATAATCCTAACTGACCCAGGGAACATGGTAGAAAAACGAATTTAGTATGCCTGAACTCAGGATGATAAAATACATCTTTTAGTGAAGTTGGTTTTAACATTCTGTGTTTGAAAATACCACTTTTAGAAAGTAGGTATTTTCTTGCCTAACCATCCAGCTGCCTCTGCTCAGGTTGTGTATTGTATGTCTGGGTTTATGAGTGACAGGGGCTGGGGCTGGGGGATTCCAGGAGGCAGGGTGAGTCAGCACTAGGCTGAATAGGTCTGCCAGAAGGAGGATGAGTGGGAGGAGTTGCACCTGGGTCTGAATAGGGCTGTGCCTGCCTTCCACAATGCTGGCTCCACCTCCTGCCGGGCGTCTGATGGCTCTGCCCCTCACTCTCAAAGGAAAGAAGGAGTCATGTACACAAAGTGCTCCAAGACTGACCAGAACTGGTTTGAACTAGGCAAAGGCCTCTCTGCCTTCAGAGAACAAAGGATTTCTGTGTATAAGTACTGGGGCCCAGACCCCATGAAATTAGATCACTTCTGGGAAATCAAGAAACCTGTTGCCAAGGAGAAGAACCGGAGAAGTTGAAGGAGGAGTACTGCCCCTGTGCTGTTTTGCTGATTGGGGTTGGCCTGCAGTGGTTGCTTTCTGCCAAGGGCAGGAGAAAAGACTTTACTGTGCTTATCATCTTGAAGAAGAGAATCTCCAAGGGCTTGAACTGAGCTTGCCTCCTGCCTGAAGTCAAAGGGACACAAAGACTTCACCCCTTCTGTTTGTCTGCATCTGAAACTGCTGTTTTAGCTGCTAACCGAGGGTAATTGCAACACCGACGCCGGCGAGCGACGCCGTAACCTGCACCGAAGCCGTGGGCACCACTCGTGAAGAGCACAACGCACTACCCCGACTTGCACCGTAGGCCCGACGCCTGCTGACGCCGTGCGACATCGACTCCGAAGCCGTCACCGAGGCCGCTGTCTGCACCGGAGCCGAGGACACCGCTCGTGACGCTCACGACGCACCGTCCCGACTCGCACCGCAGCCCCGACTTCACTGACGCCAGGGCTTCATCATCGCGGAGCCGATCCTCGACGTGGGTGACCCCCGAATCCATCGACACCGCACCATCGTAAGGAACCGACGCCTCGCCGCCATCCGTGACGTCACCTCCCCAACACAGTAAGGAACCGACGCCTCACCTCCCCTGCGCTGCAGTAAGGAACCGAGACATCACCTCCCCTGGGGTCGTAAGGAACCGACGCCGCCAACGAAGCATCACCTCCCCGACGCCGTGCACCGTCTTTGTTTTCATCGAATTCCAGGTACTGTTCTTTGTGGGTCTGCTCGACTCCGGGCCCGACGCCGCGAACCTCGCGGTCGGCGCAGTACTTTGGGATTTCCACCGGTCACGACGTCGTGATAACTCCAAGTGGAGTTATTTGTTGCTACAAGCTTTATTTGATTGACTATCCTATTTTTGAAGATAACGTGAACTGTCTCTATCATTTTAAGTCTATTTTTAGATTACAGTATTGTGGATTTTTGCTATTGGGTCTTGTGTTAGATCTATATAAAGATTACTTATTTTTACATACAACCTGTGTGGTGTCCATCTGTAGTGTTTTCACTGTATTACTGTATGTGTTCACAAATGCTTTACACACTGCCTCTGAGATAAGCCTGTCTGCTCGTGCCAAGCTACCAGGGGGTGAACAGGGGTTATTTTTGGAGTGTATCCCCCTTATCCTGACTAGAAGCAAGGGTCCCTATTTGGACAAAGGTGCAAACCATTGCCAACTAGAGACCCCCAGTTCTAACACATCTGTATTGTAAGCTAGAGAAATGCCATTTCCATACTCAGCAAGTAAGTTTCCTGGGATTCGTAATCTCCCCTCAGGGACTTAGTATGGATCCACAGAAGGTGGAGGCCATTCACCGTTGGCAAGCACCACAAACGGTTAAAGAGACGCAGAGTTTTCTCGGCTTTGCCAATTTCTACAGACGCTTTATTGGTGGTTTTTCTGACTTAGCCTCCCCGATAACTAGACTGTTGAAAAAGGGTATGAAATTCCAGTGGACTCCCGAGGCAGAGGCAGCCTTTTGCACGCTAAAAGAAGCATTCACACAGGCACCCATACTGAGGCATCCAGATCCGTCACGTCCCTTTGTGGTTGAGGCTGACGCATCCCAAGTGGAAGTTGGGGGTGTACTGTCTCAGACGGACCCCAGTACAGGGATTCTCCATCCAGTAGCTTATTACTCACGTAAACTGGCTCCAGCCGAGGTTAACTACTCTATAGGAGACAAGGAGTTATTAGCTATCAAAAGAGTACTTGAGGAATGGAGGCAGTACTTATTGGGGGCCAATCACAAGATAACAATCCTAACTGACCATCGTAATTTACAATTCCTCCAATCTGCAAGGGCTTTGTCCATGCGACAACTACGTTGGACTCCATTTTTTAGTGATTACGATTTTGTTATACAATTCCAAGCAGGGAGAAAGCACGGGAAAGCAGATGCCTTGTCACGCCTAGGTTATGAATTCGTTAACTCAGATGTTGAGCCCCCCCTGATTATAGCCAGAGAGCGAATAGTAGGGGTCTTGTGTTCTGAAGGAGACTTTTTAAGCTCAGTTAAGGAGGCACAAACATCTATAGACTTGGAAGAGGTAACAGGTACACAGGACGTCACTGTAGAACAAGAAATGTCCTACGTGCAGGGAGGTTTGGTACTCCCCACTCAAGAGCTGAGATTGCAGGCCCTAGAATGGTGTCATTCTCAACCCCTTGCAGGGCATCCAGGGTACAAGAAAACACTTGACATACTATGGAGACACTTTTGGTGGCCTGCTATGGGAAGGGACACAAGGCTCTAAATTCAGACTTGTCACGTATGTGCCCAGGGAAAGGCTTCTCACCAAAGACCGGCAGGGTTGTTACAGCCGTTACCTACACCACCTAGTCCCTGGCACACAGTGTCTTTAGACTTTATTGTGGATTTACCTAGGACTGCGAAAGGGAACACTACCCTTCTCGTGGTAGTGGATCAATTAACCAAGATGGCCCACTTCCTCCCACTGGCGGGCCTCCCCACCTCTCGAGTATTAGCTTCCGTATTTGTGCAGCAGGTGGTACGCATACATGGCCTCCCCTCTGTGTTGGTATCCGACAGAGAGGCCCAGTTCATCTCTAGGTTCTGGAGAGGGATGGGAAACCTATTGCAGATAGACGTACGGCTGCCCTCTAGTCACCACCCTCAGACAGATGGCCAAACTGAGAGGGTGAACCAATGTTTTGAGCAGTACATCCGTTGCCAGGTCTTACACACTGTTGCCGATTGGGATGAGATGGTATGGATAGCTGAATTTTCTTATAACAACAGTTACCACACTTCCCCTACTTACTCTCCCTTCTATTGCACTTACGGTTTTCACCCTCGAACTATGCTGTCTTCTCTTTCCTCCACTTGTCTCGCTCCCGCAGCCATAGACTTTGTAAAGGATCTACAGGATGTACATAAGACAACACAGGTGAACCTGGAAAGGGCCAAGGCTAGCTATAAGAAGGGAGCGGACGCTCACCGACGCACAGAGCCTGGTTATAAACAGGGGGACAAGGTCTGGTTATCCTCTAAGAACCTGACATTGAGAGGAACTTGCAAATTCAAGCCTAAGTACATAGGCCCTTACGAGATATGTAAGGTGGTGTACCCTGTCGCTATGAAGCTGGACCTTCCCGCCTCAATGAAGATCCATCCGGTGTTTCATGTCTCTCTCCTGAAGCCGGTGGAGCCCGGCACGCGTCTCCCTGCTATCCCTGCACCTGTAATGGTGGATGATGATCAGGAATATGAAGTGGAGGCGATCATAGATTCTCGCAGGGTGAGGCGCTGGCTCCAGTATCTGATACATTGGAAGGGTTACGGTGTGGAGGAACGGACCTGGGAACCGGCCAGCCAAGTACATGCCCCTCAGCTGTTGCGCTTATTCCACCGGAGACATCCTGAGAAACCCAGGCCGGTAGGGGGGTCCGTGGGGGGAGTGTACTGTCAGGATTGCGCACGGGCGGACCGGGAGCAGCGAACTACTAGAATGGCTGCCGGCTTCAACCACGCAGGCGCGGGGACAGGTCAGGCAAGTCAAAGCCCGGCCTCCCTCAATCAGCAGCGCTTCGCGTTCTAGCGGTGTCGGAGTTCCGATTTCCGTCCTTACCTGTTCTCTTCCGGGTCGTCGTGCTCCTCGTGTGGATCACTGCGTGTTGCGGCGTTTTCCTCCTGTCGGGTCGTCTTTCCTTGGCGGGCCTCGGCGCGTCGTTCCGGTTTCCTGAAGTTAGAAAGGAACTACGGAAGATACAAAGCTGAGTCAATACTTGTCACGGTAAAGGCGCTCTCGCGCTGACATGTTACTTTAAGAATTTATGTTTGTTACTGCTTACCTGATCCTGTGCTCTGGGCGTTGTGGAGGGGTCCGCTCCGCCTAAACAGGACCTACTGAAAAAGAGAGAAAGACAGTTATTTACCTGAGTGAAAGGTCATATCATTTAAGAACGGCAACTGTTCCAGACCATTACAGGGGATTGTTTCTACATGCTACACTCACGTCTCTTTTTTCTTATAGCATCAGCTGCAAGTCCCAAAAACACTGTAATATTCACACTACCAGTTTATTGGAAAAGAAGGGATATCCTAAGGCTTAAGGTAGGGAAGAGAGACATAACAAAAATACAGAAGAATTAGCACATTGTCTTGATCTTTAAACTGTGTACTAACTCTCTCCTGCACACACAGCCTCTTGCCGTGTCCTGACGATCCTGTGGTGGCCTGAGTACCGAAGCGGAGTTCTTCCCCTTTTTTCCTTGTTTTGTTTCCCTTCTTCCCCGGGTTACCATTGCCACCTTGATATTGTCGGGTGCCATAGGTGACTTAGAGAAGTCGTGGACCTTACTTCTAATCCATGACGTTCCTGCAGAAACATAGGTGAGATCCTGACAATTACTGTCCAAGTGCCTAGGGAAGTCCATCCTTATGGAATAGGAGGCTTCACGCACATATTTGTGTCATTCTTCATCATCGGCAACCTCTCCCCACCCTGGTAGGACAATACCACCAGGGCGGACTCAACTTCCTGTTGGACTCAGGGCAGGAGGGAGTTCTTAGATAAAAGCTACTGGACAAAAGAGGGATCCAGACCATAAAGTTAAAAATGCCTTGTAGTTCCCCAGTGTAATACCTTTATTCAAAGGGGATGCAGGCATATTTAAAAACTGAGGCGAGATGGTAAGTTGAGAGCAATGGCTCAGACCATCTCTCTGTTAGGCCGACATGTTACTGCCCTATTCTGTAGCTCTAATGGGTCTGGGGCATTCTTCAGGGCCAGGGATCCCTAATAACTTTATGGCAATATTGCTGAGTTTTGTTTTTCTACTAAAAAAACACAAAGGTACACAAAGGAGGATCCTACCTGAGTTGACATGCAGGTCAGATTCACCCCAAACTTTAGAGGATACTGGCTTCCTGGTCAAGAAGGGGACGATGTCCTTTAGTATCACACATACGCCAAAAGGTACATTGTGCCTTGTAACCTATGCGGAACCGCTCCTTGCCACTGGTACGTGTTCCCCCGGCTCTGAAAATTCTACCACCGGAGCTGGCTGGTATTACCTACGGACAACACCTCTACCGGTGATGGCACACTTTTCTTTAGGCATAGCAATCAACTGATCCATGTTTCGGGGCCTACCTCTCGATTTTCAGATAATTATACATTTCTGCTGTCCCTATGATCCTTCAATGGAGTGCCACAGAACATTCCATCTATACTAGATCTAAAGGTCTAAAACCCATTTGCGCCTGCAAAAAACCTTTGTACATCTGGCCCTAAAACACTTAGGCAGATACCCAGAAGCAGCCTAGATGTAGAGGCAGTGGAATGCTGGGTCCGCGTATAACACAAAGGGAGGGTAATCATCGAATGCTCAGTAATCTATATGACAACATGCGCCAGGTGGAGACGGCGTTGAATGAGAAAAAGGATACCAAAAGGCAAGAATGGAACAGTGGTATAGTTAGTTTGCCATTGGACTTGTGCAAGCAACGTAACTGGCTCCCCTCACTAGGTCACTCTAGTAGCTTGCCTACTAGGGTGACAACTCAGTCGTCAGCTGCACCCGACACTCCTCAACCTTCTTCTCACATAGTCTGCATCTGCCATTTCAAAACTCACTACCATTTTCATTCACACATTGTATTTCCACTCCTTGCACTTCATTTCTGCAAGTCATATCCATGACCCTAAAAAGCATTACCAAAGGCATTTTGTAAGGTGCATGCACACAAAGACATCATATGCAGGGATCCCACACTCACACTACTGCCCTTACATGGGAACACCTCTCCTACTGCACTCACACAGGTATATGCTTCACTCTGCACTCACACAGTCACAACAGTTAAACTGTAGACCACTGCACTCACAAAAGACAATGTTAATCCTGCATTCACATAGGCCCACCTCTCACAATGCACTCACAAAAGATGGTGCCTATTCTGCACGCACACAAGCACATTGCTCACACACAGGTACAACCCCCACTAGGAGGAACAGAGTTGGAACAGATGGTAGCATAGGAGGTATAGGTTGAGTATCTGGTGCACCGGCCCCCTAGTACAATTCAAAGCTGTTGAGGTTAGCTACACTGACGCAGGAATGTTCACTGGGGTTATCTAATCACCCAAAAGCCACACTTAGTCCAGCACTGCAGACTATGTGTGTCTGATCTTTGTGGACTTTTTTTTTTTTTAGATTTTATTTATCATTTTTCCAACAAACACATACAGTGAATCCAATTACCTGATCCATAAAAGTGATATTCGTATATGTTGTACAGCAGGTTACCCAACAAAGGAGAATACATATGCTATGCGAGAGACACATATGACAAAACTGTAATAGGCATGACATATTTCAAAGTAGATAATACTAAAGAAAAAGAACATTAGGCGCCATGGGACAATACAACGAAATGACCAATATTATCAATAGTGAAAGAAGACATATAGTTAATCTGTTGTTTTATCATCTGTAGAGTCAACCATAGATAACAAATAATTTCGCAGTGGTTTCCAAATGTCTTTAGGCCTGGATGTAACTGGCTGTAGAGAGGCATACAATTCAGAATTAGTGTCACAGAAGGACAGGTCTTTCAGCCAGGCGGCCACCGTGGGGGGAGGGGGAGGGGATTACGCGTTCCCCATTGTAGGGTGATTTGTCGTTTGGCTAATAATAGAGCAATGGCAGTAAAACAACTAAGACCCAGTGGTAATGGTTTAACATACCCCAATAAAGCCATAAGGGGGTCAGAAGAGAGTGGCCGCTTGATCATAAGCGACAGAGTGGAAAAAATATCCTGCCAAAAGGACACTATCATCACACAAGTTAGATTAGATTAGATTAGATTAAAATACTTGTAGAGCGCATGGCTGCCTCGGCAATGAGGCGTCCCAGCGCTGAAGCAAGACGGAGTGGGGAGCAAACGAGGAGTTAAAGTTGAGAGAAAAGCCAGGTCTTCACAAGCCGTCTGAAGGCCTGGTGATCAGAATTGCTGCGGATGTGTAGAGGGAGAGAATTCCATAAGGCGGGAGCCAGTCGCCTGAAAGAGCGCCCGCCAGATCTGGTCCTTCGTATGCGTGGAATTCGTGCGAGGATCTGGTTTGCCGAGCGCAGCGCTCGCGGTGGAGAATAGAGGGCGCACAAGTCGCTCAGAATATCTGGGCCGATGCCTGTCAGAATCTTGTGCATGGTACAGAGCGCCTTAAAACGCACTCGATGTTCAAGGGGCAGCCAGTGCAGGCGATGGAGGAGGTTGGAAACATGGCTGTACTTGGGGAGGGCGAAGATGGCACGTGCTGCAGCGTTCTGGACCCGCTGTAGTCAGTTCAGCACGGACTTATTGGAGCCCAGGAGGAGCACGTTGCAGTAGTCCAATCGGGCCAGTATAGAGGCTTGGATGATCAGCTGACGCGTTTGGGCGTCAAATAGACCAAGTATCGGTTTAAGGCCACGCAGAAGCCCAAAACATTTTCCGGCCACTGATTTGGCATGCGTCTCAAAGCTGAGATCCTTGTCAAGCATAAAACCCAGATTTTACACTGCAGGTTTAGGGGCTGGAGGGGCTCCAAGGGCCACCGGTCATTGTTCCAGAGATGGGAGTCTTTGCCAATCAGAAGAATCTCAGATTTAGCAGAGTTCAGCTGCAGGAAGTTAGCTGTCATCCACTCTGCGATTGCCACTATATTTTCTTTAAATTTCGCTCTGTCCTGGCTAGGATTGTTAGACAGGGTGATCACCAGTTGGGTGTCATCTGCGTACGACACTAGGGAGATTCCTCGCGCTTTAGCCAACCGTGCCAATGGGCTCATATATATATTAAAAAGCGTGGGGCTCAATGCCGAGCCCTGGGGAACCCCACAGCGAAGTGGGTGGACACGGGAAGCAAAAGGTGGAGCTATCACTTGGAAGGTCCGGTCAGCCAAAAAGGAAGAGAACCATGATAAGGCTTTATTGCCGATCCCTATCTCCTCCAAACGGTGGAGCAGAATTTCGTGGGAGACCGTGTCAAACGCCGCACTCAGATCCAGCAGAACCAGAGCAGAGGTTCTGCCGGCATCCAAGGCGGATCTTAGTTGCTCAACAACCGTCAACAGTGCAGACTCGGTACTGTATCGTGGTCGGAAACCGTTCTGGGAGCTATCAAGTAAATGGTTGGCTTCCAGAAAGTGAGTTAACGTTGAATTTACATGAGCTTCCAGGATTTTGGATAGGAATGGAAGCAGTGAAATTGGACGGTAATTTTCTGGCTTGGAGGAGTCCAGTGTTGGTTTTTTAAGTAGAGGAACCACTTTTGCATGCTTCCAAGATTTTGGGACCACCGCCGAAGCAAGGGATAGATTGAGCAACTCCAGACACTCAGGTAGGAGGCCCTGTTGTACTTTCCTAAAGGCGTCCGGTCTTAGGGGGTCGTCTGGAGATCCTGATTTAATTGTGACCACTAATCCCCCCAAGTCTTTAAGAAGGATAGTGGGAAGTGATGTAAGAGGGACGATCTCAGGACCCATGTGCGTGTTCCTCTCGGTGATGCTGGGAATTGCACCATGGTCGAAGTTATGGTAGATACCTTCAACCTTCTCCAGGAAGAAGTTCGCCAGCTCTTCACATTGTTGGTTAGAGGATATGATACTGCCTGATGCCGAGGGAGAGGTGACCAAGAACTTTAAAAGAGAGAATATAGTTTTACTGCGATTGGTACTTGTGGTGATCAGGCTGGAGAAGTGGGCTGCCCTAGTTTTGCGCACTAATTTATGGTAGGATTTAATGGCTGATCTATACTGTGATTTAGCCTGAGGGGCATATGATCGCCTCCATATTCTTTCCAGGACCTTGCAGTTCTTCCTGGCTAGGGTCAAGTCCTCGTTGAACCAGGCATTAGCCCGAGCACCTTTAGAGTGAGTGAGTTTAAAAGGAATGCAGGTGTCCAGTGCTTGAGTTACCCACCTATGAAAGAGCACATCAGCCTCTTCCATATTGATGGCTCTATCTAGTGGCTTTGTGCTCAAGGCTGTAAGGAAAGACTCCTGGTCAAGTTTATGCCAAGGCCGTTTCAGTGACGGGTGCTGGTTCGGCTGGGACTTTGTGCCAGGTAACATAATCAGCATTGAAATGAGGAAGTGATCTGTCCAGATCATGGGAAGAGGTGCTAGGACTTCCAGTGACTCAAGGTTAGAAAAAATGGGGTCAAGGAGATGTCCGGTGTTGTGCGTAGCGCCGGAGACCAGTTGAGTCAGTTGGCAGGCTGCCAAGTCCCCTAAGAAACTGAGAATGTCCGGTGATTCTAGCATCTCTAAGTGAAGGTTCAGGTCACCAATAATATTGAAGTTGGCAGTCTGGAGAGCTAGTACTGTAATTGTGTTCACCAGGGCTTCTCGGAAGATTTTAGATGGACCAGGTGGGCGATAGATGAGGAGGCCAGAGAAGGTGAAGTTTGCACTCAGTGCAATTTTGAAGAGCGCACTTTCACAGTCCGGTAGGTCTTGGGGGATCAAGCTACAAGAGTGAACTGATTTATAGACGATCACAAGTCCATGTCGGGTGGGAGAAGTCGGCATGATGTGCTTGACATTTCGGGCACCCATGGGATCTAGTGGGGTCAAATTTCCCCAGCGCGTCGGGGGTAGTGTAAGCTCTATGGAAATATTTATAATGTAATATCTTATGCCGATGATTACCTGAGACAAGTTTAGTCTGCAAACATTCCCACGCATCCCTGGCTTTCTCTGCTCCAACAGGCTTTAACTGTAGGGAAGTATGAAATAGTTTAGAAGCCAGAAGACTATTGTCTAGGGACATAATCACTGATGTAAGTGGCAGGAAATCTTCAGGTTCAGTCGGACAGGCAGGCAGCACAGCCCCAACGTGCTATGCAATCAATGAAATGTGAATCTGTCCATTGTTGACGATTGCCCCTCCTTGATCTTCGTGGACTTTTGTGAGGAAGTGTCTTGGCATGAAAACAACATCCCAATTCCCTCCTAAAAACAAGGTGGTGATGTGCTTTGTTCTGCCAGCTTATGCTAAAAGAAATAAAGAAAAACAAGAGAAAAAATATGCCAACTAAAGGTGGAGGGCATGTGCTTCAATAAAAATAAAAAAATAAAGCTTTACACTGGTCTGCTATCTTGGAGCAGCAAAAGATGATAGAGTATGCAGAATACCATTGCAAGACGATGGCATAGTTTTGAAGCTTGCAGCAGAGTTGCCTGGTGCTCTGTATACCAAACGTGAGGTGCTGTTGCAATGGCAGCAGTGCTATTGGTACTCTCATTCCACATTCAAAAAGAGGGGAGCAGAGGATTTGGGTTAGTCCAGCACACTACCTCCCAATTGCCATACCCAAAAACATATGGCAGTTCCGGAAAACGGTCCCAATTGTCCCTTATGATAAGAGGACCTAACTAGGGTCAGACACAGCGTTAATGTTTAATAGCAAGTGCCCTTACCCACAAAATAGGTGGCATGATTAATCATTAGGCATATGCTCCTCGTAGGGATGACTCTGCAATGCCCTATGGGCCCATCATGGGGACTCTTTGCCAGAGATCTTTTGGATTTAGCCTCCTAGTCCACGTTAATGGACTCCGTGTGTAGAGTAGATTAGCTACAGGCATGAGAGGAAGAGACTTAGAATGAACTGAGGAACACCCTAAAAGTTTTTTTTTAATTTCACAGGGGCCTTTGTTAAGGTTGAAAACAAGGCTGATTTTGAGGAAATAATGTTCCCTGGGATCCAATCTGGTTCAACATGTCTCTTGCATTTTCCTAGTCCCTAAAATGATCAAATGGCAATTCATCATGACCTATATTACTATGCCTAATCTATGTAGGGCCCTCGGCTTGACTTAGGTGACGCTTGTAAAAGTGCCCTATGGTAGACCCACATCTGGTATTATACATATTTTTTTAAGGAAACTACAATTACCCCTAGTTTTGTGGTTGTAGTGCTGTTGTAGAAGCTAGAATGTAGAAAAAATAGTACAAGACAAACAACATGTGATACATAGTAATAATTTCTAAAAATCAGGAGCAAACTTTCTATTTGGACATATCATGCACATGCTGAGTTGCCCTAGTCACTAAGAAATGCGTGCTACATGCAAATAAATCATGTCTTCAGTCATGAATGTAGTGAGCATACTTGGATCTCACCTGGGACCCTGAGAAGGTCTGGCCACATCAGTATGCATGGAGAGAGAATTGTGGTACAAACGTTCCTGAGTAAAGAAGGGAGTTTCCGCTTTGTAAGATATCTGTCACCTGGAAGGTGGTGGCCAGAATTAATGTACGTATAAAACACTTAGGGCCAGATATACAACCCTTACAATTTGCGAGTCGCAAAATTTAATTTATAACAGTGTCTCAAACACTGTTTGCAATTCCTAATGGGGTCGCAAATTGCACGCCTCATTAATATTCATGAGGCAGGTGCAATTTGTGACCCAATTGGGAATGGCTAGCACTCCCAGGGATGGTGGCCTGCTGGGGTCAGCAGACCACCATGTCTGTGACTGCTTTTTAAATAAAGCAGGTTTTTTTTTAAAATGCAGCCCGTTTTCCTTAAAGGAATGTTATATATGTGATTACATGCAAATGCCATCTAAGATACATGGGCATGACTACACAGAAAATAAAAACACGCATCAATGAACACTGGAGCACATTCAGGTGCAACAAAACCATTACCAAACTGATGCGCCACTTCCAAACTTCGGGACACACAGAAAATGATTTTTCATGGACGATAATAGAGAAACTGCCTTCACCCTCCAATGAGAAACAACTACTGAAATTGGAACAACGGTGGATCTACCGCCTTTCCAGTACAACACTGGGGTTAAATAAGGAAATCCAATGGACATCTCTATCCTAATCCTGACATGACCTCTTGATGGACCTGGGCCCATGGTCCAAAAAAGACCGGATTAAGCGAATGCCTGGTTACCCCCATTCAAGAATAAAATAAAAAATAAAAATATAACACACCTGTGCCCATCAAAATAACAGAGTGTAGAATGAAAAATTGGGGGGTTCAACCGCAAATCGATCTTCAAACACACCTCAACACTAGAAGAGGTTAATGAATAAACTAGAATTAACCGTTGGGTTATGCCATTTACAACAAATCCCCTCTAAACGGGTTGTCAACCATCATTTTTTTTTTAAAAACCTCTTGGTCACAGTCAATAATACAGAAGAACGTTGCCCCAAAAAAAGAACAGAGGGTCTAACCTTCTTTTAAAGAAAAGGGCGCCCTACATTGTAATAAGCTTTAGGTACACCTCAATACGACAGTTTTTCCCCCCTGTCCCCTGAGAGCAAGGACACCACAATGAAGAGGAATCATCCTTCAATAACTATAAACATCAATATTAAAATGAACTATATGCCACACTTAACTAGGATGAACAAAAAAACCTGAATTGAACACCCGTGAGAAACTTTATTTAAACACTTGGGGCCACAGACAAACCGGGTGAATTTAAAAAAAGCGCTGCAACAAGTGCAACGAATGGGTGCTCAGAAAAGCCCCTAACTCTGCCTCTGATGTAAGGAACATGGCACACAATCAACAAACACACATTAATAATGTTTTCCGGTTTTATTTTGGAATCCGAACATAATAATGATACACGCAAACAAAGTAGTCAGGACTACATTCCCCAGCATTCCTATCAGGTCGCTCGGTCTCATGGTAATCACGTCACTGGGACGCGGAAGCAACTGCAGTGAAAAGGACGCACAACCGGCAGATGATTCTACCGGCGGAGGACGTAGCGGCAGGACGTAGGCAGAACGGGAGTGCTAGATCTTTGACGGATGTGTGACTATAAGACAGCACCAGCCCGCACGTACCGGATGACCCTATATGAAATAACCCAGAGGGTAAGCATACTGGCGAATGGTATGAATGACACGGTAATTGGTAAGAGTAACTGCACTAAAAAATAGCCACCTTCACCGATTCTACACTTCTAGGACTGGACCTAGAGATTAGATCACTGTATAAACACCGCTACCTGAGCAGTCTATCTGGACATGTAAACATGACCATGGAAGGCCAGGTACACCGAGATAAATATGCACTTTTAGAAAAAGTAAAAAGTAATACAACACCGTTTTGAATCAGGGAAATGCAATAGGCATGAACACAAGAAGTAATGCCTAAAGCTAGCTGAGTATATCACGCACACGGTCCACCATAGTTAAGAGTCTGGACACAAAAAAAATAAAATAATTTTTAAAAAACAGTCAGGATAGATGACATATACTGAGTCTACTCTGTTTTCTTGTCTTTCTCTTGTTTTTTCAATTTGCAGAAAATCCTCTTAATAAAATAAAATAGAAAAGGGCAATAAGAGAGCTGAGAGCACTAGGCCTCACATTCTGCACATAGCGTGTGCTTGAGTAACAGGCAGGGACAGTAACTAGACAGCCCTGATGAAGGCTCCAGACCTGATTGGGCTCTTGGAGAGGGCCGAAACATGTTGGTAGAAAAGTGAGGGTATAATTGAACAATAGTTTTTCAATAGAACCCTCAATATATTTGGTTTTAACTCATACCCCAGGTACCAACGGAATAAAATAATAATTAGGGTATACCTTGAGGTATTCTTAACATATCACCTATTTGGGTCCCTGCATATCCAGCGTTGCTTTATCTAAGAACTCCCATTACTATCTATGGTTGAGTCCGCCCTCTTAGTATCATCTTACCAGGGTGTGGATAGGCGCCAATGATGAAGCATGTCTCGATAAGTGAGTGAGGCGTCTACTCCAAAATCTTTGGATACCCCATCAGAAGGAACCTATCTAACAGAGAATACACCTGACATCCTATTATCATAAGGGAATTGGATACAGTTCAAATCAGTTGCCTATGTGATGTAAAAGTGATGTTGACAGGACATGGTGTGCAATAACCACGTCATCGCGTATGACGTAACCTCGTGTGCATTGCACTTGTGCACCGTGGTGCTTCATGGTATTTACCTAGTGGGATATGCCTTTCATGGAATGGGAGCAGTCATATTGCAGTGGTCAAAATATATTTTCTGCAGCATTTCTTTTAAGGAAATATTTCAAATTAGTGTCCAGCAACTTGAGAAAAAAGGGGGGCGTTCTTAAAAGAAATGGAAATATGCAATCATAAGCACTACAAACCCTGAATTTACATTTTTAAAGATATGTGAAAAAAAGGGGAGTGGAGTGGTAGAGAATGTACATATTAATATATATTTTGTAAAATCATATTTATATGTTAAGTGTAGAGCAGCCCTATAGTTCAGTGGTGGAGATCGGAGAATCCAAGGACATTCATCTATTGTTGTTTTTCATAAGCTCATTTAGAAAGGAGCACCCTGTATATGTCTTCATTAAGACTCTTGAAGTAGGTTTGTAGTTTGAAAACCCATTTCTGTTCCTTTTCAAATATTTTTTCCTTGGTAATGTTATCAGCTGCTTCCAAGATTACCCAGTTCATATTATCTGAGCTATGTTTAGATTCAAGAAAGTGATTGAGTAATTTTGTGGTCATCCTGCCACACCAAATTTTGCGCTCATGTCATTGAGTCGCGTTTTCGCAGGTCTCGTGGTCATGCATCCTCCACAAGACCCTCAAGTGGATCCCCCCTGAGTCAAGGAAGACAGTCACCCACGCACTCATCACCAGCAGACTGGACTATGGAAACGCACTCTACGCCAGCATCAACAAGTCCCTGCTCCGCAAACTCCAGACAGTACAGAACACCGCCGCCAGACTCGTCCTCGGCATCCCCCGACACGAACACATCAGCCAACACCTGCGGAGACTCCACTGGCTCCCCGTGGAGAAAAGAGTCACTTTCAAAATCCTCACTCACGCCTACAAATGCCTACACAACAACGGACCCAAATACCTCAACGACAGAATCAACTTCCACGTACCCAAAAGAAACCTCCGATCTTCCAACCTCACACTGGCCGAAACCCCACACATCCACAGAGCCAGAGCAGGCGGAAGATCCTTCTCTCACATTGCAGCCAAGACCTGGAACGAGCTACCTGCAGACATCAGACGCACCCCCTCCCTGAACACCTTCAGGAAGACCCTCAAGACCTGGCTCTTCGGCTAAACAGATCTGCGGATCCCCCCCCCCTCAGCGCTTTGAGACCCTCACGGGTGAGTAGCGCGCTTACAATTCCGATTGATTCATTGATTGATGCCTACATAACGTAAGTCGCAAGGGCAGGTAATCAGGTAAACACACTTTATTGTATTGCAGTTAGTATGTTTATTGAGGTGCTAATCTTTCTGTAACCCCAAATTGATTTCCTTTGTCTGGGTTGTAAGGTTACATACACTGCAATTTCCACAATATATTGTAGGTCTAAACTAGATCAGGTCTTTCCCTCCTAAGTTGGGAATGGAGACTTTATCTGCTTTGATTTATGCGGATGACACTGTGTTACTAGATCTGACACCGGTGGGTCTGCAGAGGCAATTGGATGCTTTCTCACAATATTGTAAGGTGAATGACTTGAAGATAAATACGGCCACAACTAAGGTCATGGTTTTTTCAAAAGGTAGGAGGAAGCCTATAAAGTTTAAATGGTGGTTGAGAGGTGTTCAAGTGGAGTTAGTAAATGAATATAGATACCTAGGCCTTCTTTTTAGTTGTAATCAAAATTTTAAAGCTCATATTGACTTCTAGGAGTGCAAAGTCCATTGCTGGTGCCCTACAAAGACTGGACTTAGCTTTGGGCCATAAGTCTGTTGAAGTTCTGAGAGAGACGTACAACGCAAACCTTTTACATTTGCTACTTCATGGTTGTGAGGTTATGACAGCTAAGAATATCAAGTGTCTAACAAATTATTGAAACAAACATTTGGAAAAGATGGCTGGGGCTACCTCAAGGCTCAGTGAACAGCGCCTTGAGGCTGGAGTTGGACTTTACTAATATTTCATTTAAATATAAACTGAGGATGCTTAATTATTGGGCTTGTCTTTTGAAATCAGAAGAAGGCTCCTTTAGGCAAAGCAACAAACTACACTTGCACTGGACGTACATAGGTCAATGGATTGCTAACCTGCAGGAAATTAAGTTCTCCCTGAATCTCCCTGCATGGTACGAACCCCTAAACATGTCCACATCCCAACAGAAACAACTATTAAAGCATCTGGTAAAAGAGTGCTCGCGGAACAGCGATCTAGCTGATATGAGTAATAGAACGAATCTGCAACATTTACTGGAGCCAGATTATAGTGGCCTCATCAAGCCTTATCTGTGTGATATAAAAAGTAGATACATACGGAGGTGAGCCCTGAATGTAAGCCAGGGTCAGGTCCCTTCCTTCATCAGATGGAAAGGGGTTAGACAGGAAGAGTTGGATAAAGATGCCTGCCCTTATTGCCAAACTGGTGTATTGTCTTTTTTGCATATAATCAATTTCTGTGCACACATTGTTAAAATAAGACGTAGCCTGTTATTGCCGGTTTTTAGAAATTTGCAGGTACGTCGCATCAACGATTTGATGAGTGTTGGAAATGGCCCTTTTTGCAGGGTTATCTCCAAACTTTTTGCTTCTTCCTCCTATTTTTTCCTAACCTATTTGTGTTGGTTTTAGGACTCTGGGCACTTTACCACTGCTAATCAGTGCTAAAGTGCATATGCTCTCTGTGTAAATTGTGTTATGGATGGGTGTTTCCATGATTGGATATTTGATTTACCTGTTAGCCCCTTGTAAAGTGCACTGCATGTGCCAGGGCTGGTGAATCAAATGCTACTCGGGGGCCTGCAGCACTGGTTGTGCCACCCCCGTGAGTAGCCCTGAAAACGGTAACTCAGACCTGCCATTGCAGAAGTCTGCGCGCAGTTTGTACTGCCATGTCGACTTGGCCAGTGCACACACTGGCCAGTCCCTAACCTTCCATTTTCTTACATGTCAGACACCCCTCAGGTAGGCCCAAGGTACCCCTGTGGGCAGGGTGCAGTGTATGTGAAAGGTGGGACATGCCCTGGTGTGTGTGGCATGTCCTGATAGTGAATTACAGCCAATTTCGTTTTTCACTATTGCACGGCTACCAGTTCCCCATAGGATAGAATGGGAGGTTTGTTTTTAGAATCTTATAAACATAACTGGCACAGGGAATTCGGTAAGAAAATAGAATTTAGTATGCCTGAACTCAGAATCTAAAGATGCATCTTTTAGTGAAGGTGATTTTTACATTCTGTGTTTGAAAATACCACTTTTAGAAAGTAGGTATTTTCTTGCTCAGTCATCCCGTGTGCCTCTGCTGGAATGTGGATTGCCTGCCTGGGTTTTGGATGACAGAAGGCTGGGGGGCCGGAGGGGCTCCAGATAGTCTAGGTAGGTCAGGAAAGGGCTGAATAGACCTGGGCTGCGATGGGGGAAGGGGGAGGAGATTTCCTTGCACCTCAAAGGGCCTGGTCTGCCTCTGACAATGCCGTCTCCACCTCCTGCCCGGAAATCACACCAGAGAAGGCAGAACTGGTTCTGGCCGGGCACAGACACCCTATGCCTGAAAGATCAAAGGATTTTTGGATACAAATACTGGGGCCCAGACCCCTGAACTTTAGAACTCATCTGGAACAAGAAGACTGCCAAGAAGAAGAGCCGGAGAAGCTGCGAAAAGGAACGACTGCTTTGCTGGGTTCTTTGCTGGGCTGACCTGCAGTGGCTGCTTCTGTCTTGGGCAGTGAAAGGCCTGGACTGGACTTTCTGCAACCTAATTTGTGAGTCTCTCCAAGGGCTTGAGGTAGAGCTTGCCCCCTGTTCACGAAGTCTCAGGAACAGCAAAGACTTCAAGTTCTTCAACCCGCAGCACTGGGGACTGTGTGTTTTGTGCTCCCACCCGAAGAACACCAACTCGACGATGTCTTCGACACCACTGCTGACTCCGTGTCCTGAAGGCACCGCAGAGGGCACCGCCGCAACGCCGCACCGCAACCCTGGTCTCACTGATGACGCCTGTTGACGCCGCCACCGAGCCGCTGCTTGCACCGCGACCTGTGGGCACCGCACTCCGCCCCGCCTCGCGCCGAAGCTTTGGCACCGCAGGGGGCACCGCCGCAACGCCACACCGCAACCCTAGTCTCACCGACGCCGCCTGTGGATGCCGCCACTGAGCCGCTGCTTGCACCGCGACCTGTGGGCACCGCACTCCGCACCGCCTCGCTTCACGCCAAAGCTTTGGCACGGCAGAGAGCACCGCCGCAACGCGACCCTGGTCTCACCAATGACGCCTGTTGACGCCGCCACTGAGCCGCTGCTCGCACCGCGACCTGTGGGCACCGCACCGCCTTGCTTCATGAGGACGCCTTGGCCTGCCTGACGCCGCCACTTCCCGCCGAAATCGATGCCGCTGCTTGCACCGTGGTTCGAGGGCACCGCTCGTAAGTCACACGACGCACCGCCCTCATCCCGCACCGCAGCCTTGGCCTACCGACGCCGGCGCCATCGACTCCAGTTCGTCAGCCGACGACAGCGCTTCAGCAACGACGACGGCGCTGCTTCCACCGTGACCTGCCAGCACCGTGGCGAGCACTGCCTTCGTCTCGCACTGCGAACCTGGTCTCACCGACGACGCCATCTGACGCCGCCACCGATCCGCTGCTCGCACCGTGACCTGGGGGCACCGCACCGCTGCACTTCGCACTGCAGCACCCGACGCCTGCCGGTGCCAGCGCTCCTGAATCCATCAGAGAGGAGCTCGACCTGCAACGCGAGTGACTTCAAGGGCCTCAACGCCCTGCATTTCTCACAGGTACTGTTTGCGGGTCTTCCCGACACCATAGCTGGCCCGTGACCCTGCGACCAGCCAGAACTGTTGGATTTGTTGTTCACGACGCCGTGGTAGCCCGGACGGAGCTATCCACACAAGGAACTCTTTTTAATCAGCGTATTTTTGGAACTGTGAACTTTTAAGTATAGTATTGTGGATTCTTATCGTTTTTGGTCTTGTCTTAATTATATAAAAATATTGGATATTATTCTAAACTGGTGTGGTGTCCTTTTGTGGTGCGAACACTGTATTACTGTCGGTTATGTGCAAATGCTTTACACACTGCCTCTAAGATAAGCCTGGCTGCTCGTGCCAAGCTACCAAGGGGGTGAGCAGGGGTTATTTTAGACGTGTAACTCCCTTATCCTGACTAGAGTGGTGGTTTTTGCCTGGCTTTGGCCCACGCCCAAGCCTACCAAAAATCCCATTTCTAACAATGAGGATAATTTTAAAATGCAATAATATGATAGCGTGTTGAGCTTTAGGAAAATTCTTGTCGGTAATAGCTGAAAGGTTAGCTATCTTGACTCTATTTTAGCATAGGGGTTTGTAAAATCTATGAAGTTGATTTTATTTATCTGTAGCATAGGTTTGTTTTTATGACTGGAATTGTTGCATGTATACATTTTTTATAAGAGTAGAATGGTAATTTGGTGTATGATAATTGCTCTTTTGCACAAAAAGGTTGGCCTTTTTGCCTATATGAATAACATTAGGCCTCCATCTATCAAACCTGAATGTGAATTTTTCCGCATATTTGCACCATTTGGGTTTGTACTGCAACTATCCTTTTAAAACGTATGTGTTCGATTCATTTTATCTAGGATTTGAGGCTTTTCTTCACCTTGGGTTATTTGCTGTAGCAGAGGGTTGATTGTATTTTATACATGGGCCAAGGGAAAGTGCCCTACAGTTGTCCAACTGGAGGTATATGCCTGTATGTAAATAACTGATGTTTTGATTGGGGATTTTATGAATTTGCTGTATTTATTCTTTTTTATGGATATGTTGAGATAAGAATGGTTTGTATTGCTTAATTGGCATGATATCAAACGAATAAAATAAATACAAATACAAAAATACAATATACCTTCGACATTGTGCTCCAAAATGCCACACTGGTTACATACTATGGGCCTTATTTACAATATTTTGACTCATGGCAGTGCAGCAAGCATTCCTGCTGCGCTGCCGTGCATCAAAAGAAAAGGGCAGGAATGCGCTATATCTACAAGATATGGCACATTCATGTCCTTTTCCCCTGTGCTGGCTCACAATGGGCTGCCATGCACCAACGCAGACACCCTTGCGCCATGGTGCAAGGGTGTCTGTGTTGTAGGGGTGATTGTTTTATTGCAGGAAGGAACCCCTTCCTGGACAAAAACAATCACAAGATGTGTTTTCCTCTTTCTATGTGTGTTGCAGAATGAAGCACACATAGAAAAGGACAAGCATTGGCATAGCCAATAGGTCTCGCCTTTGGGACCTTATAAGTGTTTAGCTAGAGCTATTGGTTTTGCCAATGTTTGTAATGGCAGCAGGGCATATTAGTTTGAAATTAGTATAATATAATATATATAGAACCATTGATATCAGCGATAGAGAACGAAAGTTTGAAGTAAGATGTTGTGAGTATAGGGGGTTAGAAATAAACATGTGAGAAAGGGAGATGGAGTTAGTATGAGGGAGAGTAATTGAATATAAAAAATTATACCCAGAGGAAGGATAAAGAGTTATAGAGAAAGAGTAGTAAGAGAGAGAGAATGAGTTTGAAATTGAGTATATGTATGTGCTTGAGCGAGAGATAGAGGAAGTGAGAGAGAGAATGACCGAATCAGAGGGGGGAATAGATAGTGTGTGTTATGATAATAGCGACTTTATGAGATAGTAAAATAATGATAGTATTAGTGCTTGTAACAGAGAGAGGAGGCACAAAGAGGCAGAGACAGTAAACAGATTTAAGAGCACAAAAAAACAGTATGCAGAAAGACACACGTAGAGGTACAGCGGCATGAAGACATAGGGCCGTAGAGAAAGGGGCCATAAACATGTAGGCTAAAGGGACAGCAGCTATAGAGAATTAGATAAGGAATACAGAAAAAGATGCTTGGAGCATAGACAAGTGAACAGAAACATAAAGGGAACAGAGGGATGTGCAGCATAGAGAGAGGATTGAGTGAGATGGGATACAGAGAGCGTTAGAGACACATGGAGAGATAATTGTGCTTTGAGAGGCAGAGTGAAGAGAGAGATAAAGTATAAAGATAGCGAAAGAGCGAGAGTTAGAGATTAGTAACAAACAGGTAGAGATATATGGTGAGAGAACTGAAAGGCATAGTGAATGGAGAGAGACAAGACAGACAGAGATGAGTTATAGAAATAGGATAGAGACACATGGAGAGACAATTGTGCTTTGAGAGGCAGAGCGAAAAGTGAGAGACAAGGTATCAAAATAGAGAAAGAGAGAGATTAGTAATAGAAACAGGTAGAGACACATGGTGAGAGAACTTAGAGGCATAGTGAAGAGAGAGATAAGGTACAGAGGGAGAGAGATGAGTTATAGAAGTGATAGCCTAAATATTTCGAGAAAAAAATATGTTTTGGGAGTTTGGCAATATCGGGGAGGGCTGGTGACATTATCTACTATCACGCAAAATGCGTGTTAACAATTAACTTGGCAATGTTTCGTGTTTCTGTTAAATCCAGACGTTTCTTCTCTTTCATAAGGTTGAGCTCCGAGCGTCTGCGTCTTTTATATGCATCACAACACCAGTTTTGAATCATCAGCTGCGAGTGACAGTTACTTCATCAAAGCCACTAATGTAGAGTTTCGAGACTTTTTTCTCCAGATCCACAAATATCCCTTCCTTAAAATAAACCAAAAAATAATTCATAACGAATATTCTGTTTCTGTGTAAGCTAATAAATGCATCACAATTCTGCCCTTCATTTCTTTTAGCACTTGCGTATTCCGACTGCTCCCACTAGATGGTGCTGTGTGCAGGTTTCTCTTCAGGAGCCTTCCGTGAACGTGATACATTACAGTCAGTAAGAAAAGTACAACCAACATCAGGAGGCAAATAACATTATTTGAAATCAGGTGCTATAAATCTTAAAAAAGAATTTCCCAATTGTGCTACAAAGAACGTGCAAACATATTTCACAGCGTGGGCACGAGCAGACAAGTTCAGGAAGGCAACCGAGATCGGGAGCAGACAAGATGAATACGGCGAGCCGCAGATAAAGAAAGAAGCGCGCTCGCCAGGAAGCTGAAAGCGCCAGTTAAAGCAAGAGAAGGAAGGGAAATGAAGGCAAGCAAAATGGAAAGGTGCCCAAGGCTAAGGGATATGGTGGAAGAGGAAGGAATAAACTTGCAAAGTTGGGAATGAAAGTAGAATTGAGTGGAGGAAAGGCACAGGGAAGGAATGAAACAGGAAAGAAGGGTGTAAAATAGAGAGAGAGACGGTGGCCCACCTCCATAAACCCTTCGTATCCACACCAGTTCTGGTCCCCTGTTTGTTGCATCCCTCCACCTTCATGCCCACCCCGAGTGCCAGAAGCAGAGAAGCATGGTTCAGGGAGGGAGGCACTACCCCAGGAAAGCATATGACAGGCATTCTACTGGTGAACCTTGCGCGGCTCTGCATGGGAAGAGGGTGCTGGGGGCAACTGCAAGCACTGCGGATACACGCATGACACACAGTCCCTCAGCAGCTATTTGGACTGTCAGTGTATCTGATGACGTTAAGAACACCCACAGTAATCACACTCCACTGTGTAATGTCTCGCTATGTCACACACAACCATTTGCTGTGATTGGATCTGGTGACATCATGAATACAATAATTAGCATTTTTGAAACTTGATAAATCCTACCTCTTTTGGACGGTCCCAGAATGTGGGCTAGTATGTATGAGAAGTGGATGCGTCCAGAGGGCAGGACACCAGCAGGCAGGACACCAGCAGGCAGTGCACACGAGAATAGGATCCATTTGATTGTGTGGAGAGAGGAGTAGTGCACAGGTAGCTGTGCTTGTTTGTGTGTGGAGAAACATGTAGTACACAGACAGCTGTGGCTGGTTTCTGTGTGTGTGTGGAGAGATGTGTAGTGTCCACATGCATCTGTGGCTGGTTTCTGTGTGTGAAGTGGTGTGTAGTACACAGGAGGCTGTGGTTGGTATTTGCGTGTCTGTGGAGAGATGTGTAGTGCACAGGTGGCTGTGGTTGTGTTTTTGTGTGTGTGGGAGGAAAGAGGAGTAATAAACAGGCGACTGTGGATGGTTTCTGTGTGTGAAGAGGTGTGTAGTACACAGGTGGCTGTGGTTGTGTTTTTGTGTGTGTGAAGAGAAGCGTAGCGCAGGCGGCTGTGGTTGTGCTTTTGTGTGTGTGTAGAGAGGAGTAGTACACAGGTGCTGTGGTTGTGTTTTTTTATCTGTGTGTGAAGAGGTGTGCAGTACATAGGCAGCTGTGGCCGATTTCTGTGTGTGGAGAGGGGAGTATTACACAGGGGACTGTGGTTGTGTCTCTGTGTGTGAAGATATGTGTAGAGCAGGCGGCTGCAGCTGGTTTCTGTACGTGGAGAGAGGAGTAGTAGACAGGCAGCTGTGGTTGTGTGTTTCTGTGTGTGTAGAGAGGAGTAGTAGACAGGCGGCTGTGGTTGTGTGTTTCTGTGTGTGTAGAGAGGAGTAGTAGACAGGCAGCTGTGGTTGTGTGTTTCTGTGTGTGTAGAGAGGAGTAGTAGACAGGCGGCTGTGGTTGTGTGTTTATGTGTGTGTAGAGAGTAGTAGTAGACATGTGGCTGTGGTTGTGTGTTTCTGTGTGTGTAGAGAGGAGTAGTAGACAGGCAGCTGTGGTTGTGTGTTTCTGTGTGTGTAGAGAGGAGTAGTAGACAGGCAGCTGTGGTTGTGTGTTTCTGTGTGTGTAGAGAGGAGTAGTAGACAGGCAGCTGTGGTTGTGTGTTTATGTGTGTGTAGAGAGTAGTAGTAGACAGGTGGCTGTGGTTGTGTGTTTCTGTGTGTGTAGAGAGGAGTAGTAGACAGGCAGCTGTGGTTGTGTGTTTCTGTGTGTGTAGAGAGTAGTAGTAGACAGGCAGCTGTGGTTGTGTGTTTCTGTGTGTGTAGAGAGGAGTAGTACACAGGTAGCTGTGGTTGTTTTTTTCTGTGTGTAGAGAGGAGTAGTACACAGGCAGCTGTGGCTGGTTTCTGTGTGTGAAGAGGTGTGTAGTGCACGGAGGCTGTTGTTGGTATTTGTGTGTCTGTGGAGAGGTGTGTAGTGCACAGGCGACCTCAGTTGTGTTCTGTGTGTTGAGAGAGGAGTAGTGCACAGGAGGCTGTGGCTGGTTTCTGTACAACTGGAGTGTGTAGTTCACGGGCAGCTGGGGACGCTGTGTGTGTGGACAGAGGGGGCAGCGCAGAGGCGCTGTGTGTGTGTCTGTCTGTCTGCGGGTGGTTTGTGTATGTATGTGTTTGTGGGTGTGGACAGAGGGGGCAGCGCAAAGGCAGTGTGTGTTTGTCTGTCTGCAGGCGGTTTGTGTTTCTGTGTGTGTGTGTGTGTGTGTGTGGACAGAGGGGGCAGCGCAGAGGCAGGGTGTGTCTGTCTGTCTGTCTTTGGTCGGTTTGTGTGTATGTGTGTAGGTGTGTGTGTAGGCAGAGGGTACTGTGCAGAGGCAGTGCATGTCTGTCTGTCTGCGGATGTTTTGTGTGTGTGTGTGTGTGTGTGTGAACAGAGGAGGCAGCACAGAGGCACTGTGTGTCTGTCTGCGGGCGGTTTGTGTGTGTGTGTGTAGACAGAGGATACTGCGCAGAGGCACTGTATGTCTGTATGTATGTTTGTCTGCGACCGGTTTGTGTGTGTGTGTGGACAGAGGAGGTAGCAGAGAGGCATTTTGTGTCTGTCTGTCTGCGGGTGGTTTGTGTGTGTGTGTAGACAGAGGGTACTGAGCAGAGACAGTGCATGTCTGTCTGTCTGCGGATGGTTTGTGTGTGTGTGTGGACAGAGGAGGCAGCACAGAGGCACTGTGTGTCTGTCTGTGGGCGGTTTGTGTGTGTGTGTAGACAGAGGATACTGCGCAGAGGCACTGTATGTCTGTATGTCTGTTTGTCTGCGAACGGTTTGTGTGTGTGTGTGGACAGAGGAGGTAGCAGAGAGGCATTGTGTGTCTGTCTGTCTGCGGGTGGTTTTTGTGTGTGTGTAGACAGAGGGTACTGCGCAGAAGCAGGTTATGTCTGTCTGTCTGCGAACTGTGTGTGTGTGTGTGTGTGTGGACAGAGGGGGCAGCGCAGAGGCAGTGTGTGTCTGTCTTCGGGTGGTTTGTGTGTGTGTGTAGAAGGGGAGGAGCGAAGAGGCACTGTGTGTGTGTCTGTCTGTCTGCGGGCGGTTTGTCTGTGTGCTCTGCAGTCGCCGGTGCCCACACGCTGTTAGCAACAGTTGCTGTGGCGAGGGGAGTGCACAACACCGCAGCACACACAGGTGCCTGGGCCAGCAGGAGGAGGGAAGTCTGCAAAGACAGACGGACACCGGGAGTGAGAGGCGAGAGTGACTGCAGGTGAGTGAGGCTGGGAGGCCGTGAGTGACAGACTGAAGATGAGTGAGGCTGGGAGACCCTGAGTGACAGACTGAAGATGAGTGAGGCTGGGAGGCCGTGAGTGACAGACTGAAGATGAGTGAGGCTGGGAGGCCGTGAGTGACAGACTGCAGGTGAGTGAGGCTGGGAGGCCGTGAGTGACAGACTGAAGATGAGTGAGGCTGGGAGGCCGTGAGTGACAGACTGCAGGTGAGTGACAGACTGTGAATTGCAGACTGCAGGAGAGTGACAGACTCCAGCTTAAGGGGGAACCCCTGAACCACAAACTGCGACTAAGTGACATACTGCAGATGAGTCAGGTTGGGAGGCCGTGACTGACAGTCAGATACAGGTCAGCAAGAGTCTGTGAATGGCAGACTGCAGGCGAGTGACAGACCCCAACTCATGGGGTGCCCACCTAAACGACAATCTGCGAGTGAGTGACAGACTGCAGGTGAGTGAGTAGCGCTAATGAGTGAGAGAGCAGGTGAGTGAGTAGTGCTCACGAGTGAGGGAGGTGATGCCAGTGACAGACTCCATCTTAAGGGTGAAGCCACTAAACGACAAACTGCGAGTGGGTGACAGACTCACGTGAGTGACTAGAGCTCATGAGTGACAGACTGCAGGTGAGTGAGTAGAACTCATGAGTGACAGACTGCAGGCGAGGGAGATGCTGTCAGTGACAGACTGCAGTGAAGGGACGGGATCACCTCCGTGACAGACTGTAGGTGAGCAGAGGTCATGAGCGAGTGCAGGTGAGTGAGTATCGCTAATGAGCGAGAGAGTGCAGGTGAGTGAGTAACGCTGAAGAGTGATGGACTGCAGGTGAGTGGGGTGAGCTGGTGGGTGACAAACAAGGCATGTGAGGTCAGAACACCCTGAAGCAAAGACTGCGGCAAACATTTAAAGGTTACTTTACAAAAGCGGCCTCTTCGACATTTATAACACTAAAGTGTTTCAGATTTGAGTGCGAGAAGTCTTTCTGTTCGTTTAAAAAAACAAGCGGTTTTCACTTTTCAAGCACTGCACTCGTGCTTGTGGTGGCATCCACGGAGCGAGCAGCGGCGCGCAGGAGCCATATGTTTGTAATTAACGTGGCTGCGCCGCTGCTCGCTCCTGCAAGGTGGATGCCGCCACAAGCACGAGTGCAGTGCTTGAAAAGTGAAGACCGATTACTAAAGGCCCTCTCCTAGAGCAGCGCATGCGCGCTGCCTAAGCGAGACCTAAAAAACAAGGAGGAATAAGGGTATGTTTCCTCGTTGCATCTCCCTTACGCCTCCCCTGGGGAGGCGTAGGAATCTGACACATTTCCAGGTTTACAAAACCTTGCAAATCTGGAAATGAATCAGGTTCTATGGATGTTGCGTGGGAACAACTACAGCAACACCCCTGGAACAACCCTTTCACACAGAGTAATGCGTGAAATGGGGCCATATTTACAAGGCCCTGAAAAGCCATGCAGGGTGGCTTTACGTGGCCTTGTAAATATGAGCAGGCACACTGCGCGCGTCAAAAAAAGTAGCGCACCGGAGGCGCAATGGGCTTGTAAATATGCCCCTACACTTTTACCACTGGCTGAATGGGCTTAGTTCATTTGCTATACTTATTCTTTGAGTGATGCTTGGATTGAAACGCTTGGATTTTTCACAATCCCGACTTCCGTGATGTAACATTGATATAGCAGCAGCAGCAGCACCCGACTGTGAAAATTGTTCCACCACCACTGCTATACCATAAATTACAATTAAGGCCAAGAAACCTCTCACAAACGAAGAGACTTCAGCTTGACTACTACGCTAACGCCAGAGACGCTTTCTGTAGAGCAAAACGACTTGTTGATACAGGAATGAAGGGTGCGATAAGATTTTAGGTTTTCCGCCCGCCTCCTGCTGAGAAACATCTATACTTCCAAGTCTGTTGTAATACTTTTCAGTGACCGGTAGATGGCGCCAGAAGGCCGCCGACTACCACTCATGAAAGCATTGGCCTCGAGTATGCGTCATTGCAAGCCTTACTCGGGTGGGGAGAATCTACATTCCGTGAAGAAAAAGGAAGCGATGAAGTACCTAGGCTATTTATGATTTATTACATACAAAATAAATCATAAAAGACATTCCGGAGGGAGGCGGAGAGGAAGCAGACTATTGAAAAACATGCCCGGATGTCTTGCATGAATCGATTGACATTAGCAGCAACCTTTGGTTACTTGCAGTGTCAGTCAGCTAAAGGCGCCGAAGGGCACAGAACAGAAGTGTTGCAGTGAACTTCTGCCTGTGAACGAAACTCAAAACTGATTGAAAACGGAAGAAAAAAGAAAAGAAAATCACCACAGTGCCTGCTTGAAGAGAGTTTTTCTGTTTTTTCCTCTAGCTTGTCACAGCAGGTCAGTGCTTTAAATGGAAAATAATAAAGTGCAGGTACTCACCAAATTAAGACGTGGACTAGGGGGCGGGTTTAGGGGGGGGCAGGGCTATGGGGCGGGGCTACGGGCAGTGCTAAGGGACCGGGCCAGAGGCACAAATTTAATTTGATTGACATTTAATTGGTGCGCAGATATGCACACTGCAGACAACACTCACTCATACAAGAACACGCACAGAGACATAGAAGCACTCGTGCACGCAGACAGGATATTTAGTTCATGTGTTTTAGAAACGCATACTCGCTGATGTCCACATTACTAAACCTTGACTCCCCGACCCCTTGCCCCCCCATGACCCGCCTTCCCTCCCCCCCCCCCACTGTTCTACAGCATCACCATCACCACCTTCCTCCTCGATCTGGCTCCAAACAAGTGCTGCCCTACTCTGCTATGTCAGCAGGAAGCCTTCTCTTAGGTTTCCAGGGTCACGAGATGTGCCTGTTAGCAGGCCCTTCTCACACACCTACAGTGCTATTGCCTCCACAGAGCCTGAGTGGACACTGTGTCCATAATCACAGTGTGACTGGGGCCCCCCCAAACTCTCTGCCAGCTTGGAATGAATGCATATGGGCGTTGCTCAATTACCACATTGTAAGGGGAGATTAGCACTCGATCATCAGAGACAGACTTGCCAGCTCTGTCGCACTTCAGTTTTACATGCCAAATTTCACTGAGTTGGCTTGCTGTCCCATGAGTACCGGTACTCTCTTTGGACAAGAAGAAGTTCCGTTACTCAAGCGCAGAAAATTTAGAAGTGCCGGTACTTAGTCAGCCCATTTAAAGCACTGCAGCAGGTTAAAACCGACTATATTCAGTCACAAAATCCTGATGCCCTTGAGACGGTTTGGGGTCAGATCGTACTTCTGCTAGCCCCCTCATTGGCTCTGGGACTTAATTAGGGATGCATCATACATCACAGTCTTCTCGACATGGAACAACTATTTCTGGCTCCAGAGTAGCTTCTGACAGTTCCGGGATGTACCGGGGTCCACCTGGTGGGATCCCCAGGCTGGGGTGTTCGAGGCTTCCTCGCACTCTTCTACCCGGGTTTTCTCGGACCTGTGACCACCTGCCCTGGTTTGCTCGCTGTGCTGGTCGCTCTGCGGGCCCCAGAATATTTTTAAGTGATTTGTTCCCAGTGCTTGAAATGGAAAAATAGAAGTGCAGGTAACTTGTATCAGGTTACATGCTTGTTTCTGAGAAGTGCTGGTACACTCCAATTAAAAGTATTATGTCACTCTTGAGAAGTGCAGGAACTCTCCCTCTCAAAATAAAAAGGTGCCGGTACTCAGTGCCGGTACTCAGTACCGGACAGTACCGGCCCATTTAAAGCACTGTATAATGTTCCTCATGATGACTTTGTGTTATTTGCGTGCTGACAGCATGTTGCCCGAACTCTGGTGACCTTCCAGTCTCCGGGTTCAAACAGCAGTCTAAACTTGCTCCCTGGGTCGCGGCTTTTCACCAACACTCGGTCGCCTACTTGCAAATGCCTGAAATGGGCCCATCCTCGCTGGCTTGCTCGAGCATTGTGGGCCTTTCTTTTGGCAAGCATGTGACGTTGGAGCAAATCGACAAACCTTGGAGAAATTATTTTGCTTACCGCATGTTGGACATTTCTTCACCAACACTATGCATTACCTCCTCGTCCGTCTTCCCGTCCCATTCCTTAACAGTGAGCAGCTTGCCTGGTCCACAGAAACCCTATACCTAGCAGAGCTTTAACACTTCCCCCGATATGGCGCCACCTAGTTGGTGTGCATAAAGGGGGAAGTGTGTCACGAAGACATCCTGACAATACCAAAGAAACCTAGAGAAGAAAACCAAACACAAAACAATCACCTGAAAACAAAAACAGGGAGGGAGGCAATGGCTCAGGATTGGAACGGGAAGACCAGGACTCGGAGTAATGAATATTACTGGTGAGTAACCAGGCATTCCACCAGCATGTGGCACACCAGCGACAGACCGGTCTTACTCGTTCTTTGGGGTTTCTTTCTGTCTCTTTTTCCAACTGAGACACCACAGGATACCAGGTTGACAGGTTCTTGCTTGACTGGTCATTAGAATACCGTCTCCATATAGGATGCTTGCTCTTTGGACAGCTGTTTAGAACGCCCCAGTATGCGTATGGCTTGCATGGATTTCCATGGTTCTTGCAGGATTTGTTCTTGAAGTTTGGCAGAGGTTCAGCCTTGGATGAATTGCGCTCTTATCTTAGCTTGCTCGTGAGGGAGCGTGCATGTGCTAGCCAGTTCTTTAAGCCACACATAGAACGTGTCCACAGATTCCTGTGGGCTTTGGCGGGCTTGATGTAGTTGGAACCGTTCATAATATGGTTTGGCGAGGGATTCGAAGTGTGCAGTTAAAGCTTCCTTCAGTCTGATGGATCTGCGTCTACAACTTTTTTGGGGGAGATTGTAGATCTCTTCCCCAGCCAGATGGAAGAGTAGCCGCCTCTTCCTATTGTCGTCAATGTCCAATGCCACTAAGCACGTTTCCAGCCGCTCTACCCAGATGCTCCATTTTACTGCTTGCGCCTATGGGGTACCAGTCAGAGTGAATGACTCCATAGGAGGAATAGAGGCCATGGCTGCGGCTGCGAGCTGGCAAGCCGCGTACTAGTAGCAGGTATGTTGTGGAGTGAGCAACCCGCCAGCTGTGAATGCGGGCTATCAGTCCTTTTGCACCACAGCAAGAGTTTAGAATACTGGACTCTTCCAGGCGTTATGACTGTCTACAGCTGTGGGGCACCTAGGGCAGCCAGCTCAGTGCGGTGCTTGCGGGCGTGAGGGTCAGCACAGCGGGTCCGAGGGAATATGGCACCCACATGCTCGCTGGAGCTAATGCTGTAGAGTGCCAATGCCACCTGACAGGGCTTGCATATAGGGTTGGATGCTTATTCACACACTATGCGGGCATGCGCTACTGTGCCAAGGCGTACTTTGCTAGCATGGGGAATAGCTCATGTGCAGGCCGGTTGTTGTCCCCCTGTCAGCACCCTGGGTATTCGTGCCGTGTGGACTGGTAGCCGGGCATCAAGAAGGCGGTGCCCGTAAGCCGCGGACGGAGTCAAGGATGCAGTGTGCCTTGCAAACATGTGGGGGTGCATGTAGCGGCCCAGTGGTTGTGCACAGTACCGGCTGGGAACAGGAGCAGCTGGTCTCTCTCTGGGCATCTGGCCTGTAGCAGAACAGTCACAGTACAGTAAGGAGGGCTGTCGAGAAGTCTGACCACACACTGTGGATACAGCCTCGGTGGAGTGGTGTGCCGCCACAGAGAGCACAGAGCGCTGCACGACGTAGGCCTGCTTGTCCACCTACTCACCATGAGACGCGCAACGCCCATTGGGCTAAAAGGGCTTTATCCCCCCTCTCCCCATCGTGCTTCGTGCTGGGCTGATGCTGCCGGCCAGATGGCTGAAAAAAGCATCTTGCTGGGTCTTCAGTATCAGTAAGGCTGTTTACAGTCATACATGCCCTCATTCACAAAGAGCACTCACTGTTTATTTTTCATTTAATTGCCTCAGCTTTGTTTCCTTTTTAATCGCCTCACCCCTTTTTCAAAGTGTCTGGGGTTGGGTGTGAATGCTGACATTTTCACCGCCCATCCCAGTATATGCACACCAAAAAATACAGACACACCATCAACAAACAAGCATTTGCAATGCAATAGGTCTTACATTTGCGAGAGTTAGAGCAATTGGCGTTGTAAATGACAATGTCTTTTACCCATGTGTTTTGGTTTGGAGTGGAGTGGATGTATGTGGTTTGGAGTGGAATTATGTGGGTTGAATTGGAATTAGTAGTTGTGGAATTGTGTGGGGTGGAATTATATGGTGTGTAGTGTATTTGTGTAGTGAAATATGTGGTATGGTGATTAGAAGGGGTGAGAGCTGCACTGAATAGATAGAAAGGAAGATAGAGATGTATAGGTATTTGTAAACGAAGTGGTGAATGAACTCCAGATGGAGGAGCAGAATGGGTGTGTGAGAAAGAGAGAAAGAAGGGAAGAGCAGGCCATGTTCCCTAGACTTTCCTACGTCTGTCCTCAGAACAGACTCTTTTTTTAGACAATTTCCCTAGACTCATGAACTGTCCTGTCTGCAACATTTAAAAACAAATATTGCAACTCCTCAAACACAAGCTAAACTCCAAAGTAAGTCTTTCTATATAAAAGCATAGTTTCAACTCGACTTGTATTTTACAGACACAACCAGTAATTTTACATAAAGGCCCATAATAACGAAAATAAGAAAATGGCAAAACAAAAAAAAACAGTAATGAAGTCAGGTGAAACCTCCTCTGACTTTATGAACCCAAAGTAGGAAATTCAATCAACTGAGTTAAAGGTTCATAATGCCATCAACCCTCTCTTGTGCACATGACTGTCTGATGTTGTGCTGGTATGTAAACATAAAAGTGGTGGAAGAAATGCGACACTGGAGTTTTGTTGCATATGTGTGTAAAACAATGACACATGAAAAAAATGCAATTAAAGGTCTTTATTTTCTTGGGCACAGCAGATGGGGATTGGTTCAGCTTATTTTTCCAACATCCCAGTAAACCCTGTCAAAACCCCTTAACATGAAGCGATTACCTTAAGTGTTTATTCTGCCTCCTAAAGGTCCAATATTTATCGTGCACTGAAGCAAAGCAACATGGACATACACTGAAATCACATTATTCCGAAATAGTGCAGTCAAAGGCGACAATCGGAGCTGCCAGAAGAGGAAAGCTTGTAGGTAGCCGTGTAGAAGAAACCGAGGTTGCCCATTTGACAGGTCTGCTCCCTGGCGGCATGGTGCTTCTCCCTGGGCAGCCACGTCACTGCTCATGTATGCCCATTCACAGTATCGAAGCATAAAGAATAGTGCTACCGGTGCGGCGGCTTGTATTGTTTCAATACTGGCTAACAGGGCACAAGTCCTAAAAAAAGAAGTGGGGGGACGCTGACGTCACGACTGGAAGTGACGTCACGAAAGGTGGCTTGCACCATCAGACTCATTGCCTCCCCTCGCTCACCCCTTAGATGCGATTGCATCAGAGAAGCCAGCGCGTGAGCAGCATTCTGAATGAGCTCCGATCTCGCCCCAGAGAGGCCAAAGAGTGAATGTCTGGCTCCATTTGCTCCAGTTATCGAGCTCCCGGTAAAATAAGTGGGGGGACGCCGTCCACCCGCGTAGTACCCCGACTCGAGCCCTGCTGGCTAGGGTAACATTCCCTATCTGAAGGAGGAAAAGCATGGAAGCCTAGCTGCGACACCAATGCAAGACACTTGTGCGAAATTTCAGTAGTGGCGAGTCAGGTCTTACCTGACAGTGGCTGCCCTCTGGTACACCGCCCGCTCCTCCTCACCGCCTGCTCCTCCTCAACGCCTGACAGCCATCTTACACATTCAAATGTAATATCATGAGTGCTGGGCGGGACAGGGTGTAGGACGCAGCTTTTAAAGACGGAACGAATGCATGGCTTTTAGCAGCCATCTTCAGCCCAGCAATTCCAGCACAATCCCATTTAAGTAATCATAAGAAAACAGATTCTGGCTTTATTTCCTCATTTGTCAGTTTGCTCAGTAGGTTAATATGCCTCCTGTACAACTTTGTAGCCTACATGTTGAAATCATCCTGCTGAGGTTTAAAAAGGAGAAGTGTTTTGGGCAATACATTTTATTTTTTACAAACTGACGAAAAGGCCCAAACCTTCGTGAAATAAGTGTGTACATTATCACTGCAGATAGTATTATTACACTGCGGGGCGGGGAAAACGGCAAGGGACTGGCGGCAGTACTGCAAAGGAGGCGGACAAGAAACATCCCGTGGCAGCCGTGTGTATCTGCAGCCAGCACAGGCATGGAAACAGAAAGACGACTATGGGGCGTTTGTGGTCCGTATCGCATTGATGCGGGCTGTGGGCTGGCGGCTCTGGTTCCGAGGCTGATCTTTGGAGCTGGTACAGATACTGCTCTTGGTTTAATGTTTAAATCAGCTGCGAAACACACTAAGCAGTGTTGTGGGAGGGGTGTTGGGTTGGGTGGGATTGCATGGGGAGAGTAAGTGGATGGCGCAAAACACGAGCAGGCAAGAAAAAAGGAAGTAGTCCCTAGAGGAACACATAAACACTGAGGGTCATATTACCAAGGAAGTGGCGGAGAGAGGCATTAGCCGTCTTGGCTTAACGCCTCTCTCCGCCACTTCGGAAACGCCAGGCTGCACCATATTAACAAGGATATGGTGCAGCCTGGCGCTTCCCCTGCGATGGCGCTAAGTTACACAACTTAGCGCCAGCGCAGCACCTGCACCAGAGTGCAAGGGTGTCTGTGAGCAGGGAGGTTTGTTTATGTGTAGGAAGGAGTTCCTTCCTGCACATAAACAAACCTAAAATGCCATTTTGTAACTTTCAAGTGTGCTGCTTCGTGCAGCACACATGGAAGATACAAAATGGCATTTTGAAAACAGTTTGTTCATGTACAGGAAGGGACACCTTCCTGTACATGAGACAAACCATGGCATTTTGCTTTTTCCATGTGTGCTGCACAAGGCAGCACACATGGAAAAAGCAAAAACGAGGAGAACATTTCTCCGCCTCGTTTCGCCACCTTAAGACCAGGATTTTTCTGGTCTTAAGTTCGGCGCTGCCACCTATTATCGCCAAACTTGATAATATGTGGCAGTGTCGACTTCCACCGCAACACCCACTGCACGCCCCCTTTCATGCTAAGTTTAGCGTGAAAGGGGCCCTATTATCAAGGCAGCGTTAAGCCACTTAATGTGGCTTTAAGCCACGTTAAGTGGCTTAACGCTGCCTTGATAATAGGGCACTGACCCTATCGCCACCACAACGTCACAAAAAGAGACGTTGTGGTGGCGATAGGGGCTTGATAATATGCCCCTGAAAGTGTAAGGAAACAGTACTTGGCCGGTGCTCTGTGGCAGGAAAGCGGAAACACAAAGGCGGGAAAAGAGGAAGGATTGTCCAGTAGCAAGCAAGGATTTCTGAAGGACACTGGCTTGACAAATAAAAAGCAATGGGCGGAGTTTCACTCCACAAGTTATAGACAACCGGTCGCTAAGCGACAGCGCAAGTGCTGTCTAGGCTCGACCTAAAAACATTGAATGCTCAGCTCACGTTATGCAACTAAGAGACCCAGACACTAATATGAAAGAAAGTACTTGGCAAGGACTTTACTTTAAAAAACAAATGTAAATGAAGGCAGGTTCAAAATTAAAATGTAAATCTTAGCACTGGTTTGCTTTGAGCAGGATTTTGGAACTTGCAACAAAAATGTAAAAAAATGTAAAATAAACAAAGTGTTGCATTGTGACATCGAATTAAAATAATGTTTCTTGTGGCTTTTTTTCTATTCAGAGTTTACACTCCACTTCTGTCATTACTAAGTGCCAGAACCTTCATGTGTTACTATTGCATAATGTAATAGTTCTCAATGTACCCAAGTCAGAGTGATGGGAGACTGCCTTGCCAGGATTCAGACCTGTGACCACCAGCTCACAGCATGTTTCAGCAGCAAGCATTTTACTAACAGTTATATCCATCATTGTACACAATGCGCAGGATAGGCATGTGCTCTATATGTGTGTATATCTACTATATACCAGTACTGCGCCTTCTACAGGGACCTATTTGCTAACTGCAGCACACAGCAAACCCAGCAGGGGCATCTCAGCCTTTCATCCTTCTGGCATTGACAAAATGAGTACTACTGAGATGACAGGGTATTTGGTAAATTATAGCATTAAGCAAATGTCTTCATTTATCCTCAACAATGCAAATATGTGTTGTGGAGTTGTTTTTGTGAGCATTCAAAATTAGTTAACAGTTTAATCAGAATGAATTTTATCGAAACACATCTTGACTGATATACTGCCGTCTTTCTGTACCATCAGCAGTGGGGCACAAAAGAATGCCATGCTGGCCCTGTTCTTGAGGTTGGGGAGGGGGTTAATGGAGGAAGCATCACGGGCAAAAAGGTATGTTTTGTGTGTTGCACTGATAATCTTTGTACCGTTTCTGTACCCGTTGTACCATTAAGTCCCACTAAAAGCTTCAAATAATGTCAGCGATAGTGGCTGAGTTGAGTTATGTGGTATACCGTAAGGTGTTATCCTCTTTGAAGATGTGTCCTTCCTATGTTTTTGGCAGAGTAAATATACATGCAATATTGCATTTTTTTCTGTATGAATATGGCTTTTTATTTTATGGTCACTTTGAACATGTTTAGTTGACTCCTGTAGATGTAATGTAGTACATGCACACTGGGAATATACATCCGAGTCTCTAAATGTACATTAATTGGTCAAAATGTACATCCAATGCTACAGTTGTACATTTATGGCTTCAAATGTATTTTGCTGGTACAAATGTACATTGGTTAGACTGAATCTCAGTTAGCATTTCTGGGGGGTTGGGCTAGCAGCGAGACCACATAGCTGCGTTCCCTAGTCTCCCATGATGCTCCCACTTTGGGAGCAAGTCGGACAGAAGCAGGCCCGAGATCTTTCGGCAGAGGTTGAGTCTGAGTGCAGGAACAAAGGGTAGCATGAATAAATAACGTATTACAAACGCATTCTGCCGACTGGGCCTGAACTTGGGGGGAGCTGAGTGCCAGTCCACTGAAGAGCAATCAAGACGATGCAGAGGAGGTGCACACAGTCACCTTCAGCATACTGCTGGGGTGCCCAACTGTGGCGCTGATCCAGAGAAGGCTGGGGAAGCTTCCCGACCCATTTACAGACCTGAGTGGGTGTAGCTGGTTCCAGACCCGCGCACCCGAGTCACTCCAGTGTACCAGCCTGACAGGACTCCTGCATTCCATTCCATCGACCGGTATGGCAAAGGACATTGCTACATGCAGCAGCCAGGGGGAGACTTTAGACTCTGAGTCTGAGACAAACTAAGAGGTGGAGTGCCCAAGACTTCTTGACTGCTGAAATATTTTGAGAAGGGGGCGGGGGGGGTGGGAGGGAGGGAGGTAGGTGTCATTTGAGCCCACATAGAAAACTAGGTGCTTGCTTGGCCCAGAGCTAGCATTCCGGCCATTATTGAAACTTACCATTTCTAGCAACATCACATTATGCGCCCGAAGGAGCAAATATCTAGAACTATTTGGGACAAATATGGGTTCTGTCTGCAAAAATGTGCATTGCCAAAGGCTCCACGTGACATGGCAGAGGATGAGGGCAGCACGAGGGCTGTCCATCCGACCCAAAGTGACGCACTCACTATGAACAATTTGAAATTCTTGAGCGTGTCAGTGTAGACAAAAGGTGGTGAAAATGGAACATCTCTTAGAAGACCTGCCCTCAAGGATTGCAGGCCCTGAAACCGGAGTTGGAACCCTTGAAAAGAGAGTGACTGTGGTGGGGGTTCTAGACACATGTGCCATTAATAAACTCAACCAAATGTCAATTTCAGAGATAATGTCGTGTGGTCATGACACTTGGAAGTATGAGCTTGAGAGCCTAGAGAACAGACTGAGAGGCAATAGGAGCAGAGAGTCGGGCCTTCTACCCCTGAAAAAAGGTGGCAGGCTCTCTGCAGAATTTCATACAATCGGAAGTCGTACACAATAGAGGAGTCCTGAGCTAGTGGAACACAAAGCTACTAGACTTCCTATAGGAGGCCCAAAGCAGGAGTTGACAGGTCTGGAGCCATTATTGTAAAGTTAGGTTCTGCTTCATAAAGAGGGATAGAGACCCATGCTGTGGCGAAGCGAGGTGAACTTACGTTTTGAGGCAATAGAATTCTGCTCTTCCACGATCTGAGCAGAATGACCAAGAGAAGGCAGGAGGAGATGCAGATTGTCAAGAAAGAACTACCGTGTCTGATCTTTTCTGCTTCCTTGTGGTATGCTGTAGTTCTACGCATTGAGCAGGGTGAGTGTGGTTAGGAAGTCCCTTGCTATGGAGCCCAAGCAGGTTAGCAGGCGCGACCAGCACACCGGGGAGGACAAATCACCTGATAGCACCACTTATTCTGACAATGAGGATCACTGTGATTTTCTGGCCCTATACTAACAAGAGAAAAGGGGATTTCACTGACTCATTCGAAGTGATTACAATAATTGTTGCTTTCTTCTGTCCCTTGTTTTTTCCTACACTACCCTTTACTTCTGAAAGAAATCGCTGGGATTTTTTTCTATAACATTACAGAGCTGTTCTCATGAGAACTGATTGTTCTTGAATTGTGCCAGATTGAGTTTGTGCAACTGTGAATGGCTTTTATATTGTGCAGTAAAATATTTAAACTTTATCTGCATGTACATACTTAGAGTAAATGTACATTTGATTAACCGCAGTCCAAATATTCAACATAGATGAGCGGATGCCGATATGTTTACCGGATAGTAACCAAACTTGCATTGCTGGTAGCTTTGTGGAATCATGCTCAACACTTTTTCTGTTTGCTCACTGAACATTAATTTGTTCTTTCAATTTACACCCACACTATATATGTCTAGAATATATTTAAATTGATTTTCTTCAACGGATGATGCAGTATTTACCATTTTTGATATACATGTGGGCTGAAAAGTTGACATATGATCATGTTAAATGTGGAGAAATGTAATTTAAAAAAAATTGGTTTAAAGGGGCATCCAGTGTAGAAAAACATTTATCTGAATTCAGTCATGCATTACTAGCAATCACAAACTCGAGTTATACTAGTGCTCAAACACTGTCTTCAAAAAAATTATCTTTAGAACTGCAAGTACTTGGGCAGTGCTCAATAAACTTCACATATGTAAGCATGTGCGCATCCCAGGAACATATTCAAAATCCGGTGAACGTTAGTAAAACATTTAAACATTTATAGCAGTTAGGCAGCTGTAATATGTATCAGTGGTTCTACAACCAACCACAAATACAACATTAGGTATTCTGGGCTTAATTACTATGCAACTTGGCTTAATTAATATTCCCTTTCCATTTCTGAATCCCTAATACCAATGGTTATGCCAACATGTATAAAGAGAGACTGGTGAAAGAGAATAGTGTTCTCACCATCATCTTCAAAGACTCCCTCATCTGCACATACATGCCCACAACAACCTTTTCCACTCTTGAGAGCCTCTAAGGCTCTCGTGCTTTATCCCCATCCTTCACAGTCGACCTAAAGGTAATCTAGGACCCACCAAAGCTCATATCAGAAATCACCAATCAGATCACAAATCCCTCAGTCTAAAACGCCCAAAATAGCATTTTTATGGGTGATTACAGCAGTGCTAGCAACAATCCTAAATGTAAAATATGAACTGCTCTAGAGAATCTAATAAACCTCCACAATACTCTCAGCATTCGTCTCACCTCCACTAAAAAGAAAGGAATTACTCTAGACCTAGTACTGGAGAGTGAGGCATAGTGGCATGCTCAACCTCCTTGATATCAGCTGCTCAGGTCATTTTCCTTTCTCGTTTCCTATTCTGATCTGTACCTCATTATCTTACCTTTTACCGGAAATTAGGAAAAAGTGTCTTGCCCAGTAAAATAATTGACACATTTGGCGCTTGATCAGAGTCAATTAGGTTGATGTATTCATGGAGCCAAACCATCTAGCTAGGATCCCTTGGGCTCAACAAATATATACAGAAGACTAAGGGGTCGATTCCGATCTGGGTCGGAAAGCCCTCCGACCGAGCCGGATCCGGAGTGTTTTCCGACCGAGCCGTACCCCTGGAGTCCAACCGAGCGAGTACGATGCTGCCGCATGCTGATGGATTCGGCTCGGTTGGATTCCCATTGAAGTCAATGGGAGCCGGTCGTACGACGCGTGCATGGCCTCGCATCAGCTGAATAGGTACGTCTCGCAAAAGGGCGCCCCCTGCAGTGGGTACGCGTTGGTGCCATCCGCACCGTACATGAATGTGAAGGAGGACCCTTGGGTCCCCCCCTGTGTTCGACTCGTTAGGCTACGGGTGAAGGGGGTCCGGCACGGACCCCCGAAGTCCGCTACCCGGAGCTTTTTCGTCCCGGAGACGCCGACTCGATCCAGCTGTCCGAATCGTTCATTGTACTGGCTCGGTCAGAAATCAACTCCATTGCGCGGTACGGTTCGTCTGCGACCGAGTCGTACGGAGCGGTTCGAACCCGGAAACGAGTCGGTCGGCAATTTCGCGTTCATTCGCATCGTACTTGGTCGTCCGGACCTCTGTACGACTCGGTCGGAAACAAAGCCTCCGACTCGGATCCGGTAAAGCTGAATCCGATTCGGAGGCCTTCCGACCGAGATCGGAATCGACCCCTAAGAAGAGAAATCACCGTACTCCAGGCTAAAGAAAGAAATCCAAACGACAACATGCCAAAAATGTGTCAACTGAACAGGACCTACAAACCAACACCCAAGAGGGCACAAAGATATCCCTATCCGAACTGTATTTCCATGACCAAATACCCTACCACAGAACTTCATGGTGATATCATGGGATTCTGCACCCGAGTGCACCATCATAAGCAACACCAGGAATGTTTGGTGGAGGATAATGATGAGAAGAGGTCAAATTCTCCTACGAGGGACTACTTTGTTTCTCATCTGCTGCAGTGCCCAGGCCAGTGTGAGGCAGAAAGAGAGAGTGATATAAACCCAGAGTAACATTCTGAGAAGAACAAAGAGGCACAGAGGTCGTCTTACAAAGGAACCCAATAGTGATTTAAAGTAAGAATATGTTGACCTAAGATGTTTTGTTGCTAGCTTGTATTACTCTATAAGCCACCACAAGGTCACCTCAAAACACTGAGGTGGGAGAGCCACCCAAATTTCTTCAAAAATATTTTCTATTGAGCCAGTTTTATCCCAGTGTGTTTTAGCATTCGCCATTTGCCACTGCCTGCCAAAAGACAGGAACCCAAGAGTCCACCTCCCACCAGGTCTACAGGATCAATGTGTTTTAGAATGCAAGATGTCTAATTCATTCACTGAAAATTTCTTGAGCGACAATCCTAAACCCACCGTAAAAGTAGTTATTTTTTTTTATGTTGAGACCAATTGTACTGCTATAGTGCACTTAAAAATTAAATAAACTCTACATATTGTGTAGAAAACTACAGTTATGTACTGTATGAGAAAAGAGAAGGGATACCCACAAATAATTTTGACTCGACCTTTGTTTATGGCTCTGCTCCCAATATGCAAAGTGTTAGCCCCCCTCCCCCGAAGTATGGGTCTAGTTGCGTCCCTGCTCACCATTGTAATGTTGGCTAAAGATGCCAAAGGGCTGAAGCAGCACTGTGCACAGACATCACACCACACAAGAGTTACAGGTTCAATGCTTGACCCCGCCCGAGACCCAGGCCCTCTTTATTTGCTCTCTGACGCTACACTGGGCAAGACCCACCACTCTAGCTAACACGTGGGGCAGGGAGACTACCCTCACCTGGGATTCTAAATGGTATCCCTCTTAAAAACCTCTTAAAAATTACAGTTCATTACTGGCATTTACAGCACAGGGGTCCAAAGCTATTCTGCTATGAGAGTCTTCTGCTTGCGTGGGACTTGTGGGTTGCCCGAGTTCCCTCTGTCTGACCTCAGTTCCATTTACGGTTAGTGCCACACGGTAATCTACCATTACTTCGCGGCCACTACTGCGACTTACCATTACTACGCATTTTTTACTTAGCAGAATCTTTTACTTCGCATGCTTTAAGTTCGCATGCTTCTACTTCGCAAATACCGTTACTTAGCAATATACCGTTACTTAGCAAAGTCAATTACTTTGCTGACTATTCACATCGTTGTTTGGAAAAGGAGGCGCTTCCGTTTCCAAACAACGACGTGCAGCTCTAACGACGCCTGAAGCAGGAGAAGAGAGGAAGCACGGTGAAGCGAGGGACCATGAGGAGAGAGAGGTAAGTGGGGCAGTGTAGTTTTTGGGGTCGTGCAGGGGGTTGTCTTTTAGGTTTTAGGGTTGTGTTTATGTATTGTAGAGTAGTGTATTTGGGTTTAGAGTAGTGGTCGTGCAGGAGGTTGTCTTTTAGGTTTTTGGGTTGTGTTTATGTAGTGTAGAGTAGTGTATTTGGGTTTAGGGTAGTGGTAGTGCAGGGGGTTGTCTTTTAGGTTTTAGGGTTGTGTTTATGTAGTGTAGAGTAGTGTATTTGGGTTTAGGGTAGTGTTGTGGTGCAGGGGGTTGTCTTTTAGGTTTTAGGGTTGTGTTTATGTAGTGTAGAGTAGTGTATTTGGGTTTAGGATAGTGGTCGTGCAGGGGGTTGTCTTTTAGGTTTTAGGGTTGTGTTTATGTAGTGTAGAGTAGTCTATTTGGGTTTAGGGTAGTGTTTTGGTGCAGGGGGTTGTCTTTTATGTTTTAGGGTTGTGTTTATGTAGTGTAGAGTAGTGTATTTGGGTTTAGGGTAGTGGTCATGCGGGGGTTGTCTTTTAGGTTGTAGGGTTGTGTTTATGTAGTGTAGAGTAGTGTATTTGGGTTTAGGGTAGTGGTCATGCAGGGGGTTGTCTTTTAGGTTGTAGGGTTGTGTTTATGTAGTGTAGAGTAGTGTATTTGGGTTTAGGATAGTGTTGTGGTGCAGGGGGTTGTCTTTTAGATTTTAGGGTTGTGTTTATGTAGTGTAGAGTAGTGTATTTGGGTTTAGGGTAGTGTTGTGGTGTTTGTGTAGTGTAGGGTAGTGTTGTAGGGTAGTGTAGTGGTGTTTGGGTAGTGTAGGGTAATGTAGTGTATGAGGGGAAGGGTAAAAGAGTCAAAAATGCGTAGAAGTTGTATACTTAGTAATATACTGCGAAGTAAATGCATATTTAGTACTTTTAAATGTATTTGCGAACTAAAAGCATGCGCAGTTAAATCTTGCGTAGTAATGGTATTTGCGATGTAAAAACATCGTAGTAAAAACTTGCGAAGTAATGGTCTGCTAAGTAACATCATATATTCGTGCCACACCCATGATCATTTTCTTCCTCTCTTCCTGCTTACCACTTTCTTCTCTGTCTTACTCCCTCTGGTCTGCTCATCTCCTCCCAACTAGAGGCCCAAAGCCATCCTCCCTTAATGCACCTCCTCCCAACCAGAGGCCTCCCTTAAGGTCCATGGCTTCCTTCAGTGTGTCACTGACATTTTGTGAAAGATCATTCTGTGCACAAGGTTTCTTCTTCCCAAGGCTCCTTCGTCTTTCCTTCTTTTCTTCTGTCCGCCCTGCTTCACAATCTGTTTCACATTAACAAAACGCTGTAAAAAGTGCAGGTCAAACATCCAACTTTACATTGTCAAAAATTAGACAAATTCCCCACTGTGGTTTAAGCTGAACTAAAGATTGGAACTACTCAATGTAGCATTTGAAAAGAAACAGTTTTTGCTTGTTATCTCTGCAAGACATAGATTTCTCCTCCCCATGCAAACTTTATGGGGCTTATTTACAAGCCCCTGGCACTGCCGGTGCGTCACTTTTTGTGACGCACCGGCGGCGCAATTTCCTGCCGCATATTTTCAAGGACAGCCACCCTGTGTGGCTTTTCCAGTCCTTGTAAATATGGCCCCTTTACACGCAGCACTTTGCGTGAAAGGGGCGTTCCATCGGTGTTGCTGTGGGTGTTCCCACGAAACACCCATGGAACCTGACACATTTTCAGATTTACGAGAAATCGTAAACCTGGAAATGCGTCTGAATGCTACGCCTCCCCAAGGGAGGAGTAGGGAGGCGCAATGAGGAGAAATGTATTCATTTCTCCTCGTTTTTTTCCTCTTTCTATGCGTGCTGCATTCTGCAGCACACATAGAACGAGGAAATCACCTCTGGTGATTGTTTATGTACAGGACGGCTTCCCTTTCCTGCACATAAACAATATTAGAAAAATGACGTTTTGCAAGTTCTATATGTGCTAATGCAGCACACATAGAAGTTGTAAAACGCCATTTCAGATTGATTATGTGCAGGAAAGGAATCCTTCCTGCACATAAACAATCATCCCCATGACGCAGGCATCCTTGCACCATGGTGCAAGGGTGCCTGTGTCGGCGCATGGCAGCCAACTGTGCATCAGCGCAGGGGAAAGCACAGGGATGCGACATATTATTGTAAATATGTCGCATCCCTGTGCTTTGAAAGTGCCACAGCGTGGCGCAGCCGAAGGGCTTGCGGTGCCGTGCTGCGGCACTTTCTTGTAAATGAGGCGCTCTGTATTCTATTACATCCCACCTATGGGAACTGTAGTCAGAGGTAAAATCCTTGGAGGTACGTGAATCTAACGCATTCCCAGGTTCACCATGCCTGGTAAATCTGGGAATGCTTCAGATTCCATAGGGAACACCCACAGCAACTCCCAGGGAACGCCCCTTTCACGCAGTGCTCTGAGTGCATGGAAAGCCACGTAAACTGGCTTTGCGTGGCCTTGTAAATATGCTTCGGCACATTGCGCCACCGGAGCGTCAAATAAGTGATGTTCTGCGGTGCAAAAGTGCCACAAGGGGCCTTGTAAATGAGGCCCCCAGTGCACAAGAGCCCAGTTCACAGCAGAACACAAATGACCTGACAAGGGGCGCAAATCCCACATCAAAACATAGGGTCAGGCAGAGATCGAGAAAGCGAGATGATAGTCAAAGGGCAAACAAGCGAGTCAAAGCCAGTGATGATCATGTTTCATGGCACAATTTGCGCCAGCACTTGCCACCGCCACACCCCCATTGAAGGCGTGGACCAGAAAGTTCAACAACTTCACCTGAGCTATCAGAGAGGCAGATGAACCGTGAAATGCTCACTTTGCAAGCAAAGACATATACAAACTCTTTTTCAGTCTCTTTGACAGCAGAGATGATACTGACTACGACAAAGCACTAGTGGACATAGAAAAGCGCGTCAATCTGTAAATAAATCAAGACAACGAAAGGTTCATCCTGTAAAAACATGACAAAAATGGAAGCCTCTAGGTTACTTCTAGGTGAGGCTACGAGAACTGGCCTCCACTTGCAACAATGAGGATCTGGCAAAAGAGGTAAGGACACAACTATCCAAAGATGCAAATCATCAGCCTCATCCTCCGAGAGCAATAAATCAGTTTAAAACCGAACAATAATTGTACCCTCCCCTCTCGAAGAAATGCTATTTCTACATCAAACAGAACAGTTTTGCTCTGAAAGTGAGGAGACCTTTTCCAGGCCCTAGAAAAATAGTGAGAAAATATGAGTGTGTGTCCATTCACCCACAAGTCCTACGTGAACAATGACTGTGGTGAAGAAGGAGAAATCTGTCTCACCCTGGTCACCAGAAGATCACAACCAAAGAGAGCTCAACCGAAGTGCAGTGTCAATAGCCAAAGACTTGAAATATCAGCAATGATCAATACTCTAGTCTCTGTGAATGTGATGAAAAGCTCACTAGCTAGGCCCCTAACAGTCTCATCTACCCCAGTGGTGACCTAGAACCATTACCTCCTGGATAGAATGTTCACCACCACAACAACAATGCGGCAACATGCTGAAGCACTGGAATGCAAAAAGAACAGATGATGGACGGAATGCTGAACGATTCAAACATTCACCCCCAGTCACAGATCTAGGTTAAATCCATCGTTTTTTTGCACACCACGCCACGCCATTCAAGTTTAGTCCCAGCCGTATGCAAATCAGTCTTGGCCCTGCTCCCCATGGGAACAGTCCAGCCTGAACTGCCAGGCCAGGTCCTCCCTGGACCAGAAACAAGCATCCTGGGACCAATGGATTAAACCCAGATCTGTGTCTGGGGGTGAGTGTTTGAAATGTTTCAATACCGTCCATGATTTTATTTTGTGATGTTGCGAAGCACTGGAATGAACACACTTTGCCACGATGCTGGGCACTTATGAACTAGAATACAGTGTAATAAAGATGGCAAATTACAGCAAATTTCACGAGTAGAACAACAAAGTATATCCCAATACTTCCCCAAACAATCAAAAGCCCAAACCAGCAAAACTGTGGTAGAATTGCAGCACCCACCGAAACCCAGGCACAGCTCGGAAATTCAGACTGATCACTCCCCATTATCAGGAGAACAAGTCAAATTGCAAAAAATAAAACCAGATAGAACTAATCCTGTCGTGATAAACACAACTTGCCCTCAAATTTCAACCGAGGGGATCTTTCGGGCAGGAGAGGCCATACTCAGTGGAATTTCTGCAAGTTTACATCGCCATAAAACTGATCGCCGGAAAAGCAACGAAGGACAAATTTGCCCAGAAGGTCTAGTAACGTTAGAACTGATTCCACATTACATTTCAAGAGGAAACTATGGCATTCTTAACCGTAGTGCAATACTAAAGCTTGCAAACTCGATTGAAACACTAAAACATCTAAACACAAACCACATAGTAAGCATTCAATTCAAAACACTCCCAAATGCAAACGGGAGGGAAATGACGGTAGTAACCTGGAGCGATCCAAAAATTACAACGGAAGTTTGGAGTCACATTGACTCCTTTGTTAAATGGGGAACCGAAATAAGAACAATAGACACAGAACGATACCCAGACCCTCTAAACCAAACAGCTGAGTTAAGATCAGCAATGCATAGTGGATTACTCTGGGGGGCAGTAGGACCTTCAGCAAATGCCCAGGAGAGCTGGTCAAACCTACGTATCATCCATCAAGATACATCAGAAGTAACCAGGCAAGCGCGAAAAGTCCTTTTCTCAACCACTCGGGGCATGGAGGTAACGGAAAACAATGCATGAAAAAACAACTTACAACTGTGCTCTTGGAATATTAACGGCTTAGGCAGAAAGGCAGACGAGGTAGATTTACAAACTTTTTTCAAAAAATGTGATATACTCCTACTCCAGGAAACTTGGACCATCGTACCTACGCCGATCTGCGGCTTCAAAGAACTCCAGCAAACTGCCACCAAAAGTAAAGCATCAGGCAGACCATCTGGTGGTCTACCAATCTACCTCGGCATAAGCATACCATGGTCCTACGAACAGATTGAGCTAGGACAAACCTGGATTCAATGTATAAAACTCTTACTACCGCAAGATCCATTTAATCGCCCGGAACATAACAATGATGAAAGGCTCTTAATAATATTTAATATATACATTCATCCAACATCAAAAGCTAAACAAGAGAAAATTATGACCCTCAAAGTGTTGATCAAATCATTGCAATCAACTTTCCCGCAGGCAGGAATCGTGCTGTCTGGCGACTTTAACATGTTTTTACTCCAAGAAGACCAGGCACAAAAGAAACAACAAACCAAACTCAACGGGCAAAAGATTCCCTCAGTAATTACAAACTATCGTAAGAAAGATCGTTATGGCCAATTCTGTGCTTCAATATTAGCCGACACAGAGATGATAATCTTAAACGGTCGCTTCCCGCAAGACCAACCAGCAAAACCAACCAGAATATCCAAGCAGACACATTCTGTCCTAGACTATACAATAGTGGACATTGAGCTATTACAAAAGATCTCCAGCTATCAAATAACACATAGACTAGAGAGTGATCATAGCCCTCAGCTAATTGACTTTCAAATTCACACACCAAGAGCAGTAGAAAGTAATGATCTGTCCGAAGTCTCGAACCCGTACAATCTAAAAAGGCTTGCGTGGAATGGCAAAAACGTGGATGAAATAATGAAATATCTAAAAAATTCACTGTCGATCACACAAGTACAAAACTCGACACAGTCATGGGCAATTTGGGTCAATATGATCACGACGGTGACCTCCAAATTCTCATCACAGAACAGACATCCAGGGAGTAACCGAAGGGCAAAGAAAATAGAGCCTTCAGGCTCCTTAGTGGTGAAGAAAAGGGCATTGAACCGAGAAATGAGAAAACTACGTAGAAATGCCCCAACAACTAGTGAAGGGGAAAAGCAACAAATACATCAGTTAAGGCAGAATTATAAAAAGAAGTTTGGATGGTAAAGAAAACTCTACAAACTGAAATTTGGCAAAAATTACTGGAAACAAGTAAATCAAATAATAACAAAAAATTCTGGGCGGAAATAAATAACATAGCAAACGGATCTTTCCATCAACATAACGCAAACATCCTAGAGGCAGACTGGATAGCCCATTTAACCAAAAATAACAAGGACAAAAACATCAATTACCAAATTAAGAATACAGATTACAACTCTAAATGACTAAATGACTAAAAAATGACAACTCAGAAAATCTGTTTGAGGAAAACCTGATACGAACAAACCAGGTCGAAATGATCATAAAAAAACTAAGATCCAACGGAGCGCCAGGCCCAAACGGCCTACCGAATGGTCTATTTAAACAGGATAAATCATTTTGGGCAGAATTATTTTTTACTCCACTATTCAACCATGCTTTTCAAACAAACAGCATACCAGCATCTTGGAGAGGCAGCGTTCTGCATCCAATATTCAAAGCGGGTGCAAGGTCGGATCCGGCGAACTTCAGACTAATCGCCCTAATCGACGTAGAAGCGAAACTATATGCATCAAATCTCCTGATAGCTTTAGAAGAATGGGTCACTTCTAGTAAGATCATTCCAGTCACACAGACAGGCTTTAGACCTGGTACAAATACGATGTGTAACCTTCTTGCCTTGAATCTCCTTGTTGAAAAAGCCAAGCGAAAATCCACCAAACTGTACACCTGCTTTGTCGATCTAAAAGCAGTGCTTGACATGGTACCCAGACCACTCTTGTGGCAAAAAATGGCGAATTGGGGCGTCCCGCCACTACTACTACGGGCCATCGTCAATTTGTACACATCTACTTGGGTCCAAATAAAACTGTGTAATGGAGAACGTACCACAGCAAGGATTCCCACGTACATCGGTCAAAAGCAGGGATGCGTGCTGGCACCAAGTCTTTTTAACATCTTCACCGCAGATTTAGACAAGAGGCTTTCAGAAGATCAAAGTGACCCCCCGAAAATCGCTCACTGCAAAATAAGAAGTCTGCAATACGCAGACGACATCATTCTATGCAGTCAGACGCCAGCAGGCCTTCAGCGCTCGATCACAAAGCTGGTTGAATATACCAAGGAGCATGGTTTGTCTCTAAACCTGAACAAAACTAAGGTTATGTGTTTCTCAGCAAACACAGGGCCCAACAGGAAAAAATACCAGTGGTATGCAGCAGGAAATAGAATAGAGCAGTGTGACTCTTATAAATACCTGAGAGTAGTGGTCGACACAAGGTTCACACTGAAAGAACACCTAAACTCCAGAAAAGCTCAAGCAAACAAACTTCGCTTTAAACATGTTAAAACTGAAATTAAAGTGTCAATCAAATTCCCATCTACTAAAAGTCATAGTTGCCAAGTTTCTTCCAACTCTTACTTATGGCTCCGAACTATTTAAATGCCAAGACGCCAACTTCCTGAATCTCCAGCAATCAGGACTATTTAAACAAATTTTCCGGATTCCGCAGTTCACGTCACAACTCAAGTTCGCTTGGAATTCGGGTTATCAAATCAACATCCCGTCAGACAAGCTGCAATAATAAAAATGTGCTGGAAATTAAAAGCAGCACAAGAGGATTCCTTGTTGGGGTACTGTTGGACAGAAATGAAGAACCAACCCAAAGGAACAAAAGTCTGGCATACCGTACTCGAACAAGCATTAACAATGCTTGATATGCACGATGCCTGGGACACCGACTATAGTTTTACCGCATTCAAAAAAATAGTCAACAACGCTGCAAAACAAAAGGCTTGGATAATGGACAAAGCTGCTCTATCAAAGAAAAAACATGGCTGGATGGTTTTGTCTACATATGAGACTCGATCGCCCCAGCCGTATCTTGTCCAGCATATAACTCCATCAATCCAGTACCAGCTACTTTTGATTAGGTTGGGAGCTTTTACATCAAAAGACCAGGTCCCAACATGGAAACAATCATGGCCAACCATGCTCTGCAGACTTTGTGGACAGGCGGAAGAATCCCTCATACACCTAGTGTGCATTTGTCCAGCGGTGAACTATTTGAGGAGGCATTACTTACTTCAGGCATTCCGTTCCTTCCAAGTGAGATCTTGTCGACCAGCCATAATGCTACTACTAAATAGTCACTCATTACAGACCTCATGTAAGGCAGCTAGATTTCTGCAGAAAGTTAGTTTACTATTATCAAAATCAAACCCATAGTGCTCATAGGAGTGTCGTTTTAGCAACATAGTGACAAGTACATAGGCTATTTTCACACGGCTTTTAACCATGAAATAGAAGATAACCACATCTGCTATTTGCACATGATTTTGAACCATGAAATAGATAACTGATAACATTCTGAAATTAATGTACACGAGATCGGACAGGAACTTGAGGTCTTGTAATATATTTAGTTTACATTTGCACCTTGCACATGATTTTAGCCATGCAGTTGAGTACTTATGCACATGTGTACTTCTTGCACACAACTGCTGCTAAGTAATCAGATGACCACTTTCAATGAGTGTCACATTGTATGGTCTTATTGCAGTTTTGATGACTGTTAACATCTTGAAATTAATGTATAGGATATAGGACGGGAATTAGAGGCCTTATAACACTTAGATTACATCTGTACCATGCACATGATTTTAGCTATGTAGTTGAGGATCCGCGCGCATTTGCACTTTTGCACACAATCATTGCAATGAAAGTTGACGACCACCTACAATGAGCGTCACATTGTATAGTCACATTGCAATTTTGCCCATGATTTTAGCACATGAATTTAGATATAGGACAAAAGATGGACAAAATTGAGAAATAATTTGTACATTGATTATTGTTGTTTAATGTTGATGAATGCAGAATTTTGTAAAAAGGACATTTCTTACTTTTATTATTTATTCATTGTTTTTGACAAATCGATGATTTTTATCACAAATTGTAATGGTTTTAATTAACTACATGGAATAAAAAATTACTACTGGTGAAAATTACTAGAATACAGTGTAGAAAGACTGAAGCACATGTTTTCAAGACGGCACTGTCTCAGTGCATGCCCCAATTCAACTCCACTTGACCGTGCAGTCAAGCCAGAGTTGTGAGACATCAAAGCACACCCTCCCATTTGTGGGAGGATGAAAGGATAATTCAGAAAGAGACAAGCTCCACCCTTGAGTCATTTGATGGTGATCAGACTATCACCAAAGCAACCTGGAGGCGTTTGGATATGCACAGACAAACAAGCAAAGCTATCAAGTGAGAATGCCATTTCACTCTGACAATGGATGACCTGCTGTCAAACCGAAATGGTGAAAGGTGCTTCTCTAACCTACCCTTGAATACAGGCTACCATCATCTACAGCTTGGGTAAAGCATTTGGCATATAACCACATTCTGCACCCAGGTATGGGTCAGAGGATATAAAGATCTGGGGAGGTGCCACCCAGCCAGCTGCCCCACCCCTGGACAAATGGCTGCAATTGCTCCTCAAGCCATTCCCATAGGAGAGGTAGCATGCCCGTGACCACCATTGAAGGAACTATCTGCACCGAGGATGGTTAGGCCGTGTGGATTGGCTGTTGCGCCAACTATTTGGTGGCCACCAGAGAGAGTTTGAATTGGTAGATAGGTTTTCAGCATAATAGTGAGTGCATGGCAAAAGAGAAAATATTTTTGTATATGAAATATCTGATACAGGTTTTGATAAATGGAAAACAGGTATAGACTATTAATAACAAGAGAGAAATTAATTTCTATGGTAAAAAGAAAAATAAAGAACTACAGAATAATATTGTTTATTAGGCAGGCGAGGCATTCATTTCTGTAAATGCCCATCTCATCTCCCCGACCCATTTGCTGGCTGTTGCTTTCTATGGCAGTGATTCTCATTTTTAGGAGGTGCAGCATGGTGAGGCCTATTTTCCCCACAGAAAAGAGAAGCAGCCCCCATTCCCCGTCACCTTGTTGTGAGTGCTCTGTGTTTGGCTGGGCCTTAGATAATGGGGCTTTGGGGGATGGAGGCTAGTAAAGCCTTGTCCCCCCGGAGTCTTCGAGCGAATGGTGCAGGCCAGAGGTCTGATGGGCAGGAGTTGGTCAGGTAAGCAGGGTGCAGGGTTTGTATCTTGAAAAGGTCCTAGTAGTTAGGGGGTAGTCCTCTTTGGGGTAAGTACACGCTGGCCAGAAGGAGTCAGGTAGGGTTTAGCGTTGTGTTTTTGACAGTGCTTAATTTGAAAAAAAATGGAGTGCCAGGGCTCTCGCCAGGAGGCCACTGCAGCTTGCACCACACATTGCCCCTGCCATCCTACCAATGATAGTAAAAGCACAACTACTAACCATCTAACCATCACACTCCTACAAGTGTGATAATTTGGACTATTTCAGGCCCCCGAATATATAAGAATCACTTGGACAGTAGGTAATAGTCATTTGTAATGTATATTGAATTACTAATTAACTGTTGTTGTGTTCATCACGAAAAATTTGCCAGACAGCGTCACCTTGGGGCAGACTGTCACAAGCAATGGTGTTGACAAATAAGTGCTGGTGTCAACAATTAGTTTGAAGACACGCACTACCAAGATGCTACAATGTTTGAGATGGTGTAGCGTGCTACTGGGGATTCACTTTCTAATCCAAAAAGTGTTGAACAAATGTAACAACCAAGTAGCATCTCCTGGTTAGGAGATGTCCCCCTGTGCACAACTGATAGTCCCAAATAATGGGTTTAGATTTGGTCTAAATGAATGATTCTCCAATTCAACGAATATGCTCTCGCTTTGTAGTGTTTATTTACATCAATGTGATATTACTTCATATCCACTTTAGTGACTTTTCTAGGCAAAAATCCATACATGTGTTTAATACATGTGTTTAATACATCATTCCCGATGCATTTCGGGCAACCCAGTGCCCTTCGTCAGGGGAAGACATCTGTAATGAGACAAATGAAAAGCGCTTACATGAAGAAAGCACCCCAAAGGCTGTAACAATACAAATGAAATTGTAAAACCTTGTCTCTCACATCTTCAAGAAAATCGGAAAAGAGTGAACGAAAGACGTCATAGCCGCTGAACAGAATTATGAAGGTGTGAGTACCAAAATAACAGGTTGCAAGACAGCTAGAGACAATCGATGCATATAAGGGCGTGATGAAGTCACGGTAAGAAAGGTGATACCCCATGCTCAAAAGGTGCGACTTATCGATACTTGTGCATCACTGTAGACCATGTGTGTCCGTGAGGACGGAAAGTACAGAATAACAGATAAACGAACATGTGTATCGCTGATATCAACACATGCAAGTGCGCACGCGGTGAGACGACATGCGGAAAAATAAAAATGTCCTGAAATAATGTTACTCACAATACAATAGCGACCATGTGTGAAACAACCAAAAATAAACTAATAAAGCTCCCGTGGGGGTGCCCTGCCGCGCGAGTAAACCAGTAACAAAAAAATAATAAAAACAAGGTACTTACAGAACGGTCATACCGCCAACGTGTACATCAGTGTTTAACCGAGTGATGTTAGTACGGCGCAAGCAGTTCCTGGAAGTTAATTATGATCAACGAAGTGGGTGGAGACCTCTATCCAATTGGATGAAGTCTGTCATGTGTCACGGTGTGGTAGAATACAAACTAGTTAAAAAACGGCAAATGCTAATGTGTATACAAAGGAGGTGAAATACAGCGCCATGTTGGAAGGGAGCTAATCCAAAGGTGCAAACCACTGAATGTGCTCGAAGGTGCACACAGGGTATGCTGATAGCGTGTACATCAGTGTGTAACCGAGTGGTGTTAGTACGGCGCAAGCAGTTCCTGGATGTTAAATGTAATCAACGAGGTGGGTGGAGACCTCTGTCCAATGGGATGAAGTCCGTCATGTGTCACAGTGTGGTAGAATACAGACTAGTTAAAAAACGGCAAAGGCTAATGTGTGTAAATAGGAGGTGAAATACGGCGCCATGTTGGAAGGGAGCTAATCCAAAAGTGCAAACCACTGAATGTGCTCGAAGGTGCATACAAAGTATGCTAATAACGTGACAGAATCTAAACAAATTGAAAGTTCAGCGATGCGTGTGAATGTAATAAAAGGTGTATCAAGACAATGAAGCGCCATCCTCAAATGGAGTTGAACATTAGACCAAGGTAGACCTTACGCAGTCCACTCTGATGGTGATATGCGGGGTGTACTGTGACATAACCGTATAGTGAACAATACTAAAAACGGTTCTTCCAAAAATACACATTAAAGATATAAACAAAAAATGTGTCAAGACTAAGTGAAAGAAAACGACAGAAGGGATCATAAAGTTGACAATACAAAAGTAAGAGTGTAAACAAGAAGGTGACATACAATCATCAAGAAGCCAGAAACAAGGATGAGAAACAATGTTCAGTAGACAAAATATACACATGTGATTCAGAATTATAAGTAACACAAAAACTCCATGCGATCATTAAGTCCATGAGGCTTCATCGTATTTAAAAAACGGATCCAATGGTTCTCTCTTTGAAGTAACCTATTGTTGTTGTCCACGCCTTCCCTCGATTCATTGAGAAGTGGTACGCAATCCTTAATAAATGCTCCCTTGATTTGATACTTTTAATCATTGAGGAACTCTCAAAGGTACTTGAAGATCTGACTAAAGAAATTTCTCAAACCAAAGTTGAACTGACTAATATGATGGAGGCTGAAGACTTCACTAAGACACTCGATGATATCAATGCACAATTGAACAGGTACACCCAAGAAATTCAAGAAAGAAAGATTCGCAAGTACAAACGCGATACTATTGATTATAAGTTGGGAGAGGTGTATTCTTGGGCAGAGGTCTACGCTCGACGGAGACAGAACAGACCTTATAACCCTAATACTGAGACTGAAACCTCTTCATCTGATAGTGATACACGAACCCGAACACCACGGATCACTGCTTCACAACCTCTGTCCGTTGATAGCACCGACCCACCTCAAACTTCTGCGGTTCATTTTTTGGAAGAAGGATCAGGAGATCGGGACAACCCAGGAGGAGTCAAAGAAAAAGAAAAAGATACATCTGTGACGAAGAATCCTCCCAACACCGGCAGGAAGGGCAGAGGGAAGAAACTTTGAATGCTAACAATCTAGTCATCAACATTTCCTCCTATCAATTCACCACCATTGAAACACGCACCCTACAGAAAGGCCAGTCTTTCGTTCCCACAACTCATACTAATACTTTGGAACTGGAAATTAGTTTATTCAAATTGATGAGAAATTTACGTTTGAGGAACTACTTTGAAAATGTTGTTAACTACATGGAAACTGATGATGACAATCTTTTAAAAGGGTTGAGACTTAGAAGCACATTTTTAGCGCCAGTGAGCCATAAAAGCCTTGATACTTTTGAGAATTTGGTGAAACATGAATTATCATCGTTGAAATTTCATAATAAATCTAAGCATTCTAATCTCACCATTAAGGAAATGGACATACTCAAAAAACTGGCCAACAATGAAGCTATCACCTGCCAAAATGCTGACAAAGGTGGCGCCCTTGTCATCATGGACACCAGTTTTTACAAAGCACAGGTTACGGCCCATGTAATGGACACCAACACTTATTCCATACTTGACTATAATCCCACCCATCAGTTCCTTGAAATTTTGAAGGACATTCTACAGAGAGCTATTGACAAGGGGGTGATAACTGAGAGGGTTAAAAGATTTTTAATACAAAGCAATCCCAAATCACCATCACTTTACATGTTGCCTAAGGTACACAAGGATTTGTATCAACCTCCTTTCAGACCGATCGTTTCTACAAGAGGAAGCATACACGAACCGGTTGGCAAATTCATTGACAAGCACTTACAACCTTTTGTCATCAACATCAATACGTACATCAGAGATACCACAGATTTCATTTCCAAAATCAATCAAATCACCATTACACCTGATGAAGAACTTTGGTTTTGTACAGTGGATGTAAAATCATTATATACATCAATCCCACATGATCTTGGCACAGAAGCCATTGAACACGTTTTGTTACAATCCGCATTGGATTCAGATCTGCAAGTGTTCATCATGGAGTTGTTACAGTTCACTTTGTACCAGAGCTACTTTCAATGGGAGGACCAATGGTTTTTACAATTGTCTGGAACTTCGATGGGCAACTGCGCAGCCCCATCGTACGCGAATATTTTTATGCACTGTTTTGAGGAGCAACATATTTTGAACGCTAGCGTCTGGCATGAACATGCCAAAATGTTTGTACGGTTCATAGATGACATTTTCATCATATGGACAGGTTCACATTCTGAACTGATGTCAGCCCTTAATGCTCTCAACTCCATCCATGAACGTATTCAATTCACCTTTGATGTTCAACCTGGTAAGATCACTTTTTTGGATGTACAAATTCGCAGAACAAGAGATAAATTGGAAACCGATATTTTTCGTAAAGCTACTGATAGAAACAGCATCCTACATTTTAATAGCTTTCATCAACCAACTTTGAAAAACAACTTGCCTTATTCACAACTACTGCGGGTTAAACGCATTGTATCTGATCCTGAACAATGCACACAACAAATAGATGCCATGTTGACCAGATTTACGGAACGTGGGTATCCTGTTGAAATTCTTGAACAAGCTAAATCAAAATGTGCCAACAGAAACAGAATTGACCTTCTGAGGAAGACTGAGAAATTCTCTCAAAACCGGATGGTAGTGGTCTCGAAATACTCCACAATGAGTCACCGTTTCAAAAACATCATTAATAAACACTGGTCAGTACTTGCCCTAGAACCTGACTTTAAGGGGCTGTTTTTGAACAAACCGATTTTTGCCTACAAAAGAGGGCGTAATCTTAAAGAGATATTGACCAAGCCCATTGACAGCATTCAGTCCCTCTCTTACAAGGGCTTGCAACCATGTCACAACTGCAGCAATTGTCACAACACAATCCAAGGCTCCATTATCACCCATCCAATGAAAGGTTCCAAAATCAAGTTGAAAGTTTCAGCTACTTGCAACACGTCCAATGTAATTTATTTGTTGAAATGCCCGTGTGGTTTAAGATATGTGGGTAAAACTGAGAGGAAAATAAGAACCCGCATCCTGGAGCATAAAAGCAACATCCGCACTAAAAATCTCAAATCGGTGGTGGCTGCTCATTTCGTAGAGAAACAACATAACATTTGCCAATTGAAATTTCTGGTTCTTGAAGTGATCGACAAAAAGGAAGGCGTGGACAACAACAATAGGTTACTTCAAAGAGAGAACCATTGGATCCGTTTTTAAATACGATGAAGCCTCATGGACTTAATGATCGCATGGAGTTTTTGTGTTACTTATAATTCTGAATCACATGTGTATATTTTGTCTACTGAACATTGTTTCTCATCCTTGTTTCTGGCTTCTTGATGATTGTATGTCACCTTCTTGTTTACACTCTTACTTTTGTATTGTCAACTTTATGATCCCTTCTGTCGTTTTCTTTCACTTAGTCTTGACACATTTTTTGTTTATATCTTTAATGTGTATTTTTGGAAGAACCGTTTTTAGTATTGTTCACTATACGGTTATGTCACAGTACACCCCGCATATCACCATCAGAGTGGACTGCGTAAGGTCTACCTTGGTCTAATGTTCAACTCCATTTGAGGATGGCGCTTCATTGTCTTGATACACCTTTTATTACATTCACACGCATCGCTGAACTTTCAATTTGTTTAGATTCTGTCACGTTATTAGCATACTTTGTATGCACCTTCGAGCACATTCAGTGGTTTGCACTTTTGGATTAGCTCCCTTCCAACATGGCGCCGTATTTCACCTCCTTTTTACACACATTAGCCTTTGCCGTTTTTTAACTAGTCTGTATTCTACCACACTGTGACACATGATGGACTTTATCCCATCGGACAGAGGTCTCCACCCACCTCGTTGATTACATTTAACATCCAGGAACTGCTTGCGCCGTACTAACACCACTCGGTTACACACTGATGTACACGCCATCAGCATACCCTGTGTGCACCTTCGAGCACATTCAGTGGTTTGCACCTTTGGATTAGCTCCCTTCCAACATGGCGCTGTATTTCACCTCCTTTGTATACACATTAGCATTTGCCGTTTTTTAACTAGTTTGTATTCTACCACACCGTGACACATGACAGACTTCATCCAATTGGATAGAGGTCTCCACCCACTTCGTTGATCATATTTAACTTCCAGGAACTGCTTGCGCCGTACTAACATCACTCGGTTAAACACTGATGTACACGTTGGCGGTATGACCGTTCTGTAAGTACCTTGTTTTTATTATTTTTTTGTTACTGGTTTACTCGTGCGGCAGGGCACCCCCGCGGGAGCTTTATTAGTTTATTTTTGGTTGTTGAACACATGGTCGCTATTGTATTGTGAGTAACATTATTTCAGGACATTTTTATTTTTCCGCATGTCGTCTCACCGCGTGCGCACTTGCATGTGTTGATATCAGCGATACACATGTTCGTTTATCTGTTATTCTGTACTTTCCGTCCTCACGGACACACATTGTCTACAGTGATGCACAAGTATCGATAAGTCGCACCTTTTGAGCATGGGGTATCACCTTTCTTACCGTGACTTCATCACTCCCTTATATGCATCGATTGTCTCTAGCTGTCTTGCAACCTGTTATTTTGGTACTCACACCTTCATAATTCTGTTCAGCGGCTATGACGTCTTTCGTTCACTCTTTTCCGATTTTCTTGAAGATGTGAGAGACAAGGTTTTACACTTTCATTTGTATTGTTACAGCCTTTGGGGTGCTTTCTTCATGTAAGCGCTTTTCATTTGTCTCATTACAGATGTCTTCCCCTGACGAAGGGCACTGGGTTGCCCGAAATGCATCGGGAATGATGTATTAAACACATGTATTAAACACATGTATGGATTTTTGCCTAGAAAAGTCACTAAAGTGGATATGAAGTAATATCACATTGATGTAAATAAACACTACAAAGCGAGAGCATATTCGTTGAATTGGAGAATCATTCATTTAGACCAAATCTAAACCCATTATTTGGGACTATCAGTTGTGCACAGGGGGACATCTCCTAACCAGGAGATGCTACTTGGTTGTTACATTTGTTCAACACTTTTTGGATTAGAAAGTGAATCCCCAGTAGCACGCTACACCATCTCAAACATTGTAGCATCTTGGTAGTGCGTGTCTTCAAACTAATTGTTGACACCAGCACTTATTTGTCAACACCATTGCTTGTGACAGTCTGCCCCAAGGTGACGCTGTCTGGCAAATTTTTCATGATGAACACAACAACAGTTAATTAGTAATTCAATATACATTACAAATGACTATTACCTACTGCCCAAGTGATTCTTATATATTCGGGGGCCTGAAATAGTCCAAATTATCACACTTGTAGGAGTGTGATGGTTAGATGGTTAGTAGTTGTGCTTTTACTATCATTGGTAGGATGGCAGGGGCAATGTGTGGTGCAAGCAGCAGTGGCCTCCTGGCGAGAGCCCTGGCACTCCATTTTTTTTCAAATTAAGCACTGTCAAAAACACAACGCTAAACCCTACCTGACTCCTTCTGGCCAGCGTGTACTTACCCCAAAGAGGACTACCCCCTAACTACTAGGACCTTTTCAAGATACAAACCCTGCACCCTGCTTACCTGACCAACTCCTGCCCATCAGACCTCTGGCCTGCACCATTCGCTCGAAGACTCCGGGGGGACAAGGCTTTACTAGCCTCCATCCCCCAAAGCCCCATTATCTAAGGCCCAGCCAAACACAGAGCACTCACAACAAGGTGACGGGGAATGGGGGCTGCTTCTCTTTTCTGTGGGGAAAATAGGCCTCACCATGCTGCACCTCCTAAAAATGAGAATCACTGCCATAGAAAGCAACAGCCAGCAAATGGGTCGGGGAGATGAGATGGGCATTTACAGAAATGAATGCCTCGCCTGCCTAATAAACAATATTATTCTGTAGTTCTTTATTTTTCTTTTTACCATAGAAATTAATTTCTCTCTTGTTATTAATAGTCTATACCTGTTTTCCATTTATCAAAACCTGTATCAGATATTTCATATACAAAAATATTTTCTCTTTTGCCATGCACTCACTATTATGCTGAAAACCTATCTACCAATTCAAACTCTCTCTGGTGGCCACCAAATAGTTGGCGCAACAGCCAATCCACACGGCCTAACCATCCTCGGTGCAGATAGTTCCTTCAATGGTGGTCGCGGGCATGCTACCTCTCCTATGGGAATGGCTTGAGGAGCAATTGCAGCCATTTGTCCAGGGGTGGGGCAGCTGGCTGGGTGGCACCTCCCCAGATCTTTATATCCTCTGACCCATACCTGGGTGCAGAATGTGGTTATATGCCAAATGCTTTACCCAAGCTGTAGTTGATGGTAGCCTGTATTCAAGGGTAGGTTAGAGAATCACCTTCCACCATTTCGGTTTGACAGCAGGTCAACCATTGTCAGAGTGAAATGGCATTCTCACTTGATAGCTTTGCTTGTTTGTCTGTGCATATCCAAACGCCTCCAGGTTGTTTTGGTGATAGTCTGATCACCATCAAATGACTCAAGGGTGGAGCTTGTCTCTTTTTGAATTATCATTTCATCCTCCCACAAATGGGAGGGTGTGCTTTGATGTCTCACAACTCTGGCTTGACTGCACGGTCAAGTGGAGTTGAATTGGGGCATGCACTGAGACAGTGCCGTCTTGAAAACATGTGCTTCAGTCTTTCTACACTGTATTCTAGTAATTTTCACCAGTAGTAATTTTTTATTGCATGTAGTTAATTAAAACCATTACAATTTGTGTTAAAAATCATCGCTTTGTCAAAAACAATGAATAAATAATAAAAAGTAAGAAATGTCCTTTTACAAAATTCTGCATTCATCAACATTAAACAACAATAATCAATGTACAAATTATTTCTCAATTTTGTCCATCTTTTGTCCTATATCTAAATTCATGTGCTAAAATCATGGGCAAAATTGCAATGTGACTATACAATGTGACGCTCATTGTAGGTGGTCGTCAACTTTCATTGCAATGATTGTGTGCAAAAGTGCAAATGCGCGCGGATCCTCAACTACATAGCTAAAATCATGTGCATGGTACAGATGTAATCTAAGTGTTATAAGGCCTCTAATTCCCGTCCTATATCCTATACATTAATTTCAAGATGTTAACAGTCATCAAAACTGCAATAAGACCATACAATGTGACACTCATTGAAAGTGGTCATCTGATTACTTAGCAGCAGTTGTGTGCAAGAAGTACACATGTGCATAAGTACTCAACTGCATGGCTAAAATCATGTGCAAGGTGCAAATGTAAACTAAATATTACAAGACCTCAAGTTCCTGTCCGATCTCGTGTACATTAATTTCAGAATGTTATCAGTTATCTATTTCATGGTTCAAAATCATGTGCAAATAGCAGATGTGGTTATCTTCTATTTCATGGTTAAAAGCCGTGTGAAAATAGCCTATGTACTTGTCACTATGTTGCTAAAACGACACTCCTATGAGCACTATGGGTTTGATTTTGATAATAGTAAACTAACTTTCTGCAGAGATCTAGCTGCCTTACATGAGGTCTGTAATGAGTGACTATTTAGTAGTAGCATTATGGCTGGTCGACAAGATCTCACTTGGAAGGAACGGAATGCCTGAAGTAAGTAATGCCTCCTCAAATAGTTCACCGCTGGACAAATGCACACTAGGTGTATGAGGGATTCTTCCGCCTGTCCACAAAGTCTGCAGAGCATGGTTGGCCATGATTGTTTCCATGTTGGGACCTGGTCTTTTGATGTAAAAGCTCCCAACCTAATCAAAAGTAGCTGGTACTGGATTGATGGAGTTATATGCTGGACAAGATACGGCTGGGGCGATCGAGTCTCATATGTAGACAAAACCATCCAGCCATGTTTTTCTTTGATAGAGCAGCTTTGTCCATTATCCAAGCCTTTTGTTTTGCAGCGTTGTTGACTATTTTTTGAATGCGGTAAAACTATAGTCGGTGTCCCAGGCATCGTGCATATCAAGCATTGTTAATGCTTGTTCGAGTACGGTATGCCAGACTTTTGTTCCTTTGGGTTGGTTCTTCATTTCTGTCCAACAGTACCCCAACAAGGAATCCTCTTGTGCTGCTTTTAATTTCCAGCACATTTTTATTATTGCAGCTTGTCTGACGGGATGTTGATTTGATAACCCGAATTCATGGCGAACTTGAGTTGTGACGTGAACTGCGGAATCCGGAAAATTTGTTTAAATAGGCCTGATTGCTGGAGATTCAGGAAGTTGGCGTCTTGGCATTTGAATAGTTCGGAGCCAAAAGTAAGAGTTGGAAGAAACTTGGCAACTATGACTTTTAGTAGATGGGAATTTGATTGACACTTTAATTTCAGTTTTAACATGTTAGAAGCGAAGTTTGTTTGCTTGAGCTTTTCTGGAGTTTAGGTGTTCTTTCAGTGTGAACCTTGTGTCGACCACTACTCCCAGGTATTTATAAGAGTCACACTGCTCTATTCTATTTCCTGCTGCATACCACTGGTATTTTTCCTGTTGGGCCCTGTGTTTGCTGAGAAACACATAACCTTAGTTTTGTTCAGGTTTAGAGACAAACCATGCTCCTTGGTATATTCAACCAGCTTTGTGATCGAGCGCTGAAGGCCTGCTGGCGTCTGACTGCATAGAATGATGTCGTCTGCGTATTGCAGACTTCTTATTTTGCAGTGAGCGATTTTCGGAGGTCACTTTGATCTTCTGAAAGCCTCTTGTCTAAATCTGCGGTGAAGATGTTAAAAAGACTTGGTGCCAGCACGCATCCCTGCTTTTGACCGATGTACGTGGGAATCCTTGCTATGGTACGTTCTCCATTACCCAGTTTTATTTGGACCCAAGTAGATGTGTACAAATTGACGATGGCCCGTAGTAGTAGTGGCGGGATGCCCCAATTCGCCATTTTTTGCCACAAGAGGGGGCAGGCACGTCCAGCAAGGAACTTTTTAAAACTATAAAGAATCTAACCTCAGCACCCAAGGACGACAACGCTAACGCTAACCAAGATTTCTGTGATACTCTTGCCCACTTTTTTAAGTCCAAGGTGGATGAAATTTACGAGCAATTTACAACACACAGACCACTCACTAATGATGTAACACAAGCAGTGGTAGGTAAAGGGGCCTTTTTAGATTTTTCTCCGGCATTCCCTGAACAACTAGAGACTCTCCTTATTAAAACCAAATCAGGATCCCCGGATGACCCGTGCCCCCCAAGGATTCTTAATAACATCAGTCATATTATTACTCCTCAGCTAACTAGCGTTTTTAATCTGATGCGAGCACAAGGGCATTTTCCTTCTATATGGAAACAGGCCTGCATTTTGCCTCTTTTAAAAAAAGCTAATCTGGATACAACTGATCCTGCAAACTATCGTCCCATTGCTAGACTCCCTGTACCGGCTAAAATCTTTGAGAAACGACTTAATACCGAACTCTCTATTTTTATTGCGGAAAATGAAATCCTGGACCAGAGTCAGTTTGGCTTTAGAGCAGGCCATAGCACCGAAACGGCTCTTATAAAAACGACGGAGGAGATTAGAAAAACATTAGATGGTGGGGGATCGGCAGCTCTTGTCCTCCTCGATTTGTCCGCGGCATTTGATACCGTGGACCACGCGACTCTGATCGAACGTCTTAAAACTATCGGGATTGGGGGTAGGGCCCTTTGCCTCCTAATGTCATTCCTTTCCGATCGAACTCAAACTGTGCATTTGGGTAATTTTAAATCTGCACCCTTCACTTTGCCATGTGGGGTGCCACAGGGGTCTTCTCTGAGCCCCACGCTTTTTAATATTTACGTTTCTGAAATCGCCTCCCTGATCAGAAGTTTTAACCTCTGCCCTACCTCATATGCTGATGACACACAGCTAGTGATCTCAGCAGTGGACAAGGACATTAACTATTCAGTTAAACTTCATGACTGTATGGGCGCCCTGAGTGACTGGATGGCTAGGCACTGTCTGAAGCTGAACTCGGGAAAAACGGAGGTGGTGCTGTTTGGCAGCCTCTCTCCTGAGTGGTCTCCAGTAGGGTGGCCGGACACATTGGGCCATACTCCTATACCAGTGGCCAAGGCTAAGAATCTGGGGGTTATTATTGATGACAAACTCAATATGAAGGCCCAAGTATCAAAAGTGGTCTCTGCTGCCTTTCTTACTATTAAAATGGTTCGAAAAATTCTGCCTTTCATTCCTTTAAATACTAGAAAAATAGTAATGACTTCCCTGGTACTATCCAAATTGGATTATTGCAACGGGTTGTACATTAACCTACAAACCAATCTACTTAGAAGGTTGCAGGCAGTACAGAACGCTGCGGCTAGACTGGTCCTGGATGCTCCTAGATTTCAATCCATTAGAGTAGGTATTCAGGAATTACACTGGCTACCAGTCGGCCAGCGAATTAAATTTAAGGCACTTTGCACGGCCTTTAAGGCCCTGCATGGAGAAGGACCACAATTCCTGTTGGACCTCTTCAGCTGGTACACTCCTAACCGATCGCTCCGTTCAGCAAATGCCTTCCTTATGCTTACCCCCAGAATCAGAAGGTCCAACTGGGGGGAAGGAGTTTCAGTTACAATACCATAAAGGAATGGAATGCTCTCCCGATCTCTCTTAGGAAGTCCTCCACCTTGCTGGAGTTTAGGAAATTGCTTAAAACATGGCTTTTTAGAAACTAGCTGCTCTGATGACAGTTTTGGAGTCCGCAAGCGCCTAGACACCCTTGGGTAGTAGTGCGCGCTATAAATTGTCATAACATAACATAACATAACAAGAGTGGTCTGGGTACCATGTCAAGCACTGCTTTTAGATCGACAAAGCAGGTGTACAGTTTGGTGGATTTTCGCTTGGCTTTTTCAACAAGGAGATTCAAGGCAAGAAGGTTACACATCGTATTTGTACCAGGTCTAAAGCCTGTCTGTGTGACTGGAATGATCTTACTAGAAGTGACCCATTCTTCTAAAGCTATCAGGAGATTTGATGCATATAGTTTCGCTTCTACGTCGATTAGGGCGATTAGTCTGAAGTTCGCCGGATCCGACCTTGCACCTGCTTTGAATATTGGATGCAGAACGCTGCCTCTCCAAGATGCTGGTATGCTGTTTGTTTGAAAAGCATGGTTGAATAGTGGAGTAAAAAATAATTCTGCCCAAAATGATTTATCCTGTTTAAATAGACCATTCGGTAGGCCGTTTGGGCCTCGCGCTCCGTTGGATCTTAGTTTTTTTATGATCATTTCGACCTGGTTTGTTCGTATCCAGTTTTCCTCAAACAGATTTTCTGAGTTGTCATTTTTTAGTTGATACGCTGCATTGTAATCTGTATTCTTAATTTGGTAATTGATGTTTTTGTCCTTGTTATTTTTGGTTAAATGGGCTATCCAGTCTGCCTCTAGGATGTTTGCGTTATGTTGATGGAAAGATCCGTTTGCTATGTTATTTATTTCCGCCCAGAATTTTTTGTTATTATTTGATTTACTTGTTTCCAGTAATTTTTGCCAAATTTCAGTTTGTAGAGTTTTCTTTACCATCCAAACTTCTTTTTTATAATTCTGCCTTAACTGATGTATTTGTTGCTTTTCCCCTTCACTAGTTGTTGCGGCATTTCTACGTAGTTTTCTCATTTCTCGGTTCAATGCCCTTTTCTTCACCACTAAGGAGCCTGAAGGCTCTATTTTCTTTGCCCTTCGGTTACTCCCTGGATGTCTGTTCTGTGATGAGAATTTGGAGGTCACCGTCGTGATCATATTGACCCAAATTGCCCATGACTGTGTCGAGTTTTGTACTTGTGTGATCGACGGTGAATTTTTTAGATATTTCATTATTTCATCCACGTTTTTGCCATTCCACGCAAGCCTTTTTAGATTGTACGGGTTCGAGACTTCGGACAGATCATTACTTTCTACTGCTCTTGGTGTGTGAATTTGAAAGTCAATTAGCTGAGGGCTATGATCACTCTCTAGTCTATGTGTTATTTGATAGCTAGAGATCTTTTGTAATAGCTCTGGCTTTTACCAAGGTTGCCAATCATGTAATGCACATCTGTCTCACTAAGCAGCCTTTTTCACACACTTTCTGTGTCAATAGTCATTTGGAATACGGCATCTTGCCCGAATCAGTAGTCATGTGTGACAAGAGGGTGTATGTGGGAAATGGCCTTTACAATGTGGGCAGAGCCACGCGTGCCGTTTCCCCGCAAGCGCAACCACGCTTGCCTTAAACATGCATATGGCTTAACCGCTCATATGCGTGGTTAAGGCAGTGCGCGGTCTAGATGCACGGATGGGCGGGCACAGGAAGAGGAAGGATCGGGTGAGAATGCAGACCGGTAAATGGGGCTGGGTTTTGGGGGTAGTAGTTTTAGGGGTGCGATAGTTTTTAGCGCTGAGGGGGTCGGGATGTTTAGAGTGCATGGGCCGGGTTTTAGGCATCAGGGCAAGAGGGGTCAGGATAGCTTTAGGTTTTAGGGATGTGGTTGTTTTTAGAACTTGGGGCGGGTTGTAGATAGGGCAGGGGCCAGGATTTTATGGCTCAGGACAGGGGGGGTCGGGTAGTTTTTGGTTTTAGGGGTGGGGTCGTTTTTAGGGCTCAGGGGGGTGTTGCATTGTTTATAGGGCAGTGGCCAGGGTTTTAGAGCTCAGGGCGGGGCGGTCGGGCATTTTTAGGTTTTAGGGGTGTGGGGTAGTTATTAGGGCTCAGGGGGGGTCGGGTTGTTTATAGGGCAGGAGCCCGGGTTTTAGGGCTCAGGGGAGAGGGGCTGGGGTGTGACCTTTACCACACATCCCTTTACCACGAAATTGCATGATAAAGGCATGCGTGGTAAAGGAATGCGTTGTTCAGACGCTTTCGTTTTTCGGGCTGCGTTGTAGAGGCACGCGTGGTTAGCCATGCGTGCCTCTGTCATACTACTGTGGATGTTCATGTGAGAAAAACTGTTTCCCTGTCTGCAAGGGCACTCCTTCCCTCCGGTTTTCTGTTGGGACCCAGATAGCCATAAAGAATCCTGGGCTGAGGGACAAGCTGTTCTGTATAGCTCCACCTTGTGGGTGCTGTCAGCTAATGCAGCTTCCCCACTCAAACGCAGGAAGAAAAACTGAAATGTACCCAGCAATGGCAGAAGGAAATCCTTTTTGTACAATTATTTCCCTCATGGCTGGCTTCAGTCTAGACTACAAAAGGAGACCCAGATCAACCTAGTCCCTGGCCCATTAAGCTTGCAAAGACACAGTCGGTTTCATTAAATGGCGCCAAAACGTCCAGCTCTGCACAGGGTTGGATTGGGATCAGAAATAGGTCCCAGCACCCTAAAAAAAGTGGCCCACATTTGCAGATTGCACTTTTTCACAAAACACTGCTTCCGTGTTTTAAGTATTATGAATTGGGGGGAGTTCTCTAAAAGAGGCATGCTTTCTTAACTTCACTGAGATAAAAAAGAAAAATGCAAATGTTGCCAGGACTTTTTGTGCACGGATTAGTTCACAGTTGAGAACCACACCTGAATAGAAGTGAGGCCACTTCTGCTCAGGCCCTCTGCTCAATCTGCATACATTCATGGGGCGGCCCAGCGAGAGTCTGGGAATGACACCTCCACTCCATTGGTAAAAGGGAGGTATTAGAGGCCCATCTGCCTCCGGAAAGGCCGCTCAGGTCCCCAATGGGCCTCTGGCGACACCTAAACAGCACAGACACAGCCCAGATTGGCCAGCACGCTGGCCAAAAAAGCAGCCCACAGCTGCAACTCGAATACCGGCCCATCACCTATTGCCCGAGTGCCCGCCTTACCAATCACACCCTGGCGCTGCATACATGTCAATAGACCCAATTCATGCAGGAGACTCTCGATTTGTGAAGCCAAAAATGGCTTTATTTTAGCTATCTCCTGCCTGAAAGTGACTGTTCTTCAATAGATGTTAGTGCAGAAAATACATTACCCTGATTTTTTCCCCAGCTCTCCCACTTTCCTGCTCTGAAATGCTGGCATGTATGGGGCTGTGTGAATTAATATAAACTGAGCATATGTCAGTGGCCTTGCCCCTGTCTGCTATCTGGAAGTGCTGCCTGACAGGAAACGCATGGGTGCTGCATCAAGTGAACGGAAGCCCTTCACAGACCCCTCTCCAGGGACAGCGAAGAGACACAGCTGCATTAACAACACACAGTTGAGTGGGACCCCCATCAATGGAAACTTTGCCTGGTGGTGTCCCTCTGCGACACCACTGAGCTACCTTCCTGATAAAGAGGGAGCTCCTTTTTCACCATCGCTGGTAGGACTTGGCCTCTGGTCAGTTCACTACTGCGTCTGGCGTGGACGGGAAGGAGGGTTTTCAGGAGAAGGGAGAGCAGCATATTGGCACCTTTGCCACTGTGTTGACTTCCAGGGTCAAAGGTTCTCTAACTCCTCACTTTGATGCATTTACGCCAACATCTGCTGATACTAACATCTGCTATGCCACTAATTTTTCCTAAGACTTTATGACTTGAAGTCTACTTTTGCTTTTCTTAGTAATGCCCACTTCTTAACTACTAATGCTCTTCTTGACCATAGTATACTGTATTTTGTACACTTACTGTACTGTGCTCTGGGGCCTGGTTCATGCTGAATTAAACTGTAAACGAAACATCTAGGTTTCGGCATCCGCTAATCCCAATCCCACTCTGTGCCTACAACCTGCCCACAAGAGCCTCACCTGGCCCTAACCCTGAGAAAATGTTATGTATTTAGGAGAGGACCAGGAAAGCAAGACTATGCCCTTTCTTGATTATTTTGGTTGTATCATAATATATCTTAACGTTTCATTTCTTTCAAGTGACAGGCGTGGACCTACATTCTTATTTATTGTTTCTGTAATATCTCTGTTATTCTGTATAGAGCTGAATCTTCACTCCAGCTCTTATGAGCCAGGCCTTGTCTGCCTAACCATGTAACGGATATGATGAGTCAAGGAGAAGTCAAAGCCCCAATGTTCCAAGTCATACCAAGTTATTAGCATCCTGGTCAGTAAGTGTGTATGTGGTGTAGCACAAACCTAGTGGAAAGGCAGTGGAGCACTTTAAAGGGTCAAATGCACATAATTGTCGGCTGAGTTTAGTTGGTGGATTTGTAGAGGCCACTGTCCTCCCCTAAAGGGAACTCATGTCTTTAAAATTCCTCCACCCTGAAGAGACATCTCATCTACAGATACACTGAAAAGAAATTCTACAAATATCTTTTAAACAACCAAGTCTTAGGGTCCTTCCTAAATCTGTGGTAGTCAGAAATGTATGTGAGTTGCAGATTAAAGAATTCTATTCCCGTGCAGCTATCACGAAAAAAGCTTGGTCTACCAAAGTTTGACGATGAACTTTAGGGGCTAAAAGGAGTCATTTGTAGCTGATATAAATGAAACTGAGCAGTTAGGACAGAGCTAGTTTGGGGAAAATGGATCGGTACAGCAAACACAAAGAATTAAACAGAATACAAGTGTTCACTGGCAGACCACTTGAAGAGATGAGTACAGGAGTTATGTGATCTCTCGTCCTCAATCCAAGCACAAGTCTGTCTGCAAAGTGCTGAATCAGTTAAAGTCTTCAGAGCGGATAAACAGGGAGCCTAAGATCGATGGAGTTACAATAATCGATCTATCACAATTATGAGGAGCTAGAAGCTACCATACTCGGATGCCCTCAGCCTCCCAAGTGGAATAAACTACTACAAATGGTTACCCGATCCTCTTTCGACCCTGAATCCCAAAGGTAGTAGATCGTGAGACCTAAAAAAATCTGTTCAATCATATCTTTACGATGGGAGTTTTCCCTAAAATATGGAAAACGGCATAAATCCTGCCCATTCTGAAAAAAACCAATTCAGATCCAGAGGATGTCAATAACTATCGCCCCATATCACGCTTACCATTTCCAGCTAAACTCATAGAGAGGGCCATGAATAAACAGTTGGTGGAGTACATCAATGCACACAACTGCTTGGATGATACTCAACATGGGTTTAGAACCAGTCACAGCACCGAGTAGGCCCTGATTAAGTCAGTCGAAGAAATAAGGATAGCTTTAAACAACGGAGGGAAGGCTGCACTTATTTTGTTAGACCTATCGGCGGCCTTCGACACTGTCCACCATACCATTCTGCTGGACAGATTAGCAGAAATAGGGGTGCAGGGATCAGCTCTCCATCTGATCAAATCATTTTTGGAAGACAGGATGCAATTTGTGGCTATGAACCAGTTCAAATCTGATTCCTTTCAGCTCCCTTGTGAAGTGCCACAGGGCTCCTCAATTAGCCGGACTCTTTTTAATATCTACATAGCGGCTCTGGCCCGAGTCATAAAAGCTTTGTAGCAGTTAGGAACCAGCCACATTCCGTTATTAAGCAATTTAATGATTGCATGCTAGCGGTAAGTTCATGGATGAGCGCTAAAAGTCTGAAATTAAACTCTAATAAAACGGAGGTGGTCATCTTTGGAAATGATCCCTCTTTTTGGTCTCCAGGCTGGTGGCCAACAAACTTAGGCGAGTTACCAGCACCTGTAGTAAAGGCTAAAAATATTGGGATAATCATAGACAACAGGCTTACCTTTGCGGAGCAGGTTAACACCCTCACATCTTCCACTTTTTTCATCCTGAGGAAAATTAGAAAGATCCTGCCTTTTATCCCAGTAAAATTTCCACAACTGGTCATAGCAGCATTGATATTGGCCAGATTAGATTACTGTAATGGCCTATATCTTAATCTGCGGGCCCAGCACCTTAGAAATCTTCAGGTACTGCAAAATGCAGCCGCCAGAGTTCTCTCCCGTACACCTAAGTATGTATCAGTTAGGAAAACCATCAAACAACTACACTGGTTACCAGTGAAGGAGAGGACTCGGTTCAAGGCTTTGTGCATTGCGTATAAAGCACTCCCGAAACAAGGACCACAAGAATTAAGCCAGAAATTCTGATGGTACACACCTTGTAGATCACTCAGATCCTCTAATTCCAGAACTTTGGTGGTACCCACATTCAAAAGAATGAACTGGGGTGGCAGAAGTTTCTATCTGGGCACCATAAAAATCTGGAACAAACTCCCACCATCCATTCGATCAGCTACTTCCTTACTTGATTTCAGGCGGGAGCTGAAAACTTGGCTTTTTAGTACATCAGACTTCTGGTAAGATCCCTGAATATCGCTTGGTTTGATCAGCAGGTTAGCGCCAGGACACCGCTTGGTAACAGAGCGCTTTATAAGTCTCATACATTAACATTAACATTATTAGATATATTATTAGGATCCTCACCCACAGGTCCCACGCATGGCTGTCTCAATCACTGGATCCTCACCCACTACACCTAGTGCGAGTGGGTGGGCTCAACGCACTTTGTAAGCGGAGCTCTTTCTAAACAGGGATTGTGTTAGTTAAAATTGCCTGCAGGTTTCTCCTATTGTGTCTTTAAGCTGAGTACCTATCGCAACATCAGGATGCCGATGTTTGGGCTATTATACCCAGTGACATCAATTTTATTTTGTTTTTAATCTTGCCAAGAGTACTCAGCTTAGAGACACAATATGGAGGAACCTGCAGGCAATTTTAACAAACATAATCCCCGTTTTAAATGTGCTCCACTTACAAAGTGCGTTGAGTCCACCCACTCACACTAGGTGTAGTGGGTGAGGATCCAATGATAAACCATGCCACGGGTAGCACCTGTGGGTGAGGATCCTAATAAAATATCTAATAGATTGTTTTAGGTCACACGATCTACCACCTTTGGGATTCAGGGTATGGAGAGGATAGGATAACCCTCCAATTTTTGTAGTTGTTACAAAAATCAAGCCATGAGGAGAAAAAGACATTGATGATCTGAACCGTGTGAGACAATATGAACAAGAATAGACTACGCCTCAAAGAGTGGAGTTGGAACTAACAGCTTTTTGTCACCGAATTATCTTGCTCCATCGAAGACATGGCAGCATCAATCTTTACTCCAAAACTTTTCACACAAGTAGACAATGCCAGTTTGTGGCTAGGGGATCAAGGGCCAAAAGGAAGGTGCAAAAGGGTGAAGGACAAATGGGAAACAAGATCTTGTTCCAGTTAGGTTTTAAATAATTTGTGGTCATTCAGTTCTCACCCTGCAAAACACAGTTGCGAAATGCATTGGAGCATCATAATCACCAGAGATCTTCAGAACTAACTGAGTATTGTCGCATATAAACAGTTCTTAGCGACATATGTCATTGGGATCATATAAACATTTTATAATAAAAGGGACAAGATTGATCCCTGGGGTACACCACAATCCAAGGATCCCACCCGTAGAGGAAAAGGAAGAAAGGGATACTTGAAACAACCTATCAGACAAGAACTGCTGAACCAGGAAAGAGTACATCCCCAGATCCCAGTGTCCCAAAGACAGTTTATATCATCGTCGACCGAATCAAACTCCGACAATAAATCCAAGAGAATAAGAGCAACTGGGAGGTTCTGGCCAGCACAGCAGCGTAGTTCATCAAGGGCAGTATCTACAGCCTTTTGGGTACAAAATCCAATACATAAATATACAGTCAATGGAGACGTACAGGGGTTCTGAGAACAGAAGTGGACAGTTACTGCATTGTTATGTAGTATTCGTTAAAGAGGTGTGTCTTCAGCTCTTTCCTAAATTGTACAACACTTGGGGCAATCCCAATAGATACGGGGAGGTTGGTTCAGATCAAGGGTGAATAGGCAGGGAAAGACATTAGGGAACCCATACAGTCTCAGCCCTAATACTACTAGTTGATCTCTACAACTTCATGCATCTGCGAAAACTCCTCACCAGAAAAGTTCCCACAAGACCTACTTTATTTTAACAAATGTCAAAAAGGGACCTTGCTAATGACTAGATTCTCCACTGAACAGGGTGCTGGCACACCTGGCATCTCACCTGGAGAGAGCCTTCTAGAAGTAGAACAGGTTTTTGGAGTTTTTCCTCAGAAAACCAGAAGGGGAATTTTTTCTCACCTGGATCATGCATGCCAAGGTTTTTACGAGCAAAAACAGGGAGTGACCCGAGAGCAGCAGATGGAGCAATAAAAACCGAGGAGATAGTCATTGCTAGGGCACGTCCCAGAACTACAAACGATTGTAGGAGGAGAGGCGTGCCCTGACTTCCCAAATCCTGCCAACCTCAAGGTCATGTAGGCAGGCAGAACCACATTGTTCTTCCTAATTGGCTGTGCTTCTTGCACACATCACTCGGATGGGAAGAGGAGCAAAGATAACAAAAGACAATAGAACCTAATTGCAACACCTTGTTCTTCCAAGAAAAATATGTTGTATTCTGCAGAAATAATCATTTTAAGATATGTGAACCATAGCCAACTCTGCCGCCCTCCCCGCAGGCACCATAAGCAGATCTTATTTCCATTCTTCTTGCACCAGCCAGGTGTTTACAAATTATGATGGATCAGCGCAATTTTGGCTCCACCCTCACACGTCATAACTGCACAATATATACATGCATTGAGCACCATATACTCTGTGTGTCCTAACGTTATTAATGTGAAGTGTTGCACTGGACCAAAATACTGAAGTGCATTCACTGTAGAAGTGGAGATTCATATACATGGGTACCCTAATGTTTAGCACAACATGGAGATTTGAAATCCTCATTTACGTTTACGCTTATGTTTCACGTAAATGAAAAGTGCATTGCATATATCACCATGATTTCAGTTATATATGCAACCATTATTTTGAAGTTGTATGTGCACATATAATCATGGATTCAAGTGCACATTGACTGTCTTACTAAGTGAGCTTAACCAAAGGCCTTAAGCATTTGGTCTTTAATGTTTAACCTTCAACGTGTAAGTTTTGCTTGCGCTGCAATGTTCTTTCTTTTGCAGGTGCGTTCACATGATCTCAAAGCTAGTGAAAGGCATATTGTGTTATAGAGATAGTGAGACCGGGAGGAGAACGTTTGGCAACGATGAGAGGCGCTAAAGAACTAAGAGAAGACTCCCTGTTCATGTCGAATCAGGAGCTCTGAGACACTCAAGGTCGTCCTGATGTTGAAACTTGTGGAACTGGAGGATCAAGTAATGGTGCCAGTTCCTACTGTTCGAAGGTGGAAAGTTACTGGAGTTTGTGATGTGGAATTCTCGAAGGTTCTGTGGATTAGTTAGGGATCACACTGTAGGACTAGAGAGTCAGATTCCCTGTGGACATAAAGAGGTACAGACCTCTCTGCTCTTATTCTCTTTGTGTTGCTTTATACCATGCATCGTCTTGATTTGGAGAACTTTTACTGAAGTCTCCACTATGCGGATACCTTTCTGATTTCCCCAACTTAATTAGGGTTCCCCTTGTATTTCAACTTTAGTTTAGGTTCGTTTTAGTTCGGATGACTTTAGATTTATTCATGCATAGACAGGAGGATCGAACTTTGTACACTAACCATCAGAGCTTATTCCTTATCTTTTGTATTGCTGCGAATGAATTTCTTGCATGCCTTATGCTACTAAGACTTAATTTCATTCGATGTTTCAGTTTACCTTTGGTGATTTTATATCTTTACAATATGTTCTTGAGATTTATACATATACGTTTGGCCCTTAATTTGTAATAAAACTTACTTCACCTTACTCACAGATCCCTGGTCCTTATTGTGTGGCCAAAGGGCCTACACTGTAAATTGAACAGTTGGATTGATGTTAACTCCCCATTACCTCTCAGGCAACTAAAAAGATTAATCGCAGGATAAATGGTAAGAGCGGCTCAGTGCTGCTTCAATGACAAGAGCTTAATTGTTGAGTGGTGGTAATATTTTTCATTAAAAGTGTAATAGTCTTGCTAGGGTTGACACTGGTTCGAAAAGGCTATATTTTGATGGCTGTACATGGGTTACCTAGAACACATTTGCAATATGCATATATGCTTTGTTCTGGTCCGGAGCAATGCCCAGATCTAAAAAAAGACTTGCCTATTGAGCCCTACAGTTTTTCTGATGTTTGGGTCTAGGTAGGCAAAAAAGTGGACATAAAAAGGGACATAGTGCAACAGTTCTGGTGGCTTCTCCTTTGTGAAAGGCGCTAACAATGCTTGAGCATAGTTGATACCTTTTTGTAATCTATGAGCTAAAAACAATGGAATGGAATGCTACAATGAATAATTTCCCAATAATATGATTGGGTCAACCATTTTCATCCATCAAATTTTTGTTCTTGAAGTGAGCCGTTCTAAGAGGCACGAGTAAACGCAGAAGCGAGTTCCAAGTGCTCTGCTACACTAACTAAAGCTGCACCTCACATATGAGACCCCACACGGCTGAAAAACATCTATGGTTTTCTACCTGTTCGGAAGGGCCATAACCTAGCATTTTTTGGTAGACTGCTTCTTTTGTGGCTGAATTAGACTTTTGCACATAACAGATCCCCCTCTGTCATGCCACAGGCTAGTAAAAAAAAAAAAACAATGGATTTGAATGCTAGCTTTTGGAATTCCCAGGGGTTAATATTTATTCAAGAGTTTTACATCTATCACTTGTTGATGGAAAAAAAAAAGTGTCAACAGATCCAAACTGCCCCATTATAAGTATGGTAGTCCAAAAGGGAAGTTCCAGTAATGGCTTTTTAAGGGTACAGCAGCCCTGGTTAGACGTACGGGTACTGAGAAGCAATGTTCAGTCCAGGTACAGCAGGTCTGCTTTGCAGAGCCGGTACTGTCCTATTAAATGTAGGGTCGCCCTCCTAAAAATGCTGGCACTCTTCTAGTTGATATATAACTACCAATGAGAGTAGTCCCTTTCACAGTACAGCTGATGTACTGTCCAATCACAAGAAAAAGGGCAGGCATGCAAAGCCAACGGTAAATGTTCTTTAAAGGCAACAGAGAAAACAGAGTTGTCATAAAAGCCAGTGTGACTTCCATCCAACAAGATTTGATTTTAATACTTTGATTTCTCAAATCTCATCTTAGGTTTATCCTTTCTCACGCTATCCTTGTAAAGTCCTCTTCTGCGTCTGGCGTTTTCTTGACTTCATATAAATCTAAAGTTGTTCTTTTTAAAGAAAAAAAACACTCCTTTGATCCTTCTAAGCCTGGATCTGTCTCCCATTTTACTCTCAAATTCCTGGAATGCATTGTACATGCTTAAGTTTCAACATTCCTCCAGACTCACATTTCACTGTCTCCTGTGAAAGCTGGATTCTGTCTTGGCTGCACCACAGAAGCTCCTGTGCTCTTGGTCTCTGATTTTCTGCACCAAGGTCGAATCGCTCACTTTCTTCTATTGCTGCTCTTCTTGATTTTTTGCAGCTTGTAACATGATTGATCACCCTACTCTTCTTGTATCTCTTTCCACTCGAGGGCTTTTTGGGTTTGACAAGGAAATGGGTTCATTCCTATCTCTCAGGTCATGCTGTACACCTTCACACAAGAGGTCTTATGTTACAAATAGTTCCTCACATTATGGTGGACCTCTTGGCCCCTTTAATACTTCTCTTTTGCTCATTATTTAGTCATTTGTTTCTAAGGTTCATTAGAACATTGGAAAGTTGAGTGCGCCATTGAAGACAATGGAGTGCTCCGGGATTCTAATGACTGGTAGAAGCCCGGAGCAGCAGCATTCCAAGGATTATTCACAGCTGTTGCTGTGAACAAAGGCCTCACAGGGCCGGGGGGGATTTCAACCCCCTCGGACTCCGTGAGGGCTTTGTTTTACAAATTAGAACATTCTGCCGTCTAGGCATAAAATGTTCTAATAGCGTCCGTAGCCCTCCGTAGCGGGCTCTACCGGCCATTACCGGCTCTGGCCTTTAACACTGGAGCGTGCCTTTAAGGGCCTGTAGAGCCTGCTAAGTCGTGCTCTAAGGCTATATTAGCTCGGGGTTTTAAGAGTGCAGCTATTAAAAGACTTGCACAGATTGGCCTCTGGATCTGTCCATTTAAAACGCAAGCTGTAATCTTAGTTATGTGTGTACTTACCTCGCGTACTGTCATTATTTGAATGGTGGCTCCACATTCTGCTCTGATGCTCGTTGAGGTTTTCAACCGGTGTCTGGTCGGTTTGCTGAGGACTTTCTTTTAGCAATCAGCGCTGGATGTGGGCTCTTATATTTTTTATTTTTTTTGGGAATGTATTTATTTGCATTTCCTTAATTACATTACAAAAATACCTCAGATATTCAGAGCATCTCATTTCTATTTTCATTACAAGCAGAGCGGAGTTCGACAATATTGTCACATAAATAATCAACATTACCAAGATAGTTCCTGTCAACGTGATCCCTTTTCCCCCTCCCTCCCCCCATATATCCTCCCTCCCCTCCAAGTTACTGTGAGTCAGTGAGTGCAAGACCATAATAAGTCAACCAAGGCTTCCATATTTTCCTGAATTTTCTCGGGCACCCCCTTGCTTTATAGGTTGTTTTTTCCCCCAGCATATACATGTCCATACCCCTTCGCCATTCTTCTAGTGTAGGATTAGACGCAGCACCCCACGCCCTCGCCAAGTCCCTTTTGGCTACTACCAAGCGCAGCTGGAGCAACGTCAGTTTCACTTTGGGGAGATCGATTTCTGTAGGTATGACCAACAAAATAAACATGGGATCTGGGGGTATTGAGTCTTGCAATATAAGTTCCAGCTCCTTCAGCAGCGTGCCCCAATATATCTGTACTTGTGTGCACCCCCAGACAGTATGAAAGAAGGTCCCTTCCATGGTCTTACATTTCAGGCAGTTGGGTGATTCCGCTCTACCTATCCTATGCAGTCGGGCTCTGTCATAATACATTCTGTGTAAATACTTGAATTGAATCAATCGAAGTCTGGATCTAATAGCTACTTCCCTAGGATGCATCAAAGCCATTTCCCAATCTAAGTCATCTATGTCCCCCAGATCCACCTCCCAGTGCGATCTCAGTTTTCGCAAAGGGTCTGGTGTGTTATTCATAATTGTCCAATAGGTCCAGGACACTGCCATTTCCCCAATTTCGTCCATCAAGAGTCGTCCTTCTAGCGGGGCATATTCTGGGAGGCCCTCCATATCAATACGTTGCGCCCTCCAAGCATGTCTCAATTGCAAATATTTAAAATGCTGCGTCTTGTTCATGTCGTACTCAGTCTGGAGGCGCGAAAACGTCACAAGCTCCTTACGGTTTACTATGTCTTTGAGCTGAGAAATGCCCACCAAGTCCCATTTCTGAAAACCTGTCAGCTTGGCAAATTCCTTGAGTCATGTTCCCACCCAGAGCGGGGTTTCCTTGGTCACCCGGCCGTCCCATCTCATCCGTCTCTCCGCTTTCTTCCATGCCATTATCACAGTTTGTGTGGCTGGTAACATTTTTGCAATTCCCTTACCTCCATAAAGATAGTGTGAATATGGCTTTTTAATGAACTGTGTGTGTTCAAGCGCGTATGTGGGGTGGTCCCTCTCCCCGAATGCCCATTCGTTTATTACTATCAAATGGGCTGCCCAGTAGTAGGCGCGAAGGTCGGGCAGGGAAATGCCGCCGCTGTATTGGGTGCATTGTAGCTTTCCCAATGCTACCCTAGGAGGTTTCCCTCCCCAAAGGAACTTTCTCAGAATATCATCAATCTTGGTGAACACCTCTTCTGGGATTGGATGATAGGTATTTTGCAGAACATATAAAAATTTTGGTAGGGTAATCATTTTGAAGAGCGCCGCTCTTCCAAGCAGCGTCAGAGGTAATGAGGCCCATCTATCCGCGTCTAAGCGGAATTCCCCTAGTACCTTATAAAGGTTCCGCTCCAACGCCAGCGGCTTATCCAGCGTAATGTGAATACCCAAATATTTTATCCCAGTGGGTGCGACCTGCAGTTGGCTGGGGTAGACAACGTTCCCAACATCCTGCCCTGCCGGATAAACACACGATTTTTCCCAATTGATTCTGTACCCCGCGTACCTGCCATATTCTTCGCAGCTCGTCGTGATATTAGGGAGTGTCATTTCGGGGTTTGTGACATATAGTAGTATGTCATCAGCATACAAAGAAATATGCTCATCGAGGTCATCGTTGTCACTCACTCGGAAACCAGTTATGTTCGGATGTGCTCGAATGACACATGCAAGGGGTTCTAGGACCATTGCGAAAAGCAGAGGAGACAGGGGGCAACCCTGTCTGGTGCCCCTTTCTATTGGGAACTTCCGAGACGTAACCCCGTTGACTCTGATCCTTGCCAATGGTCTTTCGTACAGTATGGCTATCCACCTCCTGAACTTGGGACCAAATCCCAACCTATCCAGTACTGCCATGAGAAACGGCCAGTGGACTGTGTCGAATGCCTTCTCAGCATCTAGGGACAGTATGAGATGAGGGTCAGTTCTATTTTGCACCGTCTCCAACCAGTTAGAGACTCGTCTAAGGTTAAGTCTCGTCGATCTCTTAGGCATAAAGCCCGACTGGTCCTTGTGGACGAGCCCTGTAATGACCCGAGTGAGTCTATTGGCCAGAATTCTGGCCAAAATCTTAGTCTCCATATTTATGAGGGAGATGGGCCGATACGAAACACATCTCTGTGGCGGCCGCCCTTCTTTGGGTATCACCACAATAGTGGCTGTCCTCAAATCTTCGGGGAGTGCACCCAAATCTCGCGCCTCTAGGTACATCTGCAAGAGATGCGTGCTAAAAAGTTTCCCATGCTGTTTAAAAAATTCCGGTGGGAGCCCATTGGGACCTGAGGACTTCCCTGTTTTCATCTGACCTATGGCTTCTAGAATTTCTTATTTCGTCAACTTTGCCTCCAGTGCTTGTGATTCACTGGACACCAATCGAGGGAGCTGTATGGATTGTAAATACGTGTGGATCTGCTCAATGTCTGCTACGATCGTTTCGCATAGAAGGCCTCGTAATATCCTGCAAAGGCGTGCGCTATTGCATCTGGGGTTACATGGACCTGGTCATCGTCCAGCTGTATTCGGGCTACCCATCTGTTTTCCAGCTCCTTTTTGCTGAGCCACGCGAGCAGTCTACCTGTTTTATCACTCGCGTCGTACAGTCTCCTACGCATGGCCTGTATGGCATGCTGCACATCTCTTTTGGCTAACGCAAGGTATTCTTGCTGCAGGAGCTTCAACCTTCTCAACTGGGAGGGGTTATTACTTATAGTGGCTTGCGATTCAGTCTGCAGGAGCTGCGCTTCAATTCTCGCTACCTCCTCAGTCTCCTTACGTCTCTTATGTGCTATGATATTTTGGGCTCTGTCCCGGAGGACTGCTTTGTAAGCCTCCCACAAAATAATGGCGGAATCCACTGACCCTACATTTTCCTGGAAGTATAACTCCGTGTCCACTCTAATCTCCTGAGCCACCTGTGGGTCTTGTAGTTCCCACGAGTTCAATTTCCATTCCCTTGTTTGGTGTTGCGTCCGAGCCCCGGTTGTCAGCCATAAAGGTGAATGGTCTGAAAGACCTCTTGCTAGGTATTCAATCTTTTGTGCTTCCCCTAATTCCCCAGCCAGGGTGAATATGTAGTCCAGTCTCGAGAAGGCCTTGTGGGCCCCTGAATAAAAAGAATATGCTTTTTTCTGGGGGTGTTGTTTGCGCCACAGGTCAGTGAGTGTCAGTGTATCTGCAAATCTTTTGAGTGGGGTTTCCCTGGGGCCCCCCGGTGGGACTGTCGTGCGATCCCATGTGGGGTCCATCACATCGTTAAAGTCCCCGCCTATTATGTGGGTGTGGGAACCTGCTTCAAGAAGAATGGCAGCCAGTTTGTCCATCGTTTGCTTCTGTAGCCTAGGGGGTGCATAAACACTAATGAATGTGATATGTCTTCTGTCCCAAATCCCCTTCACTGCCACATACGTTCCGTTAGGGTCACTCCATGTGCGCTCTATCCTGAATGGTGGACTTTTCTTTATTAATATGGCGACCCCTCTTGCCCCAGTAGAGAACCCCGCGTGTGCCAGTGTTGTGTATGGTCTACGGCCCAAAAAATTGCATCTTGTGCCCTTTAAGTGCGTTTCTTGTAGAATAATGACATCCAGCTTTAGCCTTTTACAGTACGACGCCACCAACCCTCGTTTGACCTTATTCCCCATCCCGTTGACATTCCATGATAAAACTGAATATGGGGTCTGATTAGCCATCATTCTTGCTAGATCTCATCGAACCTTGTTTTTCCCTCCGCTCTTCATCTCCCTCCATCTCCTTCTCACTGAGTGGTTGCAACTGATACCTTCCTACTTTTTTCCAGAAAACTATGATGACCTCCCGTCCCCATTCCCCTCTCCAGTCCCCCCACACTCATCCCTCACCCAATCGACTCTCCCTCGGGTCAACATGACCAACTTTGTCGCTTGGATCAGGAGAGGTCTGTCGCCCACCCCCCCAACTGTTAAGCCTTCAAACTCCCCTCCCTCCCCCCGCCCCTCTGTGAAATAACTGTGCGCCGCTTTCACACCCTCAGACAACCAAAGTCTCAGTTGCGGCGTCTCAGATTACTTTCAAGGCAGGGGGTGATCCAACAAGACAAACCAATGCAACAAAAAAAACAAAAAAAAAAAAAGAAGAAGGGAAAACACACACCTAACCAAATTGCAAACTATATGGAAAACAAAATAAGGGACCAACAATCAACTAAAAGGAAGGGAAGGGAGGCATGACTGAAAAAAGGAGAAAGGGAAGGGGGGGGAGGGGGAACGGAGGAAAACACAAAGGGGGAGTGAATCAAACTACTCTCAAATACACCAAAAAGAAAAACTGCACACAAGGGGAGGCGTGATAGCCCTTCCGTCTGCTTACTGCCCATTCAGTTCTCCGTGCCCAACACTGCTCATCATTCGGTTACATCTTCATGTCTTGTTTGCGTTTCTGCGCCAGTTGTCATGTCCGTCTCTCCTGGATTTTCCAAGAGATTAATGTTCTGCATAAGGGGATGTTCCACCTCCGAGCCCGTGGTAATATCTTGGTCTGTACAGTCTTCCGATCTCTGCTGAGCTGCTTCTTTCCTTATTGGTCGCTCACGAGGCATGTCTCTCCGTGAAGTGCTCTCTGAGTCCGAGGCTCTCGGTGTCCGGCCTGTGGCCCCCCTGGTGCCATATGGTGTTGTTCTGTTGTGGCCTCTTTGTGACGCCTCTCTGTCTCTCCATGCAGGCCTCTGTGTCCGGGGTCTATTACTGCGTCTGATCGGTGCAGTTCCGTTGAGAGAGCGTTGGGCCCCTGGGGGTTCGAACATAGGACGTTCCTCTATCCAGTGCCAGGCCTCCTCGGGTGTAGTAAAGAACATTGTCTTAGTCTGATATATCACCTTCAGTTTGGCCGGGAAGAGGAGGATGTAAGTGATTTGCATCTGCCTCAACTTGTCCTTGACCGAATCAAACTTTTTGCGCTGTTTCTGGACTTCACGCGAGTAGTCTGGGAACACCATGATTTTGGTGTTATTCAGCCGGATTTCCCCTTTCTTCCGGATTCCTTGAAGGACGAGGTCACGGTCCTGTTAGTTGAGGAATTTCGCTATCAGCGGTCTTGGCACCGCCCCTACTGGAGGCCGAGCTCCTGGGATACGGTGCGCCCTCTCAATGATGAAGCACGGCGAGAAGTGTACTTCTGGGAGCGAGTCTAGTATCCATTGTCTCAGAAAGGCACCGGCATCCGTCCCCTCAATGTTCTCCGGAAAGCCAATAAAGCGGAGGTTGTTCCTCCTCGCCCTGTTTTCAGCATCATCCACTCTACATAGCACGTCCTTCATAGCCGTCGTCAATTCTGTGACCTCCTTCCGGAGCGTATGTGTAGTATCTTCCACGTCCGATATTCTTTGTTCTGCCTGCATGACTTTTTCGGACACATTGCGTAGATCTTGACGGAGCAGGTTGACGTCTATCTTGATGCTGTCAATTTTACCCTCCAGCGCCTCCCTAGAGGAGCGGATGGCCTGAAGGAGAACATTATTGTCCGGCGCATCCATGGCGACTGGCGCGAGGGGATCTGTCCCCTGCAGGGGTTTAGCGAATTTGTCCAGCTTCCCCTGTTTCTGCGTTTTAGGGTCTTTGTCTCGCGCCATTGGTATTCCTTCTTCTCGATGCCCGGCTTCTGTAACGACACCTCTGGGTTTCCCCTTTCCTGATTCCGTCCGGGAGCCCCACTCCGGCTGTTTGTTCAGGGACTTTCTTTCTCTAATGGTATTGCTCGGTGGGGCGCTATGCTACACTGTAGGGCCAGCTACCGTAGTTCCCCAGTCTCTGCCTGGTTGTCTCTCTCAGGTCTTATTTCCCGCCACTGATGCACCTTATGTCTGCTGTCCGTATCCGTCGTCTTCCGCCAGGTAGGTGAACTACCTCTTCCCCACACCGTTCCAGCTGGTTTCTGTGGCCCCTTGCCCGGATTGTGCTGTGGCCGGTGCCTCTCGATGGCAGTAGGCACCTAGTCGCGAGGGGTACTATCTTGTCCCCACGTCAGCTGGTCCACCTGTGCCCTTAGGGGTCTGTATTTGTGTTTCCTGGACCCCAGGGCCTCACAGCCACTTTGTCTCACCGGCTTCTCATCGGGGGGGAGGGGAGTGAGAGGTATCACGCCGGATACTGCGCCTGCAGCCCGCTCTTTCAAAATTCCCTCGGCGCGCACCGGGGGTCAGGCCTTGTATGTACGGCTGAGTCCCTCCGCCGGTGTCGCGTGTGCAGTGCTCCACTTCGGGTGGGGGCGCCTCAGCTTATCTCGGCCTCTCCTCCACTCCCACCACGCCAGTCACCGGGCAGCCGTCTCCGTGTACCAGGGTCTGGCCCCGCGGCTTCTCAGGGCCCACTTTTCCCGTTTAAGCACCTCACTGCTCAGGGGCCCACTGTCACTCGGCGCGCCCGCTACGGGATCCGAACGCTCCCCTCTCTTTTCTCAACAGCCTCCCTCTTGATGCGGGCCAGATCGTGGCTTGTCTGTCTTGGCGCCCGCCGGCCGTCTCCACCGCCTACCTCCTTCAAGTGTGTCCTCCGCTGCCGGCAAATGGCTGCATCCAGATCACGGCCGCCGCCAGCTCCACACACACTCACTGCGGCAGCCCGCTCCTCAAGGCGGCGGGAGGGCGGGAAGAGAGGCCCGGCGCTGTCCACCCTCTGGGTGCTCCCAGTGTCTCAGTGACTTCCCCAGGGGCACAGCTCGGCTCCGTACCATCCGCCTCAAGTTAGTTTCGGTTGCTCAAACTACGCCGATCCTCTCGGCGCCATCTTGTCTTTCATGCGGGGTCTCCTTCGCTCCTCGGTTTCTCGGCTACTGTGACGCCACACGGGGCCCCCCGTCCCTCACTACTGGCACAATATGTTCCCCGACACTCGGATCGGGCGTGCAGAGCTTTGGAGTGAATGTGAGCTCAGGATGATAGCAGGATCGATAGCGGGCTTGCGGAGCTCCGGCAGGACACGTCTAGTCCGCCATGCTGCTGGCCACGCCTCTCCGGCTCTCATATTTTTTGATGCCTTACCTTCTGACAAAAGATTGGTATTAGTGTTAATCTATTGTGGGCATATTTTGAATTTGCTGCGGCTCCCACTACTGCTTCGGTGATTAAATATTTGAAGAAAGTATTCCAGGTTTCAAGTGTCCTTTCTGTTCTGGTAAAAGATAATGGTATACATTTCACTTCTGCTTCTATGAAACAGTTTATTGATTTAAATCACATTAGTCATTTGCATGTAGCTTTGTAGTCCCCTACCTCTAACGGTTTGGTGGAGAGATTGAATAGGTTTTTGAAGGAAGATATTCAGACTGCTTTAGCTTATGCTTTGGATGTGAGGATTTTTTGAGACAGAAGATATGGGTGTATTCCATTACGCCGCATGGCACCATCGGAGTTTCTCCTTTTAAACTTTTAAGGAAACGTATCCCCAGGTCTAATTTGTGCTCAGATTGCTTGAAGACTTGTTCTTCTACTGAGTTTGGTGAAGCTCAGATACACAACAAGGTTGCAAATTCGGTTTTGTCTCAGCAGAAATATTCCAAAGAGTATTTTGACAAGAAACATAACGTCAGGGAAGTTGTTTTGAATATTGGTGATTGGGTACTTGTTAAGAAACCCTACAAGGTGCGGGAAGGGGAATCTCAATTTATGTCACCCATAAAAGTTGTCAGTTTCCAAAGGTGCTGTTTTGATTGATGGCAAGGGATGGTGGAGCAAACAACGATTGGTGAAGCTGATGCTTGAACAGGCCAACATTTTGTTGAATTTACAAGTAGGATCTAATGGTTCTCAGGTGTCTTCAGTCACTTTGATGGTTGCTGGTGGTTACTTACCTCTGTGAAAGATGTTCCTTCTTTGGAATCTTCCATCACGTCAAGTGCTCATTCCTCTTTGGAAGCTGGTTCCACTGTGTAGTTAGTTCCCGTAGTGGAGCAATCTGACAAATTTGATTGGTCTCTCACTCCCATGCTGATAGGCTAACTTGTAGTGATGGTAGACCTTCTCGTAAAGTTAATCTACCTGCAAAATGTAAGGATTTTTGTATGCACTAAGTTTCTTGCATTCTTGTTTTTTTTTTTTTTTTTTTTTTTTGCAAGGGGGAAGATGATGTAATGTAATGAAGATGATGGGTGAGGACAGACGGTGGCAGAGTCTGTTCAGGGCCGTTGCTGGCGGTACGATTACACCTTTGTCCTGCTATCTACTGCACTAATCTTCTCTCTTTGTTTTTAAAAAAAAAGAAACATCTCGTTTCTTCATTTTTAATGCTTGCGCATTTTAAATTCTTATTTTTATTACCTGTGTGTGTGAGTGGGTTGTGGACACCGGTGCTCAGTTCTACTGTCTTTCCGCCCCGGTCCGACGCGGTAACTAGTACCGTTGAGCGGAGGGCGCGGAGGTAGAGCCCGGGACTTCCACTTCCGCTTCCGCAGTGATCGCGGTTAGCGGTCTAGCTGGGGGGGAAGGTAAAGCTACTTAGGGCGCATGCCAGAGCGGACGCGCGCAGCGGGCGCGCCACTGGCGCGCCAAAGGCAAGCCCGTCTGTGCCAGTCCGCGCCCGGACGGGGCCCGGGGCCAGTACCCCTGCCCGAACCAGTCCAGCTTGCTGTTATACTGCCAAACAGCTATATGAACTTTGTCCCCCGATTAGGGAGATGTGTAGGCATAGTATAATGGCAGGGAACACACGTTATATCTGCAGTCACTGCCCTTTCACGGTGGAGTCAACTTCAAAAATGAGAGCGGTAGGTCAGAAGATTAGCCTCTGTCTGATCAACTGCAGATCTCTGAGGAGACATAAACATGAAATTCATGATCTTCTGGTTGATGATCAGACAGATGTGTTATTTCTTACAGAAACCTGGCTAAATGAGGACTCCACACCTGAAATCCTCGAGGCGGTCCCCAATGGTTTTGGAATAGTCAGAATTGATCGTCCCACTAATAGGGGAGGAGGGATTGCTATCATTCATAGGCTAGCTATTCAATGTACTCTTGAGCTGGCAGACATTGTGGATAGCGAAGCTGGCTTCTTCTCTATTATGGTGTCCTCGAACTACATTATAAAAGGGTTTCTGATTTACAGACCCCCCCGGCCCTTTCACACGTTTTACATCTAGCATCATGGAGCAACTGATTCAACCTGCTCTTCGTTATGAGAAACTCCTGGTGTTAGGGGATCTGAATCTTCATTTTGATGAGATGGCAAATATTGGGGTGCAAGAGTTCTGCCAGGAAATGGCAGCTCTTCAATTGATACTTAAATCGGTGCTCCCCACCCACCAATTGGGCCATCTATTTGATCCGATCTTTGCTAACTGGGATGCCTTAGATACTGGGCCCCCGGTTCCGGTCCCGTGGTCGGATCATTTTTTGGTTCCTTTTACTGCCTGGATGCCTTACTCTTATTCTCAGGAGAAACTGGGCATTAGGAAAAAGCATAGGAAGTGGGCTATGTTTTCACAAGAGAAGTTTAATCTGGCCCTCCAACAGGGTGGCCCACCTGGAGGCATAAACATGGATTTGGCCTGTGAAGCCCTGGACAAACGTATTATAGAGGCATTAGACAGTAATGCCCCATGGTCCTTGAGAGCACCTGGGAGACAATGTAAATCTGCACCCTGGTTTGGCAGTGAGCTTAGAATAGCCAAATCAGCTTGTAAACGCCTGGAGAGAGCATGGAGGAGAGATTTCTCAGTTCTTAGGAAAGGGAATATAAAGCCAGCCTGAAGATCTATCACTCTCTTATAAGGAAGACTCGGGCTGCTTACTACAGTGAGAGGATTGAAATAGCGGAGAACTCCTCAAAGGAACTCTTTACTATTTTCAAGGAGATCTCGTCTCTTGCTAGAACCACAGCCCCGACCACCAGCTCTATGGACTCTTGCAATCGGGTGGCCGACTTCTTTGCGGAGAAAATAGGGAAGATTTACTCTACCTTCCCTGTTGCAGCACGTAATGGGTGCCAGGAGGGTGAGGGGACGACCAACTTAGGGGAGGCAGAATGTCTTCGTAAATTTGTGGTTCCCCCTTGTGATTCTCTCACTGGCGTAGCCCTTAGCATCAAGTCTGGCTCACCCAGAGACCCTGCGACCCCTAATCAATCAATCAATCACAGAATTTGTAGAGCGCACTACTTACCAGCGAGGGTCTCAAGGCGCTGGGGAGAAAAAAGGAGGGGGGGGTGCTGCTACTGGTCGAACAACCAGGTCTTGAGTAGCCTCCTGAAGGTCAGCAGGTCTTGGGTCTGTCGTAGGCTTAGTGGAAGGGTGTTCCAGGTCTTGGCGGCGAGGTGGGAGAAGGATCTGCCGCCGGTGGTAGTTCTTCGAATGCGAGGGACGGTGGCGAGGGAGAGGTCGGCGGAGCGGAGCTGGCGGTTGGGGACGTAGAAGAGGAGTCGTCTGTTGAGGTAGGCTGGGCCAGTCTTGTGGAGTGCCTTGTGTGCGTGGATGAGGAGTTTGAAGGAGATTCTCCTGTTGACGGGGAGCCAGTGCAGGTTCCTCAGGTGGGGGGTGGGGGGTGATGTGGCTGTGGCGTGGTACATCAAGGATCAGGCGTGCGGAGGCGTTTTGTATGCGTTGCAGTCGCTTGATGAGCTTGGCCGGGGCTCCCGCGTAGAGGGCGTTCCCATAGTCAAGTCTGCTACTGACGAGGGCCTGGGTGACTGTTCTTCTTGTATCTGTCGGGATCCACCTGTAGATCTTGCGAAGCATGCGGAGGGTGTTGAAGCAGGAGGAGGAGACTGCGTTGACTTGCTTGGCCATGGAGAGCGTTGAGTCGAGGATGACTCCCAGGTTGCGTGCGTGGTCGGTGGGTGTCGGGGCTGCTCCTAGTGTCGTTGGCCATCAGGAGTCGTCCCAGGCTGAGGGGTTGGAGCCGAGGATGAGGACCTCTGTCTTGTCCGTGTTCAGTTTTAGTCGGCTAAAAGGGAGTCTTGAGACACTTGAGCCTTATATCAGGCACCTCCTTGAGCTCTCCTTTACCACAGGAACGGTCCCAACAAGATGGAAAGAGGCGAACGTCCTCCCATTAAAAAAGAAGCTAGATGTTAGTATGAGCCAACTGGAGAACCTACGTCCGATCTCTCTGCTACCATATTTCGCTAAAATTGCAGAGAAGGTGGTTAATACCCAACTGACAGCTCACATTAGCAAACACAGCTTGCTTCACCCCACTCAATCGGGGTTCCGAACATCTTATTCCAACGAATCGGCGCTGCTTCTCTCCACCGAAATCCTCCACAAATTTGTAGATGCGGGACAAACGGTGGCTTTAGTCCTACTCGACCTTAGCGCCGCATTTGACACGGTGGCTCGTCCAACCTTACTTCAACGCCTGAGGAAAGGAGGTTTGGTGGACCGAGCCTTGGAATGGCTTGAGTCCTTCCTACACGAGCGTAGTTTCCAGGTGTCGCAGGAACCTTACTACTCTAAAAGTATCAAGCTGAAACAAGGGGTCCCACAGGGCTCCACCCTTAGCTCCACCCTCTTTAATCTCTACATTGCCCCTCTGGCAGAGATTATTGAAAACTTTGGGGTTAGTGTTGTGTCCTACGCTGACGACACACAATTGGTGGTGTCCCTAACACAAGAACATGAGAAGGCAGCCATCAATTTCTCGACGTGTCTTCAAGAACTGGCGTCTTGGATGGCTGACAACTGCCTTAAGCTTAATGGTAACAAAACTGAAGTTCTTGTGATAGGTAAAGCTCCCACTATCTGGTCGTCAGCGTGGTGGCCGCAGACACTGGGACCTACCCCGCCCCACTGTGATCAGGTAAAGAATCTTGGGGTGTGGCTGGACTCCAAGCTTTCCTTTGATAATCACATTAGGCGCGTGGCGGGGAAATGTTTTGGGGTTATGAGAGGTCTTCGGAAGACCTTGGATGTACTGCCAATTTCAGCAAGGACAACTATGGTCAATGCTCTTCTGACGTCACGCATGGATTATGGGAACGTCCTGTATTTGGGAGCTAGTTCCAAGTGTGTGCAGAGACTCCAGCGCATTCAGAATGCTGCGGCTCGTCTCGTTTTAATGTTACCCAGGAGAGCCTCTTCCAACAAGGCCCTGGCTTCCCTTCACTGGCTCCCGGTAAGGGAACGAATCCTGTTCAAGGCTATGTGTGTGAGCCATCGCATTTTACAGAAAAAAGGCCCCACTTACCTGCATGACTTTGATGGAGCAAGGTAAATGAAAACATTTTTAACCTCCTAATATTTATGTTGAATAATTAACACACAAGTTCGTTTCAGTAAATAACCAACCATGTATGTGTCATGATAAGGATTATGGGTAACACGCTATATCCGTGCAAACTAATTTACTTACAATTGTTAACGTGGATAACATAAATCTAATAATTTGCGTACTAATTAAAATAATAATTGCATGATTTGTGCTTGAAAATAAACAGTGTGGTGGCAAAGTAAAGCGGTTGGTAAGTAAGAAATAGCTTTATATGTCGCTTTTGCTAGGTAATACTTAATTGGGGTACGTAGAATGACGGGAGGGAAACGAAAAGGCTTATATTCGTTATTCTTAACTATGTTCTGTTTATCTTTATAAATAGTTCGCTTAGGCCTGTTGTGCCGCGATGTAAAATGGCTGCCGAGGCAAGCAAGCTAGAGTACGCAGGCGCAAATGGTTTCCGCGAATGAGAAAGGCTGTGAACAGAGGGATCATGTGACCGTCCCAAAGCCTAGGATGGAAGCTTGGTCAAGGCTGCGATGACCTTATCATACAAACGTGTGCCAAAGAAGGACATAGCGAAAGGCGTGAGAAGTTGCAGTGGATATATGAATAAACAATGAACTGTTCAACTTAAAAGTATCAGAAAAGGATACAGATTGAGTCCAATGTGCGGATGGGTAATGTCATGAACCCGTGAGAAACGACAGAAGTATGAACTTTCCAAAAAGAACTGGTTGGAGCAAGGATATTCATAATGAGATGTATACTGACCCCAAATGGACCAATTAGAGAGAATCTCGCCCCCAAAGATGTAACATTTTCACTTAGTAAGCTAGTTTTAGGGTATAAGAAGACCTACACTGAGGGAGGGGGACTCCTACTCATGCTACTGCTTTTTGCTGGTGCTGTGCTGCGGGAGCCGCTGTTTTATATTTTTATTGAGCACGAGACGCTGCTGATGGAGAAACCTTTTTGCTTTAATAGATTTTTCCATTTTTAATATTATTAGACTTTTTATTCTTAGATACTTAGAGGGGAAAAGACTGGATTGTGGTGGGAAACACCATATAGGTGATCCGACGAGAAGGCCTGTTTTACAGGACAAGATAGACAGTTTTTCGGGAGTTCTATGCTGTGATCTGAATTCATTGCTGTGACGAACTTTGTTTTTCCATCTAATAGGTATGCATTGCAACTTAAATTTATTCTTATAATGATGATAAATGTATTAATCTGAATAATAAATGTGAAACTTATTCATGCTTCTAAAAATTAGATAAACTTTATTATCTTTAAAACAATGAGTCTGTGGTTCTTTAGCTCAATGTTAAATATACATGTTTAAAGGTTTATAGTGATTGAGCTGGTCTTAATCACCATCAACTGATTCCTACTAGTTGGTCCATCGACCAATGAGCGGAATACCTTAAGGTTTGAGAAGTATTATGTTGTTTTAAAAAGGTATCCCGTCTCCTTCCAGCAAATCATTTACTGTTTTCTCCTAAGTAAAACGGATGAAATCCAGGGAATATATGAGAAAGTGAATGTTTATGCGGTGTTATGGGCCCCACCGTCATATGGATATGAGTTGTGGAAAAAGGGATATTTGTACCTGGACGTCCAAAGCATATAGGAGAAGAAATGTTATTGATAGCGCTGGATCAGATTTCTTGGTAGCAGAGTTATGGTTACTATAGATTAGTTTGGTGATTATTGATTATCGATTAGTGATTATTTTTATGTATAACACTTCATGTTGTATGGTATTACATTATATGTAAGTCAAAGGTTTTGAAGCTTCCGGGAAGTAGGAAGTGGACACGTGCGGCAAGAGAAGTCACACAGAATAGTGCATTGTCTGAGTTCATATTGGTGATAACACAGGTTGTGTTATGATAGGGACATTTTCCGTATAAAAGGTGTGTGAGTGAAATAGCAACCGGTTTTCTTGTGAAACTCTGGCCTTAATTCTCAGGAGCAGTGTAGTCTCCACATGTGTTTTATCCCCAGAGAAACGGGTTTACCCCTTGCTTGAAAGAAGGGTAAGGTAGAGGGAAGTGCTACACTTATCGAACAAAACTGTATTCTTGCGAGATAGAATAAAACTGTCACTCTTGTTAGCGAAATCAGACAATGGAAATGTGTTTTTAATGTCGTAACTAACCAAGAACAGTTGAAAAATAAATTGCCGATAAATTTTGTAAAGGAGGGGTTAGGAGCAGAACTGACGTTGACAAAAGCCGCGCTGGGATTGTACAGTGCACTAGTTATACAGAAGATGCTCTGATTGGTGCGTTGGTGTGAGACGCGCTAGGATTGGTTGAATAAGCAGTGACGTAGAAGCTTTGGATTGGAGCGTTGCTGTGAGTCGCGCTGTGATAGGTCCGAATAAAGCATAGAGAACAGTGTTGAATTGCGGACTTTGAGAAAGGAAAAGAGATCGTGAATTATGGCTTATTATGAGTATGGTAGAGAGAAAACGTCGTGGATGGCGAAAGTTAAGAACTTTTTTAAGAAAGACAAAAAGGTAGTGACTAGAGAGGGACAAGTAATTCCTCCGCCAAAATCACCAGCTTCGCATATGATGCTGAAATACGGATATCATACTTGTATATGGTTAGAAAATTGGACTAAATATACTCAAAATGATGGAGCATTAGCATTTCCTGAGAATGGTTCATTTAGTGTAGCTGTACTTCGGAATTTGAGGGAGAAGATGACGATGCTTGAGCCTAAACCTAGACCAACACAGTTTGAGGCTTTAAGTGAATGGGAAGATGAGATGTATGAACGAGAAAGATTCAGAGGATTAAGAAATCATGAGTTTGTACCCGGAAGGTTATGGGGAGTGAATAATGAGGACAGAATAAAGTGTTGGAGATATGCTAATATGACAGGAGGTTTGTTTCCAGCTTTTACAGTTGAGGAAGAAGCAAAGAGAAAATGTACAGAGAAAAAGAAGCATTTAGTTACTGAAAGGTACGGGTATGGTGGTAGTGAGACGGAAGATGAATTGCTGGAAGATATTTTAAACAGAAACCCACCTCCATACCAACAGAATTCTGCGGTGGTGACACCTAATGCACCGCCAATGGAAACTGGGAGGAATAAAAATCCCGAACGGAGAGATGAGATAAATAGGTCACAAGATCAATTGAAAACCCCACAAAGCGAGAAAGTTGAAAGTGACAATACCACTGAATTAGCAAAAACCACGAGAGAATTGACTGAAAAGATAAGAGAATTGACAATGAATATGGAAGCTGTAACTGTACCAGAAACAATAGGTCCCGTAATACCAGTTTTTGAGAATCAAAAGATAGAAGAGCATTCTTTAGTCATTCCTATGAATTCAAATTTGCAAAGAAGAAAAGAAGGGATGGAATTAGACAATGAAAGGGCAAGAAATCTGGTTAGTTCATATAGACCTAGCCCACCTACTAATTTGACGGTAAATGAGAATTAGTTTAGGAGGATTCCTATGGGAACTGAGTCTGCGTCAGAGACACCAGAAAGGAGTAAAAATTGGATAGAATTAAATAGTACACCTGTAGGTCCGACTCCGGATGAATTGAATGAATGGATGAAAACCCTGAAAACGAAAGAGACAGAATCAAAACCATTAGATGTAATTAGGTTAAAAATAGATATGGAAGAATTGATTTTAGGAACAATTGGTACAGAGAAATTGAAAACTTATCAGGATGATGAGATAATGTTCTTATGTAAGAGCATTACGTGGAGAGCTAGAAATTTGCATGACAAACTAGAAGAAACAGCAAATGAACTAGGAGTAGAATTTGTAAAGGTGAGAAGTTTGCAGAAACCATATAGAGTAGATTTTTACGAGAAAGATATAGAAAATTTGAACACATCAGGACGGTTAACCCAAATAAAAGAATTAATTGTTTTGCTGAGAAAATGGGGTGATGTGGATAGATGGAGAAGCAGGTGGACTAAAAGGAATGAGAAAACGACTGATTAAGCGTCTTTGGCTTTTGCAGTGACAGACAAGGAATCAATTGTAAGGGAGTACCCGAGGAGAGAAACTTCAGGAGGAAGTTATGTGCATGTCCCATGGTCTAGACAAGATATACTGTCATTTACAAATGACTTCCCGAAATTAAGAGAAAAACCAGTAGAATGGTACAGACAAGTGGTGTGGTTTCTTAAGGTTTCCAAGGTGTTATGGATAGATTTGGATGGATTATTTGACATAGTTGTACCAGCTGATTTATGGACAGAATGTAAGATTACTATTGATTGGCCAAAAGTAGAATATCCAAGAGACGCTAAAACAGGAGCGCCAGGACCAGAAGTGATGAGGAAATATGACCAAGTTATTACCTTTTTGAAAAATAAAATCCCACCCAAAGAAACGGATTGGGTAAAGATTGACAGAACCACACAGGAGAGTAAAGAATCTGTACATGCGTACTATGAGAGGCTACTGTTAGTTTTTAAACAGTATAGTGGATACGAGACACTAAATGAAAAGGACATGAGCCATTTCGTATATAGGTTTGTTTATGGGTTAAAACCAGAGATAAGTGAAATGATTAAGCAACATATGATTTGTTGGCAGAATAGCACGGTAGACGAGGTTTTGAGATATGCTAAATATTGTAGTGATGACATTGAGAGTAGACAGCGTAAATTGAAAGAAAAAGCAATGTGGGCACAGGTGAAAGTTGCAGAAAAACAAGAAGCTCAATTGAATAATCAAGTTAATGAGGCAGGACAGACGAAATCCAGACCAAATATAGGTAAAGGAAAGGGTCAAATGAGTATAGAAGAGGCAAAGAAAAAGTGGCCATGCCACAACTGCGGAAAGTTAGGACAGTGGAGAAACGAGTGTAAATTCCCTCCAAAAACTAATGCGGAAAATCAATCATTAAATCCACAGGTGCAGAGTGAGGTGAGTTACCAACAGCTGCAGCAACCACAGGTAGTTATTCAGCAAAGTCAGGTGCCTCAACCACCACTTCCCAAGAGTGTAAATCCACAGAGATACAGTGCAGAAACAGGATTCTACAGAGGAGAGCAGGTAACACAATTGCCGCGCGCAGCTGCCATATCTCAATATTGGTTTCTTACGACAGGATGGGAATGAGTCGGATGAAAGTTTATGACGGTGCCTAGGAGAGGAGGAAGAGTGCGTGCTTGGCGCAACTCTAGAGGTAGATCAAACAGGTCCATTTGTGGATGGAGAAGTGAATGGTGCAAATGTAACATTCCTTGTGGACACTGGAGCTACCCGTTCTTCTATTAGATCAGTGGAAATTTCAAACCTTCCTCTCTCAGGTGAACATATCCAAGTCGTGGGTGTTTCGAATCAGCAAATTAGGGCGCCTCTTACTAAATTAGTGGAGGTAAAGATTGGACCATTCAGCGATGTGCACCGATTTGTGGTGTGTGATTGCAGTCCTGTGAACCTATTAGGACGTTATCTGCTTTGCAAGATGAACTGCACCATCTATTGTACTCCAGATGGAATTGCATTTCAAACCCCAGATGAAGATGTATTATATAAAATGACAATGGTAAATTTAGAATCAGAAGTGAATGATTTATTTCCTGTGTTTGATGTAGAGAAAATCCCAATTGAACTGAAAGAAACAGTGAAACAGGAAGTGTGGGATTTTACGGGTGAAGATATAGGGTTAATGAAAGGAGTAGACCCTGTTAAAATCTCTGTAAAAGAAGGAACAAGTTACCCAAATACTCCACAGTATAAATTGACACCAGAAATAATTGAAGGAATAACACCTGTAATAAATAAAATGATTGAACAAGGAATTCTGAAAGAAATAATGAGCAGTCCATGTAATTCACCTATAATGGGACTGAAAAAGCCGAATGGAACATATAGAATTGTACAGGATTTGAGAAAGGTAAACAAAATTGTTGTGCCTTGCTGCCCAATAGTACCAAACCCTGCTGTAATTCTATACCAAATTCCACGCAAAGCAGAATGGTACACAGTTATTGATTTGTGCCATGCATTTTTCTCTATTCCATTACATCCAGATAGCCAGCCATTATTTGCGTTCAGGTTCGGAGAGCGTATTTTGGCATGGTGCCGAATTCCTCAGGGGTATACAGAAAGCCCCTCGATTTTTAATCAGATTCTAAAGAAATCATTGGAAGATTTAAAAATGCCAGAGAAATCCGTGATGGTTCAGTACATTGATGACCTATTGGTGGCATCAAAAACAAAGGAAGCATGTGTTACTGACACAATTGCTTTGCTGAATCATTTAGCAAAAGGAGGACATAAGGTGTCCCCATCAAAATTGCAGTTTTGTCAGCAAGAGGTCCAATATTTAGGACATAAGATTGAAAAGGGAGTGCGAAAGGTAACGACCGAAAGAATAAAAATAATTCAAGGAATGAGAGCTCCAATGACACAGAGAGAAGTAAGAATGTTCCTAGGAATGGTTGGATATTGTCGACAGTGGATAAGTGGATTTTCATTAATTGCAAAACCATTGCAGAGGTTGACAAAGAAAGATGTAAAAGATCCATTTGAAATGAATGATGAGGAAATGAAAGCATTCAGAGAACTAAAAACAAAACTGTGTGAAGCCCCGGCATTGGGAATGCCTGACTATGAAAAAGACTTTGAGTTGTATTGCAGTGAAAGAGATTGGTGTGCGTTTTCAGTCCTAGTGCAGAGACACGGAAACATGAAAAGACCCATTGCATATTTTTCAGCTGTCTTAGACCCAGTAGCGAAAGCGTTGCCTGGATGTTTGAAAGCAGTTGCTGCTACTTGTGTAAGTCTGGAGCAGAGTGAAGGCATTGTGATGGGATATCCACTAAGAGTATATATATGTCCCTCATTCTGTGGAAATTCTTTTGACAAGAACCAAAACCCAATATATGACACATAGTCGGCTGACTAGGTATGAAAAAGTAATTTTGAGTGCAGACAATGTCACCATTGACAGATGCATAAATGTGAATCCTTCAACATCATTGCCAGATGAAGAGAGTGTGATTGAAATGGATGAAGTTGATCATGATTGTCTGAATGTACTCGAATATTGTACAAAACCGAGACCCGATATACGGGATGAGCCCTTAAAGGAATCAGATTATATTCTGTTCGTGGATGGCTCTTGCTTGAGAACGAATGATGGAGTTCTGAGTGCAGCATATGCAGTTTGCACCGTAGCTGCTGTAATGGAAGCATCTTGTTTGAGAGGGATACGTTCTGCTCAAGTAGCGGAGTTGATTGCTCTAATTCAAGCATGCAAATTGGGAAAGAATGTCCGAATCACAGTAATCACGGATAGCCAATACGGCTTTGGAGTGGTTCATGATTTTGGGCAGATCTGGTCCCAGAGAGGTTTCTTGACGTCTGCAGGAACCCCGATAAGAAATGGTGAATTTGTGAAAAAGTTGCTTGAGGCGATACAGCTGCCTAAACAGATTGCGGTGGTAAAGTGCAATGCACATAAAAATGGAGAAGACTACCTAACTGTTGGCAATAAATTTGCTGACGAAATAGCTCAGTACTGTGCCAAAAATGTAGTCTCATTGAACAGAGAAAGAGAGCATATTTCATGTCCGTTGCTTTTTACTAACCCTGTCGAGACATGGGATGAGGTGAGACAATTGCAGGAAGCAGCAGATGATGAGGAAAAGGATAGCTGGATAAAAGCAGGATGCAGAAAACGGGAGGAAAATTATGTTTGGGTTTACAGAGTTGAAAGACCAGTTATGCCTGATAGCATGATTTCTGACATGGCACGGATGTACCATGGACAAGCTCATATTGGGAGAGATGCAATGATCAGACTTTTTAGGCAAACATGGTATAATCCAAAATTCAGAGCCATAGCTGAGAGTCTTTGTCAAAGATGTCTTATCTGTCAACAGCTAAATCCAGGAAGAAAGACAGTAGTGAGTCTAGGAACAATAGGACGAGAGGGAGGTCCTTTCACGAGAATGCAAATGGATTTTATAGAAATGCCCCCAAGCAATAGACTAAGATACGTTCTTGTAGTCGTCTGTTTGTTTTCTCGTTGGGTGGAAGCATACCCGACCAGAAGGAATGATGGAATCACAGTAGCTAAACTAATGCTGCGAGAATTCATTCCAAGGTATGGTTTTCCAGTAACGATTGAAACAGACAGAGGAACACATTTTCAAAACGAATTGATTCAACTGATTTGTGAAGCACTTAGTATTAAACAGAAATTGCACTGTGCATACAGACCAGAGGCTTCTGGAATAGTAGAGCAAGTAAATGAAACAATAAAGAACAGGCTGGGGAAAATATGTCAAGCCACAGGACTCAAATGGCCAGATGCCTTGCCATTGGTTTTAATGACTATCAGAAGCATACCTGAAAGAAAGACAGGACTTAGTCCCCACAAAATAATAATGGGACGAGCAATGAGGCAAGCACATGTACCTGTCAACAAACTACTGACTATAACTGATGATCTCGTGTTGGATTATTGCAAAGGATTGGCTGATGTGGTACGTTCTGTGTTTCATCAGGTTGGACCGGATGCGACCACTCTTGAAAGAAAACCAGCTCATGACTTGAATCCAGGAGATTGGGTCCGCATAAAAGTCCACCGAAGAAGAAACTGTTTGGTTCCTCGCTGGGACCAACCACGACAAGTGATCCTGGTAACAACAACTGCAGTCAAATGTGCAGGAGTAAAACACTGGGTACACTCCAGCCACACCATCAGAGTTCCAGATCCTGAAGCTCGACCTGTGAGTCGACATCTGGAGATATCAGATACCAGTTCAGCATCTGATGCAGAGGAAGAGACGAACAGGGCTCCAGAAATTGAAGATCGACCTGTAAGTCGACATCTAGAAGATCCAAGTACAAGTGTAACGACAGGAGGAGAGGAGGAAATAGCAAAAGTTCCAGAATCTGAAGATCGACATGTGAGTCGACATCTGGAAATATCAGACACTAGTTCAGCATCTGACACAGAGCATTCTGACTGTGATGAAAATCTGAAAAGAGATTGGAAATTTGATAGCATAAAAGAAGAAACTGAGCAAAAAGATAGTAACAGTGAGCAACCAAGTACAAGTTATGGTGAAGATCCTTCAGAAATTATATTAATAGAAGAAGAAGGGACAGTTTCAAATAGAAAGGTAGAAGAATCGGAAGACCCCGAGGAGCAATAGGGACAGATCGGCGAACAAAGAAACAGGGAAATTCAGAAACAGATAGAGAGATTGACACAAATTCGGAAGAACCTCGAGGAGGGACAGAAGTAGGTGATCAAAAGAAAACACGAGGAAAATCAAAAACAGACGAAGGAAGTGAAATTCTAAAAATTAAGATAAGAGACAATAAAGAAAGGACTGAAACAGAGTCAGAAGAAAGTGGAGAAGAAAGAAACCAGAAACTAGAGTCGAGAAAGAGAACTTGGAGAACAGAAAGAGAGGAAAAAGAAAGTGAACCAAAAAGGCCAAGAAAAGGAGACAATTGGCCCCACGAAGTTAAGAGATTGAGATACAAGATCATAAGGTTAGATGGAAAGAATGCAGAACAAGTAAATGAAATAACAAGTCAAAAGGAACAAGAAAGACAAGGAGGAAAACACTTGCAGAAGACAAAAAGAGTGAAGAAAGCTAATCTAAAATATAAATCGCCTGAATGGCTATACATTGCGTTGACTGATATCAAAGAAGAAGAAATCACTCACGAGAACCCAGAACAAAGCTACAATTTAATGGGTGAAGGTGAAGTGCAACAAATTTAAAGAAATTTGAACGAATTTCTACCGGACTGGACAAAACACTGGATTTGACAAGAAAGAGTTCTGAAAAGAATTAAAGAAAGTACCAAACAAGACAAAGTGAGAGCGTAGGGTGGCTAAGAGGTCATTTCTGAGATGTGGTGACACATTTTCTGTACATACTATATAGTAGGTAATAGAACAAAATGGTAGATACTAAAAATAGAACATGTAGATGTGAGTTCTTACGTAGATGGTGTAAGATGTGCTTCTTTTGTACAGGATTATTAATGACCGTTTGGATTATCCTAGCAATCACCATTCCAATAAGATCAGCTGTAGAAGAAACGTCTATATTAAAGAATAACACAGAGAAAGAAAATGGAGCTAACATGCAGGAAACAGCTATATTAAAAAGTAGTGCAGAGTTGCATAAGGACAAATCAATAACAGATTTTTCAAAAAATGTTTTTACTAAATTATTATATGAGTATGTAGAAACCATGGATGTGAGAGATTGTTATGTTTGTATGCAATTGCCTGCGTCTGTTGCAGAAGGTGTGACCTATCATCACCTTCCTTTGACGTATGGAATAACATGTAGTGTTTTAGCAAGTCTATTTTATAAGACAGGATGGTTAGAATATTATTATACTGATATAGATAAGATTTTTGCAGAGATTCCTATAATTTCTGAACTAAACAAAGTGAAAGAAGCGAGAACGTTTGGTGAATTTTTCATAGAAAATAAAATTCTAACATTAGATGATATAGTTAAAAACAACCTTACCTGTGAGTTAAGGAATGAAGAAAAGCTGTTTTTAGAAATGGTCGAGGATAGAAGGGTAAAATTTCAAAGTAAAGTGATAGAAGAGACAAAAACACCTCTTTGGGCGTTTGAGGAAGAAAATCATGACAAGAAAAAGACAAATGCAGCTATGTCTCTGGATTGGCCCCAACAGGGAAGGTTGTGCATTAGAAGAAATAGAACAAGATATGACAACTATTTCGTGGGTTCCAGTGATTGCCAAGACAATTATAACATTTTAGGAGGTTGGTGATTCAAAGGGGGAAAAGATCCAATATTTCCTGGGATCTATTATATTTGCGGTAACAGAGCTTATTACAGGTTGCCGGACCATTGGTATGGATCATGTTACTTAGGCCTGGTCTTTCCAAAGATTTTTCATGTAGATAGAACAGAAAAGGGAACACACGAAATGGTAAAGACATTTACACGTAGGAAAAGGGAGAGCTTTTCAGAAATAGTAGGTGATGTTTTTGGAGCATTGATACCAGCAGTGGGAATATCTTTGAATGCATTTAAAATTCGGAAGTTATCCACAGTAGTAGATCGTTTATCTACAGATACTGCTGGAGGGTTCTTGATGGTAAATACCGAAATGGTTGCCATGAGAGCTATGGTGATGCAAAATCGACTTGCCCTTGACATTCTTTTGGCAAAAGAGGGTGGAGTCTGTGGAATGCTGAAAGTCCAACATTGTTGCACTTACATTCCAGATAAAAGTGAAAATATACAAAAGTATATTAAGAATATTACCAATTTGCACAAAGAACTTGTTCCACTGGAGGTTGAAAATGCATTGGGAAAACTTGGTAAGAGTTTTTCCTCAGTAATAAATTGGTTCACTAGAATGAGTAGATTAGTAATAGGGAAAATCATAATAATAGCGACCATAATAGTACTAATAGTCCTAGTATTAAAATTGATTATTGTATGTATAAAAAGAAGAAAAAGACAGAATAAAATAGAAAAGGAAAATAAGATAAATAAAGAAAGAGAAAGAGAGATGGGTGAAATAGAGCTAGAAGAAATAAAAGAAAACATGTATAAGAAAACAAAGAGACAAGATGAAAGGGATACAGTTGTGTAAACTAACAAAAACAAACTGGAACAGAAATATGCTATCTGACAAAATTGTATAACATGGGTTTTTGTGGTGATATTAAAAATCACCAAAGGGGGGAGTTGATGGAGCAGGGTAAATGAAATTTTTTTTAACCTCCTAATATTTATGTTGAATAATTAACACACAAGTTCGTTTCAGTAAATAACCAACCATGTATGTGTCATGATAAGGATTATGGGTAACACGCTATATCCGTGCAAACTAATTTACTTACAATTGTTAACGTGGATAACATAAATCTAATAATTTGCGTACTAATTAAAATAATAATTGCATGATTTGTGCTTGAAAATAAACTGTGTGGTGGCAAAGTAAAGCAGTTGGTAAGTAAGAAATAGCTTTATATGTCGCTTTTGCTAGGTAATACTTAATTGGGGTACATAGAATGACGGGAGGGAAACGATAAGGCTTATATTCTTTATTCTTAACTATGTTCTGTTTATCTTTATAAATAGTTCGCTTAGGCCTGTTGTGCCGCGATGTAAAATGGCTGCCGAGGCAAGCAAGCTAGAGTACGCAGGCGCAAATGGTTTCCGCGAATGAGAAAGGCTGTGAACAGAGGGATCATGTGACCGTCCCAAAGCCTAGGATGGAAGCTTGGTAAAGGCTGCGATGACCTTATCATACAAACGTGTGCCAAAGAAGGACATAGCGAAAGGCGTGAGAAGTTGCAGTGGATATATGAATAAACAATGAACTGTTCAACTTAAAAGTATCAGAAAAGGATACAGATTGAGTCCAATGTGCGGATGGGTAATGTCATGAACCCGTGAGAAACGACAGAAGTATGAACTTTCCACAAAGAACTGGTTGGAGCAAGGATATTCATAATGAGATGTATACTGACCCCAAATGGACCAATTAGAGAGAATCTCGCCCCCAAAGATGTAACATTTTCACTTAGTAAGCTAGTTTTAGGGTATAAGAAGACCTACACTGAGGGAGGGGGACTCCTACTGATGCTACTGCTTTTTGCTGGTGCTGTGCTGCGGGAGCCGCTGTTTTATATTTTAATGAGCACGAGACGCTGCTGATGGAGAAACCTTTTTGCTTTAATAGATTTTTCAATTTTTAATATTATTAGACTTTTTATTCTTAGACACTTAGAGGGGAAAAGACTGGATTGTGGCGGGAAACACCATATAGGTGATCCGACGAGAAGGCCTGTTTTACAGGACAAGATAGACAGTTTTTCGGGAGTTCTATGCTGTGATCCGAATTCATTGCTGTGACGAACTTTGTTTTTCCATCTAATAGGTATGCATTGCAACTTAAATTTATTCTTATAATGATGATAAATGTATTAATCTGAATAATAAATTTGAAACTTATTCCGAGGGTACCTGTTTACTTAATGTCCTTATTTTGTTTGCGATTATCAGGTTCTATCCAACTTTTCCTAAATAACCCATAACAATCATTTAACTATGATCTATTGGTCTATTTTCCATGCCTTTTTAGAAAGACACATTTTAATTCTACGTTGTAAAAATAATTAGAAGCTCATCTTTTACAGGCATTTTAAAGTGGCTGCTGTTCAATCTTGCTCACAGGGTTTGCCGCTATCACTTTCTGCCTGATAGCATTGCATTTCCGAGACGAGTATAGCACACACATGTCCCCAGCTATCCTCGTTTCTTTTGCGAGAGCTTAGCAGCTCTCTAGACACTGGTCTCGGGCCCTCGCTGCTGCTTGCATTATTGTGACGAGATACATTAGAGTGCACTAATATTGCCTCATACCTGCCTTCTCGTCTAAACTTGGGCGCCAGCCACCTCCATTTCTTTGCTTCACAGTATTGCTTTGAGTGCTCGGCGCAGCATGGTACTGTCTGCACGTGACTGCTGCAGACACACCCTGCACACAAACATTACCGTCAGCTCGGGTTTCTAAAACTGTGAGCTAACTGCAGAGTGACTCTTCTCTCTTTGCCTGCAGTCAGTAAGTGCTCTGTAATGGCCTCGGACGACCTCACTGGCCGTCACCTACCCATTCGGTCTTTGGGCTGATTTTACCTCTGTCTCTTATTCCTTCCTCCCCCTCGTCCTCTCACTCCCCCTCTCCCCTTCCCTCTCTACTTATCTCTCCTTCTCTCCTGTTAATGTGTCTCATATATTTTGATGTAACGTAAATTGTTATTATTGTTGTAACTTTGCTGACCTTATGTAAAGCGCTCTGATACCTTCGGGTCTAGCCAGCGCTATATAAAACTGTTTAAATAAATAAATAAATAATGCTTCTAAAAATTAGATAAAATGTATTATCTTTAAAACAATGAGTCTGTGGTTCTTTAGCTCAATGTTAAATATACATGTTTAAAGGTTTATAGTGATTGAGCTGTTCTTAATCACCATCAACTGATTCCTACTAGTTGGTCCATCGACCAATGAGCGGAATACCTTAAGGTTTGAGAAGTATTATGTCGTTTTAAAAAGGTATCCCGTCTCCTTCCAGCAAATCATTTACTGTTTTCTCCTAAGTAAAACGGATGAAATCCAGGGAATATATGAGAGAGTGAATGTTTATGCGGTGTTATGGGCCCCACCGTCATATGGATATGAGTTGTGGAAAAAGGGATATTTGTACCTGGACGTCCAAAGCATATAGGAGAAGAAATTTTATTGATAGCGCTGGATCAACTTCCTCACCCCATACTCTCCGACCCGCTGCTTGAGATCTAGCGGGACAGGGCAGGTCAGCATTCCGAACATCAGGAGAGCGAGGATGGGTGGTCGCTCCTTTTGTTTTCTGGCTGCCAAACATTGGAATAAACTCCCCCCGGGGCTCCGACTGGAGTCTGTGGAGACACTCTTTCGTAAAAAACTCACAACCTGGCTTTTTCCTTCTCTGAGTTCTCTGGTTTAACCGCTTGTTTCCTCTGCCCGCGATCTGAACTGTGCCGCAGCGCGGGGACACACTGGTTAGTGTAACCATGCGCTTTATAAGTTTGTTATTATTATTATTATAATGTTAGTTATGTTTGTGTACTTACCTCGTATACTGTCATTATTTGAATGATGGTTCTATGTTTTGCTCTGGCGCCCGTTGAGGGTCTCAACCAGCGACTTGGCAGTTTGCTAAGGACTTACTCGTAGCAATCAGCACTGGATGTGGGCTCCCACATTTACCAATAAATTTGGATTTACTAGTCTGCATGTGTATTCGCTCTCCTTCCTCACTAGCTTTCTTCACCCAGCCTCTTTCAGCCATAGGCTTGAGGTTTTGTCAATCATGCCTTAGCTCAGCCCAGTATGGTACTCATCTTTCACCTAACTGTCTGTAATGGAGTGTATCCTTCCGCCTTCATGCATTTGCATTTTACTAAATGAGGGACTATTTTACAACTATAACCCTCTCTGTGACCTCCTGAGGGCTTTCTCCTATATGCCTTGGTCTAACGTGTTAACGCTGAATGTGTTAGCACAATAAACCCAGACTGGCTACCTTTGCAAATGCTCAATTTACATAGATTGTGCCAGCTATATTTCCTGATGTGTTTTATTTTGTGTCTCCACACTAGTTTGCCCACATGGATTGCCACCACTAAGGCACAGGTGCCTTCTAGATTTTTTAAGTTAATTAAAAAATATTCTTTCCTCTTTGCCATGCATATGTGTCATGAATTATAGCATTAATGCAATATTATTTACTGCCACTCGTCTGAAAGCTTATTTGTACCTCTGCTTGTTATCCTGGCTTCAATCTCTCTCTAAACTATTTGAAACAAATGTTATCTATCATCAAAGCAGGTCATCTTCATTCCTAGAATATTTGTGCAATTCTGTCAGTGGTATTCTTTAAAACTTCCTTTCTCGTGCAAATTGCTGTTCATCTCTCTCTTTAGGCAGACCCTCCAGGATTTTGCGATTTGCAAAAAAACACCCACGAAATCTGGACTTTTGTGAAAATGCCGCGATTTTTACAAAAGCACCTGCAAACTCCTAATTAAACCTTTTGTTTAACCTTCCTTTTTATTGACCCTGCGCTGCCGCGTTGGGCCAATCAGAGGAGGCCTGGCAGGAGAGAGGTGTTTTCCTACTCTGCTTCCACAGCCAGGTACACAAACAAGACAGCAGGAGAACAGTATTAAACAGGTATGTTAATGTCCAGGACTCTTTTGGCAGTCTTAAGCCCCTAAACACCCCTCCTGCCTCCACCACGCAGAATGATAACAACTCGCTCCCCCAGCCTGATGCCTCGGACAAATCCCCCCTCCCCCTTCCCCCCCCCCAAGCACGTCATGCACAATTAGCGTAAAATAAATTGTTCTGGAGGGGAGCTGCCACTTTAGCCCCCCTCCGCCCTCCTCACACCTTAGTTTAAGGTGTGAGGAGGGCGGAGGGGGGCTAAAGAAACCTTTCCCTTCAGCACCATGTATTTGATGCCGCGAACAATAATGGCAGGGTGGGGAGAGAGAGAGCGAAGCTTTAAAATGTAAATCTGCACTCTCTGGCACCAAATATTGGTCTCTCAGCTCTGTCACGCTGTGTAGTGCTGGTTTGCTGGCCGATATTTTTGTGACAGACGCGTTTAGTGCTTGCTGCAAAAAATACCGCAAATTTTCCATTTTTGGGCCACAATTGTTTTAATTTGAGGCTGCAAAAATTGGGCAAACCATGCCACAAAATTCTGGGGGGGTCTGTTTATTGTGTCTTATCTAAAAAACGTATAGCACCGCCTCGGTCTGTTGTATCTATGCTTATTATTTAATTTATTGCACTGCTCTCTTACATCCAGGGGCGGCCCGTGCAGGTAAGAGCGGTGAGGTGGGGTGGGGGCAGTAGCGGCCGGTGGTGGGAGTGCTGCCGGGCGGTGACGCAGGGCGGGGGAGGGGCAGGGTGGGGGGTAGTAAATTACGGATTTCGGCCACACTGAGGTAAACAAAAAAATAAATAAAACGAATTTCGTTGCGCGCGCTGCAGCACACCCACCACCGGCCGCTACTGGTTGGGTGGGGCGGGAGGTGGGGGGAGGGAGGCGACAGACAACGACAAGGGAAAATTAAATTTAAAAAAAGGAAAACCTCTTTCCTTGCGCTCGCCACATTGCCAATTCGGCAATGCGGGAAGCGCAAGGTAAGTGCTTTTCTTATGTCATTTTCCCTCGTTGTCTGTCGACTGCCCCCCCACTACGCCCCCTCCCGCTCTTACCTGCACGGGCCGCTCCTACTTACATCACCATTTTAATGTTGAATTAGTTACATCTTCCCTTTCGTTTACACTTTCTCTGAATAAACTGAGTCAATAACTCCTCCTTATCTCTTATTCATTTGTTAAAACTCATAAAAAGAGTTTACATTCCAAAAACGCACTTTCACTGAAGAACTCCGATGGACTTTCTGAATGTGATTTTAAACGGTTAAATAGTTTCTCATGCTTTGTTTTTAGACTGCTTCGGGTCTTATCAAACAAAGTTTTTGGAGTGTTCTTCAGTTTGTATCCATATTCTCGGTCTCTTTGCTCCTCTTTCGCTCGCCTTCTTTCTGTTCCTTCTTCTACTGTCACTTTTCCCTCTTGTGGCACCAAAGCTATTGAATGACTTTTCCATAAAGATACAGGTATTTCTCTTGTTGACTATTTTTAAACTACGTCACAAGCAGGATCTTCAAAAGAGTTTAGGACCTCCGACCAACATTCTTTGTTTGATAGGGAATTTTGTTTCATTACAGTATTTTCTACTGCCAATCCTTTGTCTGGGCCTTTGGATTAAAGTTCGGAAGTAAATTCAAATACATAAAGGCCAAAATGGATTGTTGATGTCACTGTGTCCTTGGTGTGACCTACCTCCAATGCATTGGGGTTTTAACGATCTGCTGTCGTCAGATATGTACTAGGAACCCTGCAAACATTTAATTTAATTTTCAGTCTTCTCGTCAGCCCCCACCTCTACCCCTAATCTCAGTTGGCCAGTTCCAAATGGTTTCTAATGGGTACTTTTTTGACATTGGTCTATCTTTAAATGGTTCTGAGGGACACATGGTTACCCCATGGACTCAATTATCTTTAAATGTCCAGCACAAAAAAAAAGTTAAATTCCATTGAAGAATACAGAATAAAGCTAATCTACGCCTTCAGATACCTAGGTCTGCTAGAATATCGATTTCACCATCACATCATATGTCGGGACGTGGCTTTCTCTCTAAAAATCAATGATTTCAGTAGTGTTAGTCCAACTGAAGCAAACCAGGTTGATATTCGCAAAAGGCACCGATTTGTTAAATAAAAGACTGACAGCCAAAAAGGAGCGATTTGACAATCCTTGATTCAAGTTGAAACTGGGATTTTCCCTATGGCTGTTCAACAGGTTATGAAAAATCCTCGTCCCACTAACTGGATCTAGTAAATATCATTTGTAAATAGTCAACTGTATCTTCCACTAATAGGTACTGGAAGTAGGGGTATGGGAGTGCCGCAGCACCCCAAAAGTAAACATGCTAGAATTCAGAAGATGAATGAGCAATAAAAATGTGTATTAAATTTTGCTATGTGTTCAAAGACAGGTCAAATGTCAGATTGTGTCTTCTGACAAATTGCTGCTTATTCTTTTAACATGGGGATTGAGTTTTACTTTATCTTTCTCTGACTTCAAAGTTAGAGAATTTTGTTCAGTGAGCTATGTGACAATATTATTGGGTACAGGGAGCGTGAAAGGAAAGTCTGCAGGATGTAATTTATTTTCTAACGCAACATTTAAATATCTGTAAATGAACTGTACAACAATTTCAAAACATAGCAGTTAGGAAAGCAATAATGAAGCACATTTGTTTTATAATTCTGAAGTGTGATGAAAATAGCGGTTTTAATAGGCTAAAAGCAAATCAAGACACTTTACTTGGTGATGTGCAAATGATCAATATTTGCTGAAACCTGATTTCCACTCACTATCATTTGTGTGCTGTGTAGTTTTATCAGTAAACTACGTCATTGTGAATTTTGTTGCCATTTCAATGGAAAATGTGATTGCTACCGCATTATGCTTTAGTAATGTATTTGTGACGGTGTGCTCCAAAATGCACCGCTGGTACCTACTACAGCCCTACTACTCTGTTTAATGGGTGTGACTCATATGCAACACTTGTTCTTTGTTTGACACTTGGATTTTTCACAACCCCTATGACTTCAGTGATGGAACATTGATGGCAGCACCCTCACTCTGATAATTGTTCCAGGACCACTGCTGCCATTAGAACCAGGACTTCCTTTACTGCGGAGCGTATTTTCAATTCTCTTTCCAAAAGCCGCTTTTCCAGATGTCTACTTAAGCTGAAAGCTGGAGAGTCTGAGGACCAACGGACACTTACCTGATAGTCCAACCCTTTTGTCCTCTCTCCCATAAAAGGGCCAAAAATGAAAACAGACATCGCTGGACTCAACGAGATACACTAAAGAAATTTATTTTGGTAAAAAAGGCATTTTCCAGTTCTTTTCACAGCAGTGCAGAAATATTAGCTCAGGTCAAAAGAGACATTGTAGAATTTGGAACATGTCTGGGGGAGAAGAAAACATGTTATTCTGTGAAACCACAGACCGCAACCATTGACAGACCACAGACTACTAAACAGATTGAATAGCGCTCGTTAACTCTGGCCTAACTCAATAGGATGAATGGTTGCGCTGGTACTGAACTTTGGAGCTTGTACACAGAGCGTTGCTGCTGGTGCAGTAACCCACTAAACTATCTCACCAGTAAGAACTGCTGCTAACAAGTCAAAGGCCTCAAAGCAAACAGGGGAATGACTGAAAGGGTGTGGTTTAGAACCTCTCAGTCTAGTTTGGCCGGAAGCGGAACCCACCCACTCTGGTTGCCAATAATTCCTAATGCACTGTGTTGTGGAATACAAGGCCCAGAATGCAATGGGACTCCTATACAAGTCCAAGGATAGAACGTGTCCTGGCTGACCTTGTTGTGGGAGCAAACAGGGTCCTAGGGACGGGTCCAACTCACACTCAGTGACTCAACCCATACCATCTGAAAAATATCTGCAAAGGAAGGAGGGAACTGGTTTACATTGATCTCTCAAACCTTTTACTAATATTTAGATTCATTGCGGATTCCACCCCATTTCAGACGGATGGGCCCATTTGGGGTATGAACCCACATTCATGTGGTGATACAATTCCCTAAGTCTGCAGGTCTCTCTCATGTTACCCACCCCTTGCCTCCTAACTACCCCCTTCCATCCTACTCATATGTGTTTGACTCTCCCACTGGTCTCGGGGGTCACATTAGTTAGTCTGGTATGGGAGAGACTGAGATGTCAAGATCAGGTGAAGACTCGCTATTTTGGGCTCAAACTCCATGTTTTGGGTGAGATTTTCACATTTCTTCGTTATACAAATGGAAAAGTCAAGTGAGTGAGAGCACCATTTTAATAGAAAATCCCCCTCTTTCAAGATTTCAAATTTTGGCAGGTGTAAAAGTGACGTACATTTTACCTGCCCTAGTTGAGGCACTGACTTGTCAGGAAATTTTGAAATGTCCTTATATATCACTGACTGCACCGCCAAGCCGCTGACCTCTGAGCACCACCCTATTCTGCCATCTCCTGGCTTCTCTATATTTACTGCCTCTATTCCCCAACCCAATCGTCCTCTGAAAAGCACCTGCTTGTCGGGACATCTCCAGATTGGCTCATAGGCCGGTCCGCCTCTGCCCCGGGCCCTCTGTCAACAAGCCTATGTGCTCTGCCATTCGGAATGCATATTTGGGAGGACACTGAATCCTTCAGCGCTTACAGTCCATGAGGTAGTGCACCTGTGCCACGCGGCGAGCCAAGCCAGACAGGTTCCCATGGGTGGGGAGGGCTAGGCCTCCTGTACCCACCCTGTTTTATAGGAGACATCCACTCGTAAAAAAACGTGAGGTGCGGCAGGGTTGCAGGGTTCGTTTTCTCCCCGGGGACAGGAAGGGTTTTTTTTTAGGCCTATCTGGATGTACCAGGAAGTGATCCTGAATGACGAAGGAGAACAGGAAGTGACATTGTTTGGCAAGGGAAGCAGGAAGTGCTCGTGCTAATGTAGAAGACCAGTCTAATAACTAAACCTGATGACAACTGGTGGTCTCAAAAAAATATTCCGAACAAAAGGTGGGGCCAGCGCGAACAGACTTTTACAGGCACAGAGGTTTCCAAATAGGTCACTACCTATTGAAGGCCTGACAGGAAGTGACCTTGCGTTGACAGGCACAGGAAGTGACTATAGGAGGCCAGATGAAGCACAAATTGGCCAAAGCCAGGGGAGAGGAAATGGCAGGCACCGATTAGCACCAAATATAGATCTAGGGTTAGCAGATGATTTTAGGTCCCCAGGACATGGCGTTTGCATTTCTGGATTTTTTTTTTTTTAATTAATCATAGTCCTCTGGTGTATTAGTGCTAAAACTTTGCAAGCATCAAAAAGGGCATCGTCAGCCAGTGTCATCTTAAGGATTTTGGGGCCCCAAGCAAGACATATGTTGGGGGCCCCTGTTCAGAACAACACTGACATTTACTATGCATTTCCTTCTACTTCAAGCTTGCATAATCCCAAACTATACTGAATTATATGTAACACTTTCAGAAACTGGGTAACACAAAAATAATTGAAATATGTCCTGCCCGGAACCACAAAAATCATAAAGATGACACTGGGGAGAGAGAGAAGAGTATAATGGGTAGGCAGGCATAGAGAGAGAGAATGGTTTAGATACCGAAATAGACATGGTAGACAGACGCCAAATAGAACGTTCACTTTCACAGGGTACCCCTCGGAAGGTGGCCATTTTGCCCATGCCAATTGCCCAGTTTGTCCATGTCTTAAAACCTCTCTTGCATCGGTATGCAACACCTTTTGGGAGAATTTTAATATAGCACGAATAGGGGCTCTTTGCGGGCGCTCCGGATTATTTTTTAGGCCATGGGAAGATTAAGTGGTTTGACCAGAATCAGAGGATGTTGCCCAGACGCCGGGGGCTCGAGCTGGGTTCCACAGATACAAAGCTGGAAGCCCTTGCCGCTAGGTCTGAACTCCTCCCCTGTAAAATCTGTATCTTTTCTGCCTGAAATGCCTCTAAAATGGATGTCATTAATAGAGGAACAGTAAGGGTAGGAATTAGAGAGCAGCCAAAGTTAGCCTGGAGCTGCTGTTTGAGGTCGGAAAAATAATTTATAAAACGTTCATTTAGTACATATCATATAAGAGCCTAATAAAAGTGGGAACGGAAATACCGAATGCCTGCTGTGGTCTTGTAGGCATTCAAAACTGTGTCTCAGACCCCTGTGCTGCACAAAACACCATATTAAATCACATTAATTTTAATTATCTGTTTGCTCAGTGGCCACCCGCTGTCAGTGGAGCGCTGTATCTGATTGGATAATTCAGAGACACCCGCACGGTGAAGCAACGGATTGGATGATGCAGTACGTGCTATGTGCAGCAACATCCAAGTGGCTAATATAAGGCTGCACATTGCTTGAGCGTCTAATCTGAATTCACTGTTGCGGAGAAGGGAGGGGCTGGCTATTCTGATCCCACTTTTGGTAACCAGAGTCAGACTGGGTAATCAAAAACCACCCTAACGCATCAGGCATTGATTTGCTAATTCAAAATTTGTCTGCAACAGAAATCCAGATCCAGCCATAGATAGAACTGCCTGATTGGCCATAGTCGAGGCCAGCCACACTAGTTTTAGAAGAACCTTACTGAGGAACTACAATCTAATAGGCTAACCCAGAACCATTCATTAGCTGCACAATATGATTGTTTAGTGAAGACCTCGACCCATATTTGATTGGTTAATGCAGAACACCAAATCAACAAAGAAACCATGCTAATTGGTCGTGTTGCAAGAGCCAATGGAAGGTCCTGGGCAAAGGTGGACTGGCTTTTGGGGAACTTTCCTATGAGACAGCACTCCTCGCAGCCAGTGGCACAGCAAATCAAATATGTTTGGTTGTGTTTGTGTGGCACTTTTTTTTCTTTACATAGTCCGCCTCCTGGCTCTGGCCAGCTCCAGATAGGCCAACATGCTTGGAAGCGCATCCTTCTGTGATCCCAGCTGTGCCTGGGACCAAACTTATCCACCACTTTTTCTTCAAACTATTACATTTTATTTACTTCATTTAAAAGATATAAAGAGCAAAAATAGAAAGTTTCTTTCTCATGATGCAAGGAAACTATACAACCCTAAGTGTTTCTGTGCCCAGGACCCATCACTGTGGGCAGTGCAGATGGAGTCCAGCCAGAAATGGAAGTACCTGTTAGCGGGAACGGACATGGTTATTACGGCTTCTCTAGACCCTTCCATCACCAAACAAATGTGATCTTGAGACACAAGCCTTGTTGGTTAGAACACCGACTTGGCCATTTGATGCATTGCCTGACCTTTGAAAATCAGATCAGCTGCCCGCAACTGGAAATTGGGAGTGCAAAATACAAGGCTATTATGTGGTTAATTATAGAAGGCATGACAGCTGCCTGGTTGTGAAGAGGAATTGGGACTTGGCAATGTGCATTGGGTACTCAATAAATGTCCTTTATCAGGTCCCTCAGATACCTGATGGAAGCCCCTGCTAAAGACAGTCCTGGATGAAGCCTGCAACCCCAAAATATACCAGCTACAACACAATTTTGGGTAAGTGAAGAGTCGGCCGGACACACAAAAGGCATGTAGGGCTTGGGCAGAGTTGGTCACATTAGATCAGGCAGCACCAATACACTCATCATGAAACTGACCTTTCGCCAGCCCTACAAGCGTTTTAGAAGCACCATGCTACCTTCTAGGAACTATACAATTCCTCCGACTGATCATCCCGCCTAGTTTGCAAACTGCTGAAAATGTTCACAATTGGTTGTATGTATACCAAACCACCAGAATGAGTAGCCCACAAGCCTTCTCACAGTATTTGAAAGCCTCAGACTAACCCCATGACTGGGTAGGCTGACATTTCATAGAAAGAGTGCATTCAGGGGCCTGTGCATGCAATGTTTAATAACATTTTAAAAACATATTTCCACCCCTTTCGCTGTCTCCTAAAATATCAGCGAATAGTCAATTTTCCCCTTACGTTTTTTATTTAATATGTGGTGAAGACATATTCATGTCTCTCCTCAAAGGGAAGAGCCAACCAGTTGACCTGTTCTGGCCCCAGGTGCACTTCCCTTTCCAGAGGAGTACAGTATGCAGCTTGGCAAAGATTCTGTTAACAAAATCGATGAAATGCAAAACTATCCACAGTGAAGACCACGCTGAGGGAGAAAATGCCTAAAATCCGCCAGGCGTTACTGAAAATGTGCACACTCCTCAAGATGGCTGCCACAACATGGTGCTGTCACAAGAATGTTCCAAAAATGACAATATGAACGTTTCACAGATATTGAACTGTCCAGTTGTCAATGGGCACCCAAGGTTCCCACCTAGCTCCTTGTCGTCCAGCGCTTTTCAGGTACAAATCACTGTTATCAAGTGTGCTAGTTCAACAAAAGCAAAGAAAGACTACAAATTGCAGAATGCATTAGGCTGTTCAGTGAAAACATGGAGTTCTGCCGACATGGAGAAAGGTGGCAACGCAATAGGCCCCACCCCACAGGTGGTAGGAGTGCATCAATGAACGGATCCTCCACGTGAGGGGGAACTGGACGGCTTGGCTGACATGTCCAAAATTAAAGACCGAATGATACAAAAAACAAAAATATTATTAATAATAAAAAAAGCACATTTCCTCCTAGTTCAGTGCACGTATTGGGCCTTTTTTTGGGCCCTGGTGAACTCACTTTGACCTCATAGGTGGAATCAGTCACTCGCTCTCTTGAACCTGGATGGTAAAAACGAATTAAGAGGAGATACAAAAAGACCCCATGTACATAAAGCTCTGAAGAAAGCTTGCGTGCAGCAGTTGTCTGTGAGTTGGTCCCCATATTTTGCCAAATGTATATTATCGCCCCTGCAGCTGGCCTGTGCAAGCGGGTACAGTCTAAGGCAGAACTGTAGAATGACGGGTCTACAAGTGGGTATTGGCAGCTGGAGCCAACACTAACAGCTCTAAAGTTACCCGGGTCTATGCATGGGTAGCATATCCAAATCATTTTTTTTTATTTCTGGTACTTGTAGCACTGTTTTTTCCTCCCATTATAAATCCAGGTCCATACGTGCCATAATGCAAAGTCTAAGGGCCTGATTTGTAGTTCGGCGGGGAGGGTACACCGACACAAACATGATGGATATCCCATCTGCTGTAATTCAAGTACCGTAGGATATAATGCACTTGTAATACTGCGGACTGAATATCTTCATGTTTGTGACGGAGTATCCTATACGCCAGACTCTAAATCAGGTTCTAAAACCTTCACTGATTGGCTCGTCACTCAGGACTGGGGAAAGGTCTCTAGCACCAAATGGCAGGAATCGTGTAAGGATCATTCATACCACTCACTACCTGCATGTGACATACCACCCGGCGCCACTCAGGAGCACGGATAGTAAAATGCCTCCTCCAAAGCAAACTACCAGACTCAAGCAGTGCTACTGACTGCTCCATGGTACTGGGGTGCCTTGCTTGCAGTGCTACTGACTGCTCCATGGTACTGGGGTGCCTTGCTTCCAGATGCTTAATCAGCTTTTACAGTACTGATACTTGCAATCCGAAAGATCAATTAAAAGAAACCAATAATTCCCAGAATGATTTAGTTTGTTAAATAAAAACCCAGAACTGAAAATAGAGTGACATGGTTGCCCAATACATGCTGGTATTCAAATGCTGAGGCCACCCATCTATAAATGGCCTACTACCTCTACGGAGCACGCAGGAGCATTGAGAGCACGCACAGTAGGGTCTGCATATTTACAATTGCGGAGAAGACTCCAAAGGCTCCTAAAAATACACTTTCCCCAAATAATCGATGGTTGGAGTTAAATAGTAAATGAGCCTGTCCTCGAACATATGGGCGTATTTCTATGACTACTGTATGCTTTTGTGGGAAGCATGGAAATATAGCAACTTCCGGGAGACAGGGAAATACAGGGAAGCTTAAACAGTTAGAACACTGGCCCTATTATCTCAGCCTGCGTGTCGGCAGGGAGGTGTAGCCCCCCTCATGCAACACATTCGTTGTCAACAGAGAGAGAGAGAGCAGAAGAGCTCAAAAGCTCACCCTGCATTGATTGAGCGAGAAGATAAAGTGTGGAGCAATTTCCGCCCTCCTCTTGCCTCAGATCCTTCCCACAGGTTCCCTGGGACATGTCCGGACAGCTCCAGCTCTGGCATGGGCCGGGTTTTGGGAACTGATTGATGCTATGCCTCACGCACAGACTCTGGCGGGTCACATCATGGCGTCTCTACCTGATGATGGTGGCCGGGAAGACCAAGAAGCAGCAGAAAATGATTTAAGACACTCCTGCAGGTATTCCAATCTCACAATCCACAGCTGCACCCAGGCTTCCTCCCATCACCTCCACAACAAAATACACAGTGTCTACTACAAAATGTAACTTTCCCTCCTTCCACTAAACAAATAAATTAACCCTACTGAGGTGCTGAATGTTCATAGTTAAAGGATTCTACAGGCAGTCGGTACTCGACCCCTTGTCCAACTAAGGAGGGGTAGGTGTGTTGATGACGGCACAAAGGAAGTCCAAGAGCCAGTCAGTCAAGAACCCACGAGGAACCGCTAGATCTAGGCAGCAAGTGCAGTCTGTCTGAGGAAGGCCATCCCTGTGGACGGGGCATCTATGGCAGTAGGTCCCGGGGAGAGACTCAGTTCACTTGAGTGCCACTCGGGGCGCTGCCGTCAGGATCGCGCTTGGCTTTCCCGGAGGGTTCCACAGCATTTCCTTTGTTCTCTCCTTCTGCCGCTTCCCGGCCCCCGTCGTGGGTCTTCATATGCTTGGTGAGGTGGTCGCTTCGCATGAAGACTCTACTGCAGACTGAGCATGTGAACTTCTTTGCGCCAGTGTGGGTCTGCAGGTGCCGCTGTAGCTCATCAGAGCGGGTGAATCGCTTGCCACAGAAGAGCCAGTTGCAGACAAAGGGGCGGTCACCGCTGTGCCATCTCAGGTGGGCTTTCAAGTGAGAGGTCTTGGCATAGGCCTTACCACATCCCGGGATGTGGCAGTTGTGGAGGTGTTTCTTCCTAGTGCTGTCGTTGCTCTGCCCAAGGCGTTCCGCATCCACACAATTTGGGCAGCGGCAGACTGCTTGACCTGCACTCCTGGGCACGGAACGCCTCGAGTTCTTTGGGCGGACTGAATTTTCCATGGATTGATCCGAAACATGAGGCTCTTGCGATGACTCCAGCTGCTTAAATCCTTCTTGGCCAATGAGATGCTGTGAAGAGGACAGCATGTGAGGTGGGCCGCACAGCTGATGCTCAGTTCCATAGCCACCAATAGATGACTGAAGTCCCCCTGAGTGAGTTGGTGCTTGAAGGTTACCTTGGTTGTGTTGCAGGTCCATCCAACTGGGGCTGGCATGTAGATCCCACCAAGACGACACGCCCCCGTCTTCCCCTGAGTTACCAGAGTGTGTCGGTCTGAACCAGGGCTCGTAGTGGTGAGACATCTCTAAAGAGGGATGCAGAAGCTTCGAGAAGTGGCCCACCTCTAGGTTGTCGTCACTCTCCAGGTCTTCGCAGTTCACTCGGCTCGAGCTGTGAGGCTCATAGCGGCTCGACGATGAGAACTGGTGCTGTGAGCTCAGCGACAGGTCGTGGAGTACTGCCGGCTGCAGTGAGGACTGAAAGTTGCTGCCTTCTGAGCCACTATGGAGCTGATATGGTTGCAGTGGTTGCAGGTCCAGGTCTGGTGAGGAGTTGTGAGGTGTTTCCGAGCGTTGGTTCCCAAGGGAGCTACATACAGCAGTTAGCATTGCCGAACCCCGGAATTCAATGGAAGGCCGAAGGTGTCCTACAAGGGGAAAAAACATAAAAACACGTTAGGATTAATATAACATCATTCCAAAAAAAGAAATACGTATGCTTATCACTGGAATGGGATGCGTAGGGCCATGTGCTAACATGGCCTCACTGTCTTATCGAATGTCTCTTGGAATGATATCTGTGAAACTTCTTCCAAGATCTCTAGTTAAGTCAGGGACCATCGCATATTCAACCATTGCATATTCATGTCCTACTTTGGAGCTTACAGTGCCCTACTTTTCCCCCACAAGCCCTACCAGTTCAAATTCGCACACTGAATACACCTCACATGTCATCTGAAAAAAAGTTTTCTTGTTCACAAGAGGACTTATCCAGACCAGATTTTCCAACATGACGGTGATGTTTTGGTGCACAGATGACAGAAATATTTAAATATAGTTTATTCCCGCCATCTAAATATACTTAAAGACAGTCTCTCTAATAAGAGGCTTTGGGGACTCGGATTATAGTAATTAACTCTCTGGTCGAGCTGTTGCATGGTAACAGAATGAGAGCGAGGGCGCTGGTAATTGCACCTCGCGCCGATGGGGAGCATGAGAGAGGTCCTGTGGAAGTCTATAGGGTAAGGGAGTGTGGCGACTGTGGCAGAGGTGAAGGCGGCCACGCATGAACTCCACACTGCTCTTAACACAGTAGATGCTTTGGTTTTCAGAACATCCAACATCTTCGCCCTTAGGTGTTTATGGTCAGAGTGTTAGCAAAGGTTGCAGCGAGCGCAAGGTAAATAGTTTTATTAATTTATTTACTTACCTTACTCCTGCCCGTTGTTTGTCCGACTCCACTACCCCCTCACCCAGACCCTCCCCCGCCCCGCAGCACTCCCTCTGCGAGCCGCCACTGTGAGGTCCTTGGGAGCAATGTGGGGCAATGGAAAAGTGTTTGGAGGATCTAGGGAGGAGTGTACGCTACTTGGTGAGGAAGGTGTTCAGTGTGTGGGTCTTGGGGAAGGATGGGTAAGTCATGTGAAGGTGTTTAAGGTGCAGTCACTAGAGTACTATTTGCCACTGGGAAGGTGTTCGGGGTGGGTTGTGGGAGTGGCTGTGATAATGATGGGGGTGTATTCAGGCTGAGGTTTTAGACGTGGATGCTGTAATTCTGTGCAGGGTCGGGTAGGGTGACCACTTCACTTCATGTCATTATGGCCACTGTCTCCGCTCCTAAATTTTCCATCTCCAATTCATGATTTCAAGCATATTTGTCTAATAAGTCCAGTGTAAGCAAAACAAGACTATGACACCCAGATTGCATCAGGCTATCACATAGAAGTTCAGGACTGGAAACAGACCTAGAGGGAGGTAGACACTCTATGGCTGGGCTTTCCGAAGAGAATGGGCTAGTCACATGAAGGTGTTTAGGGTGGGGTCTTTTTGGAGTACTGTTTGGGACGGTGTTCAGAGTGGAGGACTTTGCAGTGTTGGCTAGTGGAAAGGTGTTTGGGGTGGCAATATTGGGAGTACTAAGGGAAATGAGGGGAAAGTGTTCAGAATGGGGTCTCTGGAGTGTTTAGGTTCATACTGGAAAGGTGTTCGGGGTGAAGGGCTTTGAGGTGGTGTTGGCCAATGAGGAGACATTCAATCTGAAGGTCTTCAGATTGAACTCTTTTGCAGTGGTGCTGGTTAGTGGAAATGGGTCGCGGGGGAGGCGTGGTAATGATGGGATCTCTTCCGGGGGATGATGGTGTGCAATGGATTGATATTCCATGTTCATGGAGGTGTCATAATAGAAGGGGTTCAGTCCTGGACCTAGGCTTGGTTAATGGAAAGGTATTGAAGATGAGGGGAGAGGAGTGTGGACCAATGAGAAGCTGCTCAATCTCAGACCTTTTTTGAAGTAATTCACATTTGGAATGTGGTCAGGGTGATGATCTTGGGAGTTATTGAGTTTGTCTCTTCCCAGGCGACGTTGAACTATGCGAAGTTGTTGATGGCTGTGTTCTTTTGGGAGTGGAGGGCGTACCTGGTGGGTGGTTGGCCAAATTAGAAGCTACTTATTGTTAGATTATCTTTTAAGTATTTGTTTGGTTTAAGTGGGAAGATGTTCATGCAGTGGTGTTGATCATTTGCAAGTGGTTTTTGCCAATAGAATGGCCTTTAGTGTAAGAGCACATTATTGTTGGGAGTTTGTGTGCCGATGAGGAACTGGGTAAGGGGCGCAAGTAATTTTTGTTGTGTGATTCAGTAGGGAGCGGCTCAAGGTGTTGTGATCCATTCCAGTGGATAATGGCCACAGGATTAGACTCAGAGTGGTACTGGAGAGCGGGGAACTTGTTGGCAAAGAGGGGATTCACCAAAAAAGGAGATGTGTCACTTGCAGGTTGGAGAGGTGTATGCCAATAAAATTAAGTTCTGCAGCAGAGATTTAAGCAGGTCTTAGGAGAGTAGGAGTCAGGCCTCTTGTCCCTCTGTCACCCCAAGGTGGCTTCCACATCCTCGTTTTCCTGCCCAATTATCTGATCCTCTCCTTAGAGAGGTATTTCTACTTCTTCTGAGAGCTAGATCAGGTATACATTGGCATGGACAGGAGGGTAAATGCCTATACTAGACAGGAATTCTGTAAGTGTGGTCATTCTCTCTATACGTTCTACTGTCACTATGACACGACTCCATTATTGGTTTATGGGCCCACAATAATTTTTTCTGCCGAAAGCAAAGGCAGTTCAACAGGACAATAGCAGTTTAGGTGGTGACATAGAAGGAAATTTTCAAACACACACGATGCATGATACATGATACACATGTCGTGACAGCGGCAGGACTAGGTGTGTTTGGGATTAGTGGGAGCTGAATGTAATAGGTCTTGAAAGATCCCTTTAAAGGAGATTAATTTTTACATCAATTTGAACTTGACAGGGAGGTGATGGGTCTTACTCGTTCGGAAGGAGAATGCAGTGCAGGGAGCCAAGGAGAGGGAAAGACTGGCATCTGGACACAGCCATGTTTGGGTGAAAGGAGTAGGGTTTGCTGGTAGATTGTAGGGCGCTTCACAGGGTGTAGGGGGATCGGATCTCAAGGAGATATGAAGGAGAAGATAGGTTTAAATACCGGGCTTATCTCCCACTGGCGTCAGTCTCTTGCTTTTCTCTTATTCCGCAAAAGGATTACACATAATATTCAGTACCTAGCATATAAACGTGGCTCAGGGAAGCCCCTTTCTACTGGAATAGAACAATGTTAAAATTAAGCTTTATTCAGGAACTCAGTCAAGACAGCACATACCAAGCACCTTGACAATGCTCACAGGGTGACCCCGTTTAAATGGGCAAATCACACATTGCTGAGTTCTTGAACATACTGTGGAAGTTACTGAGTACATTAAAATAGCATTCAACAAAAGCTAAGGTTTTTATCATAAGTCATGGCAATTAAAAAATACTAACCAGAGAAGCCAACATTTCCATTCTTTGGGCATGGTTCAGAACCAATTAAACCATTCAACCTACTGAAATGACCCTGCTGTGGTCATCTTCCCCACCTCCACTCTAGTGTTCCACACATGTATGGTGGTTTTAAATGAAGTGTGGGTGGGTGCTTTATGGCTCCTGTGGTACTGCTAACCGCAATCAATGGTGTTTGGGTTTGTTGATATGCACCATAACACTCCTTGGTGCAAGTTTTTTGGGTGAATGTTTTGCGCTTTTTATATCTGCATTTTTATTGGTTTTAGAACTTTGCAGACCATACGCAAAGATATGCTGAACAAAAGCACTATAGTAGTGAAAATCAACCAGCCACAGAAAGCATCAACAGCCTTTCACATGCAGTCAGTGGACTATATCTAAACACAATCCCCACATGGTCACTGGATGTTCACAAACATAGAATATGTGATAACAAGACATCACCATCTTACATTCTGCAGGTTTTTGGGTTAATGTGGACATATTCCACCTGTTATCAATGTGCCATTACCCCCCCCTGGTAATGTTGTGGGTCTGGGCTTGTCCCAAAGAGCATGAGGCAAAACATTTTCATGGCAGCCTGCACACCCTTGTGAGGACTGTCTGCAGGTCGAACATGGCCAGAGGGAAAACAATCTCAGATGCTCAGAGCCAATCACAACTTTTCAAGCTAATCAATAATGTTTATTATATAGTAGGGGGCTGGAGGGGGGGAGAGGGGGAGAGAGAGGGGGAGAGGGAGAGCGAGAGAGAGATACGTATGTGCTTGCAACTTCCTGCTCCGGGGATTTGAGAGAGAGAGAGATACGTATGTGCTTGCAACTTCCTGCTCTGGGGATTTTAGAAGGAAGGAAGGAAGGCGATGCCACAGCGAAGAGTCCTTCCTGGGCAGCAGGGAGTTATTTGTCATGTGAGTAAAAAATGCCTGGCCTAATTATATGTATGATGGACCAGTCAAGTTAGTTTAAGGATAAGGGGCATTTTTACGATCCCCACTGCGTCGCTCTTGCACCAGGCCCCCTTGCATGGCCTCATAGATTTTGAGTAAAGCAAAGCAGCGCAAATCGCTGCATTGCCTTAATCTGCGCCAGGGAGGCATTCCATGGGTGTTGCGTGGGTGTTTCCACGCAACATCTATGGATTTTGACGCATTACCAGAAGTGGTAGACTTGGGAATGCGCCAAAAACCTACACCTCCCCAGGTGAGGTGTAACAAGGAGAAAGATCTTTATTTCCCCTCGTTTTAATGTAGCCAGCCTTGTACCATGATGCAAGGTTGCTGCGTTGGCACTAGGCAGCCAAAACGGTGCCAGGGCAGGGGAGAAGGCAGGAATACACCGTATTTTTCTAAATAGGGCACATTCCTGCCCTTTCCCTGTCACGCATCTGCGCTGTGAGACAATCTCATAAATCTGGCCCTAATTCTTTCCTCTAAGCCTAGCTTTTCTCTGCCCGCTGATACATGATCATTTTTTCCAATTCCTTCTCAATTCTCACTACCATATTTTGTATTCGCTGCCTCTTCTCTAAGGCACATTTAGGCAACCTTTTTTGAGAGATTTAAAAATACCAAAGCCTGCGACCCAAACATTTTGTGCTTGTGGGAGAAAAGTTAGATTTTAATCAAAGATCACCACCAAGTACTTTACCTTAATGGTTGGAAGGTGGGTGTCTCCCAGTTGAGCTAGTCTGATTTTGAGCGGTTATCATTCTCCCTAATAACCAACAGCTCTATCTTGTCATTATTCAGCTTTAAGAAGTTCTCGGTCATCCAATCTTGGATTTCTATGAGACATTCTTTAAGTCTATCGATGGGCTTTGTAGATCTGATCAAATTTCAACAGAAGCCAGGTTTAATCAATATGTGGATAAGTGCTGTAGCGATAAAATCATATAAGGGAACAGAGGGGTTGTACATACAGATTCAATGCAATGGCAGATCAGGCTGAGCCTTGTGAGACACCACAGGAGAGCATGGTTTAGGTGAACAGAAGTTGGATATTACCACCGACTAAGACCGGTTTGTCAAAAAGGAAGAAAACCGAGAGAGTCTGCTTTTTGAATACGATAGAATATAGTTGGTTAATTAGAAGGCCATGATTAACTGTGTCAAAGGCACTGGAGAGATGTAACAACAGAATTTCTATGCAAATGCTACACAATATACACACAAACACATACACATATTATTAATCAATTGTGAGGAGGATCCGGGTGTACTAAATGATATGGCTGTGGGGCCTTATCGTGAAGTACGCTCACAGACACGGTCGTGGGTCCAGTCAGTATCGTTTACTCAACTGTGGCTGCGAGCAGTAAGGCTTGGCAAAGGAACTTAGTGTAAAGCATTTATTAGCACCAAACAACGAAATAAGAAAATCACACACCTATAAAAAGGCACGACAACCATTTATAAAAATAGAGTGGATTTTTATGAATTTTTAGAGAACTTGATCATCAAAATCCACTGGAGGGTTCCGAAGATATAGGTTTTAGAGCTTTTTATCTCTTTTAAATACAACAGCAAACAAACATTGGCAAACGTAAAGTTTGAAAGCTTTTGAAAAGTTAGTGCGAGTACTCCGGCCTGACTTGGGTTACCAAATCCAGCAGGGATAAGGTCTAGCATGTCGTGATACGGGGTCTCTTCAGGACAGGAATTCTGGGGACTTAAATGGCGGGAGAGTTTCAGATAGGGCTAAGTAAGTATAAGATGAGAACAATAACGTGGGCAATGTATGGCAGTGGCTTACCATAATTAGCACAAGAATGCGCCAATGTGGATGTCTTCTCGGGTAAAAACTGGTACTTTCAGTGTTGTCCAGAGGGGAAGTTCTTATTAATGATATATATGATGGGCATTAAGAGATATAGCCAGCTATAAAGAGGGTGACGTGTGCCATAGGTGGTTAATGAATAACGCAGGCTTACCAGGATTCAGAAAGGAATAATAAGCGGCAAGATGTGCCAATTCCTATTGGTGAGAGGTGGGAGGAAAAATGTTCAACAGCCTTAATGAGGCCCAACGGTAAAGTCACGGGCAGTCGGACTATCGTAGAGTAGGAAGAGCGAGAAGGATATTCTCTTGGTTCCTCCAGGGAATCTAAGGCGAATAAGGGTATGTAAATATGTCATTTATCAACTCACACCGTGTCTAAGCAGAGAATGGTTACAAAACGGTGGCAAAATGTCAACTCACCCGATAGTGATTCGGTGATGAGCAATTTAATTACTTCCGTTCCAACCGTCATATACTCTAGAGTTAAGAATGAGTCACAGTTAGGTACCGCATAACTCAAAACGAGGGTCCAAACTAATTCACGGACTGTGATTCCTCTCTACTTACTTGATAGTAATGACGGCGGGGTGCTTCCGAGATTTGCCTTTCACGAGGACGCGTCCAGAAGACTGAGGTTAAATGCGCGTGTGTAATGGCCAATAGCCATACGGCACATGCGCAGTGTGCTCGCTCCTTATTAAAGGGCACACTAATGCGGCGGCCATTGGTAAAAGGAGTGAATCACTAGTACTGACGGACAATGTGGATAAGACTAGTGCTGTGAAGGGGAGAATAGTTATAGGAGCATGTTACAGGTGTATACATACAGTGAGGTGATCATATGTATAACTATGGTGATATTATTTACAGGAATAAATTACAAATATATACATTGAATAAAATGTAATCACTTTAACACCAGGGTCAAGGTCAGCAGTTCCCGATCCTGTGAGGATCACAATAGTAGTGAACGTATAATTAAATGAGCATTCATGCATTTTCATATATTAAAATAGACAGACAGTTTATTACAACCAGTCTGCTCAGTGATCCGAACACTACACCTTTTGTACATTTGTGGCACAAGGTATGGATGTAAATGACACGTATATTGACATGATCGGAGTGTATTCAGGGGGCCACTCAAAAACCTCCTGTGTATGTTAAGGAAAGCGAGAGATGTATGATATGGGTATCATACCGTCGTCGACTTGTACAAAGAGAGAGCCTAAGAAATACAAAAAACTCACTAAATTATAATCGTGAAAAGCTCCTCTTTTATGTTACTACCAATAACCAATTACCCCGTCTTTCACTTAATTTTTTACACCACTGTTAGGTTATGGTCACGTCACTGGGGTTCACCAAATCACATATAATTTGTCTATAGTGTAAATACTTAGTACTGTTGTGGTATCTATGATTGTTGTGATTGCAAAATAAACTATACTCATTTCGGCTGAAGTGAGTGCGACTTGGCTATACTGTCGTGTGGGCTTTTTAGAGTCAAATCTATGCAATATTGTTCGACTGAATTTAATTAAGGTCACATTCTATATACTTGTTTTTTGTTACTGATTAATTCAAGCTTGCTATACCTCCTTGCATAATTGTATTGTTTTTGATAAATGAGTTCCTTGTGAACATTGTTTTTTGCGTATTTGCAACACAGCGGTCATGGTGCAAATCTTTGGTGGAGGCTGGTGTCCCTCTTGGGCAATGAATCCGGTCACAGCCAACACTCACGGCTCCAGCAGACACGGATGCACCTTTTAACTTTCTCTGAATTGTCCTTTGGGTTGCCTGGCGTCTGGTTGCGGCAAAACTTTTGTGGGGGCTACCAGAGAGGCGACTTGGGCTCTTTTCAGCTTTAACGTCCCCAGTTCCGTTCTGGAGGGGTCAGTCAACTGACCCTTGGAGTCTCTTCTTCGGACTGGGGCCAGGGATCAACATTTCCCTGAGCCAGACACAGAGAACAGGGTCCGAACTCCGCTAGCCCTAAGTGCAGCAGGTGCAGTCGCTCCGATGGCACAGCCTCCCTTTGTGTGCTTCCAACAGATGCAAAGTAGTATTCTTGTCCTCTTTCCAAATCCAGTGAGTACTCAGGGGCGGGCAGGGTGCCAGGGGTGCCCACTAATCCCAGGAAAGTGCCCTGAGGGGACCACGTGGTCACTAGCTAATGGGCTACTGGGTCCCCTCCTCTCTAGTGACGAAGTTCCTGTGATTTGTGGCATCTAGCTATCCCAGAGTGCCCCATTCTTGCCCCCTTCAAGATGGCATGATCCTTCTTTGGTCGTCTGGAGCATGGCAGCCCACCCTAGAGGTGTGGCTAGCAGTGGGCTACACGCCCACGGGAAAACCAGTTTGGACACAGCGTTCCTTCCCTTAGCTCTGTCTCCTAATTTAGGAACAAAAGGCATCTTGCTAAGGGATGTTGTAACAAGCGGCCCTTCAAAGGAGGCTTCACCTTTGAAGCCTGCCTTTTCAGCTAAAACCCTGGAAACAGGTGTGAAGTTGTTCAGATCGTTGGTGTCTAGACCTGGCTTTTTCAATAGTGGTGTGACTTGGCCGACTTTGAGGCAGTCTGGTATGATGCCGGTTTTCAAGGAGCTGTTTATGATTTCGCACCAGAGTGGGGCAAGGGAGAGTTTCAGCTTTTTGGTCAATTGGGTGGGTACAGGATCGAGGAGGTGGGATGCAGGCTTGGAGGAGGAGATCAGTTTAAGAATCTCAGCTTCAAGTACAGGGTCGATATACAAGTATCATTCACCCGCTCCGTATACCAGTATCATTCTCCCGCCATCTCTTACAGCATGCAGTACACCGTATACAAGTATCATTCTCCAGCTCTGTATACAAGTATCATACTCCCACTCCGTATACCTGTATCATTCTCCCACCATCTCTTACAGCATGCAGTACACCGTATACAAGTATCATTCTCCCGCCATCACTTACAGCGTGCAGTACTCCGTATACAAGTATCATTCTCCCGCTCCGTATACCAGTATCATTCTCCCGCCATCTCTTACAGCATGCAGTACACCGCATACAAGTATCATTCTCCCGCTCCGTATACGAGTATCATTCTCCCGCTCCGTATACCTGTATCATTCTACCACCATCTCTTACAGCATGCAGTACATCGTATACCAGTATCATTCTCCCGCCATCTCTTACAGCGTGCAGTACACCGTATACAAGTATCATTCTCCCGCTCCGTATACCAGTATCATTCTCCCGCCATCTCTTACAGCATGCAGTACACTGTATACAAGTATCATTCTCCCGCTCTGTATACAAGTATCATTCTCCCGCTCTGTATACCAGTATCATTCTCCCGCCATCTCTTCCAGCATGCAGTACACTGTATACAAGTATCATTCTCCCGCTCCGTATACAAGTATCATTCTCCCACTCCGTATATCAGTATTATTCTCCCGCCATCTCTTACAGCATGCAGTACACCGTATACAAGTATCATTCTCCTGCTCCGTATATAAGTATCATTCTCCCGCTCCGTATACCTGTATCATTCTACCACCATCTCTTACAGCATGCAGTACATCGTATACCAGTATCATTCTCCCGCCATCTCTTACAGCGTGCAGTACACCGTATACAAGTATCATTCTCCCGCTCCGTATACCAGTATCATTCTCCCGCCATCTCTTAAAGCATGCAGTATACTGTATACAAGTATCATTCTCCCGCTCCGTATACCAGTATCATTCTCCCACCATCTCTTACAGCATGCAGTACACCGTATACAAGTATCATTTTCCCGCCATCTCTTACAGAGTGCAGTACTCCGTATACAAGTATCATTCTCCCGCTCCGTATACCAGGATCATTCTCCCACCATCTCTTACAGCATGCAGTACACTGTATACAAGTATCATTCTCCCGCTCCATATACAAGTATCATTCTCCCGCTCCGTATACCAGTATCATTCTCCCACCATCTCTTACAGCATGCAGTACACCGTATACAAGTATCATTCTCCCGCCATCTCTTACAGCGTGCAGGACTCCGTATACAAGTATCATTCACCCGCTCCGTATACCAGTATCATTCTTCCGCCATCTCTTACAGCATACAGTACACCGTATACAAGTATCATTCCCCCGCTCCGTATACCTGTATCATTCTACCACCATCTCTTACAGCATGCAGTACATCGTATACCAGTATCATTCTCCCGCCATCTCTTACAGCGTGCAGTACTCCGTATACAAGTATCATTCTCCCGCTCCGTTTACCTGTATCATTCTACCACAATCTCTTACAGCATGCAGTACATCGAATACCAGTATCATTCTCCCGCCATCTCTTACAGCGTGCAGAACTCTGTATAGAAGTATCATTCTCTCCCCATCTACTGTGAACGTGCTCCTCCCAGACACGGACAAAGAACGGGGATTGGTTGGGTGATAAGTGCCACAATGCATATTAGCCGAGCAGGATGTTGGGAGCTCTACTGAACAGAATGACGTATCTCAGCATCAATAATGGCTAGTATATACCTTCTAATCCAACATTCCAATGTGTATCTTTCTGTTTATCCCTTCTTAATTTAGAACATTCTGCCCTCCATGAATGGAACATCCTAATAGCATTATTGCGCTTCTGTCTTGGTCTATACCGGTCCTTGAAGCTTCGTTCCCTTGCTACAGGTGTTTGCACCTAGAATTCAGGATCAGGACCTTTAACAACCCGCAGAGCCCTACGCACTGGCCTATAAAGCTAAAATAGCATCCGTTCTACGATGGGCTGTCCAGAAGTCCCTTCGAAATATGTAGATCACATTAAGACCACAATTTCCATATTTTAAATCCCCAAATGCTCACTAAAGCAACTAGATATTTCGAATGTGGCATTTGGTAAAATGTAGCGCTGGGACCACGCTAGGGAAGTGCTTAACACATTAAGGCCAAGGGTTGAATAATTCCATTGTTCATGACTTGACCTCGACAGTGATTGGCTGAGGACTAATCAACAACAGGCGAGTAAGTTTGCAAAGCGATGTAAGCAGAGGTAAGGCTGTTTACTACCCTGATCTATCAACGTCATTCGAATTTTCCATTTGACGTAAGGTAATGACCATAACAAGATTCTTCTCAGAGGAAAGATGGGATGCTCTGGCGGCTGCGGGCTCCTTCACTCATCACACAGGCCCTTCATCTCTACCCACCTGGTTCCCACAGCATCCCCGAACTCGCCTGACGGGTTCTGCGGGCCCTTGACTCAGTGTAACCGGAGCAGGGCAGAGGGCGAGGGCCCTTCCCAAGCAGGCATCGTGTAATGTTATTGGAAGGCGTGTGTTTAACGCCCGACGAAAGGAAAACACTGGCGGTGCCAGGCATAGAGTGCACTCAGAGGCCTGCGCCAAAGCCAACCACGGAACGGGATCACCAGTAGCCCGACGGAGCTCTGAGCCAAGCCAAGAGCACGGAACGGGGTCCAGAAGCCGGTAGAGATCTGTGCCAAACCGAGGGCACACGAACCCAACACACTGCAGCTCGCACGGCCCTGCCAACCCTACCCATGTGGGCTACGCTTCTGCAGCAGTCATACCGCCTACGACTTGCCATGGTTAACCTACGGCGTGTCACGGGGCCACAACAGCCCGGAACACTTCCTGCCCTTGGGGAGCAAAACAAAACTGTGAGAAGCCCCAGTGCGGCCAGGCAGAGGCTGCGTCAGACTGGCATTTGCCCTCCCGCTGTGTGTTGGGCCAGCAGGGGGCGCTCATACACGAGGGTGCCAGGCAGAATTTTCCTAATAAGGCAATGCAGAAAAAGTTATTAAACTACGACATTGATACTCAAAGTACGGCCAGGGGTGGCATGCGGCCCTTCAGACATTTACATGCAGCCCCCTGGTTAACAGCAACACTGGGCTGCTGTTTACTCAACACAGAACGAACATTGAAAAGATGTTTAATAAACGGGAAAAAGTGTATTTAAAGGTTACTTAACGCTAAAGAAAGGGAGTAACTAGGGTGTCCTACACTGCTTAACTGTAGACACACCTTCATTTTTAAAGGCATCGTGTAGGAAAAGTGTAAAAGTATAATAAAGTCTCTTCAAAATTCTAAACGTGTATTTCATTAACATGCAGAACTGTTTTACCTTAGTACATCAGATTATATCAGTCCATTGCAGAGTATTTTTTCAAGGGATAGTTTTCAAACATGAAGTTAGAAACATTTATTCTTACACCCCCTCCCCCGCCCCCCAATAACAATGCCAATAGTGAACTAAGAGGTAAATCAGTTGTTATGTGCACTGTTTGGGTGGCCTGGGTTCCTATTATACACAAACAAAATCACAGTTAATTAAATAAAACTTTGGAGAAAGTTTTGTACAACACACATCCTGAAGTCATGTATTTCAAGGTTCTCTTATATATTATTAAGAAGAAAACGGTGGGAAAGTGAAATAAAACAATTGCTAATCAATTACTTAGGATCACACACTTTGGTTAAGTGGAAAAGCTAGGATTAATCCCAGGTTTTCTGGTTTCACGATGTGCAGTTCAGCCACCAGTTGTATATGCTTCACTTCTCCTACTCCCACCTTACTGCCAAACCCCGCCCCCCCTCCCCCCCACTCCAATCCCCAAATGACACCCTTCTGGCATCAGTGCGGCCCTTGGCCACATCACTGACCAAACATTTTGGCCCCTGGGAAAATGTTTGTGTGGGGAAACATCCTTTACCCCACATGCTTTACTCCGCATGCCATTACCCCGCGGTTTTTACTCCGCAAAAACCTTTACAACGCAGGGCTTTACACCGCAAAATTGTTACAACGCATTCCCCAAAGTAACGCCCCCTGGAGTTAGAATAGTAACTGCGTTGGAATGGGGAATGAGCTGTAACGGATTGCGTTGTAAAAGTTTTTGCGGGGTAAAAAATGCGGGGTAATGGCATGCAGAGTAAAACATGCGAGGTAAAGTGTCATATTCGTTTGTGTGTATCCATGTCCTACGACGATCACCCTCAACGATGTCCTAACTTCAAATTATCACTACATTGTCATTGTTGGCTACAAGGCTTCGGACAGACAGACACCTCTGTCTCATCAGTCACTCTACTGAAGCATCTGTTGAGAAAAAAGGACTGCAGTTGGCAAGAGGTCTAGGGGGCAAAGGAAACTTCTGGCATTCTAGAAATGAGAATCCATGGCAAGCAACAGGGAGTACAGTGTGAGATTGACAGAGTGCAACAAAAGGGAGGAGACGAAAAGAGAACTATAATAGAAGGAAGAGACGGCAACTTGGACAAGAGAAAGAATAAAGAGAACGAGAGAAAGAACAAAAAGCTAATAGGTCTGGGTTTAACGTGCTAGAGCATGCTGGGTAAACACATTAAAGCCAGGCAAGAAACGAAAGGTGGACTGTATGCAAGGCTCGCATGCCTTTAATACAGTCACGTTTTTGTTTGCATTTCAAATAAAGAGGGCCATAGTTGAAAAGTAGTCCCTTCATGCAGTTTAATGCAAGCACTTGAGTCAGTGGGAAGTATACACCTAAGCACCAATATCATTTGGAGATAGATGAATACCCCACTGGGCTCGGCCAAGACGTGATTGACAAAGTCCTAAACCAATGGCTAAAGAAGCTGGTCGTAGAAAGCCAATGTTTGGAATGGGCAGACCCAAAGGCCAATTAGTGTTTATTGTAAGCAATAAGTCTGTTCAACAGCTGTGGTGTTAAAACCAAGACCAAAAAGATAGGGAGAAACAGGAAAGCAGTTGAGATGAGATTAAGAGAGGGAAACAAAAGGAAAAAGAGACAACAGGCATAGCAACATAAGATGAGATGACAAGGGTAGAGATCATCATTGTGAGTTTCTCAAAGAAGAGTCAGATTAACAGAAAAATAAGTGAAAACGAGAGCAGCAGGTGAGAAATATAGTGAGAGATGAAATAGAGAAGAATATGAAGATGGTTTGAGAAAAAGAAAAACAAAAGAAGATGCTGGGAAGAAATGGCAGAGGATAATGGGTAAAAAAAAAAACTAACCAGTAGAAGATGTGTGCAAGAGAGTGAGACAGGCTGAAATCTATAAAAGTGGGGTAATTACAGACAGAACTGTAGCCAGGGAAGGTGGAAAATAACCCATCTACTCTATACATGATCAACAGAAGCTAATCCCCGCTGATGTTCTAAATGACTCTGATTGGAACAGCAGTCGCCGAGGATGAGTATTGCCAGAAAAGGTGGACTCTAAATTCTGCTCTTTACCAAGTGTCCATGCTTGGGTAGAGGAATCTTTGGCTGGTGCCCAAGCAAGTGACCCACCCTCATCAGCTTGGCTAGCTTGAATCCAGTGGCACAACAAGCAAGGGACCCGATGGATTTAACCCAGATCTCTTGACTGAGGGTGAATGTTTGATTTACTCAGCATTCCGTCCATCATTTTTTCCGCAGCACTTTTTGCCCTAAGTGGGATGGATATGCCCAGACGTGGGTCCCTTGCTTGCTGTGCCACTGGATTCAAGATAGCTTGGCTGATGAGGGGTGTAACTCTGAAACCGGTCCCAGGAGGCTTGTTTCCAGTCCAGTGAGGACCCGGCTTGGCAGTTCGGGCTGGACTGTTCCCATGGGGAGCAGGGTCAAGACTGATTTGCATATCGCTGGGTACAAACTGGGGTGGTGAAGTGAGCAAAAGAACGATGGATTTAACCCAGATCTCTGGATTGGGGGTGAATGTTTGATTTACTCAGCATTCCGTCCATCATTTGTTGCTGCAGCACTATTGGTAACCAAGCAAGGCACAGGAAGAGAGATCTGGAGTCCTCTGGGCATAAGTTAACCTGTGGGCACAGGGCACTGGCAGCAAACGCTCGTGGGGGGCCTGTGCCAAGTGCAGGAAGATGTTACTACAACTTGGGAGAGTATAAATCTGTTCTGTATATATTTATACTGTAAATGCAGATTTCTTCGTTTTCCCACTTATTTCGGACATTATACAAATTTTGTACACATTTTTTAAAATTTGGAAATTACAAAAATAAAAGATTTATCTCTGCATGAATTGCGAGGCAGAAAAAGATGAAGGAGTGACTGGGCCCCAAAGAGGCACACTTTAATGAGATGGGAGGAAAGTCACTCACTCTCCCAGTGACTTCTGTTCCATGCGAATGAATGCAGGAAGCACGCGTGCACTGTAAGGTGTACAAACATGCAAAGGGAGGGGGACGCTAAAGAAAGGCGAGTCAGTGTGAAAATAGACTGGCATCAGCACATAAACACTTCAGAGACATGTGTGAGGAAACCGTCGTCAGGACTCAAAGTGTGGACACAGAAGGGGCAGTAAACCGACATGTTTCAATTAACTTGTTTGCTAAACATTCTTGAATGTTGGAAATAAATACAGTAAGTGCAGTGTAATGTATTCTCAGTTTTTTGGCACTGGTTTGAGAAACATCCATATTTCGTTGGTGTTTCCGCATATTTCACGTCCTATTCTCGCTGAAAGGTAAAAATATTTCCACAGACTTTAACATACTTTTCACAGATTTAGGCACTGTCACACTAAGCACTGGAAAGGGGCACCTGCACCTCACTAAAGACCTGCACGAAGTATCCGAGGAACACGAAG